>CATQJA010002708.1:677551-1298384 GCA_958295435.1 Mesorhabditis spiculigera
CCAGCCGGCACCCAACTTTTGTATCTCGGCTCCCTGTTCATCTACAGGTGTGTAAAGTATACCAAAATGTTCGTCGTGCTCTCGCGAGTATTTTGGTATACTTTACACAATTGTAGATAAACAGGCGGCTGAGTTACGATAGGTGGAGGTCGGCTGGGGGGTTGTCTGGGGGGGTTATCTGGATTTCAGCAAAAAAGCAGATCGAGCCACAATTTGTATCCACTTTGCTTGCGCGTAGAGCTTGAAAACTACATGGTAATCCTACCTTATATAATTTGGTCGCGTATCTTTGTGTGTGTGTGTGTCCGGCGTCAGGGAGGGCTACTTTGCATAATTCCAAAAAATACAAATTTCCTCATTCTTGCAAGTTGCACGCGCGCGAGTGGTCGGAGGAAGGGAGGGGTCCGAAGGACCCAAGCTATCGGAAAGTCAAATTTCTCATGCAAAGGCCGCATTCCAGCGCCCAAGGCCCGCGAAGCGGGTTTTGGGCGCTGGTTACCATATAAATCATTCACGGCCCGCATTGCTTCGGTAACGAGTGTTTCATAATTTTTCCGTGCCCCTCCTCTTTTTCTTGCATTAATAAGGATCAAATGTATCCCTGACATTAATCATTTATTTCGATTTACAAGGAATCTTACGATCATTTACAAATATGAAACGCTCCATGGCTATCCATCCACGCGGCTCCAAAGTACAACTGCTTGCCGTCGACGTAGCACCTGTAGACGACGATCCCCTGGTCGCCGCATCTGGAAGTTTTTCGTTATTGCACCATTTTTTGATAAAAATGGATATCGATTGCGTTAAGCCAGGTGGATTTTGAACGTCAGGATATCTAAAACCAAGCGCTAAAAAATAAATAAAATATTTGAAAAAATGTTATGTTTCATCCAAAAAATGTCAGAAAAAGTTATTTGATTAAATAGTTTCGTAAGCCTTGTTTTATATTTGTAAATGGAACCTCAAGTTTAACTAAGCGTACAATTTCATAACAGAAATCGAGACATAATAATTTGGTTACATTAAATAACTTTTCTTAATACCCTGTTTTAAAAAAGAATTAATCTCTTTGTAATTTTTGCTTGCTGGACTTGTAAAATTGGAAATTTGAATATTTTGTGCTTATTGTTCTTTTTAGTATATTTTTGAATCCAAATCCTGGGTAAAATCCTATAAAAACAGCCGAGAGCCTTTTTTTGAGAAAACTCAAAACCGAATGTTTCAATTATGAGATCTGTCTGCAAACATTCTAGGACGTTAATACATGCAGATTCCTGGCTTGATTTGGATAAAAATTGGCTCCGAAAACGTTGTGCAAACCTCAAATCGACATCGCCCTGCCTCCAGATGGCGTATTTCTTGACGTGAAACTGCTCGTCGTCCGGATCGTCGTATTCCGTGCCGTTAAAGCAACCTGAAATTGGGTGCTGGATGCTATCTTTTATCGATTTTTATAAGGAAACCTTTTATGTTTTTGAAATCGAACTTTCAGGTCTCCTGGGCCCAGATTCGAACAAAATTTTTCAAAAAAGAAACCACGAGATTTTCGAATAATGGCAAGAGCTTAAAAGATCCAATTTTAGCTGATATATGAAACATTTTAAAAATCATAATCCCGACATTCTAAATTGCTGCTTAAAAGCAAGCGGCTTTAGCCGGTGTCATGAATATGTCGGGATAACGGTTGTCGGGATTTTGGTTGCCCGGATTTTTGTTGTCGGGATTTTCGCCATGAGGATTTTGTATGTCGGCATTATGGGTGTCGGGATTTTGGCCTAGCGGGACTTTGTCTGTCGGTATTTTAATTGTCGGACCTTTGGCTGTCGGGATTTTCGTCTGGTGGAATTTTGGCCTGTCCGGATTAAGACCGGATTCAATTTACAAATATGTTTCGAAGATTATTAAAATCCAAAGATGTCCCTGGCCGATTTTCAATGTTGGGGCTCATTATCGTGCTCACCTGACACCAGTTTCTACGTAAACTTGAAGGAGAAGAAGCGACCCAATTAAATTTATGGATTTCAGTCCGGTATCGTTAAAATACGAAACACACCTTTCGGCTCGATACGTCCGCGTAGCCCTGACGGGTGTACGTTACAGTACTTTAACAGCCCCTGTCCCACGACGAAATGTCCGGTTTTTTGTGTGTTTCCACGATCGTCGGCGCAGCCCTGAAAAGACAAACGTTAATACTTTGAAGTTTTAATAGGTCCTTGAATTTTATGTTTCAACTTTATTACAAGTTCCGGAAAATATGAGATTAGTAATCGGTGCTCACTAAATTAAAGAAAATAAGAAAGAAAGAAAGAAAAACACTAAAATCTGCGATAACTTGGGGCACTTTAATTAATCACGATTTTTTTTGCAATTTTGAGCTATCAGCGTGAACCCTTTAATAAGAAAAAGATACTTTGAGCTTCTTTCCCACGCAACAAATCCAAAAGTGGTCGACGACCATGTCATTCTCATCCTGGCAATGTACACCAAGCTCCGGATCCAGGCCGCTGCCCTCTGAAAAACGATGTTTCATGAAAATCCACTATTTCCGGTCGCGATATTGTTCCAATCATCCGTCGATGATTTCGCACCCGTGAAACTTTTATACCGATCCATTCCGGATTTATAATTTGAATTCTGGGATATTTTAATTCTTTGACAAGCCCTCTTTCAGCTTTGTGGTGAATTAATAAGTGTTTTATAATGCAAAAAAGTACCGTTTGAACAGTGCTAGAAAAATTCTGAAGCTCGGCTTTTTTGCAAAATTATGTTTCGCCCAAAATTACCCGTGAGCGCGAAATTTGGTGGTCAATCGTCTGTTCATGTCTTGGTTCGCAACCCCAAAATTTCCCTGAATTCTCAGCGTTTGCTGAAGAAATTATGCGGCAAACGAATAAACATTCCAGGGCCCTTTAATTTTAATTTGATGTACTCAAACCAGCAGACAGTAAGCTACTGCCTCCATGGGTTTGAAGGTTGTTTCGTGAAACGATTTTTTCCCGTGTGTGGCGTCCCCCTCCTTTAGCTGTTTCCCAAAAATGCCGAAAATATGCAACGCATTTAAATTTAACCTGTTGAATAATATTTTATAAATAAACCAGGCTTGAAAAGCCGCTTCGCGACTTTTCAACCCTGGCCCCGTTTTGGACCAATGAAAGTTTTTACTTTGCATAATTCGGCCCGACCCATGCTGAAAAAAAGTGAAAAATGCGCTCTCTGCTCCTTTATATAGGCTATCCGGGCTTCCGGTGTGGGCTAATTGATTCCTAACAAAGAGGGTCTCGGATTTTTCAACAAAAACTAAAATTTAATGTCAAAAATAGGCTATATTGATAAATCTGATATGCGTGCAGTCATCTCCAGCCCATTACGCTCCTAATGACGACAAACATGCCCCTAACTACTCTCCTTCATGGGATATTGCTGGAACACGGTGACGGAAGTTGCATGCAAAGTGGCACACACACAGACACTATTTTATATATAGTAGGATCTAGAATTTATTGACAAAAACCATGTTAATTTCTAAACGTACCGTCGTGCATCGGCTCGTCCGGTTCGTCGACGCATGAATATGTGACGCCGTCTTCCACAAGCCCTTCCGTCCCAACTTCAAGTACCGTACCCGCGTCCGTCATGCATTTCAGTACCTTTAAGGGAGATGTGACATTTGGTTGAATTCTACTTTAATTGATGTCGATTTTGTGCCCGGAGGGAAAAATGTTGCTCTATTTCTCTCTGTCTCTCTCTCGCGCGGTCTCTCTCTCTGTCTGACTCTCTTTCTGTCTCTCCCGCTTTCTCTCTCGCGTTGTTATGTATTTGCTAAAGATTTTTCAATTCGATGAACGATTTCAGTTTTATAAAAATTTCCAAAAAATTTGTTTTATCTAAACCCGTACTTCACAAAATTTGTGTACCCTGAATTGTGCTTCAGGTTCAGTAAGATTACTTTGGACTTCCTCAGAATTAATGTGTTTGAAATTGATTAATTCCGGTTTTAATAAATTTAATTGGAAGAATTTATCCTCCACCCACCTTAATTTTCCCCTCGCTGCAAACCACAAGAAAATTGCCGTTATGAATCCATCTTTCCCCATCGTAGTGTTGCGTCTCGCCATCGAGACATCCGCTCAGCAGCTGGCCGCGTATTCGTGGAATATCGGCGATAGATAGAAGCATTAATAGACAAGTAGTCGTAGTATTTCGAAACGGCTTTTGCATTTTCAAATTATCCCTGAAATGTGGAAACGTATTAATTAAATAAATTATATTAGAAAGATATATGGTTATTGAATTTATAAGATTTTATTTATCTATTCTTTGTTATATATATATTTTTATTTCATTTTTTAGCACCTTTTTTCATCATGCAATGCGAACAGATTGGTACTAAAAAACTGGTAAGATCGAAGGATGGCTTATCCAGCTTAACAGTAGTTAAAAAATTCCACCTAGCATCAGTTGCAGGGATGAAACATAATTTTTTATATAATTTCTGTATTTAAAATGCTTCGATGATTTCAGACAGTTTTAAAAAGATTTAAAATGCATACTTAAAATCTTGCAGGCCTGTCACGAAAGCTGATCAAACGCATTACGCAAGAATTGTAGTGCCGCATAATAATAATCTCTGAAGCATGGGTTTGACAACAAGCGACGGAACTTTAACTTTAACTCTAACTTCAAAAACGAAACATTTCTTTTGCAAAGGCCTTGTACTTTAAATTCTGGCAAATTCTTGAAGGATCAAGAAGTATTCTCAACAAATTGGCCACGTTAAAATGATGGGTTTCATCAAATTTAGAGTATGCTCTTTTCGGCGGTCGGGCAATTCGATCTTCGTTTTTTCTAGGTTTTTTCCATTATCGAAAACTAAAAAATTTCCGTAGGATTTAATAGGACGGCATCTAAATAGTTATTAAGAATACAAATTCTGAAATTAAAACCTAGACATTTACAAAGCAACACAAATTGGAACTGATTTTAAATGTCGTGTTTCACGAAAAATGAAATGCGGTTTTTTTAATAAACAAGCAATTCGAGCAAATTAATGATTTCAATATTTGGATAGATTCTGCCCTGCTTTTCAAGATGGGGATGTAAATGTAGTATCGGCAGTGAGAGCCCGGGGTCAGATCGCCCGTTCGTTCCCCCCATTCCTATGTAAAATGACACCCCTCTATGACCGACCAGCCATACTGTGTAAGCTCACATACCTTTAGCCCCGGGTCCGCACTTCCCGAAAATTAAAAAATTATCAACTTGGAGTGAGATAGGATAACTAGCAGACGTTTTTTAGGAAGACGGTAATTAGCAGAGATTTTTTAGGAAAAGATATAAAAAAAAAAATATTTGGGGTTTGGAAAAAGTGGGTGGTAATGAAGAAAGTTTTTTTAAAATAAAACAAAGGAGGGGGGGGAAGGGGGGGGGGGGGGGGGGGGGGGGGGGGGGGGGGGGGGGAGAAAGAGAGGGGGGGGGGGGGGGGGGGGGGGAGAGGGGGGGGGGGGGGGGGGGTAATTTAATTTTTTTAACCTTTTTAAAGAGTTGCCTTGCACAGTGGAGATTTATGGGGTTTTGGTCTGTTTGTCTTTATTACGAAAAGTTTTTTGTAAATTTCTATGAATTTATATGAAACATATCATTCTCATTTCCAAAACGGCATCATTGGCATCATCGGTTTTGAGGCGGACTGCGAGAAGAACGGCGCGTATATCGGAATCGAGCTGGAAGTATTTTTGCATAGTGTCAGAACATTTTTGAGTTGCTAAATGGTTTTATTAAAATCACGTAGCAAATTTTTAATGAATAAAAAGAAAATTTAAAATACGGTTTAAAAATCTATTTACGTCTATTATGTGCAAATTTCATGAAAATTAATAACGATATTACTTAATGCTGGAATAGGTTTAAAAAATGGGACATTTGGCTATACAAAGGCAGCAAAATAACAACGAGACTAATTGTGGGTTTTTTTTTTTAACTTATTTGAAACATAATTTTTTTGGAAATTCACAAATTTTTTAGAATTTGAACCAGGGTTGAAAAGCCGCTTCGCGACTTTTCAACCCTGGCCCTGTCTGATCCGATGATATTCTGCACTTTGCATATTTTTGACGAATCACCCATGCCGAAAAATGAAAAACATCTCTTTCTGTCCCTTTATATAGGCTTTCGCCACTTCCGGCGCATGCAAATTGTTTCCTAACAAAGAGGGAGACCTGGATTTTCATAAAAACTTAATTTTAATGTCGAAAATAGCACTTTTTGTAAAATCTGATATGTGTGCAGTCGTGTCATGACCATTACGCACCTTTTGGCGTATCATACATACCCGTGACTTCCTCCCCTATCGAGATACGACTGGAACATAATGACGGAAGTTGCATGCAAAGTGGCACACACACACACACAAACACTATTTTTTTATATAATATAGTAGGATATAGTCATGTATTTTTTATCTTTTAAACACAAAAACTTACTGTCCTTCTATCATTACCATCTCCAGGTGGAGAAATACCATCAAAAGGAGAGCAATAATCACCGACATGATTTATTGGGCTGACCAGCCACCCGGTCGACTCGGATGCATTTTATAAACTTTGTTCCGCCGGCAAAAATCCGGTTTTTTCCGGCCAGGAATAGCCTTGGAAAGCGCGAGAAATAAACAAACACATTAAAAAGTGCTGTAATACCGTAATGCACGCACCCATATTTGTGCGTGCCTTGATCATAATGTGACCTCGGGAGATGGAAACTGGTAGAAAACGTCTTGGTTTTGGTTTTTAGACGAAACATAGTAGCTGTTATTACATGTTCCATGAAAATTTCGATCAAAAACTATCGATTTCGTGGAACATCCCGTCATTTTTTACATTGCATCGAGCATCTAATTGATGCATTAAGCAAAATCTTTGCAACATTTATTTCTAATCAAAACATTGTTAAAATCGAGGAACATCAATCCGATATACGGTAGTAATATCGAATCTCGAAGCCAAAAACCACTTTGCTGGCTCCTTGGAATTATCGGGGGGAGCTAATTTTTTTGTATAAGCCTTGAAATGCCTAGTAACGTAAAAGGAAGCCGTTTAACAGCCTTTTTAGGAAACTGTAACTATATTTCAGCTAGAAAAACTTAAAAAAAATTGAAAAAAATGAAAAAGATCAATATTGTTGAAAAACGGCCGATTCTGGTCGCAGAAATCGATAATTTTTGTTTTTCTTGAATAGAACGTTGTTCGTTTTACATTTAGGAATAGTAAAAACAGTTTAGCCATATTTTCGCTATTTAGATTTGTAAAACTGGATCCTAAGAAAACATCCCCCCCCGATAATGTGAAAGTACCCTTTTCCTTTCCTCGTTAACCTTGGTTACGAGTAGTAGCGAGTGATTCCTGAAGAAATGTTTCAAGAATTTATGAGGAAATCAGCATATTATCTTGACCAATTCTTGTTCGTTCCTCCCGTCGATAATAGAAATATTTTATTCGCTAACACTATCAAGAAATACATACAGAAAATGAGATCAGCAATGGTGGGAAAGAATATAGGAAGTGACGAATTGAAAAGAACTTTTCGGAATACATAAAAAAGTATAAAGACGAGTCAAAAGTTGAGCAATGGCTGGGCGATTCGTTAAAAAGAGTAAAATAATTGATAGCCAATATAGCTTAGTTAAAGTTTTAAATGATTGAGAAAGGGCATTAAATTCGTACATTATTAGGTAATTTATTTTAAAGGCAGTTTCAAAAGGAATTTTCGGAATTTTCAAAATGATGATTCACTAAATTTAAAATATCGAATTAGCTAGTGCCCTCAGATGCATTCGGCCATCTTCAGAAATTAAATTTTGCGGTTCTTTTGCATCATCGTGGGGGATCATTATTAGGAATTTAATGGAATTATTTTAATAGTGTTTTAGTAAAACAGACGTTGTAGAAAGTTCGGTCGAAATTCGATATTTTTGCATTTTTTTCTACGAGTTTAGCGTTTAAGAATAGAAAAACACAGTGTAAATTTTTCTGTTTATATTAGAAAAATTAGATCCAAAGAAAACCCCTCCCGGAAATAATGAGATGTTCTTAATTTTCTTCAATATTGTAACTTTCAAAAAATCTGAAGGACAAGGCATATTCAGAATTTATCGGCTCTATTAAATGGCATATTTCTCTTTTATAGATTTGCCTTGCTGGTGCCTTTAAAATCACTTTTAAGCTTAATTACTTTAGTATTTTAAAAGTATTTTAATAGATTTTCTAAGCCCTGCCCCGCTGCAATTGTCTTTGGAAAGTTAGGGCCCTTTGGGGCTGTTGGGGTGGGAGCTGTTGCAGCTGAACTTGTTGCTGTTGTTGTTGCTGTTGTTGTTGGACTTGTTGAGCTTGTTGTTGTTGCTGCTGTACTTGTTGAACTTGTTGCTGCTGCTGCCGGGGGATATTCTCGTACAGTGGCCGCACACATTTGCAGTCGTGCACAAACAGGTTCCCGAAATCGTGGCACTGCCCGCACCAGCTGAAAAGGGGGAAATTTATATATTTTAATTACTGGATTTTAAATGGTACTTTTGCGTTATCGGGGGGAATTTATTTGATTCAAACAGATTTAACAAAAAAAATTTGCGCTTGTTGCGCTTAAGAATGGTCAAAATAGTATAGAAACATTACGACCACCTCCCAATCTACCAAATTTTCACAAATTTAAGACGGTCTAAAAAAATGCAACATCTTTTTTCTAAAAATCTTTTACATTTCCTTTATAAAATTGTTAAGTAGTTACGAAGTTTTATAATAAATATAATTGCTATTTTCGAGTGACCTTAACTGTAGCTGATTTCTAACGTATAAATGGTAATAAAATAATGCAAAAATAGGCTTTGTTTTGCAGAAAAATGTTTTAAAAATGTTCGAAATTCATGAGGACTGGCTTCCACTAATTCTTGTCTTGTTCTTCTGTTCCTCGCTTTCTTACCCTTCCTACAATACTTTCCGAAATCAAAGCCAGAAATACCGAAAATTTTACTATAAATAAGTTTCAAATAATTTTAAATCAAGTTTACTATTTTTAAAGACAATTAACCTTGGTTAGCAGCTGAAACTCACTTTAATGCGAACACATCCTTGCAAGTGTTCGTCACAAAATCAAAAGCACATCCAAACGCCTCCAGAGTCGAGTTCCCCGCCTGAAATTTGCATATCAAAATATGAGAACATTATAATTTTAGCCCAATCGGAATTGATTATTTTTTTAAGCAAGGCCTATACTTATTGCAGCATATCGTTATTGTCGGAATTAATTAAATAATGTCTTATTTTGTTCAGCACGTTTATTTTTTTTTTTTAAAAAAAAAAAAAAAAAAAAAAAAAAAAAAAAAAAAAAAAAAAAAAAAAATAAAAAATAAAAAAAAAATAAATTTTTAAAAAAAAAAAAAATAAAAAAAAAAAAATAAAAAAAAAAAAAAAAAATTTTATTTTTTTTTTTTTAAATAAAAAAAAAAAAAAAAAATTAAAAAAAAATATAATAAAAAATAAAAAATTAAATAGAAAGTAGAGGATAGTCGAGGACTAGCGCCGAAAATACCGAATTCTAAAGACAAATACGGAACGATTATTCCACCCGGTGCAAAGAATGATTAAGGCTAAAGCTGGAGCGCGGAAAGGTCGGTAATCAGAAACATCTTTTTTTCCTTGAATTGACTTGAAGTTAATGAAAATACGTTTTCCGTGATGTTGGGTTATTTCAAATACGGTTCGATGTAAGGCAGTTTTTAGTATGGAGAAGTTTAAAAATTGATACCGTATTCCCCGAGGAGGGTGCAGACGGTTGAGCGGTGGCCATCACTGAAATAGTTTATTAAGAAACCGCTCTCTGAAAACTATGCGTTTCATAGATTATAGATACCTAAGTTTTTTGACGGTTGCCATTATATTCTCTACTGATAAGCGTGATTTCTTTAACTATGTTTTTGTAAGAACCGGTTGAAAAATTTACATATACGAAATTAAATTTCTGCAAAAATTTAATATGATGTTTCAAACAAAAATGGAGTCCCGAGAAAAATCTACAGATCATTAAAAGCACGCTGTGGGCGTCGACCATACTAAAATATTAGAAAAAATATGTTTTGTATGTATTTCTTATTAATGAATAACTAGCGCTGAATATTATCATATCATAATCGTCGTTGGATTATATCATTATTAGTTAGATTATCGTAATTAGAACTAACTGGGAATTTAAATTTTAAAATGCATGTTAAAATTAGCTCTGTAAAATTTTTTTAGTATTTTAGACTTTTGAACCATTTGAGTTGTAGGAATTTTAAAATCAGCTTGAACTTAATTTTTAACACCGTACTTTGCTGAAGCTGTGACTGCTGGCTTGGTAGTTGGGCTGGCTGCTGCGGCTGCTGCGGCAAAAACGGGTTTGCCGCCAGGTTCGGCTGTCCCGGCAATGGGGGTTGAGGGGAGGAGAATTGAGCTAAATAATTCAGAATGTTGAGGGATTGTTGAATTGCGTAGACAAACTAGCATATTTATTTAAAAAATTTAAAATTACTCATTTGAAACATAAAATTTATTAAATTTTCGTTGGCGCAGCGTAGTCATTCTCGCTCACAAGATAACACTGCGGCTAACAGGTAAATTTTTCAAAACATTTTTCTGCAACTCCTGGTTTTAAAAGTGCGAATTGAGCCAACTTACAGGCAAGATTTGCATATTTAGAAGCTCCCCAGATTTATTCTACATATTAGTAAGTCCTCACCTCGCGGGCTCTAGGTTATTTTTCGAAACATTTTTCAGTTTTTAATTTTCAAAAATTCTTGAACGTTTAATTAAAGTTTTCCACTACCTTGATCGCTTCGTTTTAGATTTTCATAAAGCGAATTGACAACGACAAAAAGATTTGGATATTATGTTTCATGCTTTTCTATGCTGACCGTGGCACTTTCACATATTAATGAACCCGTGATATGCATTAGCTGACTAAAATCTATACAAATTAATTTGTAGAACCTCGTAAAACTGACGTTATTTAAAAATAAAAAATCGATGACCCACGCTGTCCGGCGGCAGCAAAATTGGGGGCGAATTGGCCGGGAGGAGGTGGTTGCATCGGCTGCGCGGTTGGGGTGGGCATCTGGAAAAAAGTGTTTCATTGAAAAACCATTTGCTGGGGGTTCGAAATCAAACAATAGATCTTGGTAGGGTAAGTTAAAAAGAAATACGATACTACTATATGTCACTTGTTTATTTTATAATAACTTGATGACTTTATTTTTGGTATATTCCCACTGCGTGTAATTATTCTCAAGGACCCCTATGGGAGTTGGTTCTGAATTGCTACAGTGTATTTTACATACTCCCACTGGGATTAGTTCCCAGAGGGCTCTGCCAAATTTGGCAAATGCCCGTTCACGGGCGCTCAGCTCTTTTATACCCAGAATGCCCGGCTCCCAAAACGAGTCTCCCCCGTTCACCGCTCACCAAAGTGAACGTTCTCTGGGCTCGCTGCGCCGCAGAGTACACTGAGTTCTGAGGCGCCCGTTCGCCGCTCACCAAAGTGAACGTTCTCTGGGCTCGCTGCGCCGCAGAGTACACGGAGTTCCGAGGCGCCCGGCAGACAGCCCTGAAACTAGTACCCCGATGCGACGAACACGGATTTTGACAGATTCCGACATGCTTCGATGACAAAAATGTCATTCTCTGTGCTGCCGGGCAAAATGACCTCCCAAGGCACACTGAGTTCGAGGAAAACAGGAAATGCCGAGGTCTTTATAAAGCAGGAGCAAGCCTCGCACAGCACACTACTTTTTCCAAAGGCCCCCATTCTTTCGAGGTTATTTCCAAACTCTGCTCCCGCTCCAGCTCCTGCTCCTACTTTACTTCCGCTCCTGCTGCTCCTACTTTACTTCCGCTCCTGCTCCTGCTCCTACTTTAAAAAACCTCGGCAAACCCATCCTCAAACATCTGCATTTATTTTTACGGCTCATGTTTTTACAATAATGCCTACGACCCTTCCCAAATAAAAATTTATTTTAGGCTTGGCAGAACCCCGAGAACAATGAACGAGAAAGAACCATCAAAAAAACGTAGTAAATTGGAAGGAGGGCCGCGTTTGGTAGACTACTCTCCATCACCATCTCCGGAACTCTCCGCTTCACCACCATCTCCGGATGGTCCCGCTTCACCGCCATCTCTGGACGGCACCGCATCACCACCATCTCCGGATGGTCCCGCTTCACCGCCATGGTCGGATGGACAGTCTCCAACTCCAGGATGGGGTGACTCTTCACCTTTGGTGGATTACTCCCCATCACCGTCTGAAGAACTTTCAAAATCTCCTGAGGGTACACAGATAGGTTACGGGGGTGACTGGGTTCTAACCGCTCGAGAAGCGGACATTAATTATACACGCGATCAATTGACTAATTTTGAAACAAAAACTTTTGAAAAGACTCATCATAAAAAATTCAATTCTATGACTTATGAAACCGAAATTCTATTAAAAAATCTTAAAGGGCAAATTGAGTTGGGATTGCTAGAGAAAACTGTTCAAAATGCTTTAGACAAAATTTTGGAAGATTTTAAAAAGGAGATGGACGTAGATCTAGACCAGGTGAAGTTTTCTGTTAGCTTAGAACACAAGTCGATGCAAGAGGCAGGCAAAAAAGGTTGCTACCTTCCCCCTAGGACCAGAGCTATGAACGACAGTAATGCGCTTTTTACCGCTTTTGAAAAAATGGCTCAGAGCAACGAGAGTTATACCTTAGACGAAACTATGCGCATCATCGTAAACATTAAACCACCAATACAGGGGGGCGGAAGGCGCGATAAAACTAATATTTTATTTTCTGAACCCCCAATCCCAGATAATTTATGCCTGTTCCGAGCAATAGTGAGAGCCATAGCTAATGCGGAGCTAGAACTTTTGTATCATAAGAAAAAAGCTTGCGAAAAGATATTGTATGAAAACTATGAAAAGGAGTTTAATGAGATTTGCTTGAATTGGAAATACGCAAATTTGAAGGCTTTGGAGCTAGCAAACAAAGCGTTTAAAAAATTTGATCCGAAAAATGCCAGGCCATCCAGCCTTCGAGACGCTAGCATAATGCAGAAATTCTTGCAGGAAAAATATAGGATAGCCATTTATGACAATAATGGCGGCATGATGTTTTCACCAACAAATTCACGATTACCAATTCTAAAAATACTCTATTCCGAAAATCACTATACTCCTTTTTTCACAGTGGGTTCTGTATTCAATGGGGTAGATAGGGTATGCCTAAGATTTTGTTGCCCACGCTGTGGCGCTCTAAAGAACGGTGCTTCGGCACACACGTCTTGTTTAATGGCATGTCTCAAATGCCAAAAGGAAGACAGAAATTGTAGTACCATACCGGGGGAGGAAACTTCTTGTTTGACATGCAAAAGGTTATTCCCAAATTCCAAATGTTTCAAAAACCATCTAAAGAAAGGTAAATGCGCCTCTCGCATTATTAGATGTATTGACTGCGATGAGGAGGTTAGGAAAACTCTTTTCAAGAAACATGTATGCTTCACAAAATTTTGCGGAAAGTGTAGAGAAGACAAACCCCTATCCCATAAATGTTCCTGGGCTGCGGTTGGCGCCAAGCGTAGAAACCAAGCCCTTGTAAACGCTTGCACCTTTCGTTTTCTCTTCTTTGATTTCGAGACTGACTGCGTTAGGCATGATGAAAATGGGGACTTTATTTGGCGTAGCAAACATACAGTTAATTTAATTTCTTTTTACAAAATTTGCAATTTATGCGCCCCAGTAAATCTTCTCCCCAACAACATTATAACAAAGGGGAATGCCCAGCGTAGTCATTGCCCTCAATGCGGGATCCGAGATGTAATCTTATGGAAACCCGACCCCGAGCAAAATCCCGATGAACTAATCGAACGTTTCTGCCGGTACCTCTTGTTTGACCAAGAAAATGACGGGTACACTTGCATTGCTCAAAACGGGGGTTCCTATGATACTCAATGGATTTTGAAGCATGCCCTCAAATTAGGTATTATACCCGATGTTATATTTACTGGCCAAAAGATTTTGCGAATGACTTTTGTAAGGCCTAGGCAAAAAATGCTAAAAAATATTAAAAATAGAACATCTCCAAGCGACAAATGGTTGGATGCCCCAACGAAAAAATATTCCTTTGTGAATAGGATAGTATTTCTAGATAGCAGAAACTTTGCGTCGATCCCTCTAAGTCAATATGCATCTTGCTTTGATCTGCCCGAAAAAAAGGGTTTTTGTCCATTATTCCTTAGTAACGAGCAAAAAGCTTCAAGGGATTGGCCCCATCCAAAATATTTCGGCGCTGATACCATGTCTACTAAAAAGCTAAAAGAATTGGAAATTTTCTTGAGAGAAAAAAAGGACCAGGGAATACCTTTCATATGGGAACAAGAAGTGGAACAATACTGCAAAAGCGATAGCTTAGTTTTGATGATGGGGATGATGAAATTTAGAAAATTTTTTATCGAAGCAGCCAATTTTGATCCTTTGCAGCAAGAGACCACATTAGCCTCGACTTGCCTCACGACTTTTCGCTATAATTTTCATAATCCCGACTATCCAATAGCGGTTATCCCCGAGTATGGCCTCTCACCGCACCGAGTTTCCCCAATTAGCCAAAAATACCTTGCCTGGCTGGAGCAGGAACAAAATATTAAAATCCAGAGGGCAACGTTTGGAGGAGAGAAAGTAGTAAAAACCAAATCAGGCAGAACCTTTAAACTAGACGGATTTCGTGAGCTTGAAGATGGCAGACGCATAGCGTATGAGATTAATGGATGCGTTTTTCACGGGTGTCCGTGCATAACGAATCGCAAACTTCTTAGCCCCTATTCTGGAAAAACCATGGAGGAACTCTATGCATATACCACTTTACGAAAAGATGAGCTAGAAGATGAAGGTTTTGAAGTCATTATTGTTTGGGAGTGTGAAATTAAGAAAATGTGTAAGGAAAACAAGGAAATGGGCCAGTTTATAAAAAACTACGAGTTTGTAGGAAATCTGATACCACGCAAAGGTTTCCGCGGTGGGCGCACCCAAACCTTCCGCATGCGCGTAAACCTAAAAGTGGGGGAATTTATTCACTATTTTGATGCAGTTTCGTTATATGCGGCAGTTGGGGCTTTTTCAGCATTCCCAATAGGGGAACCCGAAGTCATATTCCCCCCTAAAAATGAAACAACCGTAATTGAGGGTACCCCAAAATTAAAATATCAGGGTCTGTATTATTGCACGGTCCTGCCACCACAAAATTTGAAGATTGCCATTTTGCCAATAAGCTACAATAAGCAAATGATTTACACGTTATGCTATTCGTGTATGCGCGAACGGTGCGCAAATGGCTTAAATGTAGGCTATGTTGCATGCACGCACTCCCCAGCTCAGCGCCAAATTAGAGATATTTGGACTTCATTTGAACTAGAGCTAGCCTTAGAACAAGGATATAAAATTGTGACAGCCATCGAAATCTGGCACTGGAAAAATTGGACCGAAGCCGATCCAGACTGGAAGATTATACCAAAAAATGGACTCTTCTCAAGCTATATGCAACTATTTTTAAAACTAAAATTCGAGGCCAGCGGATGGCCTTCCAGCTGTAAAACAGAAACGGAACGGGCTGATTTTTTGAAGAAATTTGAATCTCTGCACGGAATCTCGTTGGACCGGGATGCTCTTGATAGACCAAATAAAGGGAAACGCTTTATGGCGAAAGCATGCCTCGTAAATCTGGTAAGTGAGAAAATTAATATCCCAAAATTTTTAGTGGGGTCGCTGCGGTCTAAAGGCCGATCGATCCACGGTGACGTTTGCGGACACGCAGAAAGCTGTAGAAGAGATTTGGAACGATCCAACCCTCGAAATTACATACGACAAAATTTATGCGGACGGGGAATCACCAATTTGGCTGTTCACGCACCGAAAACACAAGGATTGGATTCATTCTGCACCGTTCGGTATTTAAAAAACCTCCCGGCGTAGGGTGTTTTTAGGAAGCCTACCTATTGCTTGCTTGACAACTTCATATGGAAGAATTCGACTCACCAAATGGCTACTCGAGCTAGGACATGATAGAGTAAGTCGTCACCCAACAACCCCCCAACCGACCGTAGATTTTATACTCGGACAGCGATTCATGCATCTGGATAGCGCGAGATGACGATCCCCAGCACCAAGCCTTCCTCGCAAAGAATGCCGGCGAAAATTTGGGACAACTAAAGGATGAAATGGATGATGGGTATCGAATTGTAAATTTTGTGAGTGGAGGTGGGAAACAGTACTGTTTGAGTTTGGCAAAATTTGATGCCAAAGGCAATGTTGTTGATAAGAAAGAAATGGTAAAATTGCGAGGTATTTCGCAAAATTCCAGTAACCAACACCTTGCGACGTTCCAAAATATGGATAGGCAGGTGGAAAATCTGATAATGGGCAATACCGGTGATCCGATCCTATTTTCCGGGCCCCAAATCAAAAAACGATTCGGTGAAGTAGGCACTGTCCTCCAAACTAAGAAATACCTTGCGCGACTAACCGGAGGCCAAATTTTGCCAAACTTTTCAGTAATCCCCTTTGGCTGTTTACTCGAATAAAAATGCTTTTCAAGTAATGAAGGGGAGGGGGGAGGGCGGGTCGAAGGACCCGAGGGGGGGGAACCCAAAAACCCAAAAACCCCAGGGGTCCCAAAACCCCAGGGCCGACCTTAGAGGTCGGGGGGTCCTAACAAAACCCAAAGGGCCGACCTTAGAGGGAGGGGGCCCAAAAAACCCGGGGGTCCCAACCCTAGGGGGGGAGTTCCTAGGGAAAAGTTTCCTAGTATAAAACGTTCACTACACACACCTCCGCAAGAATGGAACCTTTCAAATTTATCCATCCCTGCTCAATTTTTACATTTTGTCAGAGCCTTGGGGGTAAAACCACCTGGACTTTGAAGTTTTTGCGCAATTATGCGAATTTGTTTAAGAATTCGGAGCAAATTCAAAAAATTTTGTATTTTACGGGTTCTAATAGTCGCATGCTTCGTGAAAAGGCGCAGGGGATTCCCGGTTTAGAAATTATTGAGGGACCACCCACTGAGGAGGTCGTTCGGAACCTTAGAAATTGTTTACTAGTTATTGACGATTTAATGACAGAAATGAACGAGGGTTTGATGGCTAGACTAACAAGCAAGGTTACCCACCACCAAAACTGTACCCTGATATTTTTGAGCCAGGATGCCTTTAGAAGTAGGCGTACAGCGCGAGTAAATGCGAGTTACATTGTGCTGCTTCGGTCAGTTTCCGACCAGCTTCAGGCGCGCCAAATTGGGATGCAATGCTTTCCGACTCAATTTTCCTATTTTTGGGACAGCTATCGTTCGGCGACGGCCCAGCCGTACTCTTACCTGATAATAAACTGCCACGCTAGTTTGGAAAACCTTGACCATAGGCTCGTTACGGGCATTTTCCCAGAGGATAAATACCAGACCTTCTACCTGCCAGTCTAGTATTATGCGTATTTCTACGTTCCTACACCGACTTTCCATTAGTAAGAACCCCCGTTTGATTCTAAGAAAGGCCAAAAACGTTGAAATTAAAGTGCTTGTTGAGTTGTTGGCCAATATTGTGCGAGGCACTATTCCTTTTTTCAAGTACGAAATCAAAAGATTCCAGCCCTACCTATCTACCATCAAAAAGCTTTCAAAAATAAGGCAGTTTGACCAGGCGCGAGAAAGCTTGACCAAACATTTTGCGGCTATCAAGGTTTTACTAAAACCCCTAATTGGTTTTTGTCATGGGCAAGCAAACGTTCAAAAAAATGAAGCTGGTCCCCTACGAGCATGAAGGGGAGGGATATTTTCAAACCCCGCGCGAAGAAACTGTTGCCAATGCCCGTGAGACTGAGCAAAAAATGAAAAATTTATTAAATGCTGATCTACCAGACGATGTAAAAATGCAGCTTTACGCGGGTCTCGTTAACGTTCTTTCAAGCCTGGCTTCGGACGTTCGCAAGAAAGATGCGGTAGGGGAAAGAGGGGGCGTTGAGACTGTTAAAAAGGAAACCATCTTGCCCAACATTGTAAAACAGCCTAGCCGTGCGCGTCAAAAACTTAAGGAAATTTTTCCCCCCGATTGGTGGCGTGACATTGAAAAGTTTCTTGACGATAATGAAGTTGATACAAAACCCAGACCCTTTAGACGGCAAACGGGGGCCGGTCGTTTCCGTGTCAAAATCTACAAAAAATAGACTAGAACGCCTATTTACAAATTTATCTTCGCCTATTGCCTTCACGTCTAGGTACAACTTATTGAAAGCCGCTAGGGCAATAGGTATCCCAAAAGCATCCGTTGATGCCTACCTACAAACCAAAAATTCATATTTTTTGCATAGGAATAGCGTGCAAAGGTATCCGCAAAAGAAGTTTTCGGGCAGCAGTTTGAATAGCCATCATTGCGCCGATCTAGGGGATTTTCAAAAGCTCAAAGATTTTAACAGGGGTTATCGTTACTTGCTAGTGGTTGTTGATTTATTTTCTCGCAAGACTTTTGTCAAGGCTCTGTTCACGAAAAAATGCGAAGAAGTCAAGGAGAGATATAGCGAAATTTGCTCAGAGATTGGAAATCCTCCCTATTTTTTGACCACGGATCGCGGTAAGGAATTTCTAGGGCAGCAAATGAAAGATTTTTGCAAAGACAACGAAATTGTGCAAATTTTTCCGAATGGCACGGCTAAGAGTGCTCCCGCCGAGCGTAAGATTAGACAAATTAAGGAACGGCTCTTTGCCTATTTTACTGAAAGGAATACTTACAATTGGGTAGATGTAATTGACAAAATTGTCGATGGTATTAATAAAACTCCTACTGCGGCCTTGGGTGGTTTGATACCGAATGATATTACTAAAGAAACGCGTTTTCGCCCACCCGTGATTAGGAAAAAGAGATTTCCTGACCCAGATTTAAAGGTTGGGGACAGTGTTGTTATCCGCCTTGCTGACAAAATCTTTCGAAAAAGCTACGAGGGGACCCATAAAAACGAAGTCTTTATAATTCGTGAGATTAAAAAGCACAAGTCTTTTGATGCACCACTTTATTACTTGCAAGATCTAAATCACGAGGCCATTGAAGGGGTTTTTTACAAGGAGGAACTAGTAAAAATTTCTAAGCCCAAGCTTTTTGCGGTAGAGAAAATTTTGCAAAGGAAAACAATCAAGGGGGTACGGTATGCCCTGATTCAGTATACAGGCTATTCAAAAGTATTTAATAGGTGGGTCCCCTTGAAAGATGTAGTCTATGGAGAACGGACATTTGCCCCCTTACCCCAAGCCTAGCCTGAGTACCGCTCAAATTTTTGTAAGCTTTACAATTATTTTGGTAAGTCTATTGAACCTGACGATAGCCCATATAAAGGGGACCGACAGTTCGTTTTGGCTAAACACACTAGTTTCTACTACTTGTCTTTTACTACCTTCCCCCATTAATTTTAAATGAGTGACGACTTTTATGTGACCCTTGTGGGCCCAACCAACGAAAGGGGTGCGGTTTTGACCAACTATCTGGCAAAGGAATTGAACCTTCACGATGCGGGCTCTCAGCAAAGCCAATGGGCTTGTGCTCTCGTAGAAATGACTGGTATTGGGGGTCCTGACCAGGTCCCTGAAAATCAGCAACTGAAACTTTTTGACACTTCTGGGCAAGAAAGGAATTTTTACCTGCCTGCCGGAAACTATCTAAAACCAGCGCATCTAGCTAACGCACTTAATTCCGTCTTTACGAAAAGTAGGAAACGCCGATCCGTCGGTGATGGTGAAAATTATGATGCTTCTGGGCAAGAGGCAGTTCTTGCCGCCTTTCCGGTACATGAGTTGGCCAAAAAAGAAGATCCTGAGCCGAAACGTGAAGAGCTTGATGAGAAGTCTGCAGAGGAGCCTGCAAGTAGTTCCGTGGAGGTGCTTTTGAAGAAACCTGCGGAGACACCTGCAAGCATTTCTGCGGAGGAGCCTTTGAAAAAACCTGCAGAGGAGCCTGCAAGCAGTTCTGCGGAGGAGCCTTTCCAGAAACCTGTAGAGGAGCCTGCAAGTATTTCCGCGGAGGAGTCTTTGGAGGAACCTGCAGAGGAGCCTGCAAGTATTTCTGCGGAGCAGTCTTTGAAGAAACCTGCGGAGGAGTCAGCCGCGGTCCGCGAAGATTTTCCGAACCAGGAAACGTTGACCGTTGCCGAGGTGCACAACTCGGACAAGTCTGCGGAAAAATCTGAGGGGGCAAAGCCTGAAACGACTGATGAGGAGCCTGCCGCACTAAAGCCTGACGAAAATGTTGGGCCGTCTGAAGCATCGCCAAGCGCGCCGGTGCAAATGGATGAATCGTTAAAAACGACGACATCTGAAGATGTGCAAGAGCCTGCGAGCAAGCAGGAGTTCGAGCCAGCTGCATCCGTCGATGAAAATATTGAAAATGTAGAGCTGGAAGAAGAAGAGTTTCCGCAGGCCACTGGCGCAACCTCCGAGGATTCTTTTTATAGCGTCACGGATATGATTGCAGACCGTAATTGGGACGTTGACTTGGAGGAGGAACAGTTGGGCGGTTCCGGCGACGCTGTTCTCCCGGAGCCTCGGTTTAAAAACGTTGAACGCAAGGAGACTTTTGAGCCATATGAGGCACCGAAGGAGCTAGTGTTTGCGGCACAACCATCAGGGGTTGAAATGGAAATTGTTGAGATGGGAAATCTTGGGAATATCTTTTCAGATAGTTTGAAAAAGGCGGCTTTTGAGAATTTTGGTGTCTGCTTCGAATACGACGAAAACAAAATGCGCTTTTTGGCCTCGATTGACCCTGCGAAGGTTTCACGTCTTGTTTTGCCTAATCTAATTTGGCGCATGCTTGGGTTTGAAAGTGAAACTCTGACAGGTTTTCAAACTTCCAAATATTTGCCAGATCTGAGTTTTAACACTCGGAACTTGCGGGTGTACTGTAACTTGGTTGAGCCACATTTGGTTGGGGGTAATTTTTTGGAGCTACTACGCACCATTCCAAACGACTTTGAGCCCGGACAGATGGGCACAAAAACTTTTAACCCCCCGGTATATCATCGCGTCAAGCAGGGTCGTTTTAATTCGATAAAGGTCTCTGTAACCGACGACCAGGGTCAAGACGTGCCTTTAAATTTTGGAAAATCTATCGCCTTGCTTCATTTCAAAAGACTATATTAAGCAGTTGGCCACCGGTGTGGTCCATTACCGATAATGTCTTTTGCTAGTTATTATCTTGTTAGTCCTAGCGATATAGGTTGGGGTTTTAGCGATCCCAAAAAAGGTAAGCCACCAAAACTTCAAAAAGGCGGTGGTGCTTTTCCTCCATTTAGGAATAGTAAATTTCTACTTCCGGTCAAAAAGAGTGTGGCCTTGCCCACCTCCTCAAAACTAGCCTTGGGGCCTCCCGTTGAAACTTTCGAACCTCCCGTTGCAACGACTGCTGAAAATTTGTTAAAAATTCCGAGGAAAGCGGCCTCCCCCTTGAAAAATGAGCCAAAAATAAGGAAACGGCCTATTGACCTTCCGCCTCAGAAAATGTTTGGTGAGGGTAGTATAAAAAGAGGCCGAAAGCGAAAGGTTTCCATTTTTACAATTTTGCCCCCCAAGAATGAGCGTCGTCAAGGCTTTAGAAAATAACCCTGAGCTTTCTTTTTCAAGCGAGCTTGCGCTTTTCGACCCTATCCAACATGTTGTAGGTATACAATCGATGCGTTTCCGTAGTATTGCACCGGAAAATAGTAGCATGAATCATACAGGCCCCTACACTTTCCGTATCATGAAAGAACCCAATTTTATTTCTTTTGCTCGTTCGTATGTCACTATGACTTTACGAATGGTGGATAGTCAGGGAAAGGGGTACGAACATTCTAAAACCGTAACAAAAGAAGACAACACTAAAGCGACCGCATTCACGGAGCGTTGCGCTCCCATTCAATTTGCTGCTCGTGCCTTTTGGAAACAAGTAACCGTAAATATTGGGGGTACGCAGGTTGAAAATTCTGGAGATCTCTATCCATACCGCGCATTCCTGAACGCTGAATTCATGACCGATAAAAATGTAAAGCAGTTCAATTACGGCCATCCGCAACTCTATGATGCTGGAGAGAGTGGTCAGGAAGTTGAAACTAATGATGGATTTGAAAACCTGAGCGTTCTTTTCAGAAATGGCCAAGCCGTTAAAGTTAATTGCCCCCTTGACTTGAATATTTCAAGCTCCAACAAATTGATGCTAAACAATACAGATATCCAGATTACGCTGCATAGACAAAGCGATCCTTTTTTAATCCGCGCGTACGGTTCCACTAAGCAAGATTGGCAACTTGTAGTTGATGACATTCGCCTTGTAGTCGCTGAATATCAGCTGTATCCGTCTGCTGTGGCTGCTATCGAAAGGCATTTGGCTAGCGGGAAAAAAGCCAGCTACCCAATGCGTAGTTATCAAACAAAGAGCTTTTTCATGCCTGCTGGGGTTTTGAAAATGCCTGAGATGCAGCTCTTTAACTCGAATCAGATCCCGCGCAGGATTTTTGTGGGTCTGGTAAAAAACGAAGCATTTGTTGGGTCATATAAGACGGATCCCTTTCGTTTCAACCACAATTCAATCAAAAATTTGAATGTGCATTTTGCCGGGCAAACGGTTCCGCATAAGACTTGGAGTTTGACTTGGGCTAGTGGAGGTTTGGGGTATACGGAAGCGTACACGCAGATGCTTGAAGGCTGCGGTATGAGCGGTAGTAACCTAACCAACGGGATAGGGCATACCATGTTTCGGGACTCGCGTTGCGTGCAAGTATTTGAACTATTGCCGGATGCCGATGGTGGCATTGACAGCTTTGACATGGCCGTTGCTGGCCAGTGTACTTTAGATCTTGAGCTCAGCACTGCCGTCCCTGCTGGTGGACTTATGGTCGTTGTCCACGCCGAGTTTATGGATAAATTGACGTTGGACTACGCGCGACAGGCACAAACGCTCACTCTCTAATATGAACAACGACCAAATCGACTCCATTTTATTTTCTAACCCCGAAGCCCGGGGGCTTTTTCAGGGCACCTACGCCGCGGACACACTACCCAACTGCCCGACACGCCCTGCTTTTTTAGTAAATACCGCCAAGATTTCTTCGGAAGGAAAACATTGGGTGGCTTTCTATGCCCAGGGGAGCACTGTTTTTTACTTTGATCCTCTGGGAGGAGAACCACCCCACGACATTTTGAAATGGCTGAAACGTCGATATACTCGCATTATTGCAAACAAATCCCAGCTTCAAGCCTACGGTACGAAAACCTGCGGAATCTATTGTATTATTTTCCTTTATAAAATGTGCATTGGATTGCCCTTTTATGATGTCATCAAGTTTTTTCAAAACATTGACGATTTGTATGTGATTTACTTTTTGAAGGCAAAGTTCAATTTTGATCTGCCACTCACCCACACCGTTCCAAACAGTATATAAGGAGGAGCATGGGGTCACAGTCACATTCATTTTGGCTTTGCTCATTTCTATGAATACTACTTCTGCCCGATCGGCTTTCCGTTGTTATAATTGCGACAAGGAGTTTTCGACCAATTCCAATCTGGTGCGTCACATCAAACAGAACTGTCGCAACACTCCCGGGGACGAAGGCCATTTGTCGATTGACGAAGATGCCCATAAAAGAGTTGAAATCCCCAAAAACGCTGTTAGTGCTCCGTGCACCTCGAAGAAAGTCTTTGAAATTTCTTTTTTCTACGACCCTGCTAATAATACTTTTAAATCATGTTTTACCCCCGTTAGCTAAAGATCGACTGTGGACCCATCTCCTTTTTCATTTCATTTGTAACTGACCTTTGTGTCCAAGAATAAATATTATAATAATAATTCGCTTCAAATACACCGTACCAACACTTACACGCTCCCTGAGGATACTTACGCGCAGTGGGAGTATGTCAAAAATAAAGTCATGAAGGTATTATAAAATAAACAAGTGACATATAGTAGTTACGATAATCATTATTACCAAGAAAGAGAGAAAAAATCTTCAAGATAAGCGATGAGATAAGCTTTTTCAGCAACATTGAATTGTTGAATTCCTATGTTTCATATATATATATATATATATATATATATATATATATATATATGAGATAGTAGTAGCCAATAATAATGGTTTTCGAAAAGATCAAATTACTGTTATTTTGATCCATTTATTTTCTTGATTTTCACGATATCATTAATTTTATTCTTAATTTAGCTAATTTATTTGTAATATTTTTCATTAATTTTTTTATTGATTTACCCATTTAAATATTGTATTCCTAGTATCGAAGCGGAAGAATGATATTCTTCCGCCTCGATACTCAGAACCTTAATTGTAAGGGGTTTTTTTTTGAAAGGAGCAGCTCTCGATTCCGTTGGAAGCCAATGTTAAGAATGGATTGTTACCAAAACGAAACGGGAAACCCTTGTTTTTATCCGAAACATTTTCTTGCAAAACCGACCTGCGCAAATTGGCGCTGTTGGGGGAGTTGGCCAGGGAATGCCGGGGGGAATTGGTTCACTGCCGGGGGCGTAAACTAAAATTTACAATGTACATCTTAGTTTCGTATTTTTAATTTACCTGCCCGGGTTGGGGCGGGGCCAAAAATGGCGGCTGCCCGCCGGGATTCGGGCCGGCGAATTGCTGAAAAATGATGTTTCACAAGAGGATATAGCAAATCTGTAGCCATCAAACTTAATAATATCCATTGCCGCTGATCGAATCAAAAATATAAAATTTCGGATATTTTTAAAATAGACATACAATGTTATAATAATTCTGATGATCATATCGAGAATATGGCTAGTAATACTAAAAATCACCGACTGGCTAATATGTTAATTTGTGAAGGAACAGGCAAGGTAAGATTTTTGCTCATTTTGGCGATGGATTCCTGATTAATTTTAGTGACGCCGCGACACGCAACGCGTTTCTCGCTTTCGATTACCTAATCGATTAGCCTCCGCTTACCGTAGCAAATCGGCGTGCGCGTTGCGTGCCGCGACAAAGAAAAGACTATACAGGGTGTCCCAAAAAAAACGACCCATCTGGCATTTCGCCGTGTTACATCCAATCGGTCCCAAATTTGGACCAGAGGTGTATCATACCCTAAATAACAACAATCCTGACTTACAGCCCCGTAGCTACAGTCGTTCTCGAGTTATAGCAAAAACAAACTTTATTTTCCATTTTCCATAGGGTTTTCGTGGAATTGGACCCCCCTAAACATTAAGTGAAAATGATCCGGTAGGCCTTCTTTACCGTAAGAAACTTTTTCCAGAGTAAAATTAATTAAATAAGCTTCGATATAAGCAATTTTTACAACGCAAAACTACCCCAGTTCATAAGCGAAATTAGGGATTCGCAGCCGGAAGTCGATGCAAATCGATGCAAAGTCCAAAAAGATAGCCGATAAAACTGTTCAGAATTCCGGGAAAAACAGTATTTTCGTTATAACTTTAAAACTACTGTAGCTATGGGGCTGTAAGTCAGGATTGTTGTTATTTAGGCTATGATACACCTCTGGTCCAAATTTGGGGCCGGTTGGATGTAACACGGCGAAATGCCAGATGGGTCGTTTTTTTTGGGACACCCTGTATATCGATATTCCCGTCTTTCCGTCCGCTTACGGCAATTTTTAATGCCTTCAGTAATTATAATGTTTTTAATAGCGTTAAATTCGGATAGTTGTGTTTTTCTGTATTATCTTTATGATTTGAAAATCCCTTACAAAGCAGTGTTACAAGACCGCAGATAACGAACTCACGAAATACCAACGCAATCGCGAGATTTCTTGCGGTAGTAGTATTTATAATAACAAACATGCCGTGCTATGCAACTCGTAACTTATTATACTACGTACGGATCGGCTATCAGGGTAATGAAACTGAACCAAAATTATACATTTCATATTTTTTACTTTTTAAAGCCCAGAAACATTTTTTACTACCAAACCTGACCTGAAATCCGTTGAGCGGACCGCCGAATTGAGGGCCGGCTCCGGGGGGCGGGGCTCCAAATTGTTGTTGCTAAATTAAATTTACGGTTATTAAAACAAATTATAACATTGAAATTTGTCCCAAAAATTAATAAAATATACCTGGGCAAACATGGGGAATGGCGGAGGGGCGGCTGGTGAGAGTTGGGATTGCTAAAATCGATGTTTTTTGGTTATACCAGTAGAAAAGGGATATAAAAGGTATCGAATTTTGCTATTTGACAACATTTTCCATGTTTGAAATTTAATAGGGCTGAATAATGTACCTGTTGCTGATACGGTAGCGGCGCGAATTGAGGAGCGGCCGGAGGTGGCATCGTGAACGTCTTCAAAAAATGTGTTTTGATAAAACCAAAGTAGGAAAATTCGATCCGGTTATTACTGGGAGGCCATCGCTGGTATTTTAATAGCGTTTTTAGTAAAACTTATATAAGCTGAGTAAATTTCAACTTATATTTTAAGCGAAAAAGCTTAAAGAATATTTTTAAAATTCGATTTCTTAGGTGAATTTTTGCTCGCAAATCGCCGATTTTTGGTGCAAAAATCGAGTGCGGTCCATATTTTTGATTCTACCTGTGATGGTGGTGGCTGAATAAAAGCCGGCTGCGCAACCACATCCGCTGTTGGCATGGCCGGTTTAGTTTTCAGCTTCTCCACCGGCATCGCAGAGGGCTCGACCTGCTGCTGGGAACGCTAAAAATGAATTAAAAGAAGTAATTTCCAAAATATTTAAATGAGGATTGAAAATAGCTGCTTTAAAATATTTATTTTTGCAAAAAAGAATGTTTAGCGCTTTAGACAAACCATACGTCTCTTAGCGGCGCAATTCCCGCTTCCCTTCTTTCGCCTGTTATCATTTTTATACCGATAAATGTCTCCACTATCACTAAAAAACACTAGTAAAAATGCCATTTTTTGACAAAGATGTTTAAATTTCCATTAACCCTGCGGACTTTTAATGATTTTACTTGTATGTATTTCGGCTACGGCTGACATTTTTTAAGTTGGCGGAAAATAGCATAGAAAGAATTTAAGTACAAATTTATTAATTGTTCTATATCCTCAAATATTCCTTATTTTACCTGTGAACCACCACTCGTCGTCTGATTCAAAATTTGCCCGGTTTTCGGCGGCGGCGGTCGCTCGGACCTTTTTGGCGGCACAGGTGTCGTCGTGGGGTCCATCTCGCGGAAATACTGAAATTTTGATAATCTTGAATTTAACAATAATTTTTTACTTTATTTTATGACCCCGGTTCATTCGAAATTTTAAAGACCTTCATTAGATTATTTAGTTTAGTGTTATTATTTGGTACTGTGCGTTCCATTAAAGGGGATAAAAACCCGCTTTTATGAACATGTTACGAAACACTTTCTTTTCCGGTATTTCAATTCGATTAATGTACCTGATTTTTGAATTACCGCCAGGAGTTATCTAAATTATTGCGAGCTCTTAAGACAAAATTGAGTCCCGTGGCCTACAATAAGTACCAAAACCAGTTCACCGAGAAACTAAACATTTCGTGAATCATGTTTTATAAACTGAAGAATAATAATAAATACCTTAACGCGCATCGTCGTCCGCCCCAGCGTATGCGCGTAGTCCCGTGAGTCGCGGATCACTGTAAAAGGAAGGTATTTATTAATATGGCTTTGATTTCCAAAAAAATTGTTTCAATTAAATGAGTTTCATAAATTTCCGCAGATAAACTGTGCGGGAAAATGCGAATAGACCGTTTTCAAATGCCGGCTATACATAAAGTTTATATTTAATGGTTAATGGTTATTTATAACAAACCCAAAATGATAATTGCTTCTCCAACGCACTGAATAATTTACGTGTTATATTGAGTTTTAACGAAACACACCTTTCTCATTCTCGCGTAACTTGTCCTGGTTGTGGCGTTCCTCGGAATAGGGGGAGGCCCCGAGAAGGGTTGACTCTAAAAAGCGTTTATTTTTATGATGGAAATTTATAAATAATTTGTTGCGCCACACACTCATAGCATTGTCGATATCTCGGCCAAATTGTCTTTGAAGGTTTGGTGAAACATTTTTTGTACTTTTTTTAGGATTTTCACGTACACACGTCCAAGGTCAAACAAGATGCCTCCCAATTTTTTCAATTTCTTCTTTCTTAAAAGTAGAGGTTTCTTCGTTATGGGATCATTCCGCATCTTCACAATTTTTAATTAGTATTCAACGAGTCTCTTCAATTTTCCCAGTTATTTATTTGCTGCGATATTGTACATAATTCGGATTATACGTATTAAGAATTACATTTGTCATTGATTTCGGATTTGGAACAGTTAAATTCGCGTATATACGTCATTAACAAATGAATTCATTTTTGCTGCATTGCGATCAGCAATTCTTTGAAAAAATGTTTCGAAAAAATAGCGCTCAATTAGGATCAGTGATTCAGAAAAACGTAGAAATAAGAAAATACGCATAAATAAAGACAAAATTGATTAAAAATTCATTAACCAAGAACAGAGTTTTGATTCGGCGCCCGGATTGGTACTTTTCGTAGATGGTAGTATAGATTTAGTCAATTCTTCTTTTATAATCTGGATTTTTCACTAACCGGAATTACATTTGTTCTTAATTTGCTATTTTAGATATTAAAAGTTATTACTGCTTAATAATCGATTAAGACATTAATTTTTTAAGATCATCAATCGTCTGGAAAAAATGTTACGATACATATGGGGAGGAATTTCGATACTTATTTTATAATCTTGCGTTTTCAGAATCGATTAAATAATCGAATCGCCGGCGAATTCAAGGTTTACCATTTTTCCCAGCGTTTTGCGGCGAAATTCGATGCGTCGGCGAGGCGGCGATTTTGCGGTAGAATCGGCCGGACGATCGGGATAGCGGGGAGCCATCTTTATAAAAAGAATATATCAGCAAAATTATGGATTTAAAGTCGTAACGGTCGAGTTACTACTTACAACGGTCGTACCGTTTGCAACACTTATTCATAATTGCGTTTCTTTTTGATGTATGCAATATTTTTACAAAATAGCCTCGTTTTATTTGCTTTATTTTTACAAAAAAAATATGTCGGAAATCTGGCCAAGTCGAGTAATGCGGGATAAGCGCGCGGAAAAAGGCTTAATCGAATTTTTCTAACCTAAATCGACCAATTTTTCGCAACTGATTTTGAATATTTTACACGCCAAAACTGGTAAATTTTCAGTAAAAAATACAAAAAAAAATATTGAATTTTCGACAAAATTCAACATTTTAAAGATTTTTAGATACTTTGCCACTTGAAATATAACTAAATTTTCAAAAAAAACACATATAATACACAAACACAAGTTGTCTACAAAAATTCGTTTTTCCGATAAAATTAAAGCGCCCCCCGATAATGCAAAAGCAATTACCATTCGTGAACGGCGCGTGTATATTTCGGTGGCCACGATGAAATGTGCGGGCCGCCTGGACACGCCCGCTATTCGGGCTGTGGAGACGGTAGAGGCGCCTGAAATTGTTGAAATTTACATAATGTATTGTGTATATGCTTTAAATTTAAAGTGTTTTTTATATGGCCTAAATTTCCCTGTGATACTGCAGCGCGTTAAAAAGACAAAATTATTATAGGTTGCAAAAAGACAAAATTAGGCATCAAAATTCAAAGTGATTACTGGAAAAAGCTGAAACGCAATTTTTTTCCGTCAAAAATTCGAAGATTATGGGTGTCTGAATTAAATTACCAAATTTGACGTTTTTTCGGATGCAACTTGCAATTAACGCACGCTTTTTTGGATCAATGGCATTATCGGGAGGGGGGGGGGGGGGGCAAAGCTTTTCAAAGTACCCAATTTTTCGATAAATAGCGGAAGTGTTTCCAAATGGTCAAAATGCCGGCTTAAATTTTTTAGAAGTTTTTAGATAGTTCTCCTTGCTGAAATATATTTATTTTTTACTAAAAACCATTAAAATACATCAATTAAAATCTCTGACCTTATGCAGAACCCCCCCCCCCCCGTTAATGCAAAAGAACCCTTGCAATTTCTTACGCATTTTTTATTTCGAACTTTGCGGTTTTTTAATTACTCTGTCCGATTTTCGATTTTTTTGGTATGCTTGACTCGCTTTTCCCAATCGTGAAAATAGTACCGAATTGGAAAATTTTGAATTAGCAACTTGGCGCGAAACACGTGATTTTTCACCAACCTCGAACTCTTTATCCGCCCATTTTCGAAGTAGTACGGCTCCGAGCGCTTCCAGACGCGAGCCTGAAATTGCTTAATATTATTATTATTAATATTTTATTTTATTTCACTTCCGTCTACTTTAATTTAATTATTATTTAATATCGTTTTTTTATTTTTTCGACTTTCAGAATTTGCTAAAATTTTTATGCTATTTTTATGTTATTTTATGAACTTATTTATATGCTATTTAAGTTTTCAATTATGAATATTAACCTGAAGCTGCCGACTCTCACATAACCGTAGGAATATGGTAGTGACGGTGAGCAAAAATGGGAACAGTAATCGCATACACCTGAAAAAAAATTATTGATAAATATTAGAATTAAATTGACAACAAAGCTAAGCGCTATACAATGATAATGAGAACAATAATAACACACATTTTATAAACAAACCCGTCAGAAAATACATGTTTTTTGAACCTGGAATACCCTAAAAATTATTCAACTGTTTCGATGTTATTAATAAATAAAATAGTCTAGTGGAGAACTTCGAAGAATTTTGACATCTAGTCCAGATGAATGTTACGAAAAAGCATGTTTTATCTGAAAAAGAAGATCCTTAGCCACGTGAGTACTATTAATCTGCGTATGTATTGATGGGATGTAATAAAGCTTTAAAATGAAAAATAAAGTCCAAGTTCCACTTTTCGATTTAAACTCTAAACTTATCATAAATCTAATATATAAAAAGCACCAGAAAAATTCTCGATAACTTTTAGAAAGTATTTTAAACGAGGTTCAACTGTCTAAATTTCAATATTTTTTTAATAAAGAAGCGGTCGGGATTTTGCGTATTTTTTGAATAGTATGTTTTACTTTAAATAGAGGATGAGTAGCCACGCTGAGTGCTATTAATTCCCTTTCTCCCAGGAACTCTTATTTTGGATTTTAGGGATTCTTTTAAAAACGTTAAAAATATAACATTAAAATTTTAGAAGATGAAGAAATTTAAACTTAAAAAATGCATAAAAATTCTCGAGAATTTCTGAAAAAGTATGTTTTATCTCAAAAAGAAGGTCAATAATTGACCAAAATAATACTGCGAGGGACGATGGGTATTTGTATCATAAATTTCCTAAAGCTTCACGCCTTTTTCTCAAACACTGACCTTGACGGCGCGCCAAAGACAAGAAAAATCGGGTAGCGCACACCGAGAAAAAACAGGAAATTTTGCCCGCGCAGCTGGTGCCAAAGATCGAAATGAGGCTCGAGTTTCCGCTATGAAGCGCCGGAAAGCAGCTTTTTCTTGAGACTAGAAAAACGAAAAACGAAAAACGACCAAAAACCGACGCGAATTGGTTCTGTGATCAGAAAAGAAAGAGAAATTGGATATTTGGCATTATCGGGGGGGAGGCCGAACTTTTTGTGTTAGTAGTCTAAAATGCTTAGTAATTTAATTGTAGGTATTTCAATAGTTTTTTAGTAGAATTTAGCATTTCAAGTAGAACACTATCTACAAGATCTAAAAAACCTAAATTTTTCGACAATCTTTTCTTGTATTGATCAAATTTGTGATGGTTTTGATCTAAGAACCGTAGAAAAGAGTTTGCAAACGCTTTCTCCATTTGCTTTAGAAAAATCGGAGCTGAAAAATTATGCGCCCCCCCCCCCCCGATAACGCGAAAGCACCTGAAAATTGTTTTTAGGAAATTAAGATCACGGCACGTTGTTAAATCAGGTGATTATAATTCGACCCTAGGCGCCGTACAGGAATTAGAGCAATAAATTTGGCGCGAAACCTGTACATTGTGGAAACATATAATTTTCATCAAAAACTATAATTTTCTGGGAGCTCGTGCTTAAAAATGTCAGCGAAACGCACATTTAGAAAGAATGGTACAAACTCGGAAATTCAAAAAATTCAATCGCCGATGCTAGAATTGAACAAATCATCCCAAAAATCTACCAATCGATGAAATCTCTTCAAAGCCGATTGACCACCGCTTTCGTTTGGTTAGGAAGAAATTTTAGCCAATTTCGAAGGCGTATACCCTGCCCAGGCGTTTAAAAACCGGATTTTCCGCTTTAAAATTGGTTGTTTCAGTTACCACTATTAATTAATTTATGCTTGAAAGCCTATTTTCTTGGATTTTTTGAAATTAGCGATTTCCCCTTGTGTAGTTTAACGGGAAATCAGGTTACAAAACATTTTGCATGGAAATGGACTTTCGTCGAAGCACAAAAACCTTTTTTAAAGCCGTGAAAATACTACATCCTAGCGCCGAGTAAATGTTGGAATCGCAACGCATAAAAGACGCTAAAAACTTAACTTTAAATGATCTCGAATTCGTGAAAATGAGCCCAATGTCAGCCTATTAGCCACCGCTTTTGCTAAACTTGCTACTTGGTGAAACATTTTTTTGTTCGCAAGGCAGGCTAACTTGCCACTAAAAACGTAGCCAATTTCGATATTTTTTAAATGTTTCGATATATTACGCAAAGAATAAAAAAATATATCAACCCAGCAAGAAAGCCCGAATGTAAATGCGCAAAATTTAATGATCGGCCATTTTCCTTCGCAGTAATAGGATATCGAGTCAGAACTGCCCGGATTAACGCTATTTAAAAATTTGTGAAACTTTAATTTTCGCTTTTGCAAATTTTTGCTGTTAAAAAGGTCGACGTGGAGCTGACAACGACAAATAAACCTCAGCCCCAGAAAATAACCTTAAAATCGAAATAGCTGCAAATTGGCAAGGAATATGTTACAATAAAAATTTTTAATTTAAACGCTGCCGGTTTCGCCTTTTTAACGTTTGGCCAGCGCCGGAATTCGATTAATTGGTGGATAAAAATTCCCTTGACAGTTACAGCGCACCATTTTCGGATAATTTTTTGTTAGATGACAGATTTTTCACACAGACTTTAATTGAAGTTTTTCACGAAAATCGAATAAATTAATTTCGGGAAATCTAGTGTTACGACCAAAGAAAGCTAAAAAGAACTGAACTGAAAATAAAATTGAAAAAGCTAACGATGAGTCGAATCCAAGGCAAAAACGTAAAAACCCTACAAAAGGAACCCCATAATATTCCCGGAATTTAATCATGGGCGGTCATCTAGGCGAGAAAGCGAGGGGGGCAGGCTGGAGGGGCATTCGTTCGAGGGGTCCATTGTGCTGGGCACACAAATAGACAGCACTTTGCATCCGTTATTTAAAGACAAGAAAAAGAGAGAGAATCTAACAATATACACTTGACACTTCCCCAAAATTCGTACAAATTTTTTGTGCGAAAACGTGTTTCATGAAATGATCAAGGCCCGAAAGATTTTGACGTAATTTTTGAAATTTGTGGGGTGGCTAATGTTTTTTAAAAACGACAATGTGTACTAATGATAGTAATTGTTTTAATAGACTTTTTAGTAAAATGTCGGAATTTTTCAAGCGGCAAAACAATCTAAAAACGGAAATGGTAATTTTTGCCAGCAAAAATGTCCATTTTTGTATGTGTAATAGAAGACCGTGCGGTTTTTTTACGTAAGAACAATAAAAACTGCTTAGAAATTATTAGAATTAGAATTTATTTTATATCTTTTAAGTTTTTAGCCTTGATTTTTATTAAAAGAAATTGGATTCTACAGAACAAAATTGTCCCTCCCCGTCAGACTCGATTTTGCCGTATCAATGTTCCATGCAAAAGGTGGTCGACAGCAAGTTCGGCAAGCACTAATGTGTACAAAATCACAGATGTCTATTCTTTTCGCAATGAAACTGCATTCCTTGGGATCGGCCACTGTAAAACTACCTCAAAAAAAACTTTAAAAATATCCACTGAAGCATAGGCTTAGGCTTAGGCATAGGTTTAGCTTTAGGCTTGGGTTTAGGCTTAGGTTTGGCTTAGGCTTAAGTATATAAATCAATTAAACCGACTGCAATTCTTGATATGGAAAAAATTTTTTAAATTCGATGTTTTGAAACATCTGCACCTTCCCGAGTTATGCAAGCGATCAAACTCCAGACAGCCTGCTTGGTAATTTATTGCGTTTTGGTAGTCGCTCGCGGGGTACAATGGGGAAGAGAGAGAGAGAGAGAGAGAGAGAGAGAGAGAGAACCAAACTGGGGGGAAACGACAGAATAAGTTCGGAAAGTGAAGCGCGTTTGCGGTAGCCGTGTCTTCACTGCCCCTTGAAAGCGAAAACACACATACACTCGCTCTCTCTCTCTCTCTCTCTCTCTCTCTTTCTCTCTCGCCTCAAGGCAGACCATCTCGGACAAGCGCCCGAAACGATGTCTCGCCGGTGGCTGGTTCAGTGCAAAAAATGAAGCGTGCAAAATCACAATAATAGATAATTTCCGTTTACCCTTAAAATGTTTGTAACATGAAACAAAATTCAAATTTATGAAAATCGTCTATTTTCGACATTAAATTTTAGTTTTTCTTAAAAAATCCGGGACCCTTTTTGTTATGGATTAATCAGCATACACCGAAACGCGCCGCTTCGCGACTTTTCAACCCTGGCGTCCAGCGTTAAAATATAAGCTATCAAATAAGATAAAACAATTCATGAATGCCGAAAATGCACAATAAATGGAACTTCCTTGAAAGGTATGGACAAATTTTTGAAACATGATAATTCGAGGCAGCAGTGGAGATGCAGGTATTCCATCTCATCTTTTCCTCCGCAAAATAATTACCTTCCACTAATTTTCACATTTAAATGTATTTAAGAGAGACAGAGAGCGAGAGAGAGAGAGAGCGAGAGAGGGAGTGAGAGAGAGGGGGAGAGACAAAGAGAGAGAGAGAGAGAGAGAGAGAGAGAGAGAGCAAGAGCGGGAGATAAAAAGTACTTCCTGGTAGTTTAGGAAGGAATGTTTCGGTCTTTTGCAATCTAAGCCCTACGCAGAAGTTGTCATTATTGTTCTTGGTTGTAACCTGATAATTCTGCTTCGCTTGCCCTTTCTTCAGCAAATCGACCCCTATCAATCCGAAAAGCTTTCACCCCTTGGCTGGGAGGTTGATTGCTTTTGGCCGGTGTACACGGCGATACGTGATGACGATCGGAGTGTAACGGAAACTCTTGGCATTGAAAGTCTCAGATTTTTCAGTCTGGTGGAATGCGTGTTTTAAAAGAGCTGGTAGGGCAGGCTCTAGGAGATTTCGGCAATATATAGTACAGCGAAAACAATTTATATTACCGATGAAAGACCATCATTCGATTACACAGGGAACTGGTTCAAGATAGTTCCAAAAGCTTGAAACATATGGTGACAAAGAGTGGTGTGGGTGTTGCCACAAAAAATTGTGTAAAGATAATGTTTTATATATCAATGATTAATGCGAAATAACAGCATTAAAATAACATTTAGCATTTTGGCTAATAACATTAAAATATTGCTTTACTTTTAATTCAATTTTAAATATAGGTGCATTTTAATCTTGGGCTTTTTGTGTCCAAAAAATGTTACAAAAAGTTAGTTATCCGTGCTCAAGTTCTCGGCACTAATAAAGATAAAGTAAAAATATATCAGCCATCTCAGTTTAAAAAGTTATATCTAGTCGATGAAGTCACTTTTTAAAGCCTTGAAGCAGAAGGATAGCGTAGCTTAGGTTAAAGAGATGCAGCGGCGAGAGAGGGCGCCACATGATTCCGCGGTGTTCGTGAGTAGGCTGGCGGATAGTGCGCCAGACGGCGGGGTGCAGACACAGAGGGGAGGGGTAGGGCGCGGAATAGGCGGCGAAAGAGTGAGACTAGGCTATAGGGCACGGGGGAAGAGAACAGGGGGGCGGGGCCAGAGCGCAGATTCTCCCTTCCCCTGTATGCCAGCCATCCTGTCCCGGTCAAACGAACACAACTGGTAAAGGGCGGAATGCTGTGGGCGCCCAGGGGAGAGGCGCAGAGACATTTTCTTTCCCTCGCGTAATCGATTGACTTATGCCGCCCCTATCCCTTTAAATAGAAAAACCCGCAAAACCGTAGCTATGGACGCGATTCTCGGAACTCATCAATTACTGTTTGAACCAGTAATTTTTTCATTATTGATGAAACATTTGTTTCGTAGGGAAACCTTTTTTCATCAAAAAACTACTTTTTCTACTCAAGATATTGGTGCATTTGAATCAAAACAGTATTAAAATACTTGCTATTATATTGCTATGCATTTCCGGACCTATACAAATAATTCGTCCCCCACCCCGATAAGGCAAAAGTACCTCAATCTGAGCACTTAAATAAGATGATAATATCCTACCTTATATAATTTTGGGATGTATCTCTGTGTGTGGGTGTGTGTGGATGTCACTTTCGAGACCCGATTTGAGGGCCTTCCCGTGTCCAAAATGCCCTAATTCTCCGTCACTTGGGGTAATCGACCCTCCTCTTTCCGATCACGTTTGCAGAATTCCGATAAAATACAAGTTTACAAAGTTAAAGCCGGTTTTATTCATTTTGGGGTCCGGGCGGGCTGATTTGCATAAAATGAAAAAAATACAAATTCCCTCATTCTTGCGAGTTGCACGCGCGCGTGTGGTGGGGGGTCCGCAGGACCCGAGCTATTGGAAAGTCAAATTTATCATGCAAAGGCCGCATTCCAGCGCCCAAGGCCCGCGAAGCGGGTTTTGGGCGCTGGTATAAGATAATATCAGGAGACATAATAAGGCGTTATAAAGTTAAATTTTTCACTACATTTAATTAAACTCGAGCAGATGATCAATGGACCGTTGGATATTTGAGGGGGAAATGATTCTCTAGCTCCTGCTCCTCGACAGTCTGAGCTCCAGTTTCGACCCCAGGGGAAGAGGGGAGCGGGAAGTGTTAATGGAGGCAGAGAGAGAGAGAGAGAGCGAGAGAGCACACCCAAATGGAGACCGGACTCGATAAGCCGTGCTCTTGCTCCCCCTCCCTGCGCTTCCTTCCTTTGCTTAAGCCATATCCCGCCGAGTCGTGCTCCCCGCGACCCGACCTCCCCCTCTATATAAATGCGAGGGGGGAGATCTGTTGCTCCGGGGGGATTTCCCGCACCCCTAAAAGCCGTCAAAAACGGGCGGCGGATCCTGTTGCGAGTGGAGGCGACTCTGGTGACTACGGAGATAAACCCTATTGACAGTGGAACCAGTTACGGACCTCGAAAACGGTGGGTTCGAGAAATTGTTAATTAGGACAAAAATATATCACCGGTTTTTTAAGCTTTTCCAAAACACATTTTTTTGACAAAAGAAGAACGCCTTCGATGATATCCAATTTTTCTGCTAGAAAAGAAGAAAGTATTTCTACACAGTTTTTACTATTATTTTGCGCAAAAAATTATGCAAATTTTTGTCAAATTCAAAAATACCGATTTCACGCCACAAATCGCTGATTTTCGACCAAAATCTAAAATTTTGACGGGATTTAGGTACTTTTTGAGATAGAAAGCCAATGGAACTGTAATTGAATTGACTAAAACATTTTAAAAAACGTTGTAAGTCACGATGGGAAGCTCTGGCCGTACACGAAAAAAAATTTAATTGCGAAAAAGCAATTTAAAAAAAGGAAGTTGCAATTTTATCGTATTAAATTGTCGACGAAACGAAATTTCAGCTGTCAAAAAGAATCGATTAAATTTCGACAAAGTTATTATAAAACAATTTCGACATCCTAACTTTCGACAAAATGAAAGTAACTTGACCGGTGTCCTTGACTTTGTGCAATTCCATCTACAGAGGAAGACAATAAATCGCCAAAAAATGGCGCATGGTAATAATTTTTCGAAACACATGTTTCGCAAATCTCAAAAAGCATAGCTTTACTTGATTGGGTAGTTTAGACCATTTACGCCTATTAGTTACTACCGAATTCTTGGGGGGAAATTATAAATTTAGACCCAAAGTCATCCTCAAAATGCTCTTTTTAAAGCGTATGTTTCGTGAAATGACAAAGATGAATGGTTTAAGGAATAAGTTATTCGATTCGGCGAGTCAAGAGCGTCAAGAATCGATAAAATAATACGTTCGGGCAAAATAACCCAATCTTTGGATCAGGAACTATGAAAAAAACCCAATTCACACTGGTCAACAAATTGTAAATAGATATTTTGAAAAATGTGTTTCGGTAATTACACCAAAAAAGATATCCGTGTTTTGGAGAATTTTCGAAACATACGTTTTCTAAGTCCTTGACCCATTCAAATCGATAGCATTGAATCGACTTATGGCCCACGAAACACCACATGTTTTTTGGTTTTTGTCTACAGGGTGTCCCATTGAAAAAAGACGCCCTCTAACTCGACGCTGAAGTATCCGATCGTAATGATAGTTACGCCACTCGAAAGCCCTTAAAACGGCAAGTTTGCAATACGCTTCAAAACGCTGTTTTTTTTATTTAATGGAGTCAACTTACAGCGCGTTTAAAAACATTAAGGAACGACATAAAGAAAGGGGGGATAAAAAAAAAAAAAAAAAAAAAAAAAAAAAAAAAAAAAAAAAAAAAAAAATAAAAAAAAAAAAAAAAAAAAAAATTAATAAAAAAAAAAAAAAAAAAAGTTTAATAAAAATAAAAAATAAAATAAAAGAAAACAAGTAATAAAAAAAAAATAATAAAAAAAAAAAAAAAAAAATTTTTTTAAATTTTTAAATAGTAAAAAAAACTCTACATCTAATTAACGGCTACTTCGAGATGGAGATTTTGTATGGAGAATTGAGAACATTGGCTCGTATGCAACCCCGAAAACCGCCAAAAAATGCAAAAGGGATGGGGGAGGGGTGGGAAAAAAAGGTGTTTAAAAAATTTTGGAAAACGGGCCTTAAAAAAAGAAAACAAAAGGAGGGGGAGGAACAGAAGAAAAAAAAACCTACAACAAAAAAAAATAAATTTTTTTTAAATTTCGGAAACATACGTCTTCAAGTTTTTGACAACCATTCAAATCGAAAGCACTGGACCGAGTTATGATGCATCAATTCCACGTGAGAGATTAGAGGGAGGAAAATATTTTTCGTGATTTTGAGCAATTACGACGATTTCTAGCAGTTCAAACTGCTCGCAAACTCAGCAACGCAGTACGAAGCTTAACCAAAACGTTTTTGGCATTTTTTACGTCATGAAGGTAATTTCGAAAACAATTTATTGGGGGGTCTTAGAGGGGGGCAATCTTAGAGGAAATACGGTAGTTACGAAAAAACATGAATGAACCGGAAAACCAGTGGGACAATAGTTTAATTTATCAATTGTTATTTTTTTCGCAATTTCGACCGACAGTTATCAAGCTGGGCCCTAGGGTTACCCACACGTGACTTTAAAAAAAAATTAAGAAACCGTACAAAATTAAAATTTTTGAAAAACCTAGCGGCTAATGCCGGAAACGGTAGTGGCTGTGTGAATGGACCAGTCTCGAAAGTGGTAAGTCGAGTTGTACAGAGATGGACAAAGAGACGAACAGGAAAAGATGGACATACAGACAGACATTCAGAAATGGCTCCTAAGCCAGATTTCTTGCTTTCTACAGCCGCCACATACTCTCACCCCCCAGCAGAAAAGCCATCCGCCCCGTTCCATTAGCCCCAAACATGCACCCACTGCCACACACATCCACACAGTCACTTTCTTTCCCTTTCCACATGAAGAACGCCAAGGTGCCGAAAATCGGAAGAAAAATCATGTTTCGTTGCTGCATAAAAATTGAGAATTTTTCCCCCTGCTTACCCATGAAGGAAAAAATAAAATGTTTCGAATACGTACAAACTTGCAATTGTTCGGAAATTTTTATTGAAACGATGCTTATTATATGGGAATTTGAAACCAAGGTGCCGAAAATAGGGAAAAAATAATGTTTCGTTTCTGCATAACATACTAAAAATTGTATTTTGGCAGGTCTCACCTATCAGCGATAAAACAAAATGTTTCGAATACATATAAAAATCCAGTTTTTCGGAGATTTTCACTGGAACAACGGTTTGTATCAGAATTTCGTGCCCCATCCCGGACGAACATAGCATTTTCGAAAATTCTGAAATGACAGAAAAATCCTGTTTCGGCTGCGTATAACCACTAAAATAATTGTTACATCTAGCCGGTTGGAAGCGAAGAAGCTTTGAAAATTCCAGAAAATAAAATGTTTTGAATAAACATCCACTTTTAATATTTGTGCAACAATTAATCAAGCCAGATCATTAGGCTGTATTATTGCCGTTTCCACAAGAACACCAAGGCGCTGAAAATCAGAAAAAATAATGTTTCGTTTCTAAATAAAAATCTGGTTCAGACCTGGCCATATCGTGAGAGGGTTTCGGATACGTATAAATTTCCATTTTTTGGACATTTTCACTGGATCGAGGCTAGGATTCCCATTTCCAGAAGAACACCAAGTTCCCGAAAATGAGGAAAAATAATGTTGCGTTTCGGTACAGAAAGGAAAAAAATGATGATATTTTTAATATAGGGAGAAAAATGAACGAATACATATTCATTTCCAATTTTTTGGACATGCTTCTGCCGCCAAGATTCCTTGATTTTAATTTACTTCCCTTTTCATAAGAAAGCCAAGTAAAAAAATGTTTCGTATCCGTGAAACAATCAAAAAATAATTATTTACCCAGCCTACCTAGTCAGCGAAAATTAAAATGTTTCGAATCTACAATAACACGCCAATTTTCTCAAAGCTATTGGTCCGCTGTTTTGACATCGTATCTGCATCAAAGTAGTACCATTTTTATGCGAGACGATGAGGCTGCCAACTGATGGAAAAATAAACTCTTTCGAATTTCTATTAAAACCCAATTTTTTGTGAGCATTCCGAATGAACATGACCAGTAAGCGGCTAACGTTGTATTTGTATAAGTTAAAAATAGAATGGTTATCCGAGATCAACCACTTACTGTAACCCTCTTTTGGTCGAAGTGGAAATTCGTTTCGTCAGATAGCACATCTTGTGCAGAATTTTTTGCTGATTCCGAATCCGTTTTCAAAAGTTGCGGAACCCCACAGATTAAAAAGTTACAAGCGTTTTTAATACTCAAAATGCCACAAATCGCTTACTTTAAAACGTTCTAAAAATTCCGTAAAATACTTTTGAGGGGAGAGTAAGCCATTTTCCGGGGTAAAAAACGTGCTCTTTCAAATGGGCTACCTCACGAAGCCGTAGCTCAAAATTTGCAAAAAAGTTGTTTTTTGGCGGACCCTTGCCCAAGATGGTCGATTTTCGAAATTTTAGAAATTTCGAGCTACGGGTTTGTGAGATAGCCCATTCGAAAGAGCACGTTTAATCTGTGGGGTTCCGCAACTTTTGAAAACGGATTCGGAATCAGCAAAAAATTCTGCACAAGCTGTGCTATCTCACGTACGGAATTTCCACTTCGACCAAAAGAGGGTTACACTTAGAAACGGTGGATTAAAGTCTTTCAGAATTCTGCCAAATCCCACTTTTTTCCGAAGGATTTTTAATGGATGAAACGAGCGATGATGAGCGATGCGGAAATCAAAATGCTTTGCTTCTACAGGGTGTCCCAATAAAAAAGGTCACGCTGGCATTTTGTCATTTCAAATCGGATCGACCTGAAATTTGGAACAGAGGTGTGGAAAAGAATTTAAAACGTTCACAGAAACTTTCAGCCGGATCGGTAAAATACTTCTCGAGTTATAGCAAAAATAAATTTTATTTTACGTTTTTAACCTGGATTTCGCCGGAATTGACCCTTGGAATGTATGGCAAAAATGAAGCGCCGACCCTTTTTATCCCAGAAAATTTTTTATTTCGTAAAATTCGTCTTGGAAATACGTTGTTTAATTAATTTTAACAAAGCGTTATTATCCCCGATGTTAAGACGAATGAGAGATTTGGGGCCCAAATTGATGTTAATTGATGCAAAGTCCAAAAAGATAGCCGAAAAAATGAAGCAAAAGTGTTGAAAAAACAGTATTGTTGTTATAACTCCAAAACTACTGTACCGATTGGGCTGAAAGTTTCTGTGAACATTTTAAATTCCCCTGCGCAGCTCTGTTCGAAGTTTCAGGACGAACAGATTCGAAATGTTGAAATGCCAGCGTGACCTTTTTTATTGGGACACCCTGTATATGCGTTTATATTAGCCAATGTTTGGAATAAATTAAGTTTATTTCTCTAGTATCTCTCTCTCTCTCTCTCACGCTATCACAAAACGAATAAATATTTCTAACCGCCCGTTTTTTTTCACAACAATTCCATAGCTCTGAATATCTCTAAACATATCACAATAAAAATTTTACAGTATTTTTCCATTATTTTCCTCAGCTTTTACAGCAAACAAAATGCCCAATCTTTTGGCTCATCAGGCATTTATTGTGGGTCAACGGGCACGAGTCGAGGCCGGGAGGGCTGCATTCAGGCACCTTAAATAACTGATTAAGCTAAAAATAATTATTTATTAAAATTCGCTACCAAAATTAATTAACGTTATTCCTTAAAACTAAAATATCGATTAAGATCGAAACATGGGTTGGGATAACATCCATATTAATTTAAATTGATATAAATCCACGATAAGTTTTTTTTACAATTCATCATATAATGTTTCAATGAAATTCCTAGCTGGCCAAGATAGAATTTGATATAATTCATCCAGCATGCCGATTTTTGTTGATCTCAAATAGTGCATAAACTACTAAATAATATTATAATCCTACTATCCTACTATATATAAAAAAATAGTGTCTGTGTGTGTGCCACTTTGCATCCACTTCCGTATCGTTGTTCCAGTCGTATCTCTATAGGGTAAGAAGTTAGGGGTGGGTACGATACGTCATTAGGTGCGTAATGGTCTAGGGATGACTGCCCACATATAAGATTTTTAAAAATCAGCCATTTTCGATATTAAATTTAAGTTTTTGTAAAACTCTCTTCGCTAGGAAAAATTAGCATAGACCGGAAATGGGGGAGTCGCCTATATAAAGGGTCATAAGCAAATCATTTTCATTTTGTTGGTCATCTGAATTCAGCGCAATTATGCAAAGCGTAGAACAGCATGCGGTCCAAGACGGGACCAGGGTTGAAAAGTCGCGAAGCGGCTTTTCAACACTGGTCTAATTTTAATTTCACTGTCTTGCGATTTCTAACTAGCCACGATCATAAAAACTTTATGGAAATGGTTTTAAAAATTTAGTGTTGCAAGCAAATTCCTAGACATTGACATAGACATATAGATATTATCATTTCAACTTTTTTATCATTGTAGCTATAATAAAATAGTAAAACAAGAAATAATAATAGTGAAACCTGCTTACAAATCTCTAACGCCAATTGGATTATAGGAAAGTTATAAAACAATTCAGCTAAATTCTACATAAGAATACGGGAGCTTTAGTTTAAAAAAAATGTTCCATAAATGTTAGAGAAACCGATGGCATAATTATGAATTCCGACCATCTCGCCGAAAACCATCTCGCCGAAAAACCATGTCGCCGAAAACCATCTCGCCGAAAACCATTTCGCCGAAAACCATCTCGTCGAAAACCATCTCGCCGAAAACCATCTCGCCGAAAACCATTTCGCCGAAAACCATCTCGCCGAAAACCATTTCGCCGAAAACCATCTCGTCGAAAACCATCTCGCCGAAAACCATCTCGCCGAAAACCATTTCGCCGAAAACCATCTCGCCGAAAACCATTTCGCCGAAAACCATCTCGCCGAAAACCATTTCGCCGAAAACCATCTCGCCGAAAATCTAATTTTGTATGGTAATGTTGCGGGGGTTACTGAAATTTCATGCATTATGAAAGATAAATGAGAGATTGTCTCGTCCTCATCCCTTGATCCCGATGATCGTCTGGTTCGAGAAAGGATATATCGTTAGAGTATCAGTACTGGGCTTTCAGCGGGGGCAGCGGGGGCACCAAATTTTATCAAGTTAGCCGGTACAGTCACCAGTCTAAGATGACACTCCGATGGAATTCCCCGACCTGATCGCCAAGTCTTTCGATTAGACAATGATTTGATTCCGCTTGCTAATTAATCGCCATTGCCCAACCCCTGTGATAATGCGTTTTATCTGAATCAAGTTAATTTTTCTCGGCGAGACCAATCAACCACAGTTGTGAAAATGTGAAGCCCGATATTTTGCCCATATAGCTTGCCGGGAACTAGGACCTGGAAAGGCAAAAGATTTGCATACAAAATTAGATTTTCGGCGAAATGGTTTTCGGCGAGATGGTTTTCGGCGAAATGGTTTTCGGCGAAATGGTTTTCGGCGAGATGGTTTTCGGCGAGATGGTTTTCGGCGAGATGGTTTTCGGCGAGATGGTTTTCGGCGAGATGGTTTTCGGCGAGATGGTTTTCGGCGAGATGGTTTTCGGCGAAATGGTCCGATACCCATAATTATCAATACTGCTAGTCGGACAGTGCGGAGACTAATTTTCAACCTATTTTACAGTGCATTATAATGGAATTCCACTAGTTTAGCGTCGTAATTAATTCATTATGCGTACAAAACTTGATAAGAATTGCAAATTAAACGTTTTAAATTACGGCGTATTTTGCTGAAAAAGCATGCAGTAACAGGTTTATTAATAAACAGGTTTCATCTAAATAAGTCCAACCCAGAATTTTTTGGTTTTATAATCCATCAATCAATTCCGTGATAATAAAAACTTGACTTTTCAAGTCTAACGATCCCGGTTTTTTAGACTTAACGGTTATTTCTTTAATTTTACAACTCATTCCATATTGCCAATTGTGATTCTATCATCCTAACCTACTAAATGCTTTCAAAAATACCGTAGTCGCGATGGAATATTCATTGCCGGACGGGCAGCTATCCTTCGAGGCCGGACTCTGCTGGGATCGGGGTCGAGGGCGACGGCCGCCTGAAGAAAAAACATGTTTCGGAGTTTAACACTATTCCATTTTTTTGGGAAATGGCAATGTATCCATTTGCTTATCGGATTTTTGTGTATAAATGTATAAATATCTGTATAAATATCTGCTTTCGAAATTTCGGGAATTCCATAATTTGTGATTAATTTAAAAATTATTGGAGTCATTGGTACGGGATTTTCGTGTATGGATCACAATTTCCTACAGCAAAGATTTAGAAATAGTATGTTTCGATTTTGAACAAACCCCCGAAACAACCCGCATTTAGCAGTAGACGAAGGTTGGCAGTCGTCTGATCGAAAATCTGCTGATCGAAAAATCGCCTGATCGAAAATCGTCTGATCGAAAATAACTCAAAAATTTAGGGTTTTTCTAGGCTTCTAACAAGTGTTAAAACTACTTTTTGAGTTATTATCGATTAGGCAATTTTCGATTAGACGATTTTCGATCAGCTGATTTTCGATCAGGCGATTTTTGATCAAGTGACTGGGAATCGTAGACGAATGGGCTCCTCCCTAGATGATAAATTGGCATCGTCTGTTAATCTGTTAATTGCTCTTAATAAACTTGATATCAACCCTAAGGCGGGACTTGTAAAAAACCATAGCTCGACACTCAGGGCCGGAAATGCATTATTAAATGAAAAAAAACGATCAATTATTAGGTCGCCAGCAAAACAAATTTAGTTGAAATGATATGTTTCAATTCTCGGGCATCAAAATGCTGTAGATTTTGGCCAATTCCGATGTAGTCCGTTGCCGTAGAAATTTTTGTTAGGTTTCAATCAAGGCTTTTTCGAAAAGTGTTTTAAAATAGCGCTTTTCCGCAAAAGTCGGATTAATATAAAAAGGAAAAAGTATATTTTCATCACAAAGAGCCAATGCACAGCACCGTCTTTTGCATTTAGCGGAAAACGCGGTTGAACAAGAAAAAAAAACAGTCGACACGCGTTCCATTGCTATGCCCGCTTCGCGGTAGGCTAGACTAGGCGAAATGCGCGTCGCGTGTCACGATGTAACGCAAAAACCATGGTCATCTTGTCCCGTTAAAAATATTTTAATTCTAAGTTCCCGTACCTTTACCACCATGGCCTCCTGGTGGCCCTTCCTTGTTGGGCCTCAAATTCCTATGACCTCCTCCTCCCGCTCCTCCTCCGCGGCCCTTTCCATTCCCACCTCCTCCTCCTCCTCCTCCTCCTCCTCTCCCGCCATGATTTTGGGCCCTTCTTGAGCTCATCGGCCCAAGTACCGCTGAAAAACTGTGTTTCAGAAATTTATTCCGGTCTGGAAATTTTTGAGGCAATAATTTTTTGTTAACGTACACCCCAAAGTTTCAAATTTTCGCGAAAAATGCTACGATCCGGGTTTTTTTGTTTGTGGGTAATTGTTTATTTGGTTCTTTTCCAGTATCGGGGGGAGCAACTTAATAGCAAGTGCTTCAATAATGTTCTTAATAAAACAAAATATATTTCAAGTAGGAAAACTATGTAAAAACTTTAAAAATTTTGCAAAAAGGCTAAATTTCGGTCGAGAAATCGACATTTTTGCATTTTCTAAATAAATCTGGTAAATCAATAAAATCAATCACTCAGAGTCTCCTCGTTTTTGATTTCTAAGTGAATATTTTTTATGATTGTCACTAACACAAACTCATTGAATATTTATCTGCGCTATCTAGCCTGCCTTAAAGCTGTCACGCTCCCTTTAAAATGACTTACAAGCGGATGGCGTGAGTGGTCGCGGCTCAGGCAGGGGTGGAGCACCACCAGAAGGAGGCGGAGCTGGCCGGGGTAGCGGTCTAAAATCAAAATTTTACAAGAAGAGGGGTCGATCGTTTAAAAGAATTATCGTATTCAGCCATGAGTTATTTTTTAAAAAACAATGAAACATGGATTCTCCAGCTGGATGGCCTGCTTATTTTGCTAATGACACCGAAACATCTGACTACAAAATACGCCTAATCGTGCCAAAAAACAAAAAACATACAGAAATTTAGCGTCCTCATGCGCTTTTGAAGCGCCATTTTTTATTTTTAGAATTGTTTTCAAAATAAAATTTAGAGGCATTGATCTGGGAAGTACATTAACCAAACGGTTCTTGATACAACCCAGGAAAAATATGATACATCAAACTTCTAGGTTTGTTGTGTTTTGTTTGTTTTAGTTTTAATACATCCCCATTATCGTGTGCCGTTAGTAGATTTTGTCAGATCGTCAGAAAAGGTCGGCTTTAGACAATTGGTCTGCTAGCTTGCCCTTTCCTAAAGGATCCTTGCTAGCCTGCCATTTCCTAGGGATCCCTGCTAGCTTGCGCTTAACAAATTTTTTGACTTTTTTACTAGCTTGCCGAAGGAATCTCTGCTAGTTTCCTCAGCAATCGGCAGGTTTTTTCCCAAATGTTCTTTGCTAGCTTCTCTTTCCTAAAAGGTCTCGGCTAGCCTGCCTTTCCCTCAGGAATCCCTGCTCGCTTGCCCTTTCCAAATATTCCCCCTTTTTCTGCTAACCTTTCCCAAATAACCGATGCGAGTCCGCGATTTTGTATAGGATCCATGCCAGCCTGTCATTTCTCAAATGTTCCCTGCTAGCCTCCCCGTTCTTACGGCGTTCCTGCTAGCCAGCCTATTTTTAAATAACCTTCATACCTTTGTGGAGGTGGAGGTGGCTGATGAGGTGGAGCTCCTCCTCCTTCGTAATCCGGGAAATCCCCGTAGTCTCCATCCATTGGAGGAGGGCCACCTCGTGCTCCCGGGCCAGGCCGGTGCGGAGCCGGCCGACGAGAGTGAGGGCGTTCTGAAAAATATGTCATTGAAGCGACGGGCAAGGCAGGACTATAGAAACTCGCCAAGAAGTGTGCATTCGCCAACAATTTCAAAAAATGTTTCAAGCAAATTTGGTAATCCATAAGTTTTTGACACCTAATCAATTGTGGAAGGCGAAACTCACAAATTCAATTTTTTTTCTGTTGTTATTATTATTACTAGAAATTTGCCTTTAAGGCGTTTTAATGCCTGGGCATTAAACTTTTTTAGGCTAAAAGCGTCTTAAAAGCAATAAAAAACCATTTCTCCCGTTCTCCTGATGGTCCGGGGGAGGGCGATGTGGTTGAGGGCCGGGAGGGCCAAAATTATCGGGAGGAGGACCGCCTAGAAAAAGTATGTTTTGTAAACATCCGGTAATTTTGTCAGGTTTTATTGTTTAACGCAATGCGGCGCCGGTATTAAAAGTTATTGTAGCCTGCTAGCCTGCCCTCTCCTCTTCCTCAACAATCTCTGCTAGCCTGCCCTCTCCTCTTCCTCAACAATCTCTGCTAGCCTGCCCTCTCCTCTTCCCTCAACAATCTCTGCTAGCCTGCCCTCTCCTCTTCCTCAACAATCTCTGCTAGCCTGCCCTCTCCTCTTCCTCAACAATCTCTGCTAGCCTGCCCTCTCCTCTTCCTCAACAATCTCTGCTAGCCTGCCCTCTCCTCTTCCTCAACAATCTCTCTAGCCTGCCCCTCTCCCTTCCTCAACAATCTCTGCTAGCCTGCCCTCTCCTCTTCCTCAACAATCTCTGCTAGCCTGCCCTCTCATCTTCCTCAACAATCTCTGCTAGCCTGCCCTCTCCTCTTCCTCAACAATCTCTGCTAGCCTACCCTGCCTTTTCAATTATTTTCACCTCGAAAATGCTCATTATCATTATTGTCGATTCTTCTGGAAGAAAATGTGGGCGGTGGTTGTGGCTGTGGTTGCATCGGGCATCCATTCATCACATTCGGAGTCCCACCCGAATTCCCGCCTAAAAATTCGGGCTTTGATTTTGAATATCCTAAAATTGGGACGATTAATTTTCCCGAAAAAAATTGGTTAACAAATACTGATGAAACATTTTTTCGCGCCAGCTCGAATAGAACGGAATATGGGTAATCGTTGTTTTTAGCAAGAATTTAACTATAATGCCCCCGGTAAAACGATCTAAACACCTTCAATAATGTAAAATTCGGGATTTCTATCAAAAATCGGCCAATGTTGAAAATCGGCCAAATTCGACTTTGTTGCATTTCTTTACCAAATAATTTGTATTTTTATTGCAATTAGAAACACGGCCTCGATTTATACTAGAAAAATTGAATACTAACGCAAAAGGTCCTCCCTGATAACTCGAAAGCTCCATGTTCCGCAATGTTAAAAACTTTCAAACGAAGAAATTTTGCGGTTCCTTGCAAACCCCAATTATCATGGATAACACGAAGGAGAGTTGTTCGAAACACCAAACATTCTATTTTCAGAAAAATTTTAAAGTTGCTTTTTTATTTTTGATTGGTTAGGTTGCTTTGGCAGCTAATATTATAAGTAATTAGAATAATAAGAATAATAGTATATATTAAAAACCTGAGTAGGGGCATCCGGAGCTCTGGAACCCGCCGCATCCATTCCCTTCAGACTGTTTTTGCATCGGGCATCCAATGTTCATATTGCAGTTGTTCATCCCATCCATCCTGCAAACTCGGCTATTTTTATTTTGTTGAAAATCATTTTCACAAGATTTAATTTGGTGGAATTTTTATATGCCGAAAATGGTTTGTTGGCATTTCCTTCCCCGAAATTTCAATGTTCTACAATTTTGACGAGAATAAAAATAATAAAATAAAATTTCGATTTGAAAAGAAATTGAAAAAATTAAATTTCTGTAAAATGATATTTCGAAGTTTCAAGAAATTTGATTTCGGAAAAATGCTTTTCACAAAATGAGATCACGACTAAATGATTTCGACATACTGATAGCAGAACCTGCAAAAATTCAGATAAATAAAATAAAAACTATTCTAACTCAAATCAGAACTGGCCTCAAGGATGCTAAGTTTACTACCGCTTTCGGTTCCCGCAAGGGCGTAAAAAAATTAAAACATTTTGCTTTTAAGATAAAAATATCAATCGTTTGCTGGGAAGGTATGCGAACTTAATAGACTTCAAGTATCGTTTTCAAAGAATTTTAAAAATTAGTGTTTTTTATCGCTATGCGGCTAAAAATCGGGTTTCCGTTAAATTCAGTCAAATTATAAAGCAAAAGGCATCCAAAATCATTTTCATAATTAAATTAAATATTGTTTAATTAATTTCGTAATTAAATTAAACAATATTGTTGCATCGTTCTATTAAAATCGGCTAAAGAAACAAGTATGAGAAATTGAAAGTGGGGTTCTTTAGGATTCCCGGGGGGGGAAAGTATTCCCGGGGGGGGAAACCAATTTTTTTCCTGGTGGTCCCGGTTGGCCTAGTAATCAAATATAAAGTGTTTTCGAATTGTTTTTAGTAAGTTTTAACTATATTTAGAGCGGAATAACTTTCAGAAAAATTTAGAAAAATGTTTGAAAAAGTCGAAAATTTGGTCATTTTGGGTCTATTTTTCGACCTAATTTTTAATTTTTTACATTTTTTTGGTTAAAATGTGTGTAGTTTTTATGCACAGGAATAGTTAAAAACAATTTAGAAACGCATCCGCAATTTATACAAAAATCTAGGCTTTCGCCGAAAAAAATTTGTTTTCCCCCCCCGGGAATACTTTCCCCCCCCCCCGGGAATCCTAAAGAACCGAAAGTGGTAATACTGTGGGTTTGTCAAAAACACACAAGTTGTTCCAAGATTGAAACATATTTAGTTTGCAAAGTAAAAAGGTATTATTGCAAAGCTTATATTTGATAATTGCTTAAATGCGTTATTATTATTACTTTTTTACTATTATTACATAATCCTTAAACCCACCCAAAAGGACATCCACACATCATCGGACATCCACAATTCGCCGGGCAGCCTCCGCCACAATTACCCCCACCGCCCATCATCACGCCGTTATTCTCGCATTTAAACCCTGAAAAAATACTAGCTTACTGTATTTATATGTGGCTATTGAAATAAGCAAGTTTCTATATTAAATTAAATAAATTTAAGATTATCCGAAAATTCCAAGTTGGGTATTCGGATCTGTATCTGAAATATCGATGTTTAAAGAAATGGCGCAATGCAGCGAGAAATCAAAACTATTAATACCTTCTGTGTTCGTTCTTTGAAAATATATCTAAGCTTACCAGCACGTTAGCCTTAAGATACGGCAGGAGTTTTGGATATAAAACATACATAAAAAAATTATAATTTTTTGTTGGGAACTTGGCTTTTTCGTCAAAAATGTATGAAAAACGAGCAAAGAGTCCAAAATTTTACATCACTATTTGTTAATTTAGAAGATTACTATTTTCCATTTCAAGGCTATATTTTAAAACGATTATCATGTTTGCCAACAGGACTCCCGAAAAAATAGACTTTTCGAGCTTACAATCCGGTGTTTCAACCAATAGCCTAGAAACACGAAGCAATTTCACGAACAATCATGGATTGGATCATGTATTTGTTTTATTGATTTTATGCGCTATAATTACCTTGCGGTGCCGGTGGTCCGACATTAATCTGTGGTGGTGGCCTTCGGATATTTGCGTGAATTTCGTGATTCTGATTTCCGGGCGGCGGCATCATGCCGTCCATCTCCTCGCTCTCCTCTTCTAAACATTAATTTTACTATTTTTTATATTTTAACCGTAATTTTAAGTATTAAACTAATTTTGCTAATTTAGTTTCACGCAATTCCATTCCCTAACCAAAAGGCACGGATTGGCAAATCGGTACGCGGCGCTCCTATGCGCGCTGAACTGTCCACGGACGGTGTATTTCGTACATTCTAAGCGGAAAAGTCCCCCAGTTTTTGCTATAAATGACGTATCCCGAAAAATTGATAGAAACATTGAAAAACAAATTAGATTTAAATGTTCGACGAAAAATTCTGTTCTAGTGCTTTTTTTTGTGATGAGGCATTGAAGTTTTTCACGTTAGTTTACGTGTTTCCTGCTAACTTCACAGGGGCGGGAGGAAGCTAATGGATATATTACGCTCCTTCCCTAAACAGCGTAAATCCCAGTGGTATGGCATCCTAATTACAGCAAAAAATGCCATCTGATCCCTGTAATGAAATGAAACATACGGTCGTTGGGTGGGCGAATGCCGTGTTCATTTGGATAGTGCTGGTTGGTGGCCGGGACTTTACCATCGTCGCCGATTTCCTGAAAAAGCTCTTGAATAGTACTTTAGATTAAATTGAGGGATTCAATTTAGATAGATTAATTTAAATCGAAAAAGAAAAACCTGAGGGTGATCCAAAAATTGAACAAAATCAGGTTTTACCGAACAAGTTCCACCCCGCAGTTTTTTTTTGCAATAATTCCATGCAAAGTCCTTGCTTCGATCTATCCGCAGCTAATGGCGATACTAAATTTATGTTAAATGCTAGTTATTTTTTTCAATAAATGCGGTTGCCAACCCCGAATTAATACATTCTTCCGACCTTCAAAAAGGTTTAAAGTTGCTTAAACAAAATTTTTGAATTTTTAAAAAAAATTTTTTATAAAGACCAGGGTTGAAAAGCCGTTTCGCGACTTTTCAACCCTGGTCCCGTCTAACCCTATGATGTTCTTCGTTTTGCATAATCGTGCCCCAATTCCGATGACAAAAAATGAAAAACGCTCCCTTTGAGCCTTCATATAGGCCACAGCGACTTCTGGCGTATGCTAATTTTATCCTAACAAAGTGGGTGTCGGAATTTTTAAGAAAACTTAATTTTAATGCCCAAAACACCATATTTTACAAAATCTGATATGTGTGCAGTCAGCTCCAGTCCATTACGCATCTAATGACGTATCAAACACCTCCTCAAACCCATCTCCTCTCGAGATATCCTCTGGACACCCTGACGGAAGTTGCATGCAAATGCACACACACACACACAAACACTATTTTTTTTATATATAGTAGGATATGTTAAGGGTTTATAACCCAAATATTGTTTTCTTTGAGTTAGGCTTTCTGATACCTTTAAATGTCCTTTCCGAGACGAGAACCGAATCGGCTTCTTTGTACTCGCCGACGCCGGTGAGCTGCTACGATTCGCATCGTCGTCGATCATGTCGGTGTCTAAATTTGGTGTATTTCAATATAGCTTAGGGAAACATATAAATTACTTTAATAAAAAGGGGATATAGGAGAACAGGTCGTGAATAAAAAAACGTAAAATAACATAAAAATAGAATCGTAAAAAATAAATAAAAATGTTTCAAGGATGAAATACAAAAAACTTATTGTTAAATGCATTGTTGGTACTATCAAGAACTAGGGAAGAGCCGATAAACAAAACTTTTACGTTTTAAACTTTTAGCTTAAACCAAACTTCAAAACCAAATTCTAAAATGTTAAAAAATGTTTGTCGTTTCATAAAATCGAATGTTTCTAAAAATTGCACCTTCCAAGAGCATGCTTTTTCAACCAGTGCAGCGTGGAAAATTGCTGAGCGTATCATTTTATCGAAATTTCATTTTAACAAAATTTCGTTTCTTCGGACTTTCATGTTGTCTAATTCCGGCTGAAATTCCAAACTACTAAAAAGGCATTTCGAACTTAAAAAATCGAAGATCCGACAAAATAAAAATACGTCTTGTACTAAAGCAACCTCGTAAAAATTAATGTTTCCTAAAGAATCTGAATAACATATTTTTCGTAGTATTTAATTCTAATAAAATGGCGAGATGGACAAACCCTGGTCGCTCAGCATCTGCCCATATGGCCCGGGCCTGGGCCGCATCGGTCGTGGCACTAATGGTCGAGGATTGGGAAGTGGTGGAAGCCCTGCAAAAATGTGTTACAACCAGCATTAAGCAGAAAAAATCATATTATTCCTCAATTCGCCGACCTCAGATATACAGGGTGTCCCAAAAAAAAACGACCCATCCGGCATTTTGCCGGGTTACATCCAACCAGCCCCAAATTTGGACCAGAGGTGTCTCCGACCGTAAATAACAACAATCCTGATTTTTAGCCCCGTAGCTACAGTCGTTCTCGAGTTATAACGAAAATACTGTTTTTGACGCAATTCTAAACAGTTTTTTCGGCTATTTTTTTGGACTTTGCCTCGATTTGCATCGACTTCCGGCTGTGAATCCCTAATTTCGCTTAAGAACTGAGGTAGTTTTGTGTTGTAAAAATCGCTTAATTCCACGATTATTTGATTAATTCTGGTCCGGAAAAAATTTCTTCGAGTAAAGAAGGCCTACCGAATCATTTTCACTTAATGTCTAGGGGGGTCTAACTCCACGGCAACCCTATGAAAAATGGAAAATAAAGTTTATTTTGGTTATAACTTTAAAACTACTGTAGCTATGGAGCTAAAAGTCAGGATTGTTGTTATTTAAGGTCTGATACACCTCTCGTCCAAATTTGGGACCGATTGGATGTAATACGGCGAAATGCCAGATGGGTCGTTTTCTTTTGGGACACCCTGTAATTCCTTTAATTAAATTCCCTATTTTGCTTTACAATTCTTCCATAATTAAGTTCTTATATTTTTATTGCATACTTACATAAAACTATCAAAAACCTATATTTTCCTAATTAAATGCTAAAATTCCACCATGAGAAATTTCGCAACTACAAAAATTCACCAATCAAAAAAAAAATTGGTAGTGATTTTTAACGCCGATAACTAATGTTCTGAATAATAGACATTATAAAGGGTTCAATTTAAAAGGAGCTTTGAAATCGATTAGCAAAATGCTAGGATTGAACGTATCATTATTTTACGTAACACTGTTTTCTAACCTGGTGGCGGCAACCCATCGGCCTCAGAACCGCAGCAAATGTACCGCAACACGTCTTTGTTGAATTCACACCGAAATTCCTGAATCGGAGAAGAAAATTATGTGTTTTATGGAATTGGGACGCGAAAAACGTACAGGCGGTTTTAATACGTAGTGAAAAGGCCGTTTAAGATCATGTGTAAGCGTTTATGGTCTGGCGCTTTTTCCCAGCCATCTCTCTCTGTCTCTCTCTCGCCTGTCTCTCTCGCCTGTCTCTCTCTCTCTCTCTCTCTCTCTCTCTCGCTCCCTCCCGTCATTTAACAGCCCAACCTCTATAAAAAGAAAAAGAACATGCGAAACGGAGTGTAAAGATGTTTCAAAAATGTTACCATAACTGGCTGGTTAGTACTAGAAATATTTTATTTTTCATTAGGGATTCTAACTGAGGAGACCCGACCCCAGCGTAAATTAGCCTGTCTTGGACAAGGGTCGAAACAGGCTCCACTACTTTAATTTTTTGACTTTAGCTCTTTCTTGAGCAAATTCCCTTTTCTAATGTACTCTAATTAGTTAACGGTTAGATTAATAACTTCTTTTGGATTTAGAAACACTTAGTAAAACGCAACCGTGAAATCTCGTAGATTTCTACAAATTTTCGATATCAAACTATATAGTAAATAGACTAAAAAATTATGTGCGATTGTAAAGGGAATTCGCAATTGGGTCAAATACTAGAAGCAAAAATTAATAAACGAACAAACAAAAAATGTTTTAAGTTTATTACCCTCGAGGTGAACCCCGCAACCCAGAATTGGATGTGCTATGATACATATCTTTTTCTTGAAAACCAACAGTTTTTTCTAATCTATACAGCGTTAATATAAGCCGAATTAGGCGATACCCTGGGGCACTGTTGATAGTAGCAATTCCGTAGTCGATTCCCGCGATCAATTAGTGGTGAATGACTCGGATTTTCGCATTTCGGCAGTCGCCGCGAGATTGGTCTAAAAACGAACAATTTTCTTTGTTTTTTGTTATGTATTTTTATTTATAGCATTAAAGATTGAGACATTTTGGTCACAAACTTCGTCATCTATAATTCTTAAAATTTGACAGTCTAAATACGCATATTTTTTGAAACATTCAAAAAGTCTATACGAAATTATTGAAATTGATGGTATGCTATTGTCGCGCAGTCGTTCCTGGAATTGTAGCCACTTACCCTTCATCTATAATTGTTTTTCCACGAAACATTTTTTGATAATTTTAGTTAGATTGTGCAGCCGTTATTTAAAGTTCATGACTTTTAGTGAGATTTTCTATTTTTAATTTCCAATCAATTTTAATAATATTCTACCCTAATCCCGTTTTAAACCCACTAAAAACTGGCCTAACATGGAAACTAATTTGACTTTCTTTGATTTTCTAGAACGGTCTTTCTTCTTCTCTACTCTCTTCTAACAGTCTCAAATGCTGTTCGATGTAGCATTTTATTTGACATTTTCTAATTAAATCCCGAAGCGATAAAAGTTTCTATTTCTGCTTCATCCTAATTTTCTATTTTTATTGGGAAAAATAAAAAAATCCGAAAGGAAAATTTAATTAATCATTTTTTTCAAACGCTGCAGTGGAGATGGGAGTGATCTTTTATTAAAGATAGCATCCCACGTTATTGCCATTGCTGTTAGATGGAACATCAAATTTGATGCTTTTGTGGCAACTTTGTAAGGTTATTAAAAATATTTTTACGTTTAATTGATTTATTTAGAAAGACTTTGCTTTGTTCGTTCGACACGGTTAGAGAAAGATTATAGGGCAACCCGTATTTAATGCCCTTTCGCGCCCTCCTGTATTTAACGCCCTCCTGTAGTTAACGCCCTGCTAGCTAGGTTTACTATAGAGCGCTTTAATGGCTTAAAAGCGTAGCTTAAATAATTTTAAAGTTAAAATACGTAAGGAAATTGTATAGAGTACACTAATAAGGCTGTCAGGAAAACAAGCATAATTTTTTCGCGTATGGGATAGGGAGCTTAACGCTTTATCGTACTGCGTCCAATAAGAAAATCAAAATCATGCCTACACGTCTAAAGACTTTGGAGTCTAAAGAAAGGCCCTTAATGATTTATAAAGCATATCGAGTTGATTGCCTAGGCCTGAAAAAGTCATGGGATCTCAATCAAATTATTCAGTAAACAAAAAGTAAGGTATTAACAAGCACGGGCTGGGAGGAGAGTAGAAGTTCCGATGCATGTGGGTGAGCTAAACTTGACATCGCCCGTCTTAATTTTTAGGGCAAAATGAAGCTAATAGTAAGAAAAGCGCAACTTGGGCTTAAGCTTGGAAGCCTAAGCTAGGCATTATGAAAGCCAAGTCAAATATAGACTTAAGTCAAAACCGAGTAACTTAAGCGGAGCCTCTCGTAGCTCGTATTGCTAGGTCAAGCGGCACCTTCGCCGTGACTGAAGAGGGGCGTTAAATACAGGAGGGCGTTAAATACAGGAGGGCGTTAAATACAGGAGGGCGTTAAATACAGGAGGGCGCAAAATGGCGTGAAAGGGCGTCAAATACGTGTTGCCAGATTATAGCGGTCCATTCAATTTTTATCCGTATTTTTGGTGAAACACCTACTTTGAAGTGGTGGTGGTAGTGGTCGGGCTTGGGGTCGTCGTTGTTGTTTTTCGATTTCGCGGCCGTTTTGTGCGTCTTGTTGCTAAATGTGGGTGGAATTAATAAATATAACATTTTTTAATCCCTGGCGTAATTTTAAAGATTGTGAAGCTTACTTTGCTCTTCTCCGCCCGCCTCCCAATCTTCTCCGTTTCCCTCGCCGCCTAAAAAATTTGTTTTAGTGATTTTTATAAGGATTTCCGATTTTATGAAGAATTAGGTGAAAATTACTGCTAATTTAATTATTCTTAAACTTGAATATTCCGGGTTGATAATTCCTGTGTTTCGAAAATCACTCAAGATATTTCGGTTTTTGATGATACAATGTTCACAACAATTGTTCGTAAAACAACAGATATATAAGAGAATGCTAAAGCATTATTTCTGAAAAGCTGACTGTATGGAATTTTTTCTAATGTATTTATAAATATCCGGCATTTACTTAGAGTTTTGCGTATCTTTTTTTATAATCGAGTCCACAACGAAACAGAGGATTTTTCGAATTTTCTAAAATTTAATGTGTCAAAAATTTATTCGGTAGCTGAATTTGGGGCTATTTAATGAAGCTCACTTTGGCTTTCACAACAAAAATTAAGCATTAAAATAACTTAAATTATCTGTTATAAACTTTTTAGTAGGCTTTTGTTTCGGACTCATCCCGCTGGTTTAATTATTTTAATTTATTTAAAAAAATTCCGGGTTGAAATTCTGTGTTTCGAAAATGGGCTAGTCAACGCAAATCATGATCCTGCAATTCTGCTCATTAAGTATGGTCAAAAACGGATTATTTTTAGAGCGATTAAATACCCTATTAAATTTCTATCTAAAATACCCACAATACGCGCTTCAATTTCATTAAATTTAAATAATGAAAAATAAATTAAATTAAGTTAGTCAAAATGTTTTAAGGATTTTTATCACTAATGAAACCTCATTGATTTATCCGCAATTCAATTTTACCTGCTTAAATTATGAAATAGATTTTTTCACTGGGATTTGTATATCAAGGAGTTGATCAAATTCTATAACCTGATGCACCTACCGTATCCATTATTCTCTTCGCCGCCTCCTGTAATCGATCCTCCGCCGCCTCCTCCAGTATTTCCAATATCCACCACCCCATTTCCCGGAATCGCATCCGGTCCGTACGGCTCGTAGTCGTCGGGATCTAGAAAAATTTTTGCAACACGTTTTCGCAAATTACTGTTTTAATAATTTTAATATCAACAGTTTACGTTTAGTTCAATTTAACTTTAGTTTTGAAATCTTGGTTAAGCTGTTTTTTGCACAACTATAGTGATGTTTATTTTCTCAACACTACCGCTTTGCCCCGCTATTTTTATAGTCATTTTGGTGAAACATGCTTTGAAATACAGCGAAATTTGTTACCTGGCCGGCCGGGCTTCGGCTTTTTTCCGGCTGGACAACCGCTCCGGTAGCTCCATGCTGCCGCCAAAACCTAAAAACATATTTGGAAATGGACATTCTTTTAATTCTAAGTTTAAAAGGTTTTATATTACGTAAAGACTATAAAACCCCGAGATAAGCTGGTCAAATATCAAAAAAATGCATGCTTTTTTACTTAGTATTAACGAAACATTTACCTTCCTCTCCACCTGGTGGCCGATCAATAATCGGCTCGACCTCACCGCCGTCCGGCCGTCCGATCGGAAATGGGAACTCTTCATCCGGATCCGCTAAAAAATAGTATGTCTCTCTCGCTCTCTTCCTTTTATGCTCCGTGTCTGTTTCCGCTAAAAAAATGTTTCGGATTTTTAACGGCCTTAGCACGCTTTTGGGACTATTAATGCACACTAGGTTTCGGGTAGAAGAACAAAAATTGTGCGTTATTCAGGCCGTTTCTATTCACAGTAATTCTTAATAGATCAATGACTCCTAAAAAAGACATACTCGTTGTGGTCCCTTTCCCCTTCTGCTCACTCGAATTCGCCGTTTCCCAGCAGCAGTAGTCCTGTAAAAAAGATGAATGTTTCGAAGCAACTCTAAAAATAACGTAATAAATAACAGCAATATACTGTTTAGGAAGTTGTCGAATGCTGGCATAACTTGACGAGAGTTGGCTGATTGACCGGTAATTTTACAAAAAAAATGCTTCAAGAAAACTAAATAAATTAGCTTTGCTTTACCGCTTATTAACGCCAAAATCCTTCTGGCAAAAAATTTACATTTGTCTTCCAAAACCTTTTAAAGAGGCAGGCATGGCTTGAAAAGGCTTGATAAACTTTTCTTCGTATATACGAAGAAAAGTATTTTTATCATAGTTTTCACATTTTGCGCAAGCGTTTACTTCTTTTTTTGGTTATTCCTGAGCGCAAAAAGCTTACCAAATTCTAATTAAAATTTGATTTTAGATCGAAAAAAAAGAATTTTGGAAAGATTTCCTTTTTCAAATATAGGGAAAACTTACTAAAACACTTTCTCGACGATTGCTAGGCCAAACTCGACCGCCAGGAAAAAGTTTCGCCCCCCGATAATGTAAAAGAACCTAGACGAGTGGGATAGCGCGGGATTTTGTAGAGAGCACAGAAATACCAGACTTTGGCGTAGAAAAACGAAAATATTCTACATACCTGAAACCCTGGCACGAGAATCGGGAACCGCTCGCACACCGTACCCCCTGGGCATGACGTCTCGTTGTAAAATCCTGCAAAAAGCGATTAGCAACTATTCTTTTCCAAAAAGTGTTTCAAGGTTTATTCCATTCAAGTCGAGCTGCTGCAATTAATTTCCTGTTCTTTTGCCAATTGTTTTGTTGCAAAAAGCGAGAAACCACGGATTTATATAGCAGCCTTTTTTATTTATTTTTGACCGCAGCTTAATTAAATATTTTAACATACTTCCCGATATGCTTAATCTTAGAAAAAAATTCTTTTTCTGCTGGAAACCTCCATTTTCGCAGATCTTTTTGTACAAAATTCGCCGGAAACTAAGCGATATTCCGTAAAATTAAAGCCTCGTGCCCTGAAAATTGGATGTATTTTTTCGGTTGTAAAATGCGGACAAAAAATGGTCCCACCCGTGCTTAAATTAATTTTACGTATTTTCTAACAACTTATCCACAGACAACGATTTCCGATCGTCGTCGTTCCGATAATATTTTTGAAACATTTTATACCGCCGACCGAATTAATACAATTTTTATAATGTTTAATGGAATTTCCAGAATTAATTGATACCAGGGTTGAAAAGCCGCTACGCGGCTTTTCACCCCCTGGCTTCTCCGCGGGGACCTATGCACGGCCGCTTTGCATATAATAATTTGCACAAAATGTACAATTTACGTTAGGGATCTGGCCACCACAGGAATGCCGTGAGTAACCGTCTTCAAGCCCCGCAAAGCCCAGAATGAGCCGAATTAATTCTCGTATGCAAATTAGTCTATTTACATATGTTTTAAAAACGTTAAATTAAGGTATAAAACGTTATTTTAGTAAAAATCTGATAAGCGTGCAGTAATCTACGCCCTCGAATACCCCTAACTACCTCATTTCTGGACCAAAAAATCCTTTCCCCTTCGAGTTATGGCTGGAACCCGGAATTCTATGCAAAGTGTCTACACACACACAGACACTATTTTTTTTTATATATAGTAGGAATTGATTGATATCGAAAATTGAAGGAAAAATTGAAAATATTGATTGCCAACCACCAACTCAGCATTGTTGCAAAAGAGTTTCGCCAGTCGATATGATTTTTTGAAACATTGTTTCTCGATAAAATACGCACCCAGTTTCTGTGAGCACTGCTGCAGATCGCCGGTGATCGGATGCACGTAGACTTTGTTGCCTGAAAATTGGGAAATTTAGGTTAGAACATCTACGCTTGCAAATATTGTACGGATTTTAAATTACACTGCTATTTCCAAAAACGAAACACCGCTTCTCCACTTGTCAAATTTCTCCATTACGGTGTGGGACACATTACGCAGTATAGTTGAGGAAATCGAGGCAGCGTATATTTAATTACTACTCTTATTTAAGCGTAATATGAAGAAGTTGGGAATATGTCTAAAAGCAGAAAAAAATTTCCAGGCGCAATGGCAAAAAATTTGAATTTTACAGAATTGCTGATAAAGCTCTCTAAAAAGCTTATTTTAAGAAAATTGGGATGATAATAGAAATGAATTTAACAACAAGGTTATAGTGACAAAAACCCTACCTGACGGGCAATTGATCTCCACCCCCGCATCTTCAAACATTTTTCGAAAAGGCATCGGTGACGATCGAGATGGGCCCGGGGGGTTCTAAACGATTTTTATGGAATTTAATTTCAGTACGTCGAATTAATTTTGGCGAATTTTCACTTTTTCGAAATATCTGTTTGTCGAAATTAATTATAAAAATCCAGAAAATTGCAATTGCGGCACCTTAAAATTTTCGACCAGCCACATTTCAAAAAAATGAGCTTCGACGTTCTAGCTTTCGACAAAATCAAACTAAACTTCCAATTGCAGTATTTTTGCTTAATAATTTATATTGTTTTGGACGCGCAAAAACTCAAATAAAACTCCGCGCAAAGCAATATAACATTTTGGCCCGTCTATAGAGAGTTATGTTTCAAGAAATGGTAAGAGAAAGGGAAGCTGCGCGGCGCTAATGGACCGACCAGTAGCAGTAGTTATCTCATTTTTAATTTCGTATTCTTCTAAGGATAGTTTTTTACATTGATACTAGCAAGTTTCATTTGTCGAAAATAAATAAACAAATAAAAATAAATGTTTGTAAAAACGCAATTTTAGCATTTCTACATTTTCGTGTTTCAAGAAATGACCAACAACAGTGGAGAACTGCGGCGTTAATCACATTTTGTGTTTCTTGAGCTTACATTACCCTATTTTCATTATTATATTACCTTATTCTTCCGGCCATGCCGACTCTTCGCCTCTGCAATCTCCCATCCGGCCACCAGCAAAAAGAGCACGTGCGCCGTGCGCATCTTCTTGTAGACGTTCGGCGCGCCCCGGATTTAATAGAAGCTCTTCCGGATCGAGTGGCTACGCCTGAATTCGAAAAACAATCTGATGAGATCGAAAAATTATGAAACAGGAGATAAAAATTTTTAGATGCGATTCAATTACGATAAAGAATTGCGAGGCACTACTTTTATTCTAGATCGCTAGAGTCCGGTTAATGGCATTTTTTTCATAATTCCTTTAATAATTAGACATTAAAAGTAACTTGATTGCTTTCAATGAAAAACCGATCGTGATAGGTCATTTGCACTTTCGCTCCTCACCCTCTTGCTCTTCCTAAAAAAATGTTTCGCCCTCAAGCGGCTATCCGCGAAAAGAGACTTTTTCAATCCTTCGGTCAGATTCGTTTCTTTCGGTTTTTCTTGTTTTGGTGATTTTGCGTGATAAAATTTGTTAAATGCGTTTATTTTGTGTGCGGTTTTTTAGTAAGGGGACCTACTTTCTGTTTTCCACCTATTCCTACCTGCTGCTGATATCAGTATGTATTTTTATACGGGTTTCGTATTTTTATAGAGGTTTTAGTAGTTTTGAATCCTAAAAATTTATAAAAATTATTTTTGTAAATTGGAAAATTCGAACATTTTTACCTTATTTTGGTCATTTTCATGCATTTTGCCCAAAGTCAAACATTGTCGAAAAGCCTTAGTTTTTTATATCTAAAAACTATGTAAAATGCCATAAAAATGGTTAATATTTTGTTATAGGGCCGTAGAGAATCACATGGACAAATTTGGTCCCCCCCCGCTAACGAACCAGCATCAGAGAAACTATGGAGAAACCCCCCTTCCCCCCGCTAACGAACCAGAACCAGAGAAACCATGGAGAAACCCCCCCGGTAACGAACTAGGACCATTTAAAAGCGTATCGCAATGCTTTAAGCAATCAACAAAACTGATATCAAACTAGCAAACGTAGAGTAATACAAAATCAGCCAAAATACGAGAGAAATTGTAGATGGCCATTTCCGGCAGGCAGTTAGCTGCAATGTGGCTTTTCCACGATGGGATACACGGTCACTGATATGTGCTTCGCCTCGGATAGGGGCTTCCGCGTCTCGATCCGCGCCGCGGAGCTGTCAAATCGTCTCGCCGGCCGGCGCGTAGAGGAGAGATCGCTACCCGCCCAGATCCCAGAATTCCTCGTCTCTTCCCCTCGGCCGACATACAAACACGACAAACACATAGATGGTGCTGCTGCCGAGTGGGGGTTTGGTTGGCGGAAGACGTGTACGTGAAATATGCCAGACTTCCGCTTCCACGCCACTGAAATTGGGTTAAAGCTAGGGCTAGAAAAAATCCGTTATCGTGGGAGGCAAACTTTGAACCCATAACAGCAGAAAGCCCTCATAACTTGATGGTTTTCGTCGAAAATCGGCCATCTTTTGTCGAAAAACTTATATCTTTCGTATTTTTAACGCTCTATATTCTTTGTATTTTGTAAAGTTTGTATGTTTTGGAATTGCGAAAACAGTTTCGAAACCCTAAAGGTTTTCGTCGAAAATCGGCGATTTCTCGTCGAAGAATCGATATTTTTCGTCTTTTTAATGCAAATTTGTAAAGTTTTTTTGGGTTTTGCAATAGCAAAAACCGTTTAGAAACACTTATTAGCTCTAGAATATTGCAAAACGTCTACTAGTTAAAATTTAGCAGCAATTTTTGGAAAATCACCCAATCGATTCAAAAATTTTAGATTTTTCGGAACTTCTAAGAAATTTTTATAAAGCTTTTGTGATCGGAACCTACTATAAACACTAAAAAACATATATCGTTATGTCAGGCCAGGCAGCGGCCAAATTCAAAAGTTGTGCCTTGTGCCCCACGCTAACACGGCAGTACGCTTCTTCTGAGTTGCGCCAAGCACTCAAAAAGACTACAAAAAGGGTAAAAATAATAATAATAAGTTAAAAAAAGGTGAATAATCCATTTATTTGATGCACATTAACAACCGGGGGGACTTGGAGCACAAATACCGAAAACAAGAAAATGAAATACACGTTTGAACAATCGGTGGAGAGAAGGCGGCCCAAGCAGCAGCAGCCAAAGGTAGATGCACAAAAAGAACTAAAGGGTAGGGGTAGTGGTATAGTGGATAGTTGATGTTTTATTTATCAAAATTCTACGCGACATGTTGGTTAGGCGACATAGTGATAGATGGTGCTGTCATTTGTGTCCCTCGTCATGTAGTCACGCTCGAGCAGTGAGGCCACCCGGTCCTTCACGTCCGTCGCCTTCACCGAGAAGCTGCAAAATGAAATTGTTTTAAAAAGACCGGAAAATAAAGGTACTGTACTGTTAGCGGGGGTAGAATCGATTTTGGTTCTTCCGCCTGCAGATTTGTTAATAATATACGAGGTATTTTTATAGTATTTTAGTCGTTTTTGACTTCCAAAAATTTTAAAAATCTTCAAAAACATACGAGAATCCAAAATCTTGATATTTTTTGTTCTTTTTAATACGTTTTTTATTAAAACTCCAAAATTTTAGAAAACTTCTATACGTTTTTACGAGCTCTTCAATCTAAAAATGAGCTTTTTATTTTTCCGCCGATCTATGATCCACATTATGCATCTGTATAGCTGTACAGTACTGTACATTTTTAACAAAAATTTTTTTCAACATATTGAAAATTATGTCCGAAAATTTTACTTGTAAAACGATCTAAATAAAATTTTATAAAAATGGTTCACTTTTGTTATATTGTTATATATTTGTTACGGGATTACTGGTGAAAACTTTGTCCCCCCCCCCCCGCTAACAGCTAAGTACCAGAAAAATACGTACCGCAATTGGGCAAAGATCTCCTGCAACAGTTGCTGGTGGGAGAGTCGCTTCCGCGTCTTCATAATCCGCACCAGCGCCGCGTCAATTTGATATTGGCGATCCTGGGAGACCTCCTCTTCCACCTCCTTCTTTTCTTGCGGCTGAAAATCAAATATCAAATATTTTCAAACAATTAAAAATACAAGAATGTAAGTAAAATCTAAGAAAAAAAAATAAATGATCGCTCACCGTTTCCTTCATTTGCACCTGCGAGATGCGGATACGGTAGAGCTTGTCGCGGAACTCGTCATTCACCTCGAACACGTCGCCCTCGTTCACCTCACGACCCTTCGGGGTCTTTTGCAGCACCTAAAAAGTGAAAGATGATCATCAGAAGATGACCAAGTTTCTATCCTTAGCCTCACGATTTTTTTGGTTCTGGACTTTTAGCAGGGGGGAACCAAATTTTTCCCTGTGCTTCGCTACGACCCTACAACAAAATCGAACCGATTCTTCTAGCCTTTTACATAGTTTTTAGATAAAAGCTACGTATAAATTTTAGAAAAATTTTTACTTTTTTCAAAAATGCATGAAAAAATAGTCAACAAAGGTCAAATTTTCGAGTTTTGATAATTTTTAAAAACATTTGTTGGGACTTTCTAGCAATAAAGAACTACTAAAACACTATAAAAATAATACCTAATATATCAGAAACAAGTTTTCCCCCTGCTAACAGTCCAGAACCGATTTTTTAACAATCGAAAGCCACTAAAGCATACCATAAAGTCATGAATAAGTAAAAAACTTTGGTAATGGTGACTTTTTTTGGTCGGGCACGCATTAAAAAATCATCTTAGAAGAGGAAAAATTTCTCTTTGAAAAAAATCATACCTTATGCTTGGCACACGCCAGAGACTGTAGTGTTCGCATCAGCTCTTTCCCTTCCAACTTCGTTCCCTCCAGAATCTCCTCATATTTCCAGGTGGGCTTCGAGTTGAAGAGGAGCAGAATCGTCGCCTGGTACAGCGACACTTGCAGCTCTTTCGCCTGAATTCCTGTAATCTTAAATTTGGACAAAACGAACCCCCGGCGAGAAATTAGCCTTGAGCAGCGCCTGGCCCAGCGAGTGCTGCCAGTTCAACTTCCTGCCGTTGTGGTTCTGGACGTAGAAGTCGTTGAAGTACTTCAGAGACTCGGCCAGCTCGTGCGGGACCACCAGCTGAAAAGGATAGTTTTTTTACCAAAAAAAACTAGTAAAACAATTCCTAATGTTTCTAAATTTTTTAATTTTAATTAAAAAATTAAGTATTTAATTAAAAAAAAACTTGATTATACCTCTTTCGGCTCGTATTTAGGCCAGCTCCCCATCGTGAGCACGTGCACGCCAAGGTCGGGCTTGAGCGGGATGTTGTGAGCGGAAGCGTACTAAAAGATGCAATTTTCCTAGGTTTTCAAATATAAACCGCAGAAGTGTTTCTAAACTGTAATTTTACTATTCTTAAACGTGAAAAATCGACAAATATTGATTAAAAGATATCAAAAACTGAGATTTTCGATCAAAATGGCCGTTTTTACCGAAATTTGTACTTTTTTTGCTGAAGCTTCAGTTATCTTTTACTAAAAAGACATTAAAATCCTTCCTATTAAGCTACTCAAAACTTCTAGAATTATAAAAATGCTCGTCCCCTCAGGAAAATGCCAAAGAACCGAATTCACCGAAACCGACCTGTCTAAACGCCGTAATTAAGCCCGCCGACAGGTCCATATCCTTGAACATGCCCTCCAGCTTGTGCGTGAAGCCCGCACCGCATTCTGCAATATATTTTTAGAACGCGCTAGAGAATGGTCAAACCTTGTCGCAACTTTTGCAGCATCGCCTTCTCCGCGTCGACGCTTGCCGAGCGGCCGAGCAGCAACCGCTTGGCCAGGTCCTTTTTGTAGAACGCCTCGAAGACGTCTTTGCCTAAACGAGAAAATGGACTTTTTGTTTTCAAAATGATGTTTCGACCTTTGCGAAACGTCATTTTAGAAAGAGAACGGAAAAAATGCGATTTTAAAAATTTAAAACTTCTACAAGGATTTTTTAAAAGAAAAATTTTTTAAAGACCTTTCAAAGGATCAGAATCCTTTTGAGCTTTTCTCTTCGTTTTCGAAATCTGAGTTTTGAATTTTCATTAGAAAAATCTATCAAACGTTTGGAGATTTTTCGAAAATCTTAGTTTCCAAATTATACTGAAAAAAAAGCTCAAAACGTACCCTGGATGAAGCGGAAGATTTGCATGGCCTTGTGCATGGTCAGGTCCAGCTCCTCCTCGTTGCTCTCCTTGTTCCCGGCGCGCAGTCGGGCGTCCATGAATTTCGCTGAAAAGAAAAATCAAAGAAAATCGAGGTGCGCGTACCAATAAGCTCGGCCGGCTTGACGGGGCGCGTGTTGATGAAAAAGTCAAAGGCGTCCTTCTCGGCCTGGGTGAACTTTTCGTCGGATTGGAAGGATTCGGTGATGCATCTATACAAAAATATTGAAAACCACTATGAACACCACCTGTCCATCTGCTCCTTGAAAATCATCAAATCCTTTACCATCGTCTCGTCGCGCACAGGGTCGTTCACCATCGCGCGGCCGTATTTCTGAAAATACAGGATTTATATAGGAGATTTCTTAGGAATATGTTAGCTTTCTAAAGCTTATTTCTAAAAATGTTTAAAAATTAGCGTTGAAAAAAGCGTTTTAGGAAAAACCACGGGAATGCGGCTGGTCAAAAACTTTATAAAAATTCTATGAAACAGATTTTTACATAAACTACCTTGATCCATTCCGAAAACTCGGCCTTGAGAAGCAGTAGCCCGGTCGGCACGTAGGCCAGCAATTCGTACATTTGGGCGAGCTGCTCGAAAGCTCGGCTCTCAAGCAGACCGGCGGTGCCTAAAAGGAATGTTTTCCGGGACCGAGTAAAATACCTTTTTTGACGAAAACGTCCATTCGTTGCTGGATCATCTGGGTCTCGAGAGCCGCAAAAAGTGGGAGACGTGTGCTCGGAAAGAGGTAGCCGTCGAGTCTGGAATTTTGATAAACTTTTCCTTCCTCTTATTTGTTCTATCGTCTTAACGTATTTAACACTAAAGCAAGTTTAACTTTTAATAAAATGAAAAATATCAATTAAATTAAATTAACGCTCCTTCCTAACAATATCTCGTTTTTTTCTGGTTAAATTAGCAAAGTTAATACCTGGCCTTTTCCTCATTGATCCGGTTTATCGTGTGCTGGACGTATTCATGGGCCTAAAACAAGTGATTTCCACTAAAAGAAAAAATCCGATCAACCTCCATCTCGCCGACCAGCCGCTCGCCCTCTTCTCGGTAAAAGTCGATCGTGCCGAGAATGAATTGATTCTCGAAAAGCTGAGGGTAGACAGCCAATGTGGAAAGCATCCGTAGACATGATCGAAGCATCGAGGTATCCACCTAAAAGACTGCTTAAATCGAAGTCTTTTGAAAGCTACCTGTTCCCGCTGCCTTTCCAAAGTAATCTGCTCGACGAGCACCCCACCGACCCGCGATCCGAACCCGTAATGATCAAGGACCTAAATAACGTATTTTCGAACCCCCGAAACATTAATTTGGTACTGGTCTGTTAGCGCTAGAAAGGAATCTTAGCGAGGGCAACCTTTTTATAGTGTTTTTAGTAGTTTTTGATCTCTAGAAAGTTATAAAAATACCTTTTTGCCACTTTTCATAAATTCTTCACCAAAAAGTCAAAAGTTCTCGAAAATCTTGTATTTTATAGCTGAAAACTACGTAAAAAGCTTAAAAAATTGTTTATATTTCGTTATATGGCTGTTGGGTACTATTGAAGTTGGGGGGGGGGGGGCAAAATTTTTTTTGGGTCATTTTTGGGCTAATTGGTCAGTTTTTCGTGGCTAATCCAGCGCAATACTCAACTCCTAAGCTAAGCTAAGCCGAAGCACAGTTAAATTGAGCTTGAACAAAGCTAAGTCAAAGCCAAAAGCAATGATGCTGTGGCGAAGCCAAGCTAAGGACCTGGTACTAAGGCTTAGGCTAAGCATAGGCCTAAGCCTAGGTTAAACTAGTTCTAAGCCTAGCCTAAGTCAAGCTTAAGCCTAAGCTAAAGCATAAGCCAAGCCAATACTAAGCTAAGTTAAGCCTAAGCCCGAGAAAAACTGACCAATTAGCCCAAAAATGACCCAAAAAAATTTTGCCCCCCCCCCCCCAACTTCAATAGTACCGGCTGTTGTATTAATGGGAACAATTTGATTCCACTAACGCTAACAGTCCAGAACCAAATTCACTTACAATTAAATGAAAAGTGTGCAGTCCGAGCTCGTTTAGCGTCTGCTTATTCCGATCGTGCAACAGGAAGTTACGATCCAAAACGGTGAAAATCGAGAGAATAGCGTCCTAAAACCAGTAATTTTCTACCGGAAGCGCTTACCAATTGCTGACAATATCTTTCCCAAAGCCCATTTAGCGCGATGAGCATCGGGAGGCCGTGTGTGGCTTCCTGGCTTTTGATCTCCTCGCATTGAGCGTGTAAATAGGTTTTGATCTAAAGATCGAGTCAGAAGTAGGGAAATAAATTCACCATGGCATCCAATTTCTCGTATGTTTCAGCCGCGCAGCCGAGCGTACACAACGAGTCGACATTCTAAAAAAGAATCGACTTGCTAGAATAATAAAACCACTTTTTAACAGACTTTTTCTTTCGAAAAATGGCTGATTATTTTGGTCTTACTACCCGGCCATTTAACCACACATCTATACTTACGCGGTATAAATGTTCCAACGTCGACGACACCCCTCTTTGATTTTGAATGGCCTCAATGCTGTTAGCCAGGCGGGACCAGTTTGTCTCGAAAGTTTCTTCCTTAGTTGGCGCGGGCTCTGGAACAATATTTTTAAGCCCGTAAACCCTTTAAAAAAACTCACTAGCACCACCTTTCCTCTTAATCACCAGCTTCTTCGGCGGGCCCTTCTTCGGCGCGAAATGGAAGGCGGCCTAAAACAACTAAATGGCAGCAGTTCCTAAAATTCCCTTACAAACGCTGGGTCGACCATCAGGTTCTCGTCCTTCAGCCGCGACTTGTAGCGCTCCTCGATATCGTTCGAAAAAAGATATGGGGAATCATCGATGTCCAATACCATGCCATCAAGGTCTTCGACGTCGTCGAAATCCTCCTCGTCTTCCATGGCGAGACGGGGCCTTTTCAACGGTCGCTCCACGGTGGACTGCAATAAAATAAAACTGTGGTCACAATCTGCGGTTCTTTCGCATTATCGGGGGGCGGGGGGGCGACTTTTTTCTGGAGCTAAATTTTCAATCCTAGTAGAAGTGTTTCTAAACCGGTTTTTCTGCTATTCCTCAAACGCAAAAACTTTACAAATTTTTATAAAAATGACGAAAATATCGATTTCGCGACCCAAAAGGCAAATTCTCAATCAAAATGTCGACTTTTTCAAAGTTTTTGATGGGTGTTTTCTGGTTGAAGCCTAGTCTTACTAAAAACACTTCAAAAATAAGTTACCAGACATTTCTAGATTTTTATAAAAAAGTCCGGTCCCCCTCCATAATGCGAAAGTAACCAATCAGCATTCGAAATTAAACAAAAAAACTCTACGATGATTTAAACAAAATTTCGAAACTTTCTAAACAAACTCTGCAAAGAATTTATGTAAAGCCGATCCTCACAAAATTCTAATGTTTTTGCTTTGATTGCCTATCCACATTTTTCTAACGCAATGATAGATAGAAAAGAAGGCGCGGTGGTAAAGTGCATATTTCATGCTCGTTTTTAGATTTTCACGCGCTAACCAAAAATGAGATCGCTCCAAACTATGAAAACCTGGGTCTCCCCGCTGCCACACTCTCTCACCTCTGGCTCGTGTTCGAGCCCCAAGGGCTCAACACACGCCACGGCAATGGTTAGCTGGCTGGCTGGATACAAAACTAGTTGGAAAAGAAAAACCTTTCTATCTAGTTTTTTTTAATAATAAAGTTGTAAATATTCGTATTAACGTTAGGAAACAATAAACAAAGTGTTTCACATCAAAATCCCGAAAATTTACATCTATTCTAACTAGACTATCATAATTTTAGAAAGAAAAATATTTCAGCAAGCCAAATTTATCAAACTTTCTTTTCCCGGCAAAAAAATTGCCATTTTTATACGCGAGGCAACCCAAAACTTACAAATTATCGTAATTTGGTGTTCTGTGTAGCTTTACTTTTTGGCATTGCGTAAACTTTTTTAAAAATAAATTATTTTCTTCGCGTAATTTCTCGATATTTTTTCGCTGATAACTCCATTTTCACTAATAACTTGTAAACTTTATTTTCAGATGGCCGCCGACGGCGACTCGGCGCACATCCTGCTCCTCAAATGCATCGACGAGGGCCGAGTGGACGTCCTCTGCTCCATTCTCTCGCAATTGAGTAAGTTTTTTCCGAAAAAAACTCTTTGTGATATCTTCTTACAGCCTTGCTAGGTTCTGGTGAAACGCAGAAACGTTTTGGCGGCCCTCAAAAATGGATATTTTCAGAAACACAGCCAAATTTCCACGATGAGGTAGATGGGATCTTGAAGAATGGCGGTACGCTTCTACACCATGCAGTGGCAATGGGTAAAAAATACTTAAAAACCGTGTTATTTTCTTCTTTAGATAGTGTCGACGTGATCAACGCCTTGCTGAACAATGGCGCGAACCCGTGCGTGCAGAATGACCAGGGAAAAACGGCGTTTCAGGTTTTTAGTTAGATTTTTTTAAAACTTCAGGATTTTAGATGTGTTGCTCGGACCCGGCGAAGAACGCTTTCATCCAGGAAATTCTACGAGCCGTCACGATGAGCAAGTAAGGATATGATGGAGCGTTACTTCGGTTCTTTCGCATTATCGGGGCCAGAAACTTTTTTTCAGTCGAGAAAGGCCTGGTAACTTAATAGCAAGTGCTTTTAGTCAACCTAACCATATTTGACTATTTTTTGAAACTTTGAACCTTTGAAAAATCGAAATTTTGTTAAAGATCGGCCATTTTTGCCAAAAATCTGTATTTTTGGTAATTAAAAAAAATCTATGCTAGGAAAAGGTCGGACCCCTCGATAAAGCGCAAAGCATCGTTAATTTTTTAAACAACCGAAATTAACGGCAACAACTTTTTTAGCACTGGCCGTGTCTGCCAGCTGATTTCCTGCGGCGTTCCAGTCGATTCGTTTGACATGCCTTCGACCAAAAACAGCCTCCTCAACTGGGCAGCCGATTTTGGGACCCCGGAAATTGTTCGGTAATGCTTTGTTGTATTTTTTAAACGAAATTTTAGAACCCTGTGCGACTCGGGGGCTTCCGTCAACTTGGAAAACGCTAAAGGCGAAACACCACTACACGCCGCGGTGAGGAAGGGGAGCGAAGATATCGTCAGGCTGCTGCTGAGCTACGGCGCTGATCCGACGAAGAAGAACAACAAGGTTGGGTTTTTAGGATCGGGTTTTTCGGGACTAGACGCGCTTTTTGGATACTTGGAAACTTTTACTTTGTTTTGATATTTTTTGGCTATTCCTGACCCTAAAAATTCCAGATTTTTGTTAGTTTAGTCTTTGGATTCAGGTCGAAAAATGTATTTTAGTTGATACAAAATGGACAAACAAAGATTTTGAAACATTTTATCGTGAAATTTAGTAATTTTTATTACCAATATAAAAGTCCAAAAACACTAGTATTAGCTTACTAGGCCGGTCCGGACCGGTAGAAAAAAAAAGAAAATAATCCCGCCAGTTTTTCAAATTTATAAGCTTTTTTTAGGGCGAGGACTCCTTCGCGATCGCCGCAGCCAAGGGTGGTGCGCTGACCCCGTTGCTGAGTGTTGACACGTAAATTATCTGCTTTTTTAATAAAATAACTTTTGTAGGGTGACGCGCGGCGTACGGCGTAGCGCGTCGGTGGAATCGCTGGAATGCGACAGGGCCTCAATTATAAGCACCGAGACGTCGGCAGCAAACCTGTTCGCAAATGACAGGTGAGCGCGGGGTTTTCTAGGACAATGCTGGGGGGCAGGAAACAGAATACTGAGAAATTTTAGACAAAACGATAAAAAATTTTAGCTTTTTCGCTTCTTTAGCATTATGGGGGACGAACTTTTTGTATGTCTAGAAATTCCTAGTAACGTAATAGGAAAGGTTTATAGTGTTTTTAATAATATATGTTGTTCAAACATCGGAATTTTTTGGTCGCAAAATCGCTATTTTCGGTGTTTTTCATTAAATTTTTCATATTTAGGAATAGCAAAAAAAGGTTAAAAAGACCTTCTTTATTTATATTTCAAAAATTAGATCCTAAGAAAAAAATGGGTTTCCCCATAACATTCCTTTTGTATTTTTCGATTTTAATCATTGAATTTTGTTTTTATAATAATGTTTGATAAATGTGTAAAAGAAAGCCCTTCCAGGTCGTCAACATTTGTCGCGGGGCGGCTCGACTCGTGGACCGACCTTCTATGGCCCCAACCGACACAGATCCGGATTTTCTCGCAGAGCCGCTCATTTCAATTGCCCAAGGATGGCAGGTATTCAAAATTTAATCAACAAGTTTTACAATATCTATTTAGGTTAAAAATCTACTTCGACGACGCGTCCGAGGGCGAGCCCCGCCAAATGATGCAGGCCATTCAGATCAGCTCCCCGCTTCTACAATCCGTTTCTGTCGAATTGGAGTACCGAGGCCATAAGGTAGTTTGATTGTTAATTTTTGAAGGTTTCAGAGTTGGACGTAGCAATTCGAGGGTTATTTTCGTCAATTCTGCTTGGGCTTAATCCGAATTTGTCTTCAAAGTTTATAAAACTTTCAAAACAGATTTTGGAACGTTTAAAACTTAATTTTCTTAGAATAAACAGACTTTGTAAAATTTCAATGACGCAGACCTATACGGATTTTGAAAATAGGCGATTTTCCAGCGTACAAAGCTCAAGAAAATTTTTACTTGTAAGACTGTCATAGATTTTTCACGATGTGTTCGGTTTCCCCAGTTTTTCACATTTAATAACGTTTTCAAACGACTTTCCACGGTTTTTGAACATTTTAGAAAGCTTTTAATAATTTAAAAACTTTAAGCTAAAGGTATAATTTTTTTACAGCGAGAGGCCGTAAATTTTTCTTTTGAAACCGAGTTTTTCAAAACGTTTTCTGTCAAGGCTAAACGCTAAAACCATATTTAAAAATATTTAGACAGATAAAGCGGTTTGGTGTGAATTTTAAAGTATAGTAATTTCCATTTTAGACGGCCGACCACGAGAACTCGCCACTCGACGGGAAAGTGCTCGTCGGCGTCTACAAAGACGGACGACCGACTGGATCCTATTGTTTGTCGATCGAGAATAATGGCATTGAGATCCAGGTTCTTATTTTTACACTCTGAAATTGATTTAAAAATGGATACTCATTATTTTAAATTTATCGGTTTAACTGTTCTTTTAAAAACCGACCAGGGTGAAAAACCGCTTCGCGGCTTTTCAACCCTGGCCCCGTCCAGGACCTGTGAAAGTCCTTAATTTGCATGTTTCTTCCTGAATTCTAGCAAGAAAAAAAAGTGAAAAACGGCTCCTCTGTCCCTTTATATAGGCTCTTCCTACTTCCGGCGTATGCTAATTTCCCCTAACAAACAGGGTTTTACAAAAACCTATTTTTAATAGCGAAAACCGCGATTTTTCAAAATTTTTATGTGTGTGCAGTCGATTCCGGACCATTCTAAACCTATTGTCGTTTCTTCCCTATCCAAAAAACCCTTCCCCAAGGCTGTAGGAGCGGAACATCCTAACGGAAGTGCATGCAAATCTACACACACACACAAACACTATTTTTTTATATATAGTAGGAAGTAGGATTACGCCACTTTTTAGGCAACCGATTACGCCGGGGTGCGCTACGGGTTCGCGACGCTGGTGCAGATACTCCGGATTCACAAGTGAGCCTTTATTTCCCCGCTTTAAAAAATATGATTTAGATACGGCGCCAAGCTTCCGGATGAGAAGGCGCAGAACGGGCACGTTAATGGGAATTCTGCCTCGCCGAGCGCTTCCTTGAATGGGTGAGTTTAAAAAGATCGAGCTTTGGTTGTAGTAATAGCTTTTGAGGAATTTACGGGTTTTAACAATAAAAATAGCGGTCAATGAATCAGGAAATGTTTTATGATATATATGATATAAATTAAACAAATTCAAAATGATTGATTTTTCGACTAAAATTGGACGTTATAGACGTTTTTAACAACTTTCTGGGTAGTTTTTTTCCATTAAAATCGCACCGAAATTCATGCGAATAACTGAAAAAAGCCTGTTTTCTACGACCCTTTTCAGTTCCTTCCAAACCCCCGGCGAGATCCCTGATCTTCTACCATCCGGCGACATCCCCGCGATGGTGGTCCGCGACTGCCCGTCCCGAACTTTCCGAGCCGTCTATCAAGACTTTAGCGGATGCCGAATCCTGAATACGGAAACGGTAACTTTGCATAACTTTGCTGACCTTGCCCTTCTTCAGGTCCTCCAGATGGCCACCCGGCTCAGCTACTGCAAGGCCAACTACTTGTTCCTGAATTTTGAGGCGAGCTTTCACCAGTTTAAAAAAAATGGAGGGTTTTTAGGTCCGGACGACAGATCGCTATCAGCTGCCCTACACGAACAGGGACCTCTTCCACATGCTCCAAGTCTGCGACGAGCTTTTTATCAAGGTTCGTTGGGATTGAGGACTTTTCTTAGGCGAGAGCACCTTCAAGCTAGCTTTTTTCAGCTCGTCCCTTCGCTGGACCTCCAGTCTTCCTACATCGAGCCCCCAGCTGCCCGGCGCATCATCGACCAATTCCTGGACGATTTCCCGCTCTCTAACACCGCCCATTTTGGCCCGAATCTCGCATCGATACTTGTAAGTTTTTTTTGAACGGAGAGGTCCGGCAGGTCATTAAAATACCTGATCTAGCAAATCTGGAATGTCGCTCCTTATATTTCTCGTTTATAGGTAGCAAATCGTGCCGTTCTCGCCTCCGTGCAACGCCGAGTACCCACGATTTTCCTGTCCGTCGACGTGGACGAAAAGAATGCGGCCCATGTAAGGGTTTACTTGTTTTAAAAGGGGCAGAAAAGGAAGAGCCGGAAACTAGCATTTTTGGTGATGAAAAAACCTAGATTTCAAATTTCAGGAAGCTTTGAAATTTTTTTAGAAATGTTGTGAAGAAAAGCCGAGCTCTCGCTATTTTTTTAGGCTTACAAGTACACTTTTTTTTGAGAAACATCCTAGTTTCGAGCAGGGCGAGGCCTATCTTGTGCAGAATTTGCGCTGCTTTTGGATCTGTTGTCAAACTTGCTTACTCGCCGTTTTCAAAAAGTTACGGCTCGGTTTAGATAAAAATCTCTGAAAATCGCTCTTTTCTAGTGGAAAACTATTAATTCCCCGATTTTTTAGCTCTCCAAAGTGCCGCCCTACGTCACCCTCTGCGTCGAGGGGAAATTTCCGTTTGATGCGGAGCGACTGCTCTCCCCGCGGGTATCAATCGTGCTAAAGGTAAGTAGTCGCTCCAACGCTCGGATAAGTTTTTTCCAGTTTGCCGTCGGCGACGAGGGCCATCTATGCGCCGCCCCGGACTCTACGGCCAAGAAAGCCCTACTCGCCGCCAAGCTCTCCGACAAGCCGCACGTGCTCGGGAATATGGTGTGCGAGCTGTCGACCGGATGTGAGATTATGCCCCCATCACTCTCGTACATGCCCCTCCTGGCTGCTGTTGGAGTCAGCTGGAATACACAGGTAAGATTACGACTGGAAAATTGAAAAGTTCTTGAAAATTACACTTTTTTTGTCGAAAACGGCGATGTTTGGTGGAAAAACGTTGTTTTCTTTGAATCGAAAGAATAATCATCTTCGCTAACTCAACCCTTCAGAATTCTCAATTTCAGACGGACATGCGGAAATTCGCTTTCCTCCTGCCCTCGATCACCGCCCATCACTTCCTGTTGGATGGCGATATGACGCAGTTATTCGAGCAGGCCTCGACTCTCGGGCGGGTTGAACATACGTTAACTAGGTGGGTTTTGAGCTTCTGGAGTATTTATAGTAATTAAGAAGGTTTCGAGATAGTTAGTAGCCCCTACCAGGTAGATAATTTTTTTTTCGGATCAGTAAATTTCCAAAAAATATTTACGGATTTTTTACGCCTTTCTACAAAGAAATGCAGAATTGCACGTTCTATATCTAAAAATATCTTGAAACACCTATAAAACCAAGTAATCAAATTTCTAAAGGATTTTTCATGTTTTTTTTTTGCTGTGATTTCGTAACCTATAGCTTTTATAAATGGTCAAATTCATTAACTTTGATGGTCTTTAGCAAAAAAAACTGCCTTTTTATAGGCGTGTTTCGGGATTTTCTGGACTTAGAAAGTATTTTAACATTTTAATGACAGGTTATTAGGTCGTTTTAGTTCATAGGCGCTTATGCAAGAGCTTTATTCTGGACAAAGCATGTTACGAAAATTGTTTCTAGATACAACCTCGGCCTCTGGAAGCCGTCGTCGCCCGACTTGGACTCGTTGCTGAAAGATGAGGTATGGGAAAGATACCTTTATAACGTGCTCCTCCCATTTAGCTGTCCACCAAGATGAAGACGTCCATCTCGGTCTTCGTCGAGATCATCCTCAACCCGGAGAATCTGCAGCTCGATCGATTGACCCCGGCCATATTCAAGGTTTGCATGTTTTGCTTGATTTTGAATCCTCGATTCCAGAGAGCTCGCGTCGAGCTGCGCAAGAGCGCGCGCGCCTTGGACGAGGCGCGGAAGAGCCTACCCTACAATTTCGAGCTGGCGTTGGTTTTGGCGGAGATTCGCCTCGCCACCGAGCTTTTGGGGTTGGCGTCGAGGTAGATTCGACGCCGCCTTTCTAAGAACTTTTCAGGCTCGGCCAATCCTTGTGCATCCACAGCGTCAACGCGCACTACGGCAGCGAGGCCGAGCGCAAGGTGAGAACGGGTTTTCGGAATTTTATTCCGTTTTTAGCGCTCAAGCGATGGGCCATGGATGGGCGCCTCGCCTGGCCGTGTCGGCGTCTCTCATCTACCGCTGACGATCCGGACGGATCTGGCGAATCAGTGGGTTTTTACATAATTTTCTATAAATTGGCTCGTTTTCATCGTTTTCTAGAGGTGCTCTAGATTTTTAAAATTTATTGGTATTTTTGCAGGTTTTCTAAGCATTATTTATTTTTTAAAGGCCGTAATCGTTTTGTTTAGTAAACGTTTCTAGAGATTTTCTATTTTTAGGCATTTTCTTGATTCCTTTTTGGATTTAATTAATTTAATTTAATTTGATTAATTTGGAAAATAACTTAAAAAATTTAAAATGTTTGCAATTAATTTAATTTAATCATTTAAATTTTAGCGTTTTTGTAGATTGTTTGATTTATCTTCTTCTATTTCCTGATCCTTGCCTAAAGTTTTTACAAGTTTTAGGGTTTCTAATTTAAGATCCAGCTCTTTCTAAAAAATTTTCGTAGGGTTTCTTCCTAAAAACCATCCGATATGAATTTTCCGCGCGAAATTCCCATTTTCCAGGCTGCTGTCGATCCGCGCCCAGTTCCAGCACGTCTGGCTGTCCCGCTCGATGCCGTCGACGTTGCCGAACGCGATGAAGATGTTCAACAACCTGTTCAAGGCGCTTCTCCCGCCCGACATGCACGAGTACGGGCAGCAGCTGCTCTAAAAAATTACTCGTTACGCCTTTTACATTCCCGCAGTCTCTCTGTAAAAATAAGTTTACGTGCTCGCCGTGATTCTACCGTCCCCCCCATTCTCCGCATAACCATGATTGTGTGTTTTTCCGGTACTGGGCTGTTAGCGGGGGGCACTGTGTTTTAGATGAATCCACTACATCGCTATAGCAAAATATACGGTTGAAGCAGGAAATAAAATTTTCGACCAATTTTTGAATTTTTGGTTGAAAAAATCACGAAAAAGGGCAATATTTAAAAAATGGGTTATAACTTTCTGGCAACCAAATTATTGAAAAAACTATAAAGAGAAATTACATTTTATCAATAGTCGGAAAAAGAAAAATTAGTTTTCCCGCTCTGCTAACCCTCCCCCCCCCCGCTAACGGTTCAGTACCCGTTTTTCATGCTTGTCTAATGCCGAAAAGTGTCTCTTATACGCCTACTAGTATATTAGTGCCTATGCCATGTAATCTACCACCATCTGTGAAAAACCATATAGTCAAAACGCGAATTCTGCCTGTCCTCGACTCCGCTTGTGTGATATATCCCGTACCCCAAATGTGCCTCAACCACCCAGCCCGTTTCTGTGATATAATAAACCACACACCCTCCCCCCAAATATCCCCCACTTTTTTGTGTTTCCTTTTTGCTTCTTTTTAGCTTTAATCCCGCCCCTCATCTCTTTTGCCTTGTAATTTATTTGTGGCCTCGGCTGAATCGGATTTGCCACACTTCTGGGTATCACATTCTCTTTTTGGGGCCAAAATCGACCGTCTGTGTTTTTGCGCGCTTGCAACTGTGTTAGTGGGCTTTTTTCGGGCTTTCCGCAATGCTTTTTCTGTACTTGATAAAATATTTATTTTCCTCGTGGAAGGGGGGTGGGATTTTCCTTTTTAATGGAGTTGAAGTATCTACCGTAATCACGATAGTACTGAAATTAAAAGTTCAGTTTTCAAGCGACGCCGATTTATGGCTGAATCCTTTAATTTTATTAAGAAAAAAAATATCGATATTTTAGGCTATATCCCAACGATGCCCAGGCATGAACGGCGCAGCTCTAGGAGTCCAAAGTATGTTTTTCCATTACTTTTCACCTTTTTGGAACGGTTTTTAGTTGCTAGGCGACGATTATTATCTAAAATGTCGTAGTTTTTGATTAGTTTTGTAAGAAAACAGCTTTTAAACCTCTAATATCGTTGTATTCTTAGACGTGACCGGTCGCGAGATCGCCACAACCGACGCCGCTCGCGCTCCAGGGATCGTGATCGTCGTGACAAGAAATCGGCAAAACGCGAATACGAGGATGAGCCGGAGAAGAAGGTGGCTGTCCCATTTTGATTCACTTATTGGTTTCAGGTGGTCGATTTGCGGCAAAAGCTGCGCGATGGGCTCGCCTCGGCCAGTGTCTCCTTGGCTGCCCGAACCGCTACTTCGACAGTAGTGCAAGACGGTGAGTTCCGTTACGCTTTTTGTCGCTCGGGCGCCAAGCGGGCCTTTATCGAAACGATTTGGGGATAAAGAAATCTTTTTCAGACGAAGTAACACTAGACGAGCGCGGCAACCTCTCACGTGTGCGACAAATCGAGGCCATCGACTCGGAGAGTCCATTCCGACCCAAGCAATTCAAGTCGACGGCCGGTGGCGGTGGCGGAAGAGCGTACGGGGATAAGGTAAATTTTAAACGTTTTTAGATACCTTTTTCGGATCAAATCGTTTCGATACCATTTATCCAATTTTTTGATTAAATTTTTGTTTTCTCATGTGCCTGTAACTCTTCAAATCTGCTTTTCCAGAAACAACAACCATCGAAAGCTCAGAAGGCGGCAAAGAAAGAGGACGCCCACGAGGACTCCATTTTCGGGCCCACCAAACCGCAGACGCTGGCCGATATTGCGGTGCCGAAGGAGCCGACGCAAGAGCCGCAAATGGTCTTTCATCAGGATGTGAGTCAAGAGAAGCTTTAGCGTTTTATTCCTAAACGTAAATCTTTACAAATTTTGATTGAAAAATATAGATTTTCGTCCAAAGACTGATTTTTTACCAAAATGTCGACTTTTAAAAAATTTTTTTCGCTGTGTTTTTGCTGCTCTTTTTCGCATTGTAAGAATTTACTTTCGTTACAGCTATCCGCCGACCCGAAGATGCGCGAGGCCCGCTGGCTGGAGCTGTGGAAGGAGCGCCGGATGCGACACGGCGTCTGTTGAAACTCGAAAAGCTGAGCTACTCGTAAATTCTGTATTTATCGTTGTTCTTTATTTCTTGTCCTCCTCAATGCTGTAATGTATTTGGTGCGATATGTTTTCGACAAAGATCTCTCATCACGATTTATTTGCCGGTTTCGATGGGTTAACGGTCTAATAAAGGCACAGAATAGTAGGCAGTAGCACGGGGAAGGGGGGGGTACGGTAGATGAGGTAGTGGAGGAAAAGTGAGATGATCAGAGGAGTGTTGTGTTTTTGTCAGCATCGAGTAGGTCATCACTTTTGGACGGCCGGGCAGATCGGTGGTCCGCGTCACTTGGTCGTCTCATTCGGGTGGCTGGCGCCTGGAATGGGGGCGCTTTTTAGGAATATGGATTGGGCAAGCTAGCAGAGATTGCTAGCTACTTTGATCTGATTAGGAAGTTTGGGGAGGTATAACTATTACTATTTCATTAAGTTAGTAACGGAAATTCTCTGAAACCTTTTTTACTATTTCTATGTTGCTTTTTATTATTTTATTTGCTCCAAATGGTAAAAACAAATTAAAAACCTTAGAAATTTATGTCCTGTATTGGCAGGCTAGCAGAAATTGTTGGGGAAACTTCTGTTGCATTTTCTAAGCCCTAAATTTGACGTTTTGCTTCCTCCTGTTCCTAATTCTTGGGGCTAAAAATTGGATCAAAAGCCTTGAGAAAAGTTTTTAAGGTTTGCGACGCATTTTATTAGCGAATTTAGGTGAATGCTACTAGATTTCAACTAGGAAAGCTATCTAAAAACGTTTTGCGAACGACGAAATTTTGGCCGAAAATGTCTAAAAAAATTATGTTTTTGCTTTTTAACGACATTTTATACTATTGTTGTGTTTAGTGTTAGTAAAAAATTGCAGGAAAACCTTCTATTTTTATTATACCCACTGAATTTAGCAGCCAGGCGCGGGCGCCGCGAGCGGGTCGGCTGCATCACTAAAAAAAAAGTGAATCTAGGCTCTAGAATTTTTAAAGTACCACTGCAGGTGGAGACGGCGTGGGTGGCGCCACTTTTCGACTGACCACTTTTCACCTCTTCCGGTCTAAAAAGACGTAGGAAGGAGGATTTAACAATCTAAAACCCCTAAAATTAATTATTAAAGAAACCAGGATTACATAGAAAACCCGGAAACATACCGGGCCTTGGCGAAGAACTTCTCGAACTCGCGCAGCGTGTGGAGGGCGTACGAGTCGATCTAAAGATTGTATTAAAAACGAGCTCGTTTAAAAAACCTGAAAAATTTTCAAACACTAACCCTGGTGACGGCCGGGTCGACGACGTGGCAGAAGGCCGTCTCGGCGCCGCCCGTTTTGGCCATGTAGAGGAAGAAGAGGAAGAACGCCTAGGAGGATGGGGCTTAATTAACTTGCGGTTAAGCTTATTGAAAACTATATAAATAAAGATAAAGCTTAATTACGATCAAGCACCTGAAGCTATAAATTTGGTATTTCGAAAACATGTTTCAGTAGAAATTAAAGTTTCACGAAAAAAAGGTCAGCCGTAGTCAGCAATTACCAGTGTTTTTATTATCAAACATTCAAAAAGTAATATCTGGGCTTTTCGCATTGCTTGCATAAAAAGTATCTGCCCATTAAAAACCACAGAGTACGTTTTGCAAAAAAAATATGCTGCATCAAAGCGCTAGGCATAGAAATAAGGCAGCTAGAAACCCAGGGGTAGACTCAATTTCTCAAAAATTTAATAAATTGCCAACTCATTTTAACAGGCTATAAAAAAGCGTTTTCCCCACTTAAATCACAAAAGATAAATAAACCACAAAGTGGTCGTTTCATTGTGAAAATAGCAAAGATAAAAAGTAACATATGCCTAAAAACCCCAATAACACGTTTTAGCAAAAATATGCTTCAACGAAAATGCTTGGCAAAAAATTTAGTTGCTACAAAAAAAAAGTTAAAATTTAGTTCTACAAAATTCTAAAAAAATCTAATTAATTATCAACTACTTATTTTAGTCCACTATAAATCGCGTTTTCACCCACTTAAATAACAAATACAGAATTTCAAAGCATAAAACGACTTAAGGCAGGAAATGTACCTTGAAAATGTAGTAGATGGGGAAGGCGTGGATGAGGGGCCAGAACAGGCCCTCCAGCACCGCGTGGGCTCCTGGAAAGATAGGTAAAACAAAAGCGAGCCGTTTAAAGGAACGAGCAAGGCTCAATCCCTGCAAAATCCATAGCTGCCTTGCGAGTCCCTTTAAAACATTCCGCACTACAACACCCACCGAACACTGTCCAGTACCGTAGCCAGAACGTGTCCTCGCCCTTGCCGGGGGAGCGGATCGCCTGGAAAAAGCGCGTAATCTTTGCCTCAAGAATCTCTGCTAGTACGTCTGGATTCCGAAGCACTGCGTAAGTTTAAATAGTACCTTGACGGAACGGTAGGCTGGGTACAGTACCCCGACGACCATGCAGATCAATGGGGCCATCAGGCTGACGAATCGGAGCACAAGGAAACAGCCGACGCCCACCGTCCACTGGAATGGAATGGAATGTGAGAGAAACAGGGCGAGAGACAGCGAGAGAGAGAGAGAGAAACAGAGAGAGAGACAGAGACAGAGACAGAGACAGAGACAGAGACAGCGAGAGAGAGAGAGAGAGAGAGAGAGAGCGAGAGAGGGAGAGAGATACTGAGATCCGGCTCACCACATTGACATAATCGAGCGGTTGCTTCCTCTTGACGTGGGCCACGACCACGGGTCCACTCTTCGCCGTCTCGACGCTGGGCGCTGGCTGGCTCGTCGACTGGAAGGTTACGGTAGTCGGTTTTGGTATATGTCGGCTACGCGGTGGGGGAAAATTTTACGCGGGGGGGACGGACTGTTGGGGCCGACCTAACTATTTTTTTGCGTTTATTTTTGCTACAAACAAAACCCTTAGTATATTTTTTGACGCTCTGTCGAATGGCACTAAAGAAATTTTGTAAAAATGTCGAAAATGTCGAAAATTTGATTTCCTTCTATATCCTCCATGAAAACAACGTTTTATAGTTGTTTTTGTTATAACTATATTATATTACATTATTTTGATCTAAAATTAAAACTCTTCGTATATTTTTGGATGCTCTATCAAATGGCATCGTTAAAATGTCGAAAAAATAGCGCGAATGTCGAAAAACAGCCGCTCAAACCGATTTTCAAAGCTTATTTTTGTATTTGCCATAACTTTTTTATATTACACTAATTTTAGCTAAAACAAAAACTCTTAGTATATTTTTTGATGCTCTATCGAATGACGTTGCGAAAATTCCGAGAAAATAACGAAAACATCCAAAAAGGTCTGCCTGTCCCGTCCCCCCCCGCGTAAAATTCCCCCGCGTAGCCGACATATACCGTCGGTTTTATTGCAATAAAACACTGAGATAACAGCTTAAATACCTCACCAGGAAAAATCCAATTCGAGGGGTATTTCCGCAAAAATATGTTTCATCCAATAGCCAAGAAAAAAGTTCCAAAACGCAACCTAATATGGATAAAGCGATGATATTATCGAGCGCCTAAAGCTCCAAATAAAAATCCAGTTTCAAAAAAATGTTTCGTCGAGTTGCAAAGCTTAAATTTTTCCGTGAGGTCTAATTGGATCCTCGTGGTTACTGGAAAAGTGTCCACAATACCAAAGTGGCGGCGAGCGCGTGCAGCACGGCCGTCGGCACCTCGACATGTTGCACTTCCTCGCCCTCTTCAGTCTGCAAATGGGCTTTATAATTTTTTTATTTTTAAAATAGTTGTTCAAAATAAACGGAATACGCTACTCAGGAATTAACATAATCGATACATTTTTGAAAAAGGACCTGTATCACAGTGGGCTGCTCGTAGGTGACCTCGCCGGACATCAGCGGCCGGTCGCGAGGGTTTGTAGGAAAAGGAGTACGGCATTTTCCTCCCCAAACGCTTCTTTTTTTACGGCCGATCTATGCAAAAGTATGGATGCTAATTTTTCGCGTGAAAATTATCTCGGCTAATTTAAATTCTTTCAACCCAAATCTTCGGTTCTTCAAAATACTCGTGGTTTTCATTGAATGGTTTTCATACGAATTTTTGCCCTTAAAAAGCGCTGGTCGTCTAATTCATGATTTCACAAATTATGTAATTCTCGATGCTTGAAAATGCCTGGCAAAATTCATTTTTTAAAAACAAATTTTCTTCCTAAAAATAGCTAGCCTAAAAGTTCGTGATGTTTCAAATAGATTTTTTACCCAAGCAACAGCTCGCGGGCTAATTCTCACCCAGTGATTTTTTTAACTTCCACTTAAAAAATGCTGGCCGGCTAATCCGCGATTTTGAAAAAAAGACCAGGGTTGAAAAGCCGCTTCGCGACTTTTCAACCCTGGCCCCGTCTGCCCCCCTCTTTATCCTTCACTTTGCATAATTGTCCTAAATTGGCATGACAAAAAAAATGAAAAACCCCCTCGTCGGCCCCTTTATATAGGCGACTCCCCACTTCCGGTCTATGCTAAGTATCCCTAACAAAGAAGTTTTCACAAAAACTTAAATTTAATGTCGAAAACAGCTGATTTTGTAAAATCTGATATGTGTGCAGTCATCTCAAGACCGTTGCGCACCTAATGACGTATCACACATACCTTAAAATTCATCCCCCATCGAGATATCCTCCGGACAGACAGACGGAAGTGGATGCAAAGTGGCACACACACACACACAGACACTATTTTTTTATATATAGTAGGATGGCTGGTTTTTTCGTGTTTTTGAGTAGTTATGGAATTAGCTCGCTAAGGAATTTGAAACATTTATTTGAATAATCGCGAATTGGGTTTTAAAGCCTCAGGAATTTTTAAAAAAATCCGTCCCTCCGTCCGTCAAATCCCCCAAATACTCAAATACTCCGTCAAATATTCTCCAGGATCGAAAATCCTACTATATATAAAAAAATAGTGTTTGTGTGTGTGTGTGTGCCACTTTGCATCCACTTCCGTCTGTCTGTCCGGAGGATATCTCAAGAAGGGACGGGTATTAGGCTACGTTCGATACGTCAATAGGTGCGTAATGGTCTATGGATGACTGCACACATATCAGATTTTTAAAAATTAGCCATTTTCGCTATTAAATTTAGGTTTTTGTAAAAACCTCTTTGTTAGGAAGAATTAGCATAGACCGGAAGTGGGCGGTCGTCTATATAAAGAGGCAGGCGGGGCTGTTTTTCATTTTTTTCCTTTTGAATGAAGGACAATTATGCAAACGGCGGAATAGCATGGGGTCCAAGGCGGGTCCAGGGTTGAAAAGTCGCGAAGCGGCTTTTCAACCCTGGTTGGATACATAAAAATTTTCTGGTTTTTAAAAATTTATAGAACACACTTTTTTACAAACACCGCCACGAAATAACAACACATCTCGTGGGGGAGCACCCGCATTTGCATAAAGCGTACGAGGGAAACCGAAACGCAGGGGCGGAAAACATCAATAAAGCAATAGAAAAATACAATAAATATTATTACAGTAGGCAACAAAAATAAAATTATATTATCCTTAGAGAAGAAATAAGATTATATTAAAACCGAAAAAGCTCACAATAAAAGGCATAATATCAACAATAAAGGGAATTGTACACCGGTTAAATAGGGCATATATCAAAACAGAAACATTTCTCGTAGACTAGGAGATACGGCAAGGAATGAGCATTGGTGTTTTTCTTAGGTTTCATTGGGAATTTTGATTGATATAATGTTACTTTTTACTGCTTTTTAGTTTTGCATTTCTAATTAAATTTTTGGTTGAAATTCTAATATATTTCTACGGGATTACCGTAGATCGAATTAACGTTCTGAATATTTACTACCGAAAAAATGTTTCGAAAAATTATGAAGGTAGTTTTGCGAATCCCGGATAATTCCCTTCAGAGTTTATAGATGATTCTTTTATTAAACTAAACTAAACTTTAGTTTTATTAACTAAAGTTTAGTAGCAAAAATTAAATTAAATCGTATCATTTTCTTCATTTCTATTAAATTATTTACGCTACTTTAAGTGAGTTAACGCCTACCTTAGTACTTAATTAACTGAAAAATCGCTGTTATTGCGGCAAAAATCGAGCCGAATAAGATTCCGATTTGCTACTTTTTAATGTCTAAATCTTTCCAGATGTAAAGATGATAAAAAAGATTTACGGTGAATTAATATTAATTTAATTTCGAGAACTCTGGATATTTTTGACGAAATAATGTTTCAGGAAATCTGATTCTTCGCGAAAATGTTTTCTATCAATTAACCCTCCGGTCGTAATGACATTATAAAAATTCCCATTAAAAAATTTGATTCTGGCATTCTTATTAATTCTTATATTAAAAATGATCTTCAATATTTGCATCAATAAAATTCCCAATAAAAAATCCGCACCATTATCTATACGGGCCAAACGGTATCGATTTGCATATGACCGAGATTCGATTGTGATTTTCTGCAGCTGGTTGTTTTACGTCCTCAACGGCTACCGTATCCTCGTATGGGGGAGGGTCGTCGAGAGGAGTGTCGCGTAGCTGTTCTCGCTCCATTTGGCAGCATTCCAGCTCGACTTCCCGCCGGGACCCGTCGTTTTTTGGTTGGGCATTTTGTTGAAATGAGGATGGAAGCGCCTGGAAATTGGAGAAATTTTTAAGTCAATAATTTAATGTGTTTCGTCCAAAATTCATAAGAGGTGAAAAAATGCATATCATATTATCTCTTGTTTGCCTTTTGTTTCCAGAGCGTTTTTTGAAAACGACGCGACACCAACTAATTTATTAAAATTCATTTTTATGAATTAATTAAATTGATATTAATTAATAATTTGAATTAGTTAATGATAAATCATAACTTAGTTAATTATTTAAGTCCCCTAAATAAACTAAAAATTCGATAGCTTTAATTTCCCTTCTTTTCTTCGCCTTGTTACGATCGATCGAGTTTTTTTTAAAAAGACGGGCTAAAATTAATTTAATTGAAATTAGCTTTTAAAGGTAAAAATATAAAAATGCAGCAAACAAATAAAACCATAAATTATATTTTCGAATCCCGGAATTCATATCGATTAAAAGCCTAATAGCTAGATTTACCTATTATTTTTATGAAACTATCAATTTTGTCAAATTCTTTTATTCGGTGATTATCTTAAGTTTTATCCAATTTTTATCATTTCTAAGTCAGTTTTGCTTTTATACATTAACAACTTGGCAAAAAATGCCCCGTAAGTTCTATTAAACGTTTCCTACCTGATATATCCTTTTCCGTGCCGTATTCACGAGATTCTCCTGGGCATAGCCGATTTTGCCGGCTTTTTGTAGACGGATGAGGAGGATGATGGAGAGCACGAGGAGGGAACCACCTGAAAAAGCGCGCTTATCGTAATTTGATAATAGCGGCCTTCCTCCTCCTTAAATCGTTTGAACACTAGCTTATTTTTACTATTTGATGAAACATCAAAATTTCAGGCCTGCTTTCTCATATTTATTGATTCTCCTTCATCAAATGGTAAATTGTTAGTCGATATTAAATGCTTAAATTTCAGCTTGAATTTTAAATTTAAGATTAAATTATTAAATTACTTCTATGAATAATTTATAACGACCTATAAGGATGAGGAACAAGTTTTTATGATGAAAATATGAACAGAATAGCGCACAGGGCAATACTGATGGGAACTCGACGACAATTTTATTTTAGCCGGACACAAAACACATTTTTATCGGCTAAGATTTTGCATTTTTATTCTTGTTTCGGGCCGTAATTTTTCTGTTGCGTTTTTGAAGTTAAATTTTAGGTCCTACGCTTAATAAAACACGCGCGCACAAGGACATGTGGCGAAAAGAAGAATTTTTTGAAAAATCTTTTAAAAATTAATGTTTCAACTAGTAAACAGACGCGCGCTAAATAGTTTTAATTAGTTCATGAAACTTCATAATCTGAACATACCAAAAATTCCAATTAAAATCATTGCCGCGTCGGTCGTACGCCCGTCCGTACAAGTGGGGCCGGCAGTGTCGTATGGCTGAAAATTTCGATGTTTTAACAATGCTTCAAAATGGAGCAAGTCGAAAATGGCTATTGCCTGAGTTGCTTTGCCTTTATTGATTTTTTTTGGTAAGTACTATTAAAGCTTGATTAAAATATTTAAATCTTTATTAACCCACCAATTCACAGAAGCGGCCGAAAAACCCGAATTGACAGGAGCACTTTGCGGAATGGCGAAACGGCACGCAAATCGCCCCATTTTGGCATGGGGACACCTGGAAAAAGCTTAATACACTCTTAAGCACTAATAAAAAAGCAACCAATATATAACTTATTAATTGTTGGACTTTAAAGTCTAAAAAAAACATTTTTTAATTAATCTATTCACGCAACAAGTCTTGTATAACACTAGGAAAAATGTCAGTAAACTTAGTTGTTTTATGTTTACCGTTTTTCAGAATTCAAAATCTTTTTCAACCCTTCTCATGACACCCTATACCATAAAACCAACGAAAACCGTAGAAATTCTTTAGATTTGCTTCTGTGTTTTTGTATGTTTCAAAGGTTTATAGAGAAATTTTTTTGCCTTTTCATTATAATTTTTATCCACCGATCCCAGAAGCCTTACCACCGGCGGAAATTGGGTGCGAGAACAAAATTTCTCTCTATCCTTCTCTCTCTCTCTCTCTCTCTCTCTCTCTCTCTCTCTCTCTCTCGCTCTCTATCTAACCCTCTCTCTCTATCTCTCTCTCTCTCTCGCTCTCTCTCTATCTCTCTCTTCACCTAAAGACCTTGAAAAACCTACCAGGCACGGATTCGAGCTGACAAAAGATCGAGGCGAATCCGGAATTTGACAGTGACTTCCGGAAAACCCGTCCGGACATACGCAAGTGTACTGGCCGGCTCCTCGCGGAATGCATTGACCGCCTGAAAATATAAATTATCTTGTGTATCCCGAACAAATCCTTATTATGCAACATTTCTCACAGCTTTGGGCTTGTTTTTTTGAAACACTAAATTTCGCAGAATTTTTTTTGACGCAAAGAATCACCGGAAGCTCGAGATAGTTTAAAAGTTTGTAGCCTAACTTAGAATTTCTCAATTCTTTAATCTATCAGCTGCCAAACTTCTCTTTTTTAGAAATTTTCGAAACATTATTTTTTAAGAAATCTTGTTTTCTAAATTTCCCCGTTTCCGCATGACCGGATGCAAATTTTACAACTACCCGAAAACAATGGTCATAGTGATTTCCTTTACGATCCGACTGTCATTTACAATTTCTAAAGGATGGTAGTCCGGTGCCACGGTCCTAAAACATGCCCCCCGGGGGCAAATTAGGGGCAGCAGGCCAGAGACAATGGATCCAGTCGCCGGATGACTGTAAATCGGAGCGTTTCGATCAGAAATATGCTGTTAAAAATTATATGTTACCTTATTTTTTAAATTCCAGCCCCAAAATAATTAAAGAATTAATAATATAGAAATAAATATAATATAATATAAATAATATAATAGAAAAATAGAGAAATAGTTTCATGATATTAAATTGATGAGATAAAATATGGGTTTCATGGAAAATATTCAGAACGCGTAGAAATCCTGCTTTTATTGCTTCCTCATCAACACATACATTTTATATTTGTTCGGAATTGTTTGCGTCTTTGAATTAATTAAGTATGTTTCGTTCGAAACGATCGCCTAAAAAAGTCTATATTTCGGTAATAAGCGGAGGCTTTCGGAGGCTTTCTTCTTTTTGAATACCGCCCCCGGGGGGTGAAAATGGCCATAAAAAGGCATAAAAACTTAATGCCACCTTGCGCCTCTAGAGGCACACCACACCTGGGCAAACAAAAAAAAAGGGGTGTCACAAGTAGCCGCGCGGAATTACAGCCCCCCCACCAGACCGGCAGCCACCTGTTTTTGATCTGGCCGACTTTTTCGATTTTGGAATAGGGAAATCGAGGCAGTAACGAATTTTTAAGACTTTTTAGATGTTTAGACCATGAAACATTTTTTTTGCACTATTCGGATAGAAACAAACTTTTTTTTCTTAAGATCCAATATCTATATTAATAAATGGGGGAAGTGCTACTAAATTTTTTTTGCTATTCCTAAGCGTGTAAACTTTAGAAATGTTGTATTAAAAATACGATAAACAAATATCGAGTTTTTTCGAAAAAATTCGCGGATTTTCAGAAATTTTTTAGTGTTCTTTGATAGTTTTTTCACTTAAATGTTGCTAAATGTTGCTAAAAACCTTATTAAAATACTTCTAATTACATTACTAGACATTTCTGGATTTTAGCAAAACATTAAGTCCCCCGATGCCCCCCGCCCCCCCCCGATGATGCAAAAGCATCTCCTTTTAATTTTATTTTTTTATCCATCAAAAAATACCACCAAAACAAGTTAGTTAATTATGTAAAAAATACTGCTCTAAAAAGACTTACCATTCGAACAGATCCCTTCTTGGTGGCAAGGGTCGGCGCCGCTCGGGATCTCGCATCTGAACGTGTTTGAAAATTCAATGTTTCGTGAAAAATCAAACAAATTGCAGACCCTGTGTGTCTAATTTCCTTTTCATCACAATCCAAACGAAAAATCTTTATTTTTTGGAAATTGGTAGATCTTTGAATTTAGAAATCGATGTTTCATGATTTTCAGAAGTCAGGAATTGTCGGAGCCATATTAGTCCGACTTTCCTTCTTCCTCTTTAACTAGTTATTATTTCTTCTATTCAATTAATTAAACTACCTATTTTAATTTATCATCCAACTTTGTCTAATTTAAAAAATTTTTCCAAAAAATAAGTTTCGAAAATTTTAAATCCGGGAGACAATGACCATCATTCAATTTTCCATGTATCCGGCCTAGAAAGACAATATGTTTCATTAATGGTGCTTGGGCGTCATGTATCTGATTATTCCCGTAAAAAATTTCCCCTTTTAAATTTAACTGAAACAAACCTGTCGCCAGAAAATCCCTGCGGACATTGGCAGGTGAACTGCTCGGGGCCGCCGTTCATGCAGAGACCCCCGTTTGCACAGGGCGACGCTCGGCTACAGTGGTCCAGGTCTAAATAATACGATAAAATAGGATTTATTACGACCTAATCGTATCAAAAAAAGCTGTATCAAACTTGGCGTTTTTCCACTAAAAAAGTTTTATGAAAAAGTGATCTAAATAGCATATCCAGGTTATTATTGCAGTACTCTTTTTCCGATGTAGGAACAGGTAATTTAAAAATAATATATAAATGATAGATTAAACTAAAATCAAAAACTATAGATTGTCATGAATAAGAATTAAATTCAGGACAAAATATATAAAACGAAACTCGATATTAAGAAAAAAAATACGCATAAAGTTAAATTTATCAAGGAAGAATTTAATTAAGAAAGCTGTATGTTAAGGAAATTAAAGAATGAAAAATCTAAATAAGTGGATGGAATTCATTTTCTAAGCTTTGCTTCTGATCAAAACAAAAATTATGTTTCGTCTATCCGCATAGGAGCGAAATTTTATTTTTGAATACTAAATTCGGGTCTTCTTCAGAACGCTAAATAATTAATAAAATCATAGGATAATAAAATAAGATAAATAAGATAAAATAGTAAAGTAGGTAATAAACAGCTCAAAGAAATCTTACCATAATCGCAGAGCAGCCCTTTCCATCCCTTCTCGCAGTGGCATGTGTTGGGCTCGCCATTTCGGCAGGCTCCGTGCTGACAGCCCGGCAGGGGTATGCACTATAAAAAGGCGTAGTTTGTAGTTTTCTAGAAAATACTAAAAGCGAAGCCTCCACTTATGAGGAATTCAAAAGTTAGAAGCAAGTGTTTCAAAGCGACAACAGGAAGCGCGAAAATAAGTTTCCGTACTATCTTGCTTGCTTCCTTGTTTTAGTTTTCTGCATTGATTTTCATAAATACACCCTTTATCATTAAATTGTTTTTCCACTGTTTAAAAAAGTGCGACCACGCCACAGTCGGTACTGGACTGTTAGCGGGGGGACTAATTTTTGTTTTATTGCCGCCGATAATTACATACTTGTTGATAATACATAACCTAGTTTTGTGGCGTTTTTTGTACCATTTTGATTGCCAGGAAAGTATAAATTTTGTTTTAATATAAAACGGTTTAAAATATTTAAAACTCGAAAATTAAAAGAGAATTTTACTTAAGAAATACCTCTTCGCAGCGAGCCCCCCGAAAGCCAGAAGCGCAGCTGCAAACTTCCGGTGCTGTACAGGTCCCGTTTTGGCAGGGCGTCGAGCAGATGGCTAGAATTATGTAGTATGAAAATGTTTTAAGGTCTATAATGTGTGATTTTAATTCTAATTTTCTAATTCTATTTAATTTTAATTTATATAATTAATTTTTTTACTTTCTTTACCAGGTAAAATTGTTCCCTTGCCAAAGAAATTTAAATTGAAAATCGTCAACATTTTTAAAAGTTCTGTTGTTCTGTTCATTTTCAAACGCAAATAAAAGCAAGATTTGGAAATCGAAAAGCGAAAATCAGCATGAAAATGCTTGATAAAGGCTACGATGGGAAGGAGCGTCCATTAGCGCCAAACATTTCAATGAAGTCAGTCATTTTTACCAAACACACCTTTTCCACAGTCCAAACCAGTCCATCCGTTTTTGCACTTTTTCGCGCCATTCTCGTCGCAGCCGTAGCGTTCCGTTTCCGCGCACGCCAAATTGCATCGGGGACCGTACCGGCCACTAAAATTGGAATACAAAGATTATTTTAATTCGTCTATCTCTCTGCTAGATCTTTTCGGAGCTTTAAATTTAGCGAATTTCCAAAGGTTCTCTGCTAGCCTGCCCTCTCTCTTCCTCAACAATCTCTGCTAGCCTGTCGTCTCCTCTTCCTCAACAATCTCTGCTAGCCTGCCCTCTCCTCTTCCTCAACAATCTCTGCTAGCCTGCCCTCTTCCCTTCCTCAACAATCTCTGCTAGCCTGCCCTCTCCTCTTCCTCAACAATCTCTGCTAGCCTGCCCTCTCCTCTTCCTCAACAATCTCTGTTAGCCTGCCCTCTCCTCTTCCTCAACAATCTCTGCTAGCCTGCCCTCTCCTCTTCCTCAACAATCTCTGCTAGCCTGCCCTCTTCCCTTCCTCAACAATCTCTGCTAGCCTGCCCTCTCCTCTTCCTCAACAATCTCTGCTAGCCTGCCCTCTCCTCTTCCTCAACAATCTCTGCTAGCCTGCCCTCTCCCCTTCCTCAACAATCTCTGCTAGCCTGCCCTCTCCTCTTCCTCAACAATCTCTGCTAGCCTGCCCTCTCCTCTTCCTCAACAATCTCTGCTAGCCTGCCCTCTCCTCTTCCTCAACAATCTCTGCTAGCCTGCCCTGAAAACATTTATTTCATTTATTTTTATAATTTTTTAATTTATTTTACATGCCTAGCACATTTTAACCGGAGCTCCCCCGAGAGTACGGTAGTATCTGAAGAAAAATTGGCGGCGCGCCAACCATCTCCATTGGACAGTGGACCCGCGTAGCTCAGCGTCGCGTTTCCTGAAAAACTGATACTGGAAAACCCTGATATCATTTAAAGTTAAAATATTTAAAAATTAAATTAATTTCAAATATAATTTCTAAACCTCGTTAAAACCCAAAATATTATTAAAAATTCGATTTTTCATAAAGGTAGTGTTGCTTATAATTATTTCCTGCCCGCACGCGCTTCTAATGTAAAAAAGCGCAACATCTTTTTGCGCACAGTGCGACGAAGCTTCACGAACTATTGTAATCCTTTTTTATAATATTCAGAAAGGCAAAAAGTTTAAACATTTTGCTTATAAAATAGAAAACTATCGATTTTTCGACCAAAAGTTCCATTTCTGTTAATTGAAATCATCAAATTTAAATATGCTAAATTGTTTGGCTGCTTATGCTTGGGCAGTACTAGAATTTCACGAAGGAGGCGATTAAAATACGTGGTATTAAGCTATTGGACAATTCATTGTTTCCACGATTTTCAATGGTATAAAAAATTATCTTTCAGGGCAGCTACCTACGAAAGAGGTGGATTAATGTATAATCGGCCTTCTCAATGGAGTAATAAAATTTATGCCTTGGGATCGGCGTTTATTGCCAAATTATTCGCTGATAAAGTTTTGAATAAGTTTAAAGGGCTGCCGACGGCATGTGTCGATCCCCCCCCCCATCAACAAATTGGCAAGTAGCCAACAGGGCAGAGAGCGCGCCCTGGGGAGAGGCGCAGAGACATTTTCTTTCCAGCGCGTAACCGATTGACTATGCCGTCGGCATCCCTTTAAAGATAGAACATCTCATTTTCCGGAACTAGCCAACATTTCAATTTTATGGCGCCTAATTTCAACAATTCCGCACGGTGCAACACCTATTTTTGGCGCAGATGATTCAGCGCGAACACGTGTTCCATTCATCTTCAGGTGAATTTTCCCAAAAAGTATGTTGCGTAATAAAGATCGGCTACGGAGAGGTTGACGCCTATTAATGGTGAATAGTGGATTGTAGAGAGCCGAGTTTTTCTAGAAGAAAATCTCCCGGAAAATCCCCAGAACCCCGTCGCAAAAAGATTAGATGTATTCATATTTAGAAATTGAGTTTCGGCATTCTGGTAGTAGCAGTAACAAAGATGCCGATTACTCAGGCTTTTGCGAAAAAAGTGTTTCTTATCAAACCCTAGTTTATCATGGCATTTTAAACCCTAGTCGCATGTCGATAACCCCTTCCGGTAGATTTTGTCCAAAATATCGACTTTCTGGGCTTTTGCATAATTCGATTTTTTCGCTTTTTAACCAAGCCCGGAAAATATAGGTTTTTTTTGTTTTTGTGTGGTTTCTGCCATTTGCAAAACGATGTTTTAATTATGGGTGACTCCTAAATTCCACATCCCCAGTAGCCGTGCAACATCTTATCGCCAATTTTTTGTTGGCAAATAAATCAGCCCGAACAGGTCGACGCGTGTCACCCGGGGTCACGCAAATAATGTATGCCATCGTAAAGTAGCTAGAAAGGCGGCTTTTTGAAGCCTGCAGGCTATGATGTATCCAAAGTATTATTAAGTCAAAAATTAGAAGAAAAAAAATCAGATAGGTCTTTGTTTCAGGGCGGACTAGCAGGGATTGTTGAGGAAGAGGAGAGGGCAGGCTAGCAGAGATTGTTGAGGAAGAGGAGAGGGCAGGCTAGCAGAGATTGTTGAGGAAGAGGAGAGGGCAGGCTAGCAGAGATTGTTGAGGAAGAGGAGAGGGCAGGCTAGCAGAGATTGTTGAGGAAGAGGAGAGGGCAGGCTAGCAGAGATTGTTGAGGAACAGGAGAGGGCAGGCTAGCAGAGATTGTTGAGGAAGAGGAGAGGGCAGGCTAGCAGAGATTGTTGAGGAAGAGGAGAGGGCAGGCTAGCAGAGATTGTTGAGGAAGAGGAGAGGGCAGGCTAGCAGAGATTGTTGAGGAACAGGAGAGGGCAGGCTAGCAGAGATTGTTGAGGAAGAGGAGAGGGCAGGCTAGCAGAGATTGTTGAGGAAGAGGAGAGGGCAGGCTAGCAGAGATTGTTGAGGAAGAGGAGAGGGCAGGCTAGCAGAGATTGTTGAGGAAGAGGAGAGGGCAGGCTAGCAGAGATTGTTGAGGAAGGGGAGAGGGCAGGCTAGCAGAGATTGTTGAGGAAGAGGAGCGAGAGACGAATGGCGCGAAAAAGCGTAAAGCCGGGTGGACTGGTTTGTATTTTGGGAAGCTGTGTTTCGTAATAATTGATGGCTACGCTGAAATGTTCGGCGCTAATGGCCTATCTTGCACGCCGTCCCCTAAATCGTTTTTATGCTGATTTTTCATTCCGATATTCAAACTTGGAATCCCGTGTGGACGTAGAAATGCGTGAATTGACCAATTGTGGTATTGACAAAACCTCGAATCGTTCGATTTTCCGAACCACATTTTTAAGAAATTAAATGGCGGAAACGCGCAAAATACAAAACGATTCAACAATATCTTTTGTTAAATAAAGTTTTATATAAACACACATTTTTCTATTGGATATTTATTACTGTGTATGCTACCTTACGATAAAGGGATTAAATGTTTCATTTTACGCTAGCCACAGATTTCCCCAGATGCCCGGGGCTATGTTGCTACTAGATTGAGATGCTATCACATTTTCGGGGGTGTCAATCGGGTTGCATGGCCGTCTCTCTCTCACTCCCTCTCTCTCCCTCTCTCACTCTCTCCCTCTCTCTCTCTCGCTCTCTCTCTCTCTCTCTCTCTCTCTCTCGCTCTCTCTCGCCCCGTAAATAGGCAGATGTGCTGTCCATTGGCACGCAATCCACCCACAACACAACCAAAAGGACACCTGCTCCCCGCGCGCCCCGAAATTTGGCGTCTTTTAGCGCGCCCACCGGCTGGCCCGTGCCGCAGAAAAAAAGTATGTAGCGCAAAAACGGGTTTCCCGGCGGGGAAAAGAAGCTGGAATGAACTGCGAGCTGTGGAGTCAGTTTAGTTGGATATGAAAAGCAGACTAAACCAATTTTTAGCTTCTATCTCTTTATAATGATTTGTTATTATTTACTTACTACTCATTAATTATGAATTCTTGTTAATTATCTCGTGAAGAAGTCATGGGGCGTTTAAGAGAATTTTGAAGCCGCTAGATTACATCAGAAGCGATAGAAAGGTTAAGAAATGTCATGAAGGCAGGTCAATCGAACGACAGTTTCGGTTTTTGCCAGCAAATTTATGTGTTTCAGAAATCCTTAGAAATAAGGGATTTCTCGTAATTGTAATAATTCACGGAAAATAATTATGAGCCAAGCTGGTTAAAAACCTCGAAAAGCAACGGAAAATAAACGACTTTCGCGGATAAAAATGTTTTAGTGAAAAATAATTATCAACACCGAATAACAGTGCCAATACGAGATCGGATGGTGAGAGACTTTTTTTTTGACATTCCGTAATTCTAATGAAATGTTTCAAGAATCGAACTTCTTTAGGGTTGGCTAACAAGGAGACGTTTTTAGGTGGGCACGGAGTTTCGTAACGAGACCTAGCTCATTCGAAAGCGCTTAAAAAACTGAGCAAGATCCCGTTTTCCATTTCTGCGAAACGATAGCGATTGATTTTAAATAAATAAATTAAAGAATTAGCAGAAATTGGCATGGTTCCCCTCGCGCGGAGCGATTTCCTTCCAAGGGCCCCCTCTCGCGGAAAGCCAGGCCCCGTCTTCCCTTCCGCATAGCGATTTGGCGCAGTCGGTAGGGCGTTTGTCTCCCACGAAATTTTTTTGGACTTTTTGTCGGTTCGACCCCTAGGCCCAGAATTCGTTTTGCTTTTTAATTCCTGAACGCTTTTGAAATGTGGAATCTACTACAAAATTAATTTTTTTTGAGGTATGCCCCAAAACGGTAGCGTTTCACTCGCGTCTCAGGGATTAAAATCAACTAGCCCGCTTGTGCCTCCACCGATGCTGTTCAGAACGTTTTTTTAACGCATTGAAATAATTAAAACAAAAATTCAGCCCCCTAAGATAAAAAGCAAAACGAATTCTGGGCCTAGGGGTCGAACCGACAAAAAGTCCAAAACAATTTCGTGGGAGACAAACGCCCTACCGACTGCGCCAAATCGCTATGCGGAAGGGAAGACGGGGCCTGGCTTTCCGCGAGAGGGGGCCCTTGGAAGGAAATCGCTCCGCGCGAGGGGAACCATGCCAATTTCTACTAATTCTTTAATTTATTTATTAAAAATCAATCGCTATCGTTTCGCAGAAATGGAAAACGGCATCTTGCTTAGTTTTTTAAGCGCTTTCGAATGAGCTAGGTCTCGTTACGAAACTCCGTGCCCACCTAAAAACGTCTCCTTGTAAGCGTAATACTACAATTTCATGGAAAAGCAAAATTGTAAAGTTAAATCCTAATTGAAACTTATTCTTTAACGCCCACCTGCGCTGCTCGAAGACGTGGTGAGGACGAGGGCAAACCGGTCCTGAAAATAATTTGATCCTACCTTATATAATTTTGGGGTGTATCTCTGTGTGTGTGTGTGTCCGGCGCCAGGGAGGGCTACTTTGCATAATTCCAAAAAAATACAAATTTTCTCATTCTTGCAAGTTGCACTCGCGGGTGTGGTCGGAGGAAGGGAGGGGGGTCCGAAGGACCCAAGCTATCGGAAAGTCAAATTTATCATGCAAAGTCCGCATTCCAGCGCCCAAGGCCCGCGAAGCGGGTTTTGGGCGCTGGTTTGATATAATTTAATAAGCCTTTACATATTTTTGCATGTTTTAAAACATACAGAATTTAATTTTTTCAATTCAATTTTTTGCAATGAGCACCACTCTCTGGCACGCTCCCTTTAAAATGACCTCCTTGGCCCCGTCCCCTATTCCGACCAATTTACCACGAGTTTATGGACTTTCCGCGGGACAACACAATGACACTTTACCCCCTCACCCAATACGGCCCATTAATTTCCGCCCGATCGGTCGAAAGTAGAGGACTCCAAGTTACCCCAAAAATTCTTAAATTTTCTCTGCTAGCTAGCCTAGCCCTGAAAAATTCCTCAAATTCTCTCTGCCAGCATATCCCGAAAATTCTTCACCGCATTTCCGCGTTTATATCAAATCCTCATTATCGATGCTGAAAGGACCCGATCAGTGGAAAAAGTTGAAACTCAGTTTTGACAAAAATAACGAATGGGTTCTTTAGGATTTCCGGTGGGGGGAACCAATTTTTCTCGGCACAAGCCTACATTTTTTTTCTAAACAGCGCATGCGTTTCTAAATGGTTTTTAACTATTCCTGAGCTTAAAACTACCCACATTTTAATTAAAAAATTAATTTTAAGTCGATAAATCCTATAGAACCTTTAGGATTAGCGGGGGGGAAAGACCCAAAATGACTAAATTTTCGACTTTTTCAAACATTTCTCTAACTTTTTTGGAAGGTTTTTGTACTTTAAATATATTTAAAACTTATTAAAAACAATGTGAAAACACTTTATATTTGATTACTAGGTGAACCGGGAAAACCAGGAAAAAATTTGGTTTCCCCCGGAAATTCTAAAGAACCTACAGAAAAGAAAGAAAATCGTATATCGATATATTATTATCAATGCCGAAAAAGCCCCGATTAGTACAAAAAGTTAAAACTCAGTTTTGAAAAAAATAACGAGTGTCTTACCGGCCATACATGCACCGGGTCCGGTATCGCAATCTCCGTGTAGTCGACGCCCTTTTGGAGCCTGAATAATAAATGCATTAATAATAACTAAATCTAGTGCAAGGATTGACGGCACAGGATTACAAAACACCCGCTAATTTTTTGAAACTCGTTTTTCCGCCACTAGAAACTACAATGAACTATCAACCATTTCTATCGTATTTTACACAATTCTTAGATATAAAAGGGTCATAAAAATTATTAGATTTGTCGAAAATGTTTTGCTTTTTGGCTAAAAATTGATGATAAATGACCAAAAAGCATAAATGTTGTTTGAAATGCATAAAATGCATAAAAATTGACAAGTCGGGCTTTTCGAATTTTTAGAACTATTTTTATAACATTCTAACAATCAAAAAATACCCAAACACTATATAAAAATACGTTCTTTATCAACAACAAGAAACTAGAAAATAAACATCAACACTCCCAAAAAGTAAAAAAAATTATTAAGGAGTTTCGGTCTCACAAGGCCCCAGAAAAAGCAGTAAAAAGCATAAAAAGCTAGTCACTTTAAAATTTTGATGAAACACTCTTTTTCATTTAATTTCATTACTTTACGAAACTGCTATTTTCAGCAAAAATTCACTCTAAAAAATTTTTAACTCTAAACGTGAATTCTATAGTTTGAAGTTCCAAAGAGCAACCCTAAAGCTCATTTTCTTCTTATTAAACTTTATTAAAAATTCCTTTCAAAATTAAGGTGAGTTTACGAACCTCAAATCCACAGTCCTCGCCCCGAGCGGACATTCGCCATACTGTGGGACGGATAACCTCTTAAAAGGCTTCAGACAAAATCTGAACAGCTCGATCCCGTCGAAATGAGCATCTACGTGAAGTCGGACTTGTACCGTGCCGATCGACGCCCACTGAAGATTTTTTAACTACCTTCAAAAAGCCAGATCCATACCGTAATCCCAAATATTAAACAGCCGCCGAGTAACCGGAACATTGGCGCTGCCGACATTTTGGAGGTGAATTTTCGAAGTTTCACAGAATTGTGTAGGTCTGGAGATTTCAATTGGGTTAATGCTGACTCTTCATCAGTAAAAACAGAAAAAAGAAATTGCAAAATAAAAAAAAGAGAACACAAATGAAAGTTTAAGTCGCACAAATTTTACAGAGATTTTATATTGAAAAGATTTATATATTAAAAAAACTATTTATTAAGCTTTCAAAATGAAATTATTTAAAAACCGCAGAAAAATTTGCAAAATTAAAAATCGGCCTTTTCGTTAAATTCCCACTTCCGGCGCCCTTAAAAATGGCTGACCGGGAAAAACGCAAGCCCGGGGCTCCAATTTTGGGTGCGGGAGCAAACGGGGCGGAGCCTGGTGCGATGAGCCCGATACCGTAGGCCACGCCCTTTTTTGGGCTGGAATCCCGGATGGTCTCACGCGGACGGAATAGCAAAAGGTCACTTTAGGTTACTTTCAAAATGTTGAAATTTGCTTAAACCCCCCCATAAAACCAGGAAAACCCCGAACCGAAGCACATGCAAAAAAATTCCACATCCTGAATTTCGACATTCTGAGTTTGCCATTCTGAAGTTTCGCCATGATGAAATTTGACAACATGAAATTTCGAAATTATGAATTTAATATGGTGATTGTCATATTACGATAGCAAATCGATGATTCGAAAAATTATAGATTTATGCAATTTGTAAACTCAAAAAGGTTGTAAGCCCATGCTTTAAATTTATGCGTTTCATCGTTTTTCGGTAAAGTACCGAACTTCTACTAAACAATTGAAAGGGCTGGCTTACGGAACTGAAAAGAACACACGATATTTGCAACTCTTCAACTGATCCAATGTTGCTGAAAATGTGTTTCATGGAATTGCATTGCGGCGGTCGCGTTTTTTTTTTTTAATCAATTAATGTTTTTGTCCGTTTGTACTGGTCAGAAAACAGACAGATCTGTTATTGATTTAGCTACTTAGCTTTCGCTTACAATTCAGTGTTCGCCCTGTCGTAGAAAAAAATGGCTGGAAAAAGAAGGTTCCGAATCAATTAGCTTAAAAATGCAGCGGCTAATTTTTTTCGAAGCCAATGTTTCATGCAGTCGCATAGTCATCTGTTTCCTCCAGTTGCTAGTTCGGCATGGGATAGAAAGTTCATTGAATTTTTTTGAAACTGCCTAGATTTAGTTCGACCGGCTTTCATTTCAAAAACTTACAGCTACATCCAAGAACAAACTTTATATGTATATGTTTATATTTTAAGTATAAACAAAAACTTGTTAAAGGTAAAGGCTAAATCAGCTAAAAAATCAATTCCTTAAACCAAAAAAAGTTATGGCAAAACTATGTTTTATCCTATGCCCAGTAAGACAGAGACCCTATTCCTTAATTCGGCGGGAGGGAAGATAACAAGGAAAAAAATCGTATTATGACAGGAAGCTGCCTAAGTAAAATTCTATCAAATATAGGGGTTTCACAAATTTCTAGCGAACTCATGATTTTTTTATAGGGATAAAAAGGTAAAAATAGAGCTCCAAAATTCCCCTTAAAAACGCGTCAATTTTAATCAATATATGTTGCATGGAATTTGCTGGTGAGAGAAAAACTAAGTTCTGTTAATCGGAAGTGCATGCATGCATGAAATACAAAAACAAGAATTCCTTTAGGAAATGAAGGGCCGACGAAATTCCTAGAAAATAAAGGTGTTTCAGAAATTTCTAGTAAATAATGCTCCCGCTTACCACTTTATTAACAGTTTATTACAACAACGAATAAAAAGCTTAAGAAAATTAAAAAATCACTTTAACATTGCCAAATATCTTTATAATTACGCGTAACTTTCATGCCTTAAACAAAAATAAAAAATTTTTATGACAGGAAGGGGTCGTAAAATAGCCAGGTGTCCCTCTCTTTGCCGTTCCACCCTCCGAAAATGTGCATGTTAAATCGGGGATGGGTGTATTTGATCGGGATGGCGGAAGACATCAAGGGACCCAGCGAGGGGGCCCTAAACTTGTCTGCTTTCCGTTTGTATCGCTCTTTCGCAGTCTCTCTCTCTCTCGCCCTGCCGCCCTAAAAACTCTCCACCCTCTCTTAGCTCATTTGCATACAGTGCCACACGCCCAAATATACCTGCTCGACCCAGGCGTCTTGACCGGAAATTGGGGGATTTTTATAAAAAACTAAGCCTTAGTTATTTCTATTAAAAGACCACCTATCATTAAAAATATTATATGCGTCAACAACTTTAGTAGAAAATATGTTTTAATGCCCAGTCTAATTGGCAAATGTTTGGACACCAGAATGTCTTCTCGGTTTCAAAAAATCTATGTTAAAAATCCAGCCTTTTGAATATAATTTTTTCGACACCCGCCTTTTTGATGATAATCGTATTTATCTCTTTATTTTATTTATTTTATTAATATCTTAAATGAATGGATGAATTAATGGTGATCGAATGGCCACTAAGGTATTCACAAAATTACGAAAGCATCATAAATGGTGGCTAAAACTATGTTAATTTTATTGCTTTTAATTGTCTCAAGAATACTCTAATATCCTAGAAAAATATTAATATGGCTGCGATAAAAAAAGCAAACAACTTTATACTTTAAAACCCACGTTACACCGATTAAAAATATCTTCAAAAACAATGTTTTAAGAAAAACATTGCTATAATTTTCCAACCAGGGCTAATTAAACCAATTTTCCAGTATTTTAAGGCATGTTTCGCAATTTTTGGAGTAATATATCTATTGTTTTTCCCAAATGAAATACATTTGCGCTAAATGCAAAAATCTCTAATCTAAAAATTTCCGGATACGGTAGGTAGCTCTAACGGCCTAAAGAAAGCGATCCATCTCCTGTATCCCCCCAAATCGAGGTCGGCCCGCTGGCAACACGGTCGGCAAAGACGGATCGCCAATCAAATTCCCTTTTACACCACTGGACCAACCCCCCGCGGGGGATGAATCGAAATTTGGAGCGAATCGGGATGGTTTCAATTTCGATTTTATGGAAGCATGGTTAGTGAAATCTCTCTCTCGCTCTCTCGCTCTCACCCTCTCTCTCTCTCTCTCTCTCGAAAAAAAGCGGAAAGGTGAAAAATGGCTTAAAAACTTTTAAGTTTTCAAATTTTTGAAGGAAATAAGAAAAAAGGGTAAGGGAATCAGAAAAACTGTTTCAGTGTAAAGTAATGGTAAATGGCGGTCAATCTGCACAATTTTAGCGATTCTCGAGCGTTATATATTTTTGCTTGAGAAATGGATGATTAGACATTGCATATTAGCATAAATTCCGTATTCAAACATTGTATTAAATATATTAAAATATATCAATATCCCATTAAAAATCGGAGCGTAATTTTTGTATCAACACCCTTTTAGACGAATCACAGAAAGGTTTTAAACGCGGGTTGTTTGATTAAACTAGCTCAAAAGTTCAGGAATAATTTTTGCCATAAAAATAAAGTGTTTTAAAAAGTCTCAGATGGCGGGAAAAAGAAACCACTAGACTGAAAAGAAATCCCCGAACAAGCACGTTGCATCCAAATTGCAGCTCAGCACACCGTTAGGAACTATAATATCTTGATAAGATACTACATGACAATAAATTTTATTTTCAAAAAACTAGAAAGATCAAATACCCTAAAACCTCGTGTATAGTTCCGGTACAATTTGGTTACATACCAATACAACTGAGACCAAATAATGTGCGTATGGGGCAATGCGCCGCAAAAGCTATATAAGGCTAAAGAGATGATTCTCAGGATCCCCACCATCAATTTCTTTCATTAAGCCACTTAAAATATTGGAAATAGTCGAAATGCGATCAATAATTCCAACGAAATCGCAAAACTTCCACTCGCCAAGCGAGATATTTGCAAAAACCCGAAAAACGAAACGCACCAGTTTACGGTTATACGGAATTACGGAAGATACGTATTTTCACCCGGAACTATACACGGGGAGGAACTATACACGAGGTTTAGGGTAGATAAAATAAAAAATTCAAATAAAGAGAAAAGAAAATGGAAAATTAAATGTTTCAAGGAAGTTCCGTGTAGAAAGAATTGGTCTGGTTTCATTGCGCCGACTATACCTTACATAAAAGTAAAAACCGCTATAAATTACAATATATAGATTTTTAAGGAAATGTATCGAATAAAAAAGCGGAATTACTTTTTTATTTTTTATTTACAAAAATTACGATGTTACAATTTTTAACTAGAACGTTTTCTAAACTGTAGACTTTTAAAAGGTATTAAATACTCTACTAACGTTAAAAAGATAGAGTAAACCAGAGAAATTGAGTAAAATTATGTTTGACTTTCAGGCCTAATCACGAAAAGTGCACGGCCATTAGCAGGGAATGATGATGATGCTAGAGGGGGGCAGATAAGAATCTTGCCGCAGGGCATCTCCCCTCTAGATGTGTCAAAACCCTCCGTCAGCCCCCAAAATCAACACGTCGATAAAACGTTTTGCCCTTTTGCCATTTCCCCAGGCTACTCTCGGTTAAGAAAAAAATGTTTCAAAAAGTCTGATACAACCCTGAGTGAAAATTACTGGAATTTTCTATTTAGCTGATTTTCTTGGTCTTACATCCGATGGCCCTAAAATTTTTTGGCAAGATGTGCAGTGGGCTGAATTAAATAGGATATAATTTTTAGTACCAAATATACTCAACTCAAAAAGTTACAATTATATTTTAAGCTGCTTAAATGGCAGCTCGCAAAAATTCTTTGAAAAATCATAATTGCTTCATCCTATATCCGATCACTCCAAAATTTTTAACACAGCTGGAAAAACGCGTATGATATATTCTGGTAAGTTTCGAAAAGTAAATAATAAAAACGAAGGAAGTTGTGTCGAATTTGTTGATGTGATGGGACCTGGTAAAACGCCAAAAAATCATGTTTCAGTCCATGACAACTGTCATTTGAGCGTTTAGATGAACAATATCACAATTCCCAGGGGTTTGAATTAAAATTCTGCGGAGAGGGAGAGAGAGAGAGAGAGAGAGAAAGCGAGAGAGAAAAACGTTTAACCTAAAAAAACAATACGCTAAAAGGCAGCGAGCACGGCTGCGAGGTGCCAAATCTGTGCCCGCAAAACATTTAGCACCCCTCCCCAAAAACCTGCGGTGGTTAATTTGTCATAACCTAATTGAAGAGAGAAAGAGAGAGAGAGAGAGAGAGAGAGCGAGAAAGAAAGAAAGAAAGAGAGAGAACAACAAAAAACCTACATTTGGCTTACCGATCCCTTGAAACGACCGCAAAAAAGGCCCAAAACAGATCGGGCAGCTGGGTGTCAATTGGAGTGTATCGTACGACTCGATCATCCATTCATCGGACTATTCAATTCCTTGTCTAGCTCTCTCTTTCTCTCTCTCTCTCTCTCTCTCTCTCTCTCTCTCTCGCCGATCTGCCAGTTTTTCACTTCAGCCGTTTTTTTGCCCTTTTCCGGGGCAGATTCTCCAAAGACAGCTGCGCGCCCTCACCCATCATTCGCCCATTAACGTCTATTGGTGTGGCGCGGAATAAAATACGACAAGAATGAAGATGAAATATAGGTCTTTTGCATTATCGGGGGGGGAGCTTTTGCATAAGTATAGAAACATCTAGCAACTTAATTGGAAGTGTTTCTAGTAAAATATAGCAACCTTAAACCAGAAAAAAACCTAAAACTTTCAAAAAAACTTGCAAAAAGTCGACATTTTGGATCAAGAACGACTTTTTCTGTAGAAAAATCGTGATTTTTTGTTAGTTTTAATAAAAATTTGCAACGTTTTTACGCCTCGGAATGGCAAAAACTGTTTAGAAACACCTCCGCTATTTCTATTTAAAAAACTTGGTTCCGAAGAAAAATGTCCTCCCGCCCGCTAGTGGAAAAAAACCTAAACAAATTGTCACATTTCAGGAAATGATCAAGTGGCAGCTGTATATTTTGGTCGCATTATGTGTCGATTCGATAGTTCGGCTAAGAACGGGAACGAAACATTTTTCTCGTAAAGCGCCATCGGGCCCCCAGATATTCATTTTTGAAGCAATTTTGTCATTTTTTTGGAAAGTCCTGCCAGTTATGCTGCAAATATTGTCGGGATTCTTGGGCTACAGTAACCTCAACCAGAGTTATTAAAAAGTTACCCCGGCAACGCCCCAATATTAATGCTACATAAAAACTGGAACATCGTTTTGAACCTCTAAAAATCATATTGCTTTTGTGAGAGTTCCTCCTACAGTAACTAAAAGAATTTTCAGAATTTTGATATTTGACGAAATTCGAACATATTTTAGACAAGAATTTAAAATTTTGATAAAATGCCGCCAGGCAAAGATCGTTTTGAAAGGCTGCGATTTCGTGCTACAATTGCACCAAATTCAAGCATTTTCTAATTTTTAATTTTTGACAACAATTGGAAATTTTTCCAAAATCTGAGAAGTACAGGTTTCAGCCGGGGGCATAGAAGCTCTTTTCGGAGAAAAACCGCCCAATTTCGAGAATTTTCCAATTTTTAATGTTTGTCGAAAAATGAAACATTTTTGCAGCACATCGAAGAAATTTATCTTTGCAGGAATTTCCTGGAATAAAGTAACCTAGTTTTCGGAAAACAAATCTCGGAATGAATTTAAGCAACTCTAAAACTTTAATTTTTAAATATATATGAAAGATTTTTTTATTAAATCAAAAAGTATCGATTTTCAAAGGATGCCATGGACCACAGTAACCTATTTTTCGGATAACAATCCGGAATGAATTCAAGCGACTCCAAACTCTGTTTTTAAATATATATAAAACCTTTTTCAAAAAAATAGTGTGCTTTTTACAACGCTCCCCCGGGGCTACAGTAACCCGTCTGGCGGTCCAGCTGCACCGGTTTTTCCCATTTTTCTCCCCCCATCTCCATCTACCCGCCCGGCGAGATGGTTTATGGGGTGTTGTCGGGGGTATGGCACGTGTCGGCTGTCATCGCGTACAGGGTGTGCAAAAAAAAAGACCACAGTTTGGGTCGAAATAACTCGCGAACGGTAGAGAATCGAAGGTACGTTACCATGCCAGAATGCTTAAATATGCTGGGTATGAAGATTTAACACAACTTGATTTTTTCGATTTTTGAGTACGAAACTGTACTATTGACGCTGGTTACGACCGAAAATTGTGCGTTCTTGAACGGGAGGTGGGAAAATTCTGATTTTTGGCCTAAAAATAGTATCATTTTGTAAAAATGTAATGGCAAAATCTTAGAATTTATCGAGGTCAATTTCATTTTTTAAAAGCAAAACAATTTTCGCGATTTTGCGTTATTTTTGTTCTTTGAGTCATAACTCGCTTATAACTCGCTGCCCATGGCTGATATTTTGTCAATGACCTATCCAAATATTAATCTCGGATTCCACACCAAATTCCACCACAATCTATGGTATTTTTGTATTGCTTGCTAAAACGTGCCCCAGTGGGGTACTGTAGGTTTCGTTTTTCCCGCTTTTCTCGGGGCCCCTAGCTTTGATCCGGCTGAAATTTTCTGGGTTGTTAGGCAATAAGTAGGGGCACCTCACTGCCAAATACGAGAGCATACTATCCACAAACTTTCATGAAAAAGACTAAAAACAGATTTTTTAATTCTGCGGCAGAATTTTGTAAATTTTTTGGTCAATTGGTCCAAAAACTGCTACTATTGGTTTTCCGAAAAGATCGAAGCGATTCCATGGCAAAAACACCACGAAAATCGCAAATTTCGGTTTTCTACAGTAACCCACGTGGAGCGCGTTTTAGCATGCCATCACAAAATTCCATAAAGTGACGATTTTTCTATTCGAGGGCCTTCTAGAGTTGATTGTAAGATAACCTGTGAAAAATTGCTGATTTTGGGTGGTAAATAACAAGGTTACGAGGCCAAGTGCAAAACCAGGCCAGAGAGCCGATTTTGGGTCCGAGTAGCCGGGTCAATTTTCGAAATTTTAAAAATAAAAAACCACCTGCATCTTATGGATACGATTATAGTTTTGATGTTATTATCTACGCCCGTAAAATTTGGGGGCAATCTGATTCAAAATTATGGTGACTTTCAGCTCAAAATCGAAGATCACCCTATTCCAAAATCGAAGTTTAGAAATCTTCTTAAAATGTTTGCGACGTGAAATTGCTTTAATCTTTGCATAGTTTTATTCAACTGATGGCACTGTCTTATTGCTCAAAATATCCCTACGACCCCACCTTCCAAAATTTTTTTACGCAACCTCGAATTCGGTTTATTTCGGGTTTTGATGAATTTTCTTGGCGCCAACGGCTGGTTAAAAAAATTTCATGAAAAAGGCTTTAGGATGCGCTATTCAAATTATATCAGATAAAAATAAAACAAAAATTTTCAAAGCGCGACTAAATTTTATAAAATGGTGACAATGTTCGGAAAATAGCACGAACGAACCGTTTTGGAGGCCCTAAAAGACGCCCTTCCAAAGTGGTACGGTAGCTCGAAATTTTGTAGATGATAGATCAACCCCAGTCCTACATAGCTAAGCAAAGAAAACAGATGAGGCCCCTTTGGCAATCTAGAAATATTTTTCCAAAGTTGGGTTTCGAGACCCGGAAAAATCCATGACCAGGGGGTCGTTGAAAAACTCGAAAATTCGTCGATCTCAAAAAATCTCTTAATATGTTTATGCGATTGTGTCAAGCCGGTAGGTATTCCACAAGAACTGATTTTGAGGTTTTCGCCATAGGTTTTTTCGATATTAAAAATTTTCGAAATTTCTCCATACAAAATTTCATTCCTCTCTAACTTTTCAACCAGACCCTCAAAAATTCTTAAATTTTGTAGGTACATATCTGCTGCCGAAATTAACTTACTTAATAAAAACTAGAAGCCAGCCACCACAGTAAACTGAGAAAAATACAAATGAAGTTTCCCGGAACGCACAGTTTTCGGGTGTCATTTGTATTGATACGTCGCCAAAAATCGAAAAAATCAAGTTGTGTTAAATCTTCATACCCAGCATATTTAAGCATTCTGGCATGGTAACGTACCTTCGATTCTCTATCGTTCGCGAGATATTTCGACCCAAACTGTGGCCTTTTTTTTTTGCACACCCTGTACACGCCGGGAAAAAAACCTATGTTGCAGCTGAGGCGGTGATCGCTGACACCTACGAGATGTACAATATCATATTATTTTCGAGCTAGAAAAGACGTTTTAAAGGGAAGTGCAAGGCATAACTATGGATTTTGTTGGATCTGGAAATAAAATGAAAAATAAAAACCGTTTTAAAATAAATAAAACAGTGTTTAAACGATTCAAAAAGCTGTCAAAATTTTAAAATAGTTGCTCAAACATTGGTTTTTTAGAATCGCTTATAGAATTTCCGGTACTGTACTGCTAACAGGAGGGTGGGGGTTAGCCGCGTGGAAACTATTTTTTTGTTTTTCCGGAAATGCCCCCCTTCCTGTTGATAATGTATGATGTATTTTTATAGTGTTTTTAGTAGCATTTCATTGCTAAAAACTTAACAAAAAATTCCAAAATTTGTAAAAATTACGACATTTTTTGATAATTTTTAGTCATTTTTCCTACATTTTTTGACCAAAAAGTATGTCTTTTCCGAAATTTCTTTAAGTTATTTTAATTGGATTTTATCTAAGAAATATGTAAAACCTGATAAAAACTGGTTTATAATACGGAAAGCCAGGAGTTGATATGGATCTTCTGGTGACAACGTGACTTTATCCCTACTATTGATTATTCCTTTCCGGAGCCCTTAAAGGTACCCCCTCGCTAAAACATAAAAATTTGGCTACGGTTTACTTTACCCCCCCCAGCCGGAAGTTTTTGGCTATAACTTTTTTATTTTACACCAGGGTTGAAAAGCCGCTTCGCGACTTTTCAACCCTGGCCCCGTCTGGGACCCATACTATTCTGCCCTTTGCATAATTGTCCTCCATTCAGAAGACAAAAAAATGAAAAACAACCCTTTCTGCATCTTTATATAAGCGACCGCCCACTTCCGGTCTAAGCTAATTATTCCTAACAAACAGATTTTTACAAAAACCTAAATTTAATAGCGAAAATGGCTAATTTTTCAAAATCTGTTATGTGTGCAGTCATCCCTAGACCATTACGCACCTAATGACGTATCAAACGTAGCCTAATACCCGTCTCTTATTGAGATATCCTCTGGACAGACAGACGGAAGTGGATGCAAAGTGGCACACACACACACAGACACTATTTTTTTATATATAGTAGGATTATTGTAGGCTCAAATTAAAACTCTTAATATATTTTTCGACGCTCTATCGAATGGCGTTGCAAAAATCCCGACAAAATAAGCGAAAATACCGACAACTTTCATTCAGACCCTTCGGCTGTGGGGGGGTAAAGTAAACTCTTACCAAAAATTTAAATAAAATGAAGAAATTCCAAGAAATTGTTTTCTGGCAATAGTTGTGCAATATTTGGCCGATTTCTGCCTTCTCGGCCCCTTAAAAGCTATACAAAAATTGGGGGAATTCCTGGGGATGAGTGTAAGGGCCTGGGTCAAGAAGGCATCACCCTTTTAGCTGATTCAGCCCACGACCCGCTTTGCATATCAGCGCTAATGGAAATCTCGGGCGGGGGGGGGGTGACGCGGAAATGGCATTTTTCCCAGAAATACAAGAGCTAAAATCTTGGATTTAAAGTAAAATTTCTCCGGTTTAGCAGGCTTATCTGATTTCACAAAAACAAATACAGTAATCTAGGAGGGCTACAGTAATCCTGCAAAATCTACTAGATTTTGAGAAAACCGGACAGAAAGAGGGATTAAAGGCCATCTGCGCGAGCCGGAGACCAAAAATCATGAAACATCAAAGTTCCGTCAAATTAGCTGGTTTTTACGGCGACGGGAAATCAGGGGCTTCTTTCCAAATGTCGAAAATCATGCTGTCGAAATTCATATGGTGGAAATTTACAGATGCGAATGTTCCCGAAAACCCCCGAACCTTACGCAAAAAATGCCGGCATTTTGACTTTCGACATTCTGAAATTTGGACGTTGTAAAACTTCGGCATAATGATTTTCGACATTATGATAGCAAATCGGAAATCAGTATTTTGGTTGTTTTCGATATATTAAATACAATACTTTAGAAGAGCTACAAAAATAGCAAACAGGGATTGGCAACTTGCGAACAACCAATACTGCATTAATGGTCCCCTTGGCTCCGGAGGGACAAAGACTAGTGAAACACGCAACTGATCATGCCAAATTTTTCAAAATAACGAAAGGTACGAAGCTAAAATTCTCAGAAAATCAAAACCTTGCCTTCCTAGGCCCTTTAAACTCCCGAAAAAAATTCCAATTCAAAGCTACCTACATTCGAAGCGAACACCTCCCCAAAATGCCCAATTTATCCGCCTGGAAAAATGGCTCTTTTGCGGTGATCCGACATTTCAAAGCAAAAGGAGGGAGAGAGAGAGAGAGAGAGAGTGAGGGAGAGCGAGAGATAGAGTGAGAGAGAGAGATTCGCCGAGGAAAAAGTGTTCTCATTCAATTCGTTAATTTGCCCGCAGCGCTCAAAGACCGCGGCGCGCCCTTTGATCTGGCCGGCCAGGTGGGCCGCCCAAAAAAAGGCAGAGAAAAAGGGAAATTTCGGAATTTTTTAAAGGTCCTTTGAAGGCTAAAGTTAAGTAGCTACAACCGTGTGAAAGTACGGCTAAAGCACACGGCAGTCTTATGCATTGAAACACTGCTCCTCCTTGGGAAATCGGATTTTGATGAAACATTTTTTAAGTTCTCTCTCTCTCTCTCTAAAAAATCTCTCCAAAAATGGCTAAAAATCCGCGCGCGCGGCGCCCGCGATACGCAACGCGCACGTCAGCGGCTCCATTATGGGTACTTTGGCGTTATCAGGGGGTTGTTTTCGGGGTATTTCGGGGTACCAGCAAAAGTAGAGTATTTTGCGTGAAAGCTAGCTATATCACAAGTGGAAAAATGTCTAAATACTTTGAAAATTTAGAAATTTTGATCGAAGATCCGCCCTAGGCAAGTAAATGCGACTCTATGTATGTTTGAACCAAAATTCAATTAAAGTGTCTTCAAACATTTGTTTTGAACATTGTCGTCCTTTGAGCTGGCGTTTGAATTTGATTTGTTTGATTTTTAATTTTGAAGGAATCCGTGTCTGCGGACCTTTAAAGGAGAATTGAAGGCAAAACAGAGTGCTGAAAAACGTGACAAGAAGAAAAGGTGAAATTTTCGAGATTTTGAAACAAGCATGTTTCGGAAAACTGAAGAGGGGCGGGGCCAAAATTTTGTAAGAGAGACGTCCACAACGGCAATACGGTATTGACAGCATCTAAAACGCAGAGCGTATAGAGGAGCGTGTCGTCGTCGTCGCCGTTGACTAGATCGGCACCCTTCGGCCCCCATAAATCACGCAAAACGAGGGACCAATTAGCCGCCGTTGCTCCTGTTTCTCTCTCCCTCTCTCTCTCTCTCTCTCTCTCTCTCTCTCTCTCTCTCTCTCTCTCTCTCGTCTTATTTATTGGTTGTCGCGAGGGCTCTATCATTCGACACCTCCTCGACACCTCCCCCGGCTTTTTTCAGCGCTAATTGGCCGCCGCGAAAAAATTCAGGGCAACTAGTGGAGATTGTTGGGGATTGTGATTATGCAATTACGCAAAAAAATATTATTATTACATCCATCCTTGCAGAATAATTCGAAATCCTACGGTAATCTCGTGTGCTCAAAATGGTGTCTTAGTGCGATACAGTAACCGTCGAAACTAGAATTTTTGGCGGATCTTTACAAACTGATTTAATTAAATTATAAATTAAACTAGGTTAAACGAAATATAAAGAGCAGCTCAACAGCCTCTATTAATCAATTCACCCGCACGCAGCGACTAATTAGTTGCAAAACATTTTTTTCCAAGGACTACTTCGAAAATGAAATAGTCTACTTTCTTATTTAAAAACTTAAATACTGAAAAGGATAAGTTTTTTTTGTGGGCGTAAAATAGGAAAACGGAAACTTGGTGCCAGGTGCGGCTTTAATTGCGGCTCATTTTAAAAGGGGACCCGAGCGGGGTCGCGCGCCACTTTCACGCGTTTGTCACGGACTGACAGATAGCCCTGGGGATTATGGACGCCAAGGAGAGAGAGAGAGAGAGAGAGAGAGAGAGAGAGTGAGTGGGAGAGAGGGAGAGAGTGGGAGAGAGAACATAGAAATAAGACGAATCTGTACGCATTTGCTCATTCTATTCAGGTTTGCCGGCAACTTCTCCGCCCCTATAAAATATTTTAAAATCGAAGAGAGAGAGAGGGAGAGAGAGAGAGAGAGCGAGAACGAGAGAAAGATAGAGAGAAAGACGCATTCAAAAACCTTTACGACAGAAACCGAAAATGATATGTTCCATGTTCTACAGGTTATTCCATCCACCGTTTTCTCCTTGCACCTACAAACCTAAAATTACCGAACGGCCTCGATGCCCCCTCCCCCTAAAAAGTTCGCCCTTTCACTGGTAGGAGAAAACTGTATACGTACTCGGTAGGCCCTGAATATAGAAATTCAGATATAACGTTGTTTTGCCCTAGTGAAGAAGCGGGAATTGACCCTTTTAGTGACTAAGCAGACAGCTAAAATAATGAAACACCTATTTTCCAAGGCGGGGTTTGTGGAAAATGGGTTTCGTCTCGTGTTGTTTTCCAATAAAAATCAGTGGCAGGGATGTTCGTTGTCCATCTAACCAAATTTACAAAATCCGAATTTTGGGGCAGACTAGCAGAGTTTCCTTTAAAAACCACGTTTTATACAGCAACAAAAGACTAAAATCTAAATTGAGAGCGTTATAGAGGGTGATAGCCAGGGTATTACTGATAGAGAGAGCGGGAGAGAGAGAGAGAGAGAGAGAGAGAGCGAGAGAGAGAAATATTTTGCTATCGATAAAAATATTCGAATTAGTAAAAAAAAACAAATTCAATCAATCTAAAAACTAAAAAACTGAATCTTTTGGTGTTTTTTGAGGCCGGATACAACTTTTAGGGTCTAGGCTTTGGCTTAGGAAATACGGGGAGGGAGAAAAGAAGAGGGAGATAATCCTGAAGATTCTACCCCCCAGGTGGGGCACTTGGTATGCGAATATGGCCTTGGTTCCATCCCCTTCCTCTTCTTCTCTCACCACCCAAAACCCCCGATTTTATTGACAGATTTCCGGTCTCAATTATGCCAGTTGGCCCCGTGGCGAGGCCACGCCCCTTTGTTGGGTGCTGCTAGAAGAGTGGTTGCTGTCATTAAATTATATGTATGTAAACAACTCGCAAAAATTTAGGTGATACTGTTGTTGGATGCAAAAAAAAACAGAAAAATGTTTCAACGATTTGCACTTCCTGTTCGACGAGAAATTAATAATTCCGCAGGCTTTCGGCATTTGATATGTCAAAAGTGAGGAGAGGTGAGAGAGAGAGAGAGAGAGAGAGAGAGCAATCGGTGACCGAAACGAGCTTCTGGATTGTTAGCGGGGGCGGGGCTAATTTTTCCCATCAATGACGTACGCAGCCAACAATAATACATCCTTATTAAATCTCACGCTATTATTAAAGATAAAAAGCTGATGAAAGCCCACTAAAAACACTATAAAACATTATTTTCCAACAAACGGTTCCGCCTCCTGATACCCCCCCCCGCTAGCAGTCCAGTACCACCGAAGAATACAATAAAAAAAGACGTTTCGCAGATTCCTTGGTCAATCAGCTGTTTTAGCACCCTAATCACCCCTTATTTGTGTCGTGTAATTAACTCAACGCCGTTCGCATATACTCAATTCAGCTAATACAAAGAGATCGCTGGCAATTATTTTCCTTGGAAAAAAGATGTTTCATCAAATAATGATACAGGCAGCGATTTAAAGGGGTAATTAGACAGGGGGGCATTGTTGGAACAATTTTCGTACCTGACCCCCAAGGCTCTTCCCGATTGCCGGCAAGTATATGCCGATTCGAATTAGCATCCCCGGGCACCGGCAAAACTGCCGCTTTTTATGACTCACAAAACCGTGGGAATTTTTGTTTTGAAATGGGCAGATGGCTGGGGAAGATTATCGAAGCAGTACGCGTAATCGTCTTTTATAAAAAAATCTGAATTAAAAGGTAGGCAAATTGAGGGTAAACTACTTCATCCAGTCTAGAGAATTCAAAATAACATGACAAAAATAATCAGCTAAACAGGCAAACAAAAAATGTTTCATATGAATTTAGTAAACGACAAGTTTTTCTGCTAACTATTCAGAGTAGAGTAGCTACTAAAAGGCTTTACTCGTCCCCGAAAATCTTCGTTGCTTTTTTAAAATCATAATCAGACATCGAAAACCCGCAAATTAATTTTCTCATATAGTACGCGATACTCCTATCAACACTAGAGTCCGTAAATCGAAAAGATTAAGTTGTTGCATGAAACCAAGACTATCGTAAAATTACTGCAAAATAATGCCACATACACCGCTCCAAACAAACATCAATAAGACAAAATCAACAATGAGCTTCTATGTTCCGTTACTACCATAAAAAAGTTATTTATTTTGCTATATTTTTTACGTCTAAAGTTCCATCATCACAACGCTGCAGCCGAAACAAAGAGAGAACGAAACTAGAAAAGAACCCGTTAAACAAAACCGAGCTGGAGCTTTTTGGGAATATCAAAATTATGCAAAATCACTATTATCGGGCAAGTTCCACTAAAGCGTTCGAAAAATTTTTGCACTACCGAGTTGTTTGCTACATTTTTTTTCTTAATTCCTTGATAAACTATCTTCCTAACGAATTATATTAGTGTTTATATTATAAACCAATCGCGCTTATTTCCACTGCCATTTTTCCTTATTTCTACAGTAAAATGTTCCGCTTTCTACAGTACCCCACCTCCCTATCGAGCCGCTAACTCCGGGCTCACAAAGGGAAACGAGCGCATTAGAAACAAATTGGCACTTCGGGATTTGAGAGAGAGAGAGAGAGAGAGAGAGAGAGAGTGAGAGAGAGAAGCGACCCGTAATTAGTAGGGGAACGGAATCGAGCCGCAAAGGTGTTTGTTTGGAATTGGGCGGCTCAAATCAAAGCCCCCTCCTCCCATCCAGTAAAGGCCCGGAAAATGGGCCCTATTCAAATGTCAAACGGCGCTTCAGCCCCCCGATAGGTGCCACAACGGCCAACTGGACGTGCCGAACATCTGGTGAAATATAGACACAAAAACGGGGACCTAGGCCAATGGGCGGTCCTTTGAAAAATGACGTTATTGATGGTGTTGTAGATGCATCTTTGAAAAATTTGTATTTCAAGCTTTGCCGGGGCGGCTGGGTTTTTGTTTTTCCAATTAATGCACCTTCCAACGTGCAAAAAAACGGCAAATAAGCGTCACCACAACGCATTAGGATTCAAAAAATTCAACTTAATAGTTATTTATCGGAATTCAGCAGCAGCATCTTTCGCATTATCGGCAAAATTTTTTTGTATAATCCTAGAAATGCCTAACAACTTGATCGTAAGTATTTTATTAGTGTTCCTGGTCAAATATTACTTTACGTTAACTAGCATAACCATCTAAAAAATATTTACAAAGTTTTGAAAACTCGAAATTTCGGGCAAAAATCGGTTATTTTGGTCGAAAAGCGACATTTTTTAATGAAGATTTGTAATTTTTTACGGCTAGAAAAAATAAAAACGTGTCTAGAAACACTTGCTATTTATTTTTTAATTCGTCCCCCAATAATGCAAATGAACCCCATAGTTTTGATTTCTTTTGAGTGTTTGTTTCAAAAAACCTTACTTGTTCCCCCCGCTAATACCTAATCAAGGGTTTTAATCGAATTGTTACGCGAAATAGGGCGCTAAAATGACCTTAAAGGTACCAGTAACCACTGGAAAGTCGTTAATCCGCAGTGACTGTATGTGTGGTGAGCGGCTGTTGACCTGAGCCAATCCACCTCCCCCCTTTTAGCATAGAGGTTAGTGGGGCCCGGTTCGCGCCTCCAATTAGCGGAAAGTTTCCTTTGGTGGCGCAACGGGGCAGTCAGTGTCTCTAGAAAGAGAGAGAGAGAGAGAGAGAGAGAGCTAGAGAGAGGCAGAGAAAACAAGAAAGGACAGTATCCCGCTGCGAGGCGGCCAGTCAGGGGATTCGCGCAATCCCGCAACCGCTTCTTTTGTTCTCCAGGTGAGGTCGAGCTGTTCGAGTATTTGAGGGTGCACTAATATCTAAATTGAATGCAGGGATTACGAATACATACTAAAACTTATAAAAAAACCGGATGCGCCTAATATTCCCAAATTCCCTGGGCTAGTATGCTCATTTTTAGAGCCAACGCGAGTAAATGCACCACTGTAAAAAAGCTGTTTCATAAACGCCCCGGTATATAGTCGCATTAATAATAGCACTGTGAAGTTGCTAGACCGCTAACAAATTTACACCTGCGTGATCCTCATATTTAGTTGTAAAAACATTTATCGCTCAACTGGCGGACAAGCATCGGGTGAATAACACGTTCAATAAAGTCAAATGTATATCGTATGAATGCTGTGAAGGGGAAAAGTGAGTTCAGATCAATTGTGGTCCCGCGTCTCAATTGTTGCGGACCGTCGGCGCGGACTCCTTGCCGGCCACCCGTTGTACAACTTTCTGAAAAACAAGGGTCAAATTGTTATACCGCCTATAATAAACTACGTGGCGTAGGGTTTGTAAAACTAAAAACCAAAATCCACGATACCTGCTTGATGCTGGCCTTCTCGTAGACGCCGCTCGGCTCGACGACAATGTGCCGCGTCTTGTCGTCGACCTTGTAGATACCGACTAGCCGGTCGCTCAGCTCGAACATGTTGTTGCGCAGCGAGATGATGATGAACTGCGCGTTCTTCGTGCGCTCCTACAGCAAGAGTTTTGCTGCAAAAAAAAAACAAAGCAAACCTTGACATAGTGCCCAATGATGGAGACGTTGCGGAAATCGAGCGCCGCGTCAATCTCGTCCATGAAGTAAAGGGGGGTAGGCCTGGAAAAATGGGATATACCTAAAGTTAAAGCAGGTTTACCTGAATTTGTGGAGAGCAAAAACGAGGGCGAGCGATGAGAGCGTTTTCTCGCCACCCGACAAGTTCTGGATCTTCTTCCACGTCTTTTTAGGTGGGCGCACGCTGAAATAAAAAAATGTATAAAATGCATTATTGCGTAAAAATATAGCGAATTACTTTCTAAATCCACTTCAATTAAAATAAGCTTACAGGTACTGGATGCCGTGCTCAAACGGCCGGATGGTGTCCTTGATCTGGAGCTGTGCGTTGCCACCGATCGTCAACATCTGGTACATCTGCTCGACGTACTCCTTGATGCGTTGGAAGCTCTGCAAGGCAAAATTCAACGGTTTTCCGAGGCTTCCTTACCCTTGTGAACTCGGTCAGCCGGCACGTGTTCAGCTCCTGGTACTTCGACTTGAACTTGACGACCACCGAGCGAATCTGCTCCACCTTGTGCACCTCGGCCGTGTATCGTTGCAACTGAAAAAAAGACGACTTCTAGCTACGAAAATGTTGTACCTTTCGCTTGTAGTCCTCGACGATGCCAAGATTCAGCTGGACCTTCCCCTGCATGTTCTGCTGCTCGTAGGCTTTGATCTTGAAGTCGATGTCCGCCTCCTTGAATGCGGCCACCTGACAAAATCATATTATGATCCGCGCGTAAAAATTACCTCTTCGTCACTGTATTCCGGCATGTGGCCGGTCATCAGAGGATGTTGGCACTCCTGCTCACGCTGGGCTCGGCGCGCCTTCTCATCCGCGCTGATCTCTTCCTCGAGCCGGCGACGCTTGTCCTCGCATTCATTCTGGAGCCGAAGCTGACGGTCGTCCACTTGGCGCTCAATGTCCGCACAGCGTTGCCGATAGGCGGCTTCATCCTATAAAATGTTATTGACCCAAGAGTTGCGACATCCAGTTTTTTTCATCTCCAAATGTTCCTCATTCCAAATTTTTATACGCGCGACTTCCCACTTACGAAAAAATTTATTATATAGTTTCGTTGGCCAATATTTAGGTGAATTGAAACTAGATATGTGAAAATTTCTGTGTGCTTGAATTTGGTCAACTCTATTCCGTAAAATCCGACCTCCCCCTCTTCCATTGGGATGTCAAGATCGAGGTTCTGTCGGAGGGCTCGATCATCGTCGTCAATATCGATGAGCTGAACGGCAGGAAATAACAGCGGGATTGTAGCTTACGAATTTCCGTTTCTTCACCAAGTCATCACCATCAATATCCATCTTTGACTGGTCGATGCCGAGGCCGGTGATGTCGTGGGTGGGCAGCTTGGCGCGCTAAAAAATATCGTAATTAAACGCCCAGAAAACCCACATTCTCCTCCGTCTGCTTGATCTGCTTCTGCGCCTGCGCAATTTCGGCCTTAATGACCTGCACCTCGCCGCTGAGATCCTTGATTCGGGTGCCGAGTTCGACCTCGCGCCGATTCTGCTCGTCGTTTTTGGCGTTCAACTCCTTCAGTTCCTCGGCGATCTCTTTCATGCGGTCCTAAAAGAGGTTGTTAGTCGCAAAGCACTATAAATCAGGCAAATTGCTGCAAAACCAACCTCAAACTCTTTTTTCTGCTGGTTCAGCTCCTCCTCGTCGTCGCCGCCTTGGTCCTTCTCCTTCTCCAGGACCTCAATCTCGCCCTCACGCTGCGCAATGTCGGCCTCGGTCTCTTTTTGACGTGTCAGATTCTAAAGGATGTTCATACGCATAGAAATACTTTTGCACCTTTTTGATGTTGGTGTCGACACGGTTGAGAGCGGCATTCTCCTTGGCAATGGTCGCCTCGGCGTCAGTTCGTTTCTTTTGCGCCTCGTTACGATCATCTTCCCAACGCTGAAGTAAAAAAACTTGGCATAATTAATAAAAAACATACCGTAAGCAGATCGGCCCTGACGGCGTTGATGCGCGCATCAACTGCCTTGACCTTAGCCCGGCATTTGTCAGCAATTTCAACAGCGTCGGCGTGCTCTGAAACAAAATATTAGACAATCCAAATCCAATTACCTTTCTTCGCCTTGGCCATCTTTCGCTCGAGCTCCTCAACCTTGGTCGCGTCAACTTCATTCTCAATCTGCTTCATCCGGGCCTCCGCGTCTTTCAAGCTCTTGGTGTAGTTGTTCAGCAGCGGCTCAGCATTCTAAACAGGGGAAGTCAAGAAGAAACCAAACACGTTACCGAAATGTCAATCTCCAGCGTGCTCGCCTTCGACTTGAGGTCTTTGTAGCGGGCGGAAAGGCCGGGGATGTCCGTGTCCAATTCTTGGAGCTCGCCGCGCAACTAAAAACAAATTTTTGGGAACGAGAAAGGCTCGCACCTCGTCGAGCTGCTTCTGCTTGTCGTCGAGGTTCTTCTGGAGGGTGCGCAGGGTTTTCTCGCTTTCCCCGGTCGAGTCGACCTTGGCGTCCTTGCCGAGTGCGCCCTGTTTCGGCTTGCCACCACCGGATAGCACACCAGAGGTCTCGAAGAGAGCACCGTCTTTCGTGACGACACGGTAACGCTGGCCATTGAAGCGGCTGGTCCTGAAAAGCATAATTAAAATAATAGAGAGCGAGAGAGAGAGAGAGAGAGAGAGAGCGAGCGAGATAGATAGAGATAGCTAGAGATCCTGAAAGAAAATTCAAAATACCTGGCGGCCTGATTCGAATCAGTGGCGACGAGCGTCTCCTGGACGGCGTGGTAGAAGGCAACCCTCATTCGCTGGTCGTTGATCTTGATCAAATCGAAGAGTCGCGGCATGTTCTCGGGATACTGACGCTGCTGCTCCATCCGTTGCGTCAAATGCTGGATCTTGTCCAAGCAGATACAATGGACGACGCCCAGTTTCTCCTGGAAGAAAATAATTTATATACCATTAATCACTAGCGTACTTCACGGCAGATTTGGAAGACTTTCGTCGACGTGGGCACATCTTCAACGACGACGTTATCCCAGGCACCGGAAGCGGTGGAAACGGCAATGTCGTACTCCTGGTCGATGCCGCCGAGATCACCCTAAAATAGCAAAACCGTTACAAAGTAAATTTTCTATAGAAAAACAGTTTTTTTTTCGGCGAAAATTGCGAATCTTTCCCAGCAATATTTTCTAACTTTTCTCCAAAGTCTAACTGCTAATACCTTACCAATCGAGCGATGACGCCAGGCAACGTGCCGTTCGCCTTCAACGCCATCAGACGCTAGAAAACAAATAAATTAGCAGAAATCATGACATTCTTACCTGCATCATCTTACTGCCCGTTGCGCCCCGCTGGAATCGCTGCTGTTCCTCGTAGCGCTGATTGCGCAGCTTGTTGAACTCGCGGTTGACGACGTCCTCCTCCGCCTTCAGCTCCTGCTGGCGCTTCCGCTTCTCGGTGAGCTTGGCCTCGGCGTTAGGGAGCTGTTGCTGCACTTCTTCCAGTTCCCTGAAAAATGATCTGAAAAAGGAGAAAGAACATACTCCGTCTTTCTTTTGACCAGCGCCTCTTGCTCTTCTTTCTTGGCTTTCGTCTGCTCGTACTGAAAAAGAAAGCAATAGTAAAGTTTACAAAAGTGGCTTCTTCCTAAACCCAAAAGCATGCCTCTTAGAAAGCATGCTAAAAAATTAAAATATGATACCTGCTGCTTGCTGCGTTCGACGCCATCAGTGAGGCCCTGCAGCTCGACACGATATCGCCCGGTCTTTCCATCCAGTTCGGTGACTTTTTGCTCAGCGACTCCGAGTTCTTCTTCTAGCGTCGTCTTTTCTTTTCGATCCTTGGCAGTGCGCTCCAAGTAGTCGTCCTGATTCTCCTCCAATCGCCTTTGACAATCGGCCTCGTCCTTCTCTGCCTCCTCGATGATCTCCCGCTGGCGTTGGACCTTATCGCGAGCAGTTTCCGGTGCAGATTCCAGCTCGGCGTATTTCTTTTTGAGAGTGGCGAGTTCTGCTTGAGCCTTTTTGACCTCGGCCTTCTTGTTCTTGATGTCATTCAGACGCTTGCCGGCACGCTGACGTTGCTGCTGAAGCTCATCGGTGACGCGATCGCACTTTGTTTGCAGCTTCTTGTTTTCCCTGCAAAAAAAAATTAGTAATCCACTTTTAGTTTTTTATCAACGGGAAAGTTCACCTACTTTGTAAGCTGCGCCGTCTTGCTGTTCTTCTCCTGCATCAGCTCGTTGAGGGCCTTCAGCTCTTCCTTCGCGAGATCCTCGCTCTTCTGGGCCTCGACTAGGTCGGTTTCCTTCAGCTTCGTGATTTTGTTCTTCAATTTTAGGCGCGTCATCTGCTCCAGCTGGTTCTTGTGATAGGAGATCCGGTTCTCGAGCTTCATGATTTCCATCATCTCATTGACAGGCCCCTCCAAAAGGTCTTTTTCCTTTGTCGCGTTGCTGAGCCTGAAATGAGAAAATAAATCTCAGCTTCGTAATGCAAAACATGAATAGTAAAAAGCTTACATCCGTGATTGGTTCGTCAGCTGTTCGTCGACAGCCGCGATCTTGGTTTCGAGAAGCTGTAGAGGCTCCTTGTAACGCGAGGTTCTAAAATGTGTTATTTCAAGAAAAAATTGTCGCCTACCCGATGATATCCTCAAGATACTCGAGCATGCCCTCAGTCTTCTTCTTGTCGTCACCTTTCGGGGGCATCATCGCAATCTGCTCGACTTCACCTTGAAGGATCAGAAACCGGTTGTGCTTCAGGTCAATGCCGACCGACTTCAACTTCTCGGCTACCACCGACAGCTTCACGTTCTGAAACGGAATATCAATAACCACTAATAGGTTGGCATACAAGGTTGGCATTTTCAAAAAGCTCACGGTCTAAATTCTCACCTTCATCGTGCGCCCGTTCTCCGTGATCTCGTACTCGCTCTTGTTGCTTTTGTATGCTGTGCGGCAAATGGAGAAGCGCGAATTCGGGGCCTCGTCGAATCCATTTTCCTAAAAACTTCAGTCAGATATCTTTGAAAATACCTTACCTTATCAATAACCTTGGTGAAGAAAATTTCGACGCTGCAAAACGTCAAATTGTCGTGACCGGCCGAGTTGTGGATGAGCACGCCGACGTTTTTTGTGCGGATCTAAATTAGCCGCAAATTATTGGCCCAGAAAAACGCGACATACCCTGCTGGCTTTGAATCCGAAAACAAAGAGGAGTGCGTCGATGACGTTACTCTTGCCGGAGCCGTTTGGGCCGATGATGGAGGTGTAATTCTGAAAATCAAAGAATCCAAATTTTTTCAAAAACCAAATGCTCACCGTATGGAAAGGTCCGATGGTCGTCTTGTCACGGTACGACTTGAAATTCTCGACATCGATTCGCTGAATGACGAGACGGCCCTTCTTCGCATCAGCATTGCAGTCAGGGTCGAAAGCTGGCGGGATCTGGATTTTCATCAGCTCCTCGTCGTCCAGAGCCGCGTAATCCTAAGAAGAAGTTGAAGGAGTGAATTTTAAACTAACAATGCGCCCCTCATCGTCGTCATCGAATTCATTTCCTCGTTCGGGCCCATCCATCAAATGGTCGGCCGTGAACACGGAGCCGACATCCTAAAGCACAAAAATGTTCGTAAATCGCAAAGTTAACGAACCTTCTTCCTTGGCGTGGCCGTATCGGGCCTTTTCTGGGCGGCCTTGATCGGCGTGGTGCGGTTGGCACGCTTCGATGGTTGCGGCTCATCTTCGTCGTCGCTGTCGACGAATCCCCTGCGCTTTGGCGGCATCTAAAACTGGCGTATGAAAAAGCCGGGAGGAGTCGTTATTATGAATGTGAAAACAGGTTGAGCGAAAACAAACTGGTCGGAAAGATATTGAAATTGTAAAATCGATTTTCAAAAAGGACCACCCGCATTCAGCAACACGCCCTGCAAACTCAAAATTTTGCCTTCCCGCGGCCCTTCCGCCCCTTTGGAGGTTTAGAGAAAGAGAGCTGGGTACTATCCTAGGGGCGCATGGGACGGGAGGAGAACGGGGGTCTCGAGGTCGCTTTGGCGGGAAGGAGTTGCTGAGCATTCGCATCAAAGAATCGGGAAAAAACCATGAAATCACGCCAAAGAGCATCACGGGGAGAAAGACACCGAAAAACGAGTGTAGACATTTGAAAAAAAGCCTAAAATCCCCCAATCTCGGTAAACTTGCTGGCCGAAAACTACTGAAATACAATTAAAATACGGAATTTACAAGCTTTCGAATAAAATGGAAGCTCACGTCTAATTGCATAAATTCCCGATCTAAAACAGAAATTCTGAAGCCCGGCCAACATTTGTAATTCTCGAGCTTCTATTTGGTTGGACATCTGGCATATGGAGTTGACAGGTATGGATTTCATGAGTCAGTCCTGAAATTTCCATAATTCAGAAATCTTGCTGTCCATACTGCTCGGGCAGTTTGCCTTCGTTCTCGGCGCGCCATTCCTTATCGGCCAGTGCTGCAAGGTGGGAAAAACTTCTTGGGTAGAAAGCAATTTGGTTTCCAGAAGAAAAAGGAGGAAGAAGAGGATGACGATGACGAGGAGGAAGAGGAAGAGAGCAGTCCCGGCACGGCGGAGAGCGCCGTCAAGCCAAAGAAAGACCCGAAGAAGAAGAAGGCTGGTGGTGCTGGCAAGAAGGGCGGTGCCTCAAAGATGGGAGCTGCTCCGGCGGCCCCAGCCGCAGCTGCACCCGCGGCTGGAGGAGCGAAGCCAGCAGCCCCCGCCGCCGCGGCCCCAGCTGGCAAAGGAGCGGATCCACTGAAGAAGCCGACGCAAGAAGGAATTGCTGGTGGGTGGCACGTTCGCCGGAAAAAGCCTGGGTCTTAGCGGGGAAATTACCTTTCCAAGGGGAAAAAGGGTCCAGAATTCCGGTTATTTTCGCTGCGCGATTATTTGGGGGAAATTTACCCATCCACCGTTAGTCCAACACGAAGGCCTGATTGTCTGCAGGTACCCACGACCCCAACTATCAAACCTTGGCTGGTGTTGGTGGCGAGTGCTTTGGAGCCGACAAGAAGAAGGACGGTGGTGGCGGCGGCGGAGGAGGAGGCGGCGGTGGCGCCGGACCCAAAGCCCCGGCTGCAGGAGGAATCGCCGGTTAATTTCCTCGTCTAGCCTTAATAGTCCTTAAGGTACTCACGATCCGAACTACCAAACCCTGGCCGGAGTCGGCGGGGATTGCTTCGGTGCCGACAAGAAGGGCGGCGGCGGGGGAGGAGGCGGAGGAGGAGGTGGTGCCGGACCCAAGGCCCCGGCCGCTGGAGGAGTCGCTGGTAAACTGATGGTAGAGGCAGTCGATCTACTGTTTCAGGCACTCACGACCCCAATTATCAAACCTTGGCTGGAGTTGGCGGCGACTGCTTTGGCGCCGACAAGAAGGGAGGCGGCGGAGGCGGTGGTGGCGGCGGCCCGAAGGCGCCTGGCGCTGGCGGAATCGCTGGTTTGCGCTGATTTGCCTAGCTTTCACCACGCGCATCAGGTACGCACGACCCGAACTACCAGACATTGGCCGGTGTCGGGGGCGACTGCTTTGGTGCAGACAAGAAGGGCGCTGGGGGCGGCGGTGGCGGAGGAGGTGGCCCGAAAGCCCCCGGAGCTGGCGGCGTGGCTGGTTGGCAACCAGTCTACCCTCAATCAAAAAAATTTTAGGCACGCACGATCCGAACTACCAAACCCTCGCTGGTGTTGGTGGCGATTGCTTCGGTGCTGACAAAAAGGCCGCCGGAGGAGGAGGCGGTGGTGGCGGTGCAGGGCCGAAGCCAGGAGCCGCTGGAGTGGCTGGTTTGTAACCATTCCATCTTCAACCCTACGCTTTAGCCACCCACGATCCGAACTACCAAACGCTCGCTGGTGTCGGCGGCGACTGTTTCGGCGCTGACAAGAAGGGAGCTGGCGGTGGAGGCGGCGGCGGTGGTGGAGGCCCGAAGGCACCGGCTAACCAGGGCGCCAAAGCTGGTGAGTGATTCGGGAAGCCCGTACTCGGACCACGTAGCGCGACTTCGAAAATTTGTCGTTTGCAGCTACGGCCGACCCTAACTACCAGACGCTGGCTGGCGTCGGCGGCGACTGCTTCGGAGCCGATAAAAAGGCTGGTGGAGGCGGCGGTGGAAAGCCAGTCGCTCCTGCCAATAAGGGCGCCAAAGCTGGTGGGACTTTTGAACATCTGTTTGTCGTCAGATAAGACGGTGTCAAAAACAGACTTGACAATCTCCATGGCTTTCAGCGACGGCCGACCCCAACTATCAGACGCTGGCTGGCGTGGGCGGCGACTGCTTCGGAGCTGACAAGAAGAAGTGACAAACTACTAGACTCACTTGAACAGACTCGTGCGCCCGAATAAACGTTACCCCCAACAGTTTTTCCAACATTCTGCGCTTGCTAACGCGGTAAGATGTGATCAAACATTGCTGAATTAAAAGCTTTATCGAATGTTTCTCAAAATGCAAAAGCTCAAAGAAGATACGCATGTGGTGCCAAGTACACAGATGAATTGGGGACTTTGTTGACGTCCAATCAGTCGTCCGGCTGGCTTTCATCGAGCGCCTCGGTGCCCCAGAGCGTCAGGTTGTCTCGCAGCAACTGCATGATGAGGGTAGAATCCTTGTACGAATCTTCGTTCAACGAGTCCAGCCCCTTGACAGCTTCATCAAACGCCTGGAAGAAAAAAATAATCGTATAAACTTGAAAACCGATCCCTCACCTCCCTAGCCATTTTGCAAGCCTTCTGCTGGTTGCCAGCCAGCTCATAGTAGAAGACCGAGAAGTTGAGGGCCAAGCCGAGACGAATTGGGTGCGTCGGAACCATGTTCTCCTTGGCAATGACGAAGGCCTCGTTGTAAGCTTGTTCGGCCTTTTCGACTAGTGCTAAAGAGGTAGGCTTGATTTACTTTTATGGTCCCCGTCCGAAAAGTGATTTTTCGTGTCGGAATCGATTCAAAATTGTTCGAAATGTGGTTTACAGTTGAAAAAAAAGGTCGGAAAGATGTTTTTGCTAGGAAATATGCACTTTTTTACGAAAATTTGAGGACCATAAAATGGGGTACGGGGGACTGAAGTTTATGGTCCTCGGCTGAAAACCAATTTTCTTGTCGGAAAATTTCCAGAAATGTTCAAACTACCGTTTGCAGTTTAAAAAAATCGTCGGAAAGACCCTTATTAGCTTCAACAAATGTTTTGTTACAAAAATTCATTCAACCCAATTTTAGCCTAAAAATAAGGCTTCGTGCCACCCGGGGCCTAGTCGCTTCGGATGGGTGCGAGCTCGTACAGTGTTTCGAAATCGGGGCGCCCGAGCAGCGCGCAGCGCCCAGGCGCCCTGATTTCGAAAGAGTGGAGCGGCAGCCCATCCGAAGCGACGGCCCGCCTTGCCTGACAATGCTACGAACCACACCCTGTTCCTAAGTCGTAGGGGACCAAGAACATCTTTCCGGAACTTTTTTTCGATGTACTATGCATTACCAACATTAATTTATTGAATTGGTGAAAGAAAAAACACTTTTCAGGTGAGGACCATAAACTTCGGTCCCCCGTACCCCCTTTTATGGTCCTCAAATTTTCGTGAAAAAAATTATTTTCTCCCAAAAAAATTTCTTTCCGACCATTTTTTTGAACTACAAACGATATTTTAAACATTTCTGGATAGTTTCCGAGAAGAAAAATTGGTTTTCAGCCGAGGACCATAAACTTCAGTCCCCCGTACCCCATTTTATGGTCCTCAAATTTTCATAAAAAAGTGCATATTTTCTAGCAAAAACATCTTTCCGACCCTTTTTTTCAACTGTAAAACACATTTCGAACAATTCTGAATCGATTCCGACACGAAAAATCAATTTTCGGACGAGGACCATAAAAGTAAATTTTCCCAAATGGTAGGCATGGCATAAATTATCAATACCTTTGCGATCGTCTCCAAGAAGGATCTCTCCCAAGTAGCGGAAATAGTCGCCTCGCATCTTGATGTAGAACACCTTCGAATCGGCGGACTGTGCCTTCGGGATGAGGTAGTTTTCAAGGAGAGACTATAAAAAAAAGATCAAAAGACATAAATAGGCTTACGATTGTTTCATTGCAGGAGTCGCGCAGCTCTTGTTCCACCTGAGTGCGGTATTCGTCAGTGAGCCGGTGGTTGCTGACGAGGTCTTGTTGGTTTTCCTTGATGGTGACGAGCGTGCGCCAGGCAGAGCGTCGAGTCCCGACGACGTTCTTGTAGGCGACCGAGAAGAGGTTTCGGCTTTCCAGCTCCAGCTCCTCGCCAAGCTCGACGACCTCCTTCATGACCTTGGCCATGTCCTCGTAGCGCTCGGCCTAAAAGGATGAATATGACACGAAAAGGCAAACAAAATGAAAGAGTGAAAAGCAACGCACCTGCTCCGCGAGCTTAGCCCTCTCGATGAAGTCCGACTTCTGATCGGCCATGATTCAGTATCTGAAAAATGAACATGAATAACGTGGAAAATTGGAAAGGAAAGAACGTTTGAAAAAAATGTACGCTCGGTCAGAGAAGCGAAAAAGGAGAAACGGCAAAAACCACTGGCGCCCGATCTGACCACTGGGGTCTCGGAACGAAAATACGGTAGGATCCGTAATTTGTCCTCACACGTTCATTTTTCGGGCCCGATTGACCGATTTCTTCTTCGAAAGTTCAAACCATTTTTGTAGAAAAAACTTCTGAAATTGTTTTTTTAATTATTTTTGATATTTTGTCGACTACTACAGTATTTTATATCATTTTAATTTTATCTGTTTTTTTTGCACGAAAGGAACTATTCGTAATTGTTTTCAACGCCTCCTCCCCAAGCATTCGCCCCTTCGTTCCACCCAGTCATTTTCTGCTCTTTCAAGCGGTTTCTGCTATGGACTATCACAAATTCCCAATTCCCTTTCAGCTCCACTAACTACTCGTCGCACTAAGTATTGGTAAATGATTGCTGGGAATTCACGCCTTCGGTAAGGGTTCTGTGTGTTTTGGAAATTGTCGTGTTTAGCACACCCGTCACGATTTTCGACGTCTTTTGCGTGATTCGAGCGAAAGGCGAAGAGCCAACGTTGCTACAAAAGTATCCCGAGGTGTGGTGTAGCGATTGGTTAAATTTTCTTTTAGGATTTTAACAATGCCGCAGTGATCAAGTCGGTCCTGCAGTTCGCCGACCCATGTCCGGGAAACAAGTCCGTTTTTTCAGCCGTTCACTAATCAAATTTTTATAGCGGAGGCCCGGCCGAGTCGTTTTGCTTCACCTTGACGGATTCGCGGTCTCAATACACATTTGGGTACTGCCGTACGCTGCCCCGAAGCGACCGCACGGTCATTTTTGTTAGGTAAGTTTAGGTGGCTGATTTCTTTTCCAAAAACTAGCCTATTGTCAGGCTTAGCCAAGCTACATTTTTTTTGAATCTTGTGAGCAGGCTTGAGGATCATCCCAAAGTTAACGACTCTAACTTGAATAGTACCAGTTCTTGGCAGCAAGCAGGAACAATTCCTTTTTTTAGTGCGCTACCCTGGGATGGCTTCTTCGAAAGTGTGCTCGCCCACCTCTCGCAGTCAATTGAGCGAAATGATGTAACTCCCCTTTTTTAAATGAATAAAGTCATTTTCCAGAAACAAAAGTGTGACGTGCTCCTCTCGGAACTCTACCGCCATCAGGTCCCGGTTCCTGGTGCCTGTGTTAAGCTTGATATTGGCAAGGTACCTTTTCTTTTTTTATCCCGGACTTCCACATTTTTAGCCTCTCCGATTGAACGCGCCGCATTGGGATCAGCTTCCACGACTAGACGAGAATCTATGCCTGCTCGAGTTTTGCAACACGATGCCCCCGATGCAGCTGATTGCGCTTTACTCTAGGTAAAAATTGGGCGTTTGATGATGTTTCCGGTCGGATTTTCTAATAAAAATTGAGGCAGTAGTGTCACCCTGTTTTTTTTACTATCCCTAAACCGCGAACTTTACAATTTTTTTTGTATAGGGAGCAAGAAATTAGTTTTTTTCTAAGTAAATTCGGTTCCTTTAGAAAAATTCTTTTTTTTCAGCCTACTAAAGGAGCGTCGCATCATCTTCACTGGCTCGCACCTATCGCAAGTGAGCAGCTGTGTTATGGCTGCCAGCACCCTACTCTTCCCGATGCACTGGTATTTTGATGTCGATAGCCCAAATTCTATCTTTAGGCAATCGCTGTTGATCCCAATTCTTCCCGCCTCACTGATAGAGATGCTGCATGCACCTATGCCTTATTTGATCGGCGTCCCCAAGCGTAATTTGTCGACTGAGGTATGATAAATTTATGCCAACTTTCATTTTTGAATTTCGGACACTGCGCGAGATCGGTGATGTGATGGTAATCGATTTGGACATCAAGACGCTAAACGGCTCACACAACGATGTTAGCCATCTACCCGAACCGCTGACAGCATATCTAAAGGAAAAGCTGAAAGCGGTGACCAAAGCAGGCGATCGCTTCTCGCGTATCTTCTTGCGCGCCAATTCCCAGCTCTTCAGCGGCTTCAAGGAAGGTCTTGTGTTCGAGCCGGCCGGGAAGGTAGTTTTCGTCTTGAGACTCGCCAGTAATTTTTTAGACGTTTTCCTGGAACAGTGAGCGGTTCATCGCGGAACAACCCAGCAGTGTTCGTCCGTTCTTGGAAGCTCTTGTCGGTCGTGATGGCGCGCAGTATTTCGAGCGGGTACGCTTTTTCTTGCCATATCGGATAAAGCCTTTCTTTAGTTTATCGATGAGCAACTGGATAATCTGAACAAGGGCTTCTCTCTGGAGAATAGATTTGAAGGACAAGCGCGCATCGAAGATACCCGCTTCAAAGCGCAGGTATGGCTATTTTTACCTTGATTATCCTAATATTACTCCTCCAGATTCGGGAGAATGCGCACGCAATCTTGGGGGTGGTCAAGGATTCGCTGAATCTATTGCCGGTAAGACGCTTTTTATTGCTCGTTCTAGCTTCTTTTTCTAGTTCAAAACTAGGTTCACGCGCCACACTCGTCGCAAGTCGATCACCTCAAGCAATCACAAATCGGGGAAGAACTCGGCTCGTCGTGCTGGGCGCCGCAAGAGTATTGGTGCGGAATGCGTGACGCCGAATCAGGGCAAGGTGAGGATCCTGAAAAAAAATTTAAACTTTTTACCTAGATGCGGCTAGACAAAGTCACGGGCCAAATAGAGACTGCGCGCGACGAGGCTGTTGAGGATAAGGTATCTCGTGTTTTGCGACCATCTAGGCCAGTTTAGCACTTGATCAGCTGGGATAGCGATTGGGACACCGACCCGCTGGACCCGCTTGAACAACCGCGTCCAAATTTTGAGAAAAACCAAAAGCCCAGTGAGTCTTCGGCTTGCCTTACCTTTTCCTATTTCGAAAACGGAAATAGCTCTGATTTTAGCGCCTAACAATGTATACGACCACGTCCCGCCCAAGTCTACGCTCTACGATCTCATCCCGTCCCATTCCGCTGTCTACGACCGCGTGCCCCTCAATTCCAACGTCTACGACTGCGTCCCAACTATCTGTAAGCCGATTACATTAGCTTTCAACGGTTTCGCTCATTCAGCTAACACCAATGTCTATGATAAAGTGCCACCAATTAGCTCTACGATTCCCATCACTGCCGAACCCCGCATGTAAGCGTTGTTTTTATTTTTGCTTTACTTTTTTTCAGGCAACGGCTTCCCGTGGTCCTCTGGAGCCCCTGAGCCGGGCATCACTTGTGCGACCTCGCGCTCCGCATTGTGCATTTTTTGTGGATTGCAATCTGTGTATGTATGTGTGGAATAAAACGATAAATTGTGGATTCTCTGACGTATCGTCTCGTGTTTTTTATGTGTATGAACAGTTTATTACCCCAAAACGATAAAACGCAACGAGAAAGACGGCGAAGCAACCGATCGATTCGGCAGTCGGCGCAATGTGGCCTACGTTTACTATCGACCGGCGCTTCTTGCAAAACGGAGGCTCACGGGGGGCCTATATACACATTGTAAAGGCCAATGGTGGGGGGACAGGCTTTGGGACTAGGGATTGTGGGTGATTTTTGGGCTGTAGTCGAAGAAACAGGAAATGCAAGGATTGCGTATATCAGCGGGGGGCATTGGCATTTAGACTTTAGAATTGCGATAAGGCACAATCGGGGATTCGACTAAATTTTTTTTTTTTGCAAGGAACAAGAAGCTAGAATGTGCGATGATGGGTAGGATTTGGAAACCGACGTTTTTCGAGACGATTTTGGCAAGCCCGATTTGGAATTGTCATGAGATTTTTCGGGTTTTTAGGTTCAGACTGCACAAATAGTCTCGTAGGGCTATTTTTTTTATTGTTATTAACAGCTTCGAAAAATCGATCCGGAAGGAACGAAGTTTTGTTTCCGTTAGTATTGCTAAAGAACTCGCTTTCAACATTTTCCAACTCCCCGGCATAACTGCCAAACAACGCGCGGAAAAGTGTGCAAAACCGTAGGGCTTTCGGGGGATGATTTTTTTTTGGGGGGGCAAGCGAAATATCCTTGGGCGGCGGAATCGAGTAGACAACGATAGTAGAGCACGGCAAAGCACAAGGGAGGAAGGAAAAATCCAAAAAATGCTCAAATAAAAACTAATCTTTAGCAAGGGCAGGTTAGATTTCGATTTTTTTGCAGAAAAACCTAGATAAAACGTCAGGTGTGCCTCGACATCTGGTCAGATCTGCCCTCGCTTTGGGCAGTAGAGAGTTTAGGTAATGACAACGGGCATAATGACAACAAATATGCCATTACTAGACGACAAAAAATGAAAACTATATACACTAAAATAGGGAAAGGGGTGGTGGGGAAAGCCAGCTTACGGAAATGGGGAAATTGAGAAACTTTACGAGGTTTTTCGAAGTTTTGAAGGTTGAAGCGGGGCTGTCATTTTAGACGTTATTGAAGCAACTTTTCGACGAGTTGAGCGTCGGAATCAAAACTCGACGGGGACCGTGGTGCTTCGCGATTGGCCGAGAGGGAGAGAGTGCGAGCTGGACGGCAACGAGCTACCGGCAGTGCTGAAAAGGTTGGTTTTTAGAAGGTCAGCTCCTTATAAAATGTTGTATCTCTTAGTAGTAACCCAGCTAGCAGTTTTTTTATTGTCTTTTTCTTGCAATAAAAAAGTGTTTCGTGTTTAATAGATTTAACGAATAGCTTGTTACTATATTAATGTTCCGTGTGGCTTGTTTTGCTTGAAATTCTTCGTGTTTGGTAATTTCTGTCGCTAGTTCATAAAGTGTTTCGTAAGTAGAGGTGGGTTTTTGATGAATCTTATTGGTAGTTAATTTTCTAATTGACAATTTCGATTTGTAATATTTGACTTTGTTCAACGCACCTGATTCCAGATTCACCAGGGGTTACCGCCAGGTCTAGCGTTGCCGGACGTTCCGGCTTTTCGGACGATGGCGCCGGGGCGGGGAGCTTCTAGAAACTTATCGTTTCGTTTTAAAAGCTGTAGATTCTGTCTTTACATCGTAAAATGCACGCTAAACACGTAGAAGACGCCGCAATTTTAGCTAGACAGCGTCAGTTTGAAGCTTAATTTACAAGCTTTGAGAAAGTACGATGAACTAGCCAGCTTTTCCTCACCGTAAATTGCAAGGTCCGGAAAACATCACGGCCTTCGGTCGATGGGCGTCGTGGCGGGACGCAGGGCGCCTTCTTGATGGGCGCCGGCGACTCGTGCGCCTCATCAGCTTCCCTCTCTTTCTCTTGCTCCTCCTGTTCTACAGCTCCTGCCTCTTCGTTTTGTTGTTCAGCTTCGTCCGCCTTTCGGGCTTCCTCCTTCTTTTTCTCCTCCTCCTCCTTAGCTTTCTTCAGCGCCTCCGGCGGCGGGGGCGCGTCAAAGCCGGGCGGGGTTCCCTGAAAAGCGCAAGGTTAGCTTTTGCAAAATTTTAAATCTAAGTAGTAAAAAGGTTAAAAATATCCCTAAGAATCACCGCTCGCTGCAACGACTAAAATTTTGCCTAAAAAATTAGCCAAAAATAAGAAAACTCAAACCCAGCTTCCCGCTTCAACAAAACATTCTAGCGCCTCCAAATAAAATGAAATGTTTCAAAAACGAGGAAACAGAACAATGGAACATTATTTTATTCGGTAAGAGTCTAGGAAACCCCCCCCCCCCAGCCGTAACTTTTCAGCCATACGTCCTATTAATGCGCCGAGTGTCTCAAAATGTTCGCCGTGGTCGAATTACTATAAAAAAGATGTTTTCTTGCGGCAAAAATTGCTAGAATTTTTTTTACAAGATTTTCAAAGTTGAAAAGATTAAGCCGCTGTGCTTCAATGTACCAGGAGTCTAAAACTCAAATATTTTTATTTTCCGCTAATTTTTTCGACTCAAATGTACTGTCGTCTTATTCTACAGAGCAAGAGCTACATTTTCATACCATTGACAGCTCGGTAGGACAAAAGATAGCCGAGATACGAAAACTCACTTTGGAACAGCAAAAATTAACTAAAGAAAACCCAGACTTATAATTGTCATAAAAATTTTTCTAACAATTTTTGGTGTATAGAAACAACTTTTCTATAGTAATTCGACCACGGCGAACATTTTGAGATACTCGGCGCATTAATAGGATGCATGGCTACAAAGTTGTGGCTGGGGGGGGGGGGTTTCCTAGACTTGAGCCTTTTATTCAACGCAGTTCTTAGGTTTCAATTCCTGCAAAATAAGGCCATTTAGCGGTGAAGAAGCCGAAAATAAGAAAGATTCTTATCGATTTTTACCCAAAAATTGACCTTTCTTCCGGATTGGCTGAAATTGCTCCACTAACTTGAGATAGAAAGATATTTTGTGAACGGTAATTAATTTTAATAAAATCCGTATTCTTAAATCCGGGTACTTGTGTATTCCCGGGGGGGAACCGAACTTTTCGGCTCAAGCCAAGATTTTTTATATAAATAGTAGAAGTGGTTCTAAATTGTTTATAGCTATTCCTAAACATAAAAACTTTACAAAAATTAATTTTAGTTCGAAAAATCAAATTTTTTTGCCCCAAAAATGACCAAATTTTCGACTTTTTCAGGTGTTTTTCTAACTTTTTAAAAAGTTTTTCCGATTCAAATAGGCTTAAATTTTGCTGAAAACAATGTGAAAACACTTTATATTTGATTACTATCCCCACCAGGGCCGACAAAAAAAAGTTGGTTCCCCCCGCGAATTCTCCCCCGGGAATACACAAGAACCTAAATCCGTATGTATTAATTAATATCAATATTAAATTTTATAATTTGAGGCAACTTACCAGCAGCGGGGATTGTGCTGGGGTGCTGGTTCGGGGAACGGGTTGAGGTGAGGCCGATCCGGAACCGGGCGGTGCCACAACCGCATGGTAGTTTTTCAGCTGCGTGTACGCGTTCGGGTTTTGCGACTGAAATAGTGTTTGTGGATGATTAGATGCTTTTGAACGGTTTAAGGGGGCCGGGAAGCTAACTTTGTTTTCAAAACCAGCCGAATTGCTGGTGCTTTCGCATTATCGGGGGGGGGGCGACTTTTTCTTATTATGCCAGAAATGCCTAGTAACGTAATGTGATTTTTATCTTGTTGATGCTAAATTTAGATAAATTTCCAATCCTTGAAAAACCTCCGAACTTACAGTAGTTTAAAGTTCAAATTTTTGTTGAAAATTCGATATTTTTGTTATTTACAAAAAATTGGAATTATTCTAATGTTAATGTTTACATTTACAAATAGGAAAAACTCTACTCTAAGTGGAATTAGAATCACAAACTTTTCCCTAAGGAATGGGACCGCCTATTAATAAATATAATTTTTTAAGGTGTAGTCCTCTCCCTGAAACACTCTTTTTGCACTAACCGAGATCGTGGTGCTGGTGGTGGAGCAGGCGCTGCGGAAGCCGATTTGGCACGGGATCGCCTCGTCCAGCGGGGAGATCTGCAAAAATGAAATAAGAATAAATTAAAAAATACATGAAATGACTTATTTTTTAGATTCGAGGTTTTACAGCTATTCAGCGGTGTTTTTGCTTCTCACGTCAAACGCAGAAAAAAAAGATATATTTCAAACTGCAGCAAAAATCATATTTTTTTTGCAATCCACATTAATTCGATTTTCGAACATTTTTATGTATTTTTTTGATTCTTTTTGACTATCCTTTTAGTTAGCAAGTTTTTAAGTCTGTCTAATTAAAATTTTAACCCACCGCCTTTGGATGGGAGTTGGAGACGGGGATTTTCTGATCAAGGCTCCACCCATATTCACGGTGTCCGGCCGCGTCGACGATCGGTTTGTTGATGAGCTGGCAGTAGCCCGGGTTTAGGTCACCGTTGCCTGAAAGGTGATTCATCAATTCATCTAGAAAAGAAGCCTTGAATTTGACTAATTTTATTCAAAATTAATAAATATATTGATTGCTCCGCTAAAAAGGCCGACTTTCGACCAAAATGCCCAGGCTTTTAAAATGTTTTTATTCGTATATTTATTTTGATTTATTAGATGAAATAGTATTCATCTAGAAAAAGAAACCTTGATTTTGGCAAATTTTTATTAAAAACTACAAAAAATATCAAATGTTCCACTGAAAGGTCCACTTCAGATTTTAGAAGAGAAGGTTTTAGAAACTAAATTAAATTAAAATTGAATTGAATGTAATTTCAAATCTTTGATGAATTTTTTAGATGTTTTTCTACTTAAAATACAGGTACGTTTTATTAAAATCCCTATTTAATCACTTAGGAAGACATTACTTTTAATTTTTTAATTTCTTTACTTATAGAGCCCCCCCCCGATAATGCTCAAGAACCATTGCGCTATTAAATTGTCGACGGGACTTTGAAAATTTTTAGAAAGCAAGTTATACAGCTAGACTGTCTACAACTTTGGCTCAAGTCTAGGAAACCCCCCAGCCGACTTTTCAACTTTTCTACCTTCCTTATTTTTATTTTTCGCTACTTTTTTCGACTGAACTGCAATGTAGTCTTACTAATTAGCCTACGGCGAACATTTTGGTATACTTTAGAACTCGCTAGCACAAAAGGGGGCCGAGATACAAAAGTTGGTGCCGGCTGGGGGGGGGGTTTTCTAGACTCTTACCACAACTTTTCTCAGCCTTGCCCTATAAATCCTGAAACATACTTGTGCTGGGGTGTGAGCGCTCCTTGAATGGGAATGGATCGTGGACATAGTGCTGCTCGTAGATGCCGTTCAGGGTGTCTGGCGGTGTTCGGGGTATCTCGTCGTCCATTCGTGGTTCCAACGGGCTCCGCTTCATTCCGCTGGGGAACTGTGGACGGGCTGGAGGGGCTGGGGAATGGTTGTTTGAGGAGGGATGCTTGACGAAGTGGCTGGAATTTTTAAAATCATTAAAAGATTTCAAACATTTATAAATTACAATAATTTTTGAGTTTTTGGTAAAAACGTTTGAAAAATAACCAAAAAAGTCCAAATTTTCGAATTTTCAAAAATGTTAAAAATTTTTGATACTTTACAGCATTCAAAAACTAGTAAAAACGCTATAAAAATACCTAGTAGATCATCAACAGGCCGATAAAGGTCAAAAAACAGATAGTGGTTTTCCCCCCTTGCTAAAAATCCTTCCCCCCCCCGATAACAGCCTAGTCCCATTGTATGATACAAAATTTGTATATACCATTCTTTTACGCAAACTCTCTCTCACCCTCTCTCTACCTCTCTCTCGCTCTTTCTGCCTCTCTCTACCTCTCTCTCTCGCTCTCTCTGCCTCTCTCTACCTCTCTCTCTCGCTCTCTCTCTCTATCTGACTCATCCTCTCCGTCTCTTCTCGCTCGCGCTCACTCTGATTCCCAAATAATCCCTGCCAGCCTGCTCTCCTCCCGATTTTCCATAAACTCATAAGCTCAGTGAAACCTACGCTGTCCGCTCGGTGGGCGCAATAATATTAGGATGTCGGTGCGGTCGAAGGCTGTGCATCTCCTCGTCATTCATCGATTTTCCACGAGGTCGGGGGCCCGACTGAAAAATACAATGTTTTGAGGTAAGGATAAGTAAGATGGTAAAAATTACTTATTTACAAATTTTTATAACAATTGGATGTCTCAAAAGATTGCAAAAAGGGTCGTTCGCACAGTAAAATGGGCTTTGGCTGCACGGGTTTTGTGCTGTTTTGAAACATACCTTTATGGGCGTCACCGGGCTAAACGCCCCGCGCGTCGGCAATGGTAGATGGGTACGATTTTCCGATGATTCCGATGGTGTCCGCCCGTTACTGAAATTAGGCTATGATTTTTTGCAGAAAATTACTTTCAAAAAAGCCTTTTTTATTTACTAAGCTAAAAACTATTTTTGGGGACGATTTTCAGGATTCCATGTCAATAAAAAAATTAATTAATGGTATTATGGCCCTAAAAATGAGATTTGCAGGATTTATCCAAATTAATTTTTTAGCTTTTTACAACTATTTTTTCAATTCTTATTATGGTCTGGCGAAATATATAGAAAACCCACGGTGAATTCTCATCCTTGTCCTCGGACTCCTGGCGTGACGAGCGGCGCTAAAATTCCGTTGATTTTCTATTTTTTAGCATATTAATTTAAAAGTATAAATAAAATCTTTTTCTATAAAAACGATTGATTATACGCAGCAAAAATCGAGCTGGTAGTTTATAAAAATCACTCAAAAAATAAATATAAATATTGTTTTTGCATTTTTGGTAAGAATAAAATACAGTGATAAAAATTGTATCAATGGGTGTTTTTAATTTGTTAACCAATATTAATACCATAACCCACCGGCCTTACCACAAAGTCACGGATCCACGACAGCACGCCGCCCTCCTGGCTCGTACGCTTGTCTTTTGCCTGAAAAAAATTTGAGATGTTTCAGTCTTTTACCAAATCTCAAAAATCTTTTGCAAGATGATGGGTATCATTGAGTGGTAGCTTATAAAGGGAAATTTCGTATTTTTTTACAAATGCCAGGTAAAAATATTTCTTTTGACAAAGTAGCGAATCAACCGACCTTGATGGGCTTCGGCGACGAGATGCCCAGGCTCTGGAAAATGCCATCGGGACCTGAAAATAGTAATTCTAATAATTTACTTTAATGGAACTATAGTTCCATTTTATTTGCCAATCTATTACACTTTATTTGCCAATCTATAATTTTATAATCAAATGCGAACATCGAATAGTGCCGTATAAAAATAGTCCGTTTTTTCGAAATTTTTGAAACATGGCTTCCTAACCGGGTGTATTTTTAGAGGAAGATGGAATGTGGACAGGATTATCCGGAAAAAACTTTCCGAGAATTTTTTGATCTTTAATAAATTTTGAAACACTTTTTACACAAGACTTCCATTTTCTAGCTTTCACAACCACAAACACACCATCAAAGTCCTCGCTCGGCTTCTTGTGCTTTTTGATGGCATTCTTGCGGGCGAGGGGCGTCTGGGCGGAGGTGGGCAGCAGCGGGGTGGCGCCGCCGCCGACACGTTCACCCAGTGGAGCCACACCGTTCAGATTCGGACTCGAGGTGTATCTCGCAGATTGCAGCGCGCTATCCGAAGCGCCACTGATCAGCTTCCTTGGCAACGTGCCAAAATGGGATCCATCGCGCGGCTCGCCGATTCGCGGAACTGAAATGACGACACGTGACGATGGCGTTACGGTAGGCCATGGTAGAGCCGAAGGTATGGTATTTGATCTAATATAACTTTCAGAAAGCTAAAGATGAAACAACAAATTACGGTGGGCTACGGTATGGCCGGAGGTACGGTAATTCCATAATATGATTTTAAGGAAGCTATATACGATACGAAACAACAAAATTACTGTAGGCTACGGTTGGGCCGGAGCTACGGTACTTCAAGCTAATATGATTTTAAGAACGCCATATATATTAGGATACGACACAACAAAATTGCGGTGGGCTACGGTATCGCCGGGGCTACGGTAATTCAAATTTATGGAATTTTGAGAAAGCTATAGGCGATCCGACACACAAAAAATTACGGGGGCTACGGTAGCGCCGAAGCTATGGTAATTCAGAATTTTTTATTTGAATGATTATGAATATAATGCGACACAACAAAATGACGAGATGTGGCATTTTCTTCGAAACACATTTTGGCAAAAAGCAAAAATAAAGTTAAGCAAACTTCGAAACTAACGAGCCTTGTTTCCATAAATTTTTAGAGTTTTGAAAACTCACAATCAATCTCGTATTGCCGACTGCTGGACGGGCCCAAATGCTCGGCGCTCACGTGCGCCAGATGCGTGAAATCTGCAATATTGATTTTTAGGGTATTTGTAGCCTTCAAAAAACAGATCTTCTTACAAAAATATGTAAAGAGGCATTAAATGGTGATGATTTTTGATTATTTTTCGGAATTCTTAGTGTTATGGGATTCAAAAAGGCTATCGACTTTGGAATGATCAAAATTATATGAATTTTTAAATTAATTTAACTTACAGACCATTAAAAATTAGAAAAAGAACGTTTGCATTTAAATTACAAGAAATAAGTATCGGAAAATTTGTCCGTTTTCCATTACCGCCTATTAAGTTAAGGATATTAGAACAGACAGAAGTGCTTTTTCTACAAATCTCCACGAAACACACGATTTTTCAGGGTGCAAATATCAAGTATTTTTCGGAAATTGGAGCCGTTTTCCGGTGTTATTGGAATCATAGAAGTGTAAGGTATCTAATTTGATAGAGCAAAAAAAAATTTCTACGATTTTTAAGAGGATTGCCCTTTAAAAAAATTATGTTTTTAATTTTTTTTGAGCAAGTGGAATCGCTTAGAAATTTTACGGCATGAGGAAAGAATAGAATTTTTTGCTCTATCGAATGGGACACACCATTTAGCTTAAAAACTCCAATAAACACCAAAAAACTCGAGACAATCACGCCGCCGACAAACCCAATGTGGGAGATAATTGCGTACAGCGCAATCGGGCAGTGTTCGTACAGCGCCGCTGCCACCAGCCTATAGACCACGAAATGTGGGTAGTTTCGAATACTATCTGCCTGCCAAATTAAGACGCCAACTACTTGGTGAATTTTAAGATTTTTTTGAAACCATTGGTCAATTTAACATTGACAACATTTAACATTTTACGAATAAACCTTGTAACGTAAAATAAAATATCTATAAAAAGTTCATGACACGGCTGGGCTATTTTGGAACTAAACAGTAAATGGACTGTAATAAGTGGCCAGAAGAATTTTTAATTTTAGCTTATCCTGAAACACACGGATCTTAAAATATTTTGAAAAACAACGCAATGGCAAATGTTGGGATTAATATTGAATTTATTAATTTGTGGATTTCACAAGCTTAAGAAAATTGATGCAAGAATGTATCACTAAGATAATGAAAGCCGAGACATATTCGCGGCCCGCAGAAATTTCGAAACATTTTGTTTGTGATTATCCCTCTCTCTCTTACTCGCTCACTCTCTCTCTCTCTCTTTCTCTCTCTTACTCGCTCACTCTCTCCCTCACTATCTCTCCTCTCTCTCCCTCTCTTCCTCCATCTCTAGCAGGGTTGGTCACGAAAAGAGCGGGAGCTGGGAGCGGGAGCTGATTTGCGAGCCCCGCTCAAGAGCGGGAGCGGGAGCTGAAAATTTTCAGCTCCCGCTCTTTTCCAAAAGAGCCAGCTCAAGAGCTGGAGCTGAGCGGGAGCTGAAAATTTTCTCTGAAAACTCTCCTGCTCCCGCTCAGCTCCGGCTCAGAGCCGGCTCGCAGAATGACCAACCCTGATCTCTAGCCCTAACGGTCGATAAAAATGGGAGTGAGATTGGATAAAAATGGGAGTGGATTAGGTAATTGCATATACTCCTAGCTAGCATTGTAGATGAAACACAGTTTCCTCCTAATTTGACTCGTAAATAGCAGTCAAGATCAAATTCCTAATTTTGTATCCGGATAAAATCCTAGTTTCTCCGTCATTACCTTGGGGCTGTCCGATGTCCTCCTTATTGAATTTGGGCTTCTTCTCCTTCTTCTTGTCCTCCTTCCGGCGCAGCGTCGTGCGGCGGGGCACCAGCGGGGCGGCTTGCTAAAAAATTTTTTTTGGAATTGGAACTGAAAATCCGAGGATCTATGACCATCAGCATAATCTGTAAAAAATTTGCGATATCGATCACCTTTTCTTTGAAACATTTTTTCTCTTATGATTCGAGGTGAGACCGTTTTCGAAGCATATTTTTAGAAATTGATTAACTATGGAAAAAGATCGATGCAAGCGTGAAAAAGAAAAGGAATTGTTCCATCTATATTAATATGTAAATAAAGCTCGATTAATATTCGAGCGCCAGAAAGACGACCCACCTTCTTCGGCTGGCTCGACGACAGCTCCTCGTACATTCGGCGGAACCTGAAAATCAGGCAAATTTTATGCATTATGAATTCGGATCAACAGTTTTCCATCATAAAATTTAAGGCGTAAGCGGCTGTAACGGTTTCTTTTGCACCACAAATGTTTCAAATTTTTAACACTGTCCGGTCCTTGTTGCATAACTAATTTCTCCATGCTTGTTGAAGCTTTACAAATAAATTTAAAACTTAAATCTGGATTATAAAAAACAAATATAAACCTAATTACATAAAAAAACGTACTGCTCGAGCTCGGCGGGGTCGGCGATGATTTGATTTTGGCGGATGATGCCGGCGATCTCGCTGATCAGCCCAACTTGCTCCTCGCGTTCTTCGCGCTAAAACAGGGAATTAGGCCCGAGTATACCTTTTTCTAAATTTATTTAAGCTTTTTTCAAAATCCTCATAACAATTGGCAATATCTCTATGCCCTTTTATTATTCGTATTTCAGAAACATTGAATTTTAGCGAATTTTTCATTCTAAATATACCTTCACTCTAACGATCGAAACACAAGCTTGTAAATTTTTTCAATTTTCTCTGTTAATGTAACTTTTTAATATTTTTGAAGCAGAGGATTAGGACCGAATATACCTTTTTCAAAATTTATTTTTCTCGCATCATGAAGGGCTTAATTGACAATATCTCAAAAGGCTTTGTTTATGGGTATTCAAGAAACATTTGATTTTATCGAATTTTTCCTCCTTCATCTACCCTTCAAATTAACCATCGGAACGCCATCTTGGGTATTTTCTACATATTTTTGATGTTAATTTGCTTAGCTTTTTAACATGGATAATATTAACGATATTAGTGAGCTTAAACCTTACAATTCCAGAACTGTCATTCAAGAAACATTTAGTTTTATCAAATTTCTCCTGACTAATTTAATGACCGACACACAAAACTGTAATTTTTTCTACTTCAATTTCTATTTGTTAATTTCACCCTTTAATCTTTATAACATTGAATCAATGTTAGTGTTATATAATCTGAAGATTGGCGCCCTTTCAACCCCCTTAGAATCGACTAAAAAACGTACCGCCAGGTCCACCTTGAGCTCGTTGAGCTGCTTCAGCACCTCGGTGAACTTTGGCCGCTCCGAAGCCGTGTCTTGCCAACAGCTGAAAATTAGGATATCACGAACCAAAATACCAGCTTGTACCCATAAAGTCATTTTTAGTAATTTTTTCGATAGGAAAGTTTAATGAAACATGCTGCTTTTGTTGAGCGTTAACTTTGGGTAAGGCATTTCGAACAGGTACCGTATTCTTAAACAAAAAAGGTTACTGTAGGCTAAACTTAAAAATTTTATTCCGAAAAACGGCTTATAAAGCCGAGATTAAAATTGCTGTCTTTATTAAAATTTTTATTTTTATTAATTTTATTTGTTAAGTTAATAGAATTTAAATCCGAGATTTGAAACGGAGCCAGTGAATTTTTGCTTAATTTTCGAATCTGATGTTTCAAAAAAAGAGCTCTCCGAAAAAATTTGGAATGATTGAATGATGGTAATAAATGCGCTGTTTAAAAATATTAAAAGGCCATCCGCGAGCCACCCGAACAAACCCCAATATGGCTTGGCACAGTTTTTTTCGACCCCGTTTTTTCAACGGCATCGGAAAGAGCATGGTCGAATTGGTAGGGCTGCATAGTTTTGAAAGTTTAAAAAGTTAATTTTTGGGGTTTAAATTGGAGTCAAAGTTGCAGACACTCAAAAATTATCTCGAAAACTACTGAATCAAATTGGCTGAAAATTTGTGACAATGCCTAATTTGGGATGGGGATCATTTCTTTAATACATTGTGAAGCACGAAAATGAGCGGAACATAGGAATATAGCGTACCCGAAACAGTAATTTTGGATTTTCTATTTTACGGGTTTCCGAGGGTAACTTCTTTTTACTATGGAAAGATGCGCCAAAAAATTTTGCATTGAATGATGTATTTTTCATTTTACCCTCCGGTTCCCTAGCTCCGCTATAAAGCAATTACTGCGCGCAAAACAGCCCCGAGAGCAGGCAAAAAACCTCAAAACGGGCAGATTTTGAAATTTAAAATATCGAATCGTATCTAGAGAATGAGCTGAATCGATTGCAACAAAGAGCAAAAAGAAATTCGGCTTCTAAACATAGGCTGAGATCCGGGAGGAATCGAACTCGGACCCTTCGCCTGGAAGCCCTCTCGGGGGCCGTGGTGGATTGCATGAGTGCTCGCCTACCAATCCAGGGGTCGCGCGAGTTCAATTCCAGCCCCCCTTCAAAAACATTATTTCTTTTTGCTCTTTTTTGCAATCGATTCAGCTCATTCTCTAGATACGATTTGATGTTTTCAATTCAAAAATCTGCCAGTTTTGCGGATTTTGGCCTAGCCTGGGGTCCGTTTTGCGCGCAGTAAATGATTTATAGCGGAACTAGGGAATCGGAGGGTAAAATGAAAAATACATCATTCAATGCAGAATTTTTTTGGCGCATCTTTCCATAGTAAAAAGAAGTTACCCTCGGAAACCCGTAAAATAGAAAATCCAAAATTACTGTTTCGGGTACGCTATATTCCTATGTTCCGCTCATTTTCGTGCTTCACAATGTATTAAAGAAATGATCCCCATCCCAAATTAGGCATTGTCACAAATTTTTAGCCAATTTGATTCAGTAGTTTTCGAGATAATTTTTGAGTGTCTGCAACCTTGACTCCAATTTAAACCCCAAAAATTAACTTTTTAAACTTTCAAAACTATGCAGCCCTACCAATTCGACCATGCTCTTTCCGATGCCGTTGAAAAAACGGGGTCGAAAAAAACTGTGCCAAGCATTGTTCGGGTCTCTCGCAAACGGCCTTTTAATTCAACTCAAAAATATATCCACCTTAAACAATAACTTTTTAAAAATGATAATTGTTGTAAAATACCTTTGCAAAATCGACTTCAACATGTCGGGCCACTCCTTGCTGATCGGAGGCCGCAGTCCCATCGTGGCTACCTGGAAAAATGGCACTGAACTGTTAGCGGGGGGGGGGGGGGGGATTCTAGGTAATTCGGTAGGGTCAAAAACTAAAACCAAACCTTTTTATAGCATTTTACACAATTTTTAAATGTAAAAGGCGCCTTAAAACATTTAAAATTGGTCTTAAATTTCGACTTTTACGGTCAAACATATATGGAAAATGAACAAAAAAGTCAGAATTCATTCTTGGCAATGTTGAAAATGTCTTTATCAATAATTTCATGCATTTTAAACAGATTTTTCTAAGATCCTAGCACGAAAAATTATTGAAAACTATACAGATACATACAGATCAGATCGAGATTGCTTAATTTTTTTCCAATCCGATAATCTAGATTTTTCAAAACATTCTCTTTTAAATTCGTGGAATTTAAATACATTAACTGTATCGAATTTAATTCTTGTTTTTTAAGGACTTACACTGTACGCCACGAACACCGACTCGTATCCCTCAAACGGGACTTTTCGTGTCAGCAACTCCCACAGCACGATGCCGAACGACCAGATGTCAGACGCCTGCAAAACACATTTTTTGGACTATACCTTTAAATTAATTTATTATTATTGCATATTTATCATATATCATGCGGATGTAAACCATATATATTTTTCACCAAAACAATTTTTTAAATATATTGGGAAATACGATTTAGTTAATCTACCTCGGAATACTGGCGGTGCATATAGGCCTCCGGGGCCATCCACGCCTCCGTTCCGCCGGCCATCGATTGTCTAAATCAGTTTTAATTAGCACGAAATTGATTGGTAAATCCGTGAAACTAGGTTGTCAAAAAATATGTTTCGTACACCAAAATTAACAAGCTAGTACCAAGTTCTTTAATTGACGAAAGACGGCGACGCCCATTAATCTTCAAATAATCGGTGCTACGATTAAAAAAAATTGTTACGCAACTAACTGTTATTTCCCTAATCATCTCTTCCTTAATGCTAAACAATATAAGAAAAGGATGTTAACCTGTAATACAAGTAATCCGTTCCGTTGTAATTATCACAAATGACCTGTAATAAAATAATGCAACTCTGGGTTGGCATTCGCAAAGTAACTCTGCTAGCATGCCCAAATTTAGCTCCTGTTTTTCTATCTAATGCTTGCTTATTTGCCCAAAAAAAATCCCAGAAGCCAATGCACAGCCAGTTAAAAAAATGTGTTCCAGCCTTTAACATTCGCAAATCAGGGGCTAGCTAATTAATCTAGCGTTGTCGTGCAGGTGCAAAATTATTACTTCAAGTCAAAATAAAGTCATAAAATCGCAAAATCCTCGCCTGTCGTCGCTGGCCTCGCGGGTGAGCCCGAAATCGGTGATTTTGAGGGTGAGATCGCGCAGCGGGTACCCTTCGCATATCGAGCAGCGGCCGGACTAGAAAAAAGCAATGTTTTATAAAAAGTTTGTAATACAAAAGGATTTCGAATATTAATTTAGAATCTTTTCCAGCGGAATTAGCGATGTTGCATTTCGCAGAGTTGTAAAAATTGTTTCAGGCTTTTTTAAACTTTCTTAATACTTTTTGTGGTTAAAAATCTACCCAAAATATTTGAATGTTTTAGCAAAAAGTCCTCACAACTGGCGTTCGAAACTTAGTAAGTAAGCACCATTAAAAACCCAATTACCTTGGTCGGATCCCCAGTCGGCGTTGAAGCGGGGCTTCTCAGGATACACTTGCACACCGGTTCCTTCACCAATACTGAAAATTTGGTTATTTTATTCGTTTTGTTTGGATAGTTTGATTCTGTTAATTTGGAACATTCTAGCGCTATGTTTCAGAAAAATTATACACGAAAGCAAGGATGGTTAATTTTGATAAATCCGTACCCAGATGCCTCTTTTCTAGGTGTTTTCAATTTTGAAGCTTCAATCTGGTCGAAACGTATTGTGCCCCTTAGATCCGAGGCCAGTAGGTGATTTCTTGAAACATTTTTTTTCGAAGCCGGATCGTGCGAAATAAAAAGGAGCAGTCCGGAAATTATTGTCCGCAAAGCCAAAAATCCGTAGACTTGTCTTGCCAGTCCCTTTAGAGAGCCGATTGTCATCCCATCTTTTTTTGCTACGAAACCAAAATGCCGACAGCCACAATGCCGACAGCCGAAATAACGAAATTCCAAATAAAGGTAGCCAAAATATCTGCACCATTTGATTTTTCCCAGCTATTCTGGGTGTCGGCATTTTGAATGTCGGCATTTTGGCCGTCGGCATTTTGAATGTCGGCATTCCGGCTAATTATGCTAATTTTATACGTATAAGGACAGCCCGTTTTTATCAGCGCACATCGATAATTGGCAGAATTCCAAACGGTTACGCTAAGTAAAATTTCGGGAGAGTAGGTTGGCTGAATCCCACGTATGCTAATTTGCATCCGTTGAAGCGTTTTTTCGGCTAATTCAGGCTAATTTTTGGGATCAGTGAAGTGGCACAACCTTTAATTTTTTCCGGCGATTATTTTATGCATATTTTAGGTTTTTGTAGCTGTCCCGGTCCTTTTAAAAGCACCGGAAGTGAAAATCTGCACTCACCATTATCGGCCTTCAGATCTCGATGCACACAGCCGTGCTCGACCAAATGGGACATGGCAGAGGCGATTTGCGCCCCCCACCCGACCACCACTCCGGCACCCATCGCCACACTGGAGAACTTCTGCAGCACCTGGGCCAGGGTGTTCCCTGGAAAAAAAAATAGGAAAGTTATCATTTTAAAGGAGTCTTTTTAAAGGAATCATTTTCGAATCTGCGCAAATAAGGCCGTAAATTCAGCACCAAAAAACTGTTTGAAGGATGATTTTCAAAAATATGTTACATGGTACAATATTAAAAAAAAACTGAAGAAATTCCGGATTAATTCTTGATAGGAAGCTTCGGATTCTCATTTTTTATTTTTACGGGCGGGCCAGGACACAAAAATTCCGCTGCACAGTTTCTATCGCGCGCCCTTGTGACCGTAACCCCCCCAGAGCTCCCCCAGAGCCCGTTCGCCTTTTCCGACCAGCTTTTCATCGCGTAAATAATATAAAAGGAAGTGGAAAAACAAAAACAATAATAAAAAGCAAAAAGATAACTTTTTTAATTGGAAAAACACTTTTTGAAAGGTACAATGGGAAAATACCCATTAGTTGAACGTTCTGATGAGGTTAGTTGTCTAGATGTATCACTTGATGATAGAGAAGGATGGCGGGAGCGATAGAGAACAAGTTTCGGTGCCAAATTACTTTTAGCGGCTTATGCTCTTAGTCGCGATTGCCTAACGTCTGACAGATAGCAGAAACACGAAGACGTTTCCTGGTTGTTACGTGGACAAAACCTTATATGTAGGCTTGCCTACCGAAGCGAGCCTATGTTGAGCGACCATTGCATACGCTGCAGAAAAGAAAACTACAATGTTTACTAATCTTTTAGTTTATATTTTATAAAAAACAGCAGGCGGTTCCTCGATGAAGATGTTCTTCGGCGTACTCTCACTTCTGCTTGCAAAATTTCCAGCTTGTCATCCGGTTATACAGTGGCTTGAAGGCCGGCAACTCATACTATTCAAGTTGGAAGAGCAACCATTCATTCGGGAGCTGTAAAGGAACACGCTCTTAGGCTTAGCCTATGTCTACTCGTCACAGAATTTTGGTTTCTCAGCCTGGGAAGAGAGAAGACCAGAGAAGACGAAGGGTAGCGCACGTCAGGTGAATAGCTAACAAAATCCATTAAACTAATCGCAATAACTGAATAACTAATCACGAGCCGCAACTCCCTCGTCGGGTGACTCTATGATCAAGTGATACATCTAGACAACTAACCTCATCAGAACGTTCAACTAATGGGTATTTTCCCATTGTACCTTTCAAAAGTGTTTTTCCAATTAAAAAAGTTATCTTTTTGCTTTTTATTATTGTTTTTGTTTTCCACTTCCTTTTATTTTATTTACGCGATGAAAAGCTGGTCGGAAAAGGCGAACCACATGATTCCGCGGTGTTCGTGAGTAGACTGGCGGATAGTGCGCCGGACGGCGGGGGAGCAGACACACAGGGGAGGGGTGGGGCGCGGAATAGGCGGCGAAAGAGCGAGACTAGACTATAGCGCACGGGGGAAGAGAACAGGGGCGGGCCAGAGCGCAGATTCTCCCTTCCCCTGTATGCCTGCCATCATGTCCCGGTCAAACGAACACAACTGGTAAAGGGCGGAATGCTGTGGAACGGGCTTTGGGGGAGCTCTGGGGGGTTACGGTCACAAGGGCGCGCGATAGGAACTGTGCAGCGGAATTTTTGTGTCCTGGCCCGCCCGTTTATTTTTTGGCAATTGTGCATAAGAAAACACAAGCTTTGTATCGTCATTAAGCGTTGCATTTATAATGTCGAAATTGATAATGTCGGCATTCAGAATGCCGACATTTGATGATGTCGAAATTCAGTGTTTCGAAATTTCCACACGTGAATTCCCTGGAAAATCCACGAATGCAAAAAAGTTCGACATATCGAAATTTCGGCATCATGATTTGTAGGTTAATTCAAGGATGCTTTTAAGCTATCGAAACTTCCTGATGTCGAAATTCAGTGTTTCGAAATTTTCACAACCGAATCCGCTGGGAAACCCAGGAATGCAAAGAATTTCGACCTCATGACATTTCGACATTCTGAATACCGACATTATCAATTCCGACATTTTAGGTAATTAAAATATGCGAATATTTAAAAACCACATAAGGTAATTTTTAGATAATAAAACATTCATTAAATAAAACCAAGCACCCACCTTCGCACAACTCCAACAGCAACCTTCGAAGCCGGTGTCCAGGCAGATGCCGTGCAGCTTGACGACGTTCGGGTGCGAGAAGCGGTGGAACATCACCGCCTCGCGCTTCATGTCTGCAAAGATTTGTAATGATTTTTAATTAAATTAAGCTGTACAGTTTTTTGCTTTGAGAGATCTAGCAGCAGCAGAACCATAAAAACCGCGCGAGATGTTCAGACCTAAGTTACACGAAACACACAAATTTTTCAAAATTTTTGGATTTTAAAATTTCAGAATTTTTAGCATCGCATATGAATTTTTTGATGGCAAGGATAGTAAAATAAAAGGCTTTAATCAAAGTTAACAATTTTGTAACCAATGTTTTAGACAAATTAGAATTTATTTGTTCGTTCAAAATTCTAATTATTTGCCCTCTTTTTGGGACCAAATCTACGACCCCGATATTCGATTCACTCGAATTTAATTCAGATCGACGTTAAATGAACACGTAAAGGTTTGTATTTTTAGAGATCGGCATCGTCAGAAAAAGCACATTAATTTTACGTGAAATCAATTCAGTCTGAGATTAAGTGAAACATCAATTTTGCATTTTTTTTGAAAACGTTGGCATTGATGGTATGGCTTGATGGGTGGCATTGATTATTTTTGGCATTGCATTTTTTTCGCGGGTAAGAACAGCACAAATATCAAATTTGAAATAATGTCAATTACTAATTTAGAAAAGTTTCTAGTCGTATATACAACCCACTTAAAACGTTTTAATTGCTTTGTATAATCCAAATTTAAGCTGTAAAAACCTACCCTCCATGACGCCCTTGGTGTTCATGTTCTTCGGCTGTTTGAATGCAACATTCATCCAATTGCCCTGGAAAGGAACGTGTATTTTGGCAGAGAGAGAGAAAGAGAGAGGGAGAGAGAGAGTGAGAGAGAGAGAGGAGAGGGAGGGAGAGAGAGATAGATAGAGAGGGAGTGAGCTCTTCTTAAAAACTCACATTCCTCCTCAGTTGGGCCCGAAAAACGTTGGCAAACGTTCCCCAGCCGATCGAACCATTTCGCCTGATATCTTGAGCTTCGATCTGAAATTCGATTAACATAGAGTGGATTTCGATAAAGTTATGTTTATTTTCACCAAAAGATAAAAATTAAATTTCATTAAATCAAAATTCTTGATTGGATAACTAAAAAATAGAGATATTAAAATTGTTGGCACTGTTTATGAGTCTTCCCATTCTTTCATACTTCGATCACTGTGTATATTCGAGAACACTTGCCGCCCAAAGCAAAGAAATTTTTTGAAACTTATTTTTTTTGAAAGACGCCGTTTTTTGCTTATTTTTAAATATTTATGCTACTCTAATTTTAACCAAAGCATGGATTTAACAATACTTACAATTGGGGCCTCCACGCCAAGCAATCGCACGTGGGTGACCGGAAATAGGCCCCGCCTCCCGTGGTATTCACCGACGAACCACTCGCTTTCGCCACTAAAAGGAACTTGATTTTGGTCAATACTTTCAGATCATTTTAGGCTTCCGATATATTTTCCGATATAATGGCGATTTCACGCTTAAAACAAAAGTGTTTCGTCTTTGGTAGGTCAACAAATAGGGGGGAACGCTCGAATAGGCTTTCGGTTTTTCGGTTAAACTTCCTATTTTTCAGGATCAACAATAAAAATTTGAAATTCGAAGGTGGTAATTATAAATCATTAGCTATTAAATTTAAGCGAAACAAAGTAAATAGTTTTACATAAATTTTGCAAAAAGGTGTTTCATCTTGCACAGGCCGAAAATTGGGAAAAAATGCTCCATTAAGCAGCGGAATAAAAGTCGTGCTATTTTTTAAAATTACCAATTAAATAAATTAATCTGCAATGCAAAACTAGTGTTAAGATTATTTTGGGTACTTAGTAATGAAATTTAAGCAAACGAAATGTCTTTCGTGATTTTGCAAAAATGTGTTTCATCATTGACAGGTCAAACACTGGGGGGAAGATGCCCTATCAACATTATCAATAATTTTAAGAAAGTGCTCAATTCGACTATTAATTTGATTTTATAATTAGAAGCTAAATTTAACTTACGTCTTTCTCGACACTAGCCGCACAACGGATCCGTGGCGGAGCGACAGCTCGTCGTCGTTGGCCGCCTGGTAGTCGTTCAGCACGTCGTACATCTGAATAAATTAATGATGTTGTTAAAACTATTAAAATATGACGCATTAAATTTTTTAATATTAATTTTTACCTCGCTTGGCCCGGCCGCCTCTTCATATTCGGCTGGCTCGCGGAATCGGACTTCGAGCGCTGAAAAAAACTGTGTTTCATCGATGTTTCAATTCAAAAATTAATACTTAGGTCCAATTAAATTTTGTATGCTAGCTTAGGCTTAGGCTTAGGCTTTGTCTTGAGAAACTCACTTTCATTATCCGTCACATCACAATCACTCTCGTGGCTCGGCCTCGGCGTCGTTCGGGCCGAGATCGGTGACGGGCCCCCGGACGAGTCGCCCTCATTTCCTATAATAACATGAATTTTAATAATAGTTCTTTTGTATTATCGGTCGGGGGGAAGGGGGAGCCGACAGGGTTCTTAATAAAATTGCATTATACTTCAGCTGGAAAAAGTATTTAAAAATCAGTTTCAGGAAAAATTATCGATCTCCAAAAAGAAATTGAGTTTCAAGCTTGCTCTGCTCAAAACCGGATGTTTAACTCATTAATGCCTCTTCGGTTGATGGAAGAATCGTTCAGCCTAACTGAAATTTTAATTGACGTACCGTAACTCTTTGCCGACCCGGGGCGTTTCGGCGTCGTTTTTGGTAGATTGACGTAGGCGGTCTGCCGGCTGACGGGCGTCTTTAGGTTCGGCCTTCCTGACAAAATTAGAACAATATGATCTTGACCTTTATTAAAAAGCATTTAATCGTTTTCGACTATCGGGATTGGTGGATCTAAAAACGGAGCACCAATCCACATACTCAAATTTCTGCTCAAAATTATGTTTTAACTGACTGCCTAAACGTTCTTGGCTTGGGTCCATTAATCCGATGCCTTTTCCGGACAAAAAATATTTTATCTGATTTTCTAAAAGTTCTTGGCTCAGGTGTATTAATTCGAAAGGAACCGATTTAGTGTTAGATAAAATACAAAAAAAATACGGATAAATAAGTTTCGTAAAATCATGTTTCAGCAAAAACCATGGTACTTTTGCGAGTAAGTGCTTTAATTTTCCATGATGTTGACCATGTTCCTGCATACCATTTGATTAACTTTATTTCAATTAATTAAAATCTAAATTTTTTTATAAAATTAAATCCATTAAAACAAAACTAATGCAAGGATAATTTCGTGAAACAATGTTTCCGAAAATCCAAAGGTTAACCATTTTTTCGGTCGATTACTTAATTCGCTCAATTGAGTTTGGATAAATTTTACTAGTTTTTTGTAATTAACATAAATTGTTATATAAATTGCTAACTAAGAATTTAATTGTCTTTTATGTATTTTTGAATATGTTTCTTTTAAAGCGAATTTTACAAACCTTGGCCATCCCCCATGGCGATGGCTGGCGTCGCGTGCAGCACCTCGCACGAGATCGATTTCTGAAAAATCGAGAATAAATTTATTGTAATTATGATTCTGGAGAGGCGAATATTAAGGGCGTTCTTATTTCGGTAGTCCGAAATTATCAAGAAACATTAAATTCTCAGAAAGGTTCAAATAAACAAATTTTCTGGCTTGATTTTACAAAGCCGCTATTCTTATATCTTTAATGTTTACTTTATAAAACTAATTTTATAGCCTAGTTTGGTATTTTTCAAAAATATTTAAATAAAATGCAAAATTCTGGTTAAAAACTCATACCTGTTTGCTGAGCGGCCCGCGGTGCGTCGACAGAGCGTCGGGCGGCTGGAAGGGTATTGTTATTAGATACTAAGGTATTTTAGCACCTTTTTATTATATGGAGATTTTCAAATTGGGGGACTCTGACCCGGAGAACGACCTTGGAACCCTTCAAACCCTCGTGAAAAATTTTTTAGAAAAGAGGTGTTTCACCAAATTTAGAGCATGCGGAAACTTTTTGACGCAACATTGAATTGCCATTAGTTAGGATGAATGCAACTTAGTTAATTTGCCAATCTGCAAATGTCACTTGTGACTTTCTTTTGGACTACGATAAGGTTTCTATAAAATATTGACGGGAAAAGTATCTTACGGCTCGTAAAAAAATATATGCTTCATTGAAATAACGGCATCAGAAAAAGCCCGGCGTATCATTCAAGATTTTCCGTATTTTATGTGCGAAAACCTAAAGAATCGCTAATTCTAAACAGCCCTCCATTAATGCGCATCATCATCTCATTTGGATTACGAAAAGCGTTCAATCCAAAATTAACAGGAACGGGGCATCGTAGAAAGCATAGGTTTCGCCAAAATAAGTTCTTAAGAAAGCGTTTCGCTCCACAATTAGAGTTTTCCCGATCTAGCTGCAAAAAAAACCCTAAAAATTCAGCTGCCAAACATCTTTCGTTAATGCGCTTAATTCTCTGTTTTGGATTATGATAGCTTTAAATAAAAGAGTAAGAAGAAAAGCGTTTTGAAGACTCATGGAAAATATATGCTTCAGGAAAATAAGAGCATATTAAAAAACACCTGGCCCTATATTGGCTTGTCGCAAAGTTCTCAAACCAAAAATTAAAAATAAGCGCCAAAATTGTCAATCGCACATAACCTTACTTTAACGCGCTTAATTCTGGCTTTAATACCAGCATAATCTTGAAATCATGAATCAAACAAGTCAGATTTTTAAAGGAGGGCTGAAGGCAAAGGCGAGGTTGGTTTTCGCAAATATTGTTGAAAAATAGCAGGACTTGAGGAGAACTCGTAAATTTCTATACAACGCCACATGGGAATAGCGTGAAACATGTCGATTGCAATCTGAAAATGACATTTTCTTTGACGGTAATTAAGGTATCGATAAGTCCTCGGAAATCGATAATTTCAATCAATAACGTAAAGCCTTATTATTAATTTATACTATTTAGTGAAGATTTAAATAGGATATCCAATTTCTTAGGTAATTTTAAGCCCAAAATGGCCCAGGCTGAACCCAACGGGCCCGCTGAGGGGGGAGTCAATTGAAGGATGGAGCGCCAGGGGAGTGGGGGCTTCACTTCACTCAGTCTCTGCCTACCCTCTGATTCTCTACATCGTTCTTTTCCGACCCCCTCGGCGTCTCTGCCCAGCCCCTAAACGGCACCCCCCGACCCACAGGCTTCATTGCATAAGATTTGAGGCTTTGTTGAAAATTTATGTGTTTCGGGCAAAATGGTATTTCCTGTAATAAATATTGGACTATTTAAATCGTTAACACGATCTCTATAAATTTAAAAGTCCAAGGATAAGCTAGGCGCAAGTCTGGAGAAATAATGGTGTTCGCGAAACAAGTATGTTTCGCGAAATCCCGTAATCGCAAAATAGAATTTCATTGTATAAAATCTTCGTGGGATTATTGAAAATTTATGTTTCGTAAAAATTGATTTTTCGGGAAAAATTGATTTTCGCAATGCGAGTTAATTGACATTCCTAGTCTAAACTGATCCATGCTCCACCCATGGGCCTTTAAGAAGTTTGCTTTTTATAGAGCTGTCGGGAAGCAGAAAAAAACGTTGGTTTTGTCCAATATTCTAACTGCAAAAATTCAGCTTCATGGCATAGGATTTTTCAGATTTTGTAAGTTCCTATGTTTAGAGAAAAACGGCATTTCACGAAAAACCATCGCAGGTCGATAGTTTGGATTATCGGTACGGAACAAGATGGAGAAGTCTACTAAATCTGATCGTTTCGAATTGCTAAGTTCCTATATCTACAGATAAAAGGTCTTTCGTCAAATTGCCAGCTAATTGCAGAAATTTGCGACTTGATTGCATAGTAATTTGAAATTGTACAAAACTGTTTTTAAACCGTTTTTGGTTAAAAAAGCGCTATGGCAATATGAGAAAACTTAACTACTCAATTCTTTCGTCTTTCAAAAAAGGCTTACAATTTTTTTAAAACTTAATACTAGATAGCTCCTATATCTCTCTATTAGCAACGCAGCTATATGCAAAGTAGTCTAAAATCATGCTGAAGCCTGTACGCCAGAAAATTAGTGTTTCGTCGAAATGTGGTAATCGGGAAAATATAAGTTATCGAACGGCCCACCAAATTTGTCCAAGTTTCTAAAATATATTTGGATGCTAATTGTTGGGTCTTCTTGATAGCAAGAGTCGAGCAGCCGGGGGAAAATTGTGTGTTTCAGCTAATCCACCTAAGCGACGAAAGTTTGATAATTTAGTCAGAGGCGTGCAGTGATGTTGTTGCGAATTTTGGTTGGCTTGAATAATTCTTTATAGTGATTACTACAAAAATGAAAAAGTTATAGCATTAAATTTTCGCTAAAAATATCGTGACCTAGGCCCATCAGAAAAGAAACGTGGATTTCCACTAGGGGAAGGTGGCTGGCTGGCGCTATCATTTCCGTTCTTCACGTAGAGAGACAGAGAGAGGGGACCCGAAAAGGTATTCGCAGAGAGCGAGAGATGGAGAGAGAGAATTAGAGAAGCAGAGAGAGAGGCAGAGAGAAACAGAGAGAGAGCGAAAGAAGGAGCGCCGTTCGCCCGGTCGGCCGAAAAATGACGTCGTCGGGTCGGGCGGAGGGGGGAGCTGAGACCGAGAGGGTGCCAAATATTGGGGCTGGACATACAGATTGAAGTCAGAGATAGAGAGAGAGAGAGAGAGAGAGAGAGAGAGAGATCTTATTTGCTCGCCCAAACTGTATGTACCCCGCTGGACTCGATATTTTGGGCGTAGCTTTCGGATTCTGGCGTCTTTTAAATTTAAATTGAAGGGAGAGAGAGAGAGAGAGAGAGAGAGAGAGAGACGGAGAAATATCTTAATTTTCGCATTAATTTCATAGAAGTTCAATATTCATACTTTTTGACTCCGGGCCGGGCCTGCATTACAACCTGCTAAAAACCCGCAAGACCCCAAAATCTTGATACACATTTTTAAAAGCCATCTGAATCGTACCAGGTTTTTCCTTTGCAGCGTTTTTAGGATGCCGTCACTTTTCAGAGATTATCGGAGCATAACCAGCTGGGTATAATAATTTTGGGAAAAAAAGTGAAAAAACGCGTTTCACGGTATTCGATACCTAGGTTTTACGGGCTAGGCGCTAATCGAGGGTGTTTTGGTGGTTTTAACTTTTTAGCATTTCAGGACGCCAAGTGCTAGGACGAAAAAAATACGCACATTATTCGGTAAAACAGTTCCCAAAATAGGCATATCGACAAAACATGTTTTTAACCTAAGCAAAGATCAAACTTAAATTTTCCAGCAATTTCTAGGCTTCTTAAACTTCTTAAACCAGCTATTTTTAAACAAATGGCCTGTTCACGTCCCTTTAAAACATGCTAAAACCCACTTGAGCATGGCTATCCCCATCAGGGTCGATCAGCCGGATCTGGGGCACATTCTTGTTGTACAGCTTCTGGTACGGGTTCTGCGAGACGAGCGTCTCCATTTCCTATAAAAATTGTCTAGATTTTTCCAGAAATTTGTTACAATAGAGCAAATTGATACTGATTAATCCGTTCTGGAATATTTCGTTTTAGCTTTTTTCTTAAAACATATATTGTTTGAAGTAAAAGACAATTAAATCCTTTTTCCATTTTACTTGGATTTTTCCTTGCTTTCTAAAAGTTACTTTTAATAAAAAGTTGTAAGGTTTTTAAGTTTCTAAGTCGTAAAAAACGCTTTTTTTATTTATATTTAAAAGTTGTATATCAAAATTAGAAAAACAGCCGCATCGATATTGCGGACCAACGAATATTTTTCGTTCAATCCATTTTGCCTGCTTGCAAAATTAGGTTACGTTTTTTTATGGCGCTAATTTAACATAAAAGACGTAATCTATAGAATTCTATTAAAAAAGATTCTATAATCGGATTTCTAGAAGAAATGGAGGAAAAGATAGATCTGAGGGCGAGCGAATCGATATTCGTCGTCGGCGCTGTCCGGCCGGCTCGTGCTCCCCGGCTCGCGCTCCAGCCAACCGTCTCCCCCCGCGAGCCCTACCCCCTCTATGAAGTGTACGGGGGCGTATTGTCGCGGAAAAGATAAACCCCCACCCAGGAAAGATCACATGGCCCTGATGGGGAAATGTTGAGAAATCGTGGATTTTTTTAGCTTCTAGATTTTTTCAGATATGTTTTTCTAGTCTTACCAATAATATTATGACAAATATACAACTGCACCAAATCCTGCTATTTATATTCGTTATTTAAATTCATTAAAAATAGTGAGTTTTTAAAACGATATTCAAGTATTCATGAAAAATGTTACTTGAATCGACCATTTTGGCCGAAAAAACGATTTTTTAAAATAAAATTTTTTATGAAAAAGTTGCTTCCTCCCCCCCCCCGATAATGCGAAAGAACCTAAAGATTTACTTTCAAAGTAAATATGTATAAAGTATGCAATATATTATACTAATTAAGTACGTAGTAACGACGGGAATGTTTTTCGATTTTTTGATAAGCTTTGGCTGTGAAATGAAACATTAAATTTTGAGAAATGAATGTTAAAAATAACAATTTAGGCTAGGCAAAATTTTTTGGGATCTATAGTCACCGATATTTTTGAAACTTACTCTAATCAAAATTTATCGAAAAATATATAAATCACAGAAATATAAATAATCAATGATTTCGCCAGCCGGCCAGGTTGTTTTGGGGGATTTTTCCGGCAGGGAAACTCGTTGGAAAATGTAGCGTGAGAGAGGGAGCGAGAGAGAGATGGAGAGAGAGAGAGCGAGAGAGAGAGAGCGCGGGAGATACAGACAGACACACAAACAAACACAGAAAACGAACATCCATTGAAAAACCAAGAAAGGGAAATGCCCCCGCCGCCAGGGCGTCGCACGCCGGAAATGGACAGGAAATTCTGGAAGACATACAGACAGACAGGCAGACAGCGTAATAGACAAACAAACAGACGGCGCAAATGCACACGGAATTCTAGTTCTAAATAACCGGTTCTTTTCACCACATTCACGGAAAAACGTCTCCAGGATCATCGCGGAAATTATGGCAGAAAATGGAGAAAAATAGTAGAAAAGTGGATCGTTTTTCGAATATGAGCTATTTAAGAAAATCCCATTCCTAAAATATAAAAGCCTGAGTTTTGGCAAGCGCTGAATCAAAAATTAAAAAAGTGCAAAACGATGTTTCAGGAAACCATCGAAATCGCCAAAAATCCACAATGGTAGTGCGCCGAACGAGGTGATTCATTATTGATTTCTCTTTTCCTTAATCCCGTTTTCCAGCCGTATTTAGCGCATCAGGGGCAGCCTAGCAGAGATTGTTGAGGAAGAGGAGAGGGCAGGCTAGCAGAGATTGTTGAGGAAGAGGAGAGGGCAGGCTAGCAGAGATTGTTGAGGAAGAGGAGAGGGCAGGCTAGCAGAGATTGTCAACCCGAAACGACCATTTATTCATTTGACTTGTTCCCAGAAATACAGAGCACAAGAAAAGGTAATCACAACGCTGGACGGATATAAATAATTACAATAATCATGGGGTCATATCAACAAACACGCCATCATATTAGCATCGTTAAATGAGGGAAGATGAACGTCTTGGTGATGATGTAGGGGGCGTTGAAGAACGGGGGCGGGCGGGGCAGAGATCCTGCAACAATTACTTTGTTTTAAGAAATCCAGTTACAGAATTTATTTCAGGCGCAATGACATTTGCCAGTCGCCAAAATTTTATTTTTGAAAATCTGCTCAAAAAAAATCAATTTATTTTTGGTACTGGACTGTTAGCGGGGGGGGGGTTAGGTTATATTTTTTGCGTTTCATCTTTAAAATGTGTATATCTTGTTGTTTAATGGCGGTAATTAGGAGTTTTTAACTGCTAGAAAGTTTTTAAACTTTTGCTTTGAAAAAATGTTTCAAAAAATGTTTTAACATCCAAAATTTTTACTTTCCAATATCTAGAATCTTTATCCTTTTTGCATCCTTTTAATCTTTATAAAATGCTTTCATACGTTTGTATTCCTCTAAGCAAAAAAATTACGTTCTAACCCCCCCCGGTAAAAATCCAGTACCCATAATCGTAAATAGGTGTATTACGTTTGTTTTTGGGGGTAGACGCGGCGAGTAGAGGAAGGGAGCGGGCGGTAGATGAGCATGACCATGACGATGATGATGTGGTAGATGAGGGGCAAAAGGGGGGCGTGGCCAGGGCACAGCTAGAGGGCAGTAGCACCCTTCTTGTCGCCATCATCATCGTGGTGGTCAGGGGCAGCACCGGCTGAAAGTGGGAAATCCCGCGTCTACCGTACGCCGGCAAGACACCTAACAGTGCATCAGGTTGATCTCCGGCATCCTCGGCGGCACCTGCAAGTACGACAAAATTGGAGAAAAAAAAATAGTGTTTCAAATTTGTTGTTTCAATATTTAAAACTACTTCCGATATTTAATTTTTTTTGCATCGCGCTGATTTTAATACTTATGAATTTAATTTTTATGCTTTTTTTATGCCGTGTAACATAATCTGCTTAATGCCTAATTTTTAAAAAAAACCCGAAAATTGAATTTCCTAAGCGGTTCTTTGGCATTATCGGGGGGGGGGGCAACTAATTTTTTTCTACGATTCCAGAAAACACTAGTAAGGTTTTAATTGTATTTTTAGCAAAATTTAGAGCAATTATCGACGCTTGGAAAATGTGATATTTGCTTTCGGAAATTGGTAATTTTTCTTCGAAACATCGTTTTTTTCGCGTCTTTTCCCAAAAATTGGTAAAGTTTCTACATTTAGGGAGAGTAAAAAATGGTTTAGAAACACATCCTCACTTTATATTAAAAATAGAACCAGAATCAAAAAAAATTGTCCCCCGCTAATGCAAAAGCACCCTATGATGGGCTTTAAAGACGTCAAAAAGCTAGTAAAGGAATAAAATTATCGTTGGGTATAAAAAGAAGCCTGGCTCACCTCGTACAGCGTGTCCTCCTCGGGGTCGATCGGGTAGTGGTGGCGCAGGCGTTGACTGGGAATGTAACGATGTGATAATATGTTTCGGAAAAAACTAAACAATTTTTAAGCGCTGACTTTTTTAATTCCTGACCTGAGGTTGCCAAAAAAAATAGAAACTTATGTTACACGGAATAAATGTTTCGCATAAAAACTAACCTCGCGCATTCCAAAAATTAGTAAATCAACAGTATACCAAGTTGAAATTAATTTTTACTAAATTTTTTTATAAAAATAGCGGTGTATAAACCTGGAGTTAATTTAAAAATTCCTTCTTGTTCCTTGTAACGTAACAATAAATAATATAGTCGTGTTAATAAATATAGCCAAATTACAAGCGCAAAACCGTTCCAAAATACTTGCACAATTTTAAACATGAAAATTTTGGTCCAAAAGCGGGGCTTTTTGCACGAAAGTCTATTTTTTTTTTGTATGTTTTAAAAGAAATTTGCTACGCTCAGGGATACTGAAAAACAGTTTAGAAACGCTTCATAAAAAGATACAAGCTAATCAATAAAACCTACCGAGCCTGGATGCGCTCTTGGATGTTGCGCTCGATGCGCTGCCGCTCGGCGACGTCGTCCACGTTCTCGGGCGGGAACACTGAAACGCCCACAAAAAATTCGGTCCGGTTTAAAGGGGCCGGCAAGGCACTCCGGCCAGCCACTCGGACAATGCTTTTACATCCTCTACATAATCTTCTCTTTCCAATGTTATGTTCCGTAGATTTTGCCCCTTCAGGATTAGTATCAGGTTGGAAGGTAAGTCCTGTCGCCGAGATTTTGGAAGGCTGGCTAAAATCGTAGTTAGCTCCATTCTGCACATGCGATATGTCATTTTGAAGCTCTCTTCCTGAGCCGTTTCGGGAGGAGGGTCCTAGCCCGCCAAAATCGAGGAGGGCCGAGATACGGGCCCAAGAAGATTTTTCAAAAATTACCCAAAAGTGTTTTTGCAAGTTATCTCTGCATAGACCCATTTGCATGCGATACCTTTAACGCCAATCGATAGTTCTTGAGGAGTAGATATCGATAGCTGTTGAGATCATGAAAATTGGACACTGGATGACCGAGATATTGCAACTTGAAATTTGGCCCATTTCTTAGAACTTTTCCCGATTTCCCATACATTTTTTCAAAATCCGCTCTGCGCGCCCAAAAATAAAGCGGCAATTTTCGGCACCTGCCGGTCAAATCCAGCGAAATGTATGGGATTTCGAGAAACGTTCTAAGAAATGGTCCAAATTTCAAAGGCCCATATCTCGGCCGTACAGTGTCTAAATTTGATGATCTCAACATCTATCGATATCTACTCCTCGAGAGCTATCGATTGGCGTTAATGGTGTCGTATGCAAATTGCTCTATGCAGAGATAACTTGCAAAAACACTTTTGCGCAATTTTGCAAAAAACTTCTTGGGGCTGTATCTCGGCCCTCCTATATTTTGGCGACCCGGGACCCTCCTCCCAAAACGAATCAGGTCGAGATCTACAAAATGACATATCGCATGTCCAGAATGGAGCTATCTACGATTTTAGCCAGCCTCCCAAAATCTCGGCGACAGGACTTACCTTCCAACCTGATAGAAACACGTTAATTTCAGGAATTTTCACTGTGAAATTGCAGGTGCCCCCGACCCGACCCCTCCTACCGTATCTCGGCTCCCTGTTCATCTACAGGTGTGTAAAGTATACCAAAATACTCGCCAGAGCAAGAGGAACATTTTGGTATACTTTACCCACCTGTAGATGAACAGGGAGCCGAGGTACGGTAGGTGGGGGGCCGGCTGGGGGGGTAAACTGCACTTAAGCCTTTTTTGCACAACTGTAGAACCTTTTTTATAAATAATTTAACAAGTCGAATAGGAATCAAAAATTCCGGGTACTGAACTGTTAGCGGGGGGCTGGATTTTTAGCGGGAAAACCATTTTTCGCCGATAAAAAATTTAAGAAAATGAAAAACGTCAAATTTTCGAATTTACAATAATTTTTTTAAAAATTCCGAAATTTTACTAATGAACATTTTATGTAAATAGGAACGAAACGAACCATCGGAAATGGGTCCCTGGTGGCAGGGGGGCATCGGCAGCACGGCGGCGATTGGCGGCTGATTGGGAAGCGCGGCCGGCTGCTGCTGTTGCTGCTGCTGCCGCGGTTCGCTGCCACGCTGGCGGCGCTCTGCAATTTGCATAAACACTGTAAACTGGCAAATTAAAAAGCACTTCAAAAAATTTTTGAAAAAATATGTTACAACTGTTTAGCAACATTACCAGGCAATTTACGCCCTAATCTGATTTCTCCCATCCGAGCCCTATGCATTGAATTGTTAGTCAGTAAGGTAACGAGTTGTTGTCAATAATGCCATACGCTTAGCAGGGATTTTTCGGTACTTTCACATTAGCGGGGGGGGCTTCTTTAGTATTTAATTTTTCTGAATATGTAAAGAATTTACTAACAAATCAAAAAAATATAGATTTCCCATCGTAATTTTCGCAATTTTTTTTACTTTAAATATCATTAATTTTCGGGATAAAAACATTAAAACAGTTACTATTACGTTTAAAGGCATCCCTGAACTTTGATAAAAATCCCTCCCCCCGATAATGCAAAAGCACCGGGTATTTACCTTTCTGCGGGGAGGCGTGGGCCTGGTGCCGGGGGGTCATCAGATGAGGCGGCTGGCGCTGCGGGGAGCCGTGGGCGCGCACTAAAAGAAGCAGGATATCTCCCTCTCTCGCTCTCTCTCTATCTCTCTGTCTCTCTGCCTCTCTATCTCTCGCACGCTTTCTCACGCTCTCTCTTTCTCTCTCTCTCTATCTCTCCCTCTCTCTCGCTCCCTCTCTCTCCTGGGGCAAAAACCCACACTCCTCCTGGTTGGTGATGGACGGGATGCGGGGCGGGGCGCGCTGCGGAGGAGGAGCTTGAGCGGGCAGAGGAGGCGGAGGGGCCACGACAACCGCGTGCTGCGGCTGAACGGCCTGCTGATGATGGGCCTTCCTCTTTCTGCTGATATCGTCGACAGATGGCGGGGCCTTCTTCGATGCACCCGACCCTGTTCCATCCGGCTTCTGCTGGTGTTGCTGCTCCCGTGCCTTCTGGCTCTCCTTCGAATGGCCGTGCCCGGCCGGCACCAGGCTCACCGATTCCTGCCAAAAGATTATTTGGAAAAAATAACATGTTTCGAGAAGACTGTAGTTTAGCCGAGGATTCGCAAAATTTTTAAAAACAAGCCAGAAACATTCTTTCAATTGAAGATTCACGAAATTCTCGAAGCTTTAATGTTTTAGAAACATCCAAAATTCTTAAGATATTTAAGCTGAAATATTGCTCAAATCTGTAAATTTTCAAGAAAAATGTGTAAAGTTTTTACGTTTTGGAATCGTAAAAAACAATTCAGAAACACTTCCTCTATTGATATCTGAAAAAATGAATCTTTAGACCAGAATGGTACCCCCGATGATGCGAAAGAACCAATTTTTGAATGATCCGATTGCCGGAGTGAAATTTCAGTAACATTTTCAAAAAATTTAGGAATTGAATCTTTTGAAACATGAAATTTTTGCACCACGATTGAATGCTTCATCGGGCCCCCAACAACCGTACCAGTGGCTTCTTGGCAGCCACGGTGGGCGTCTTGTTGTTGATGTGGGCGAGGAGGGGGCGAGCGGCTGCCTCGGCGACGGGGCGCTGCTGCAGGCTGGCGCTACGCGGCGCGGTCGGCACCTCGCGGCGGTGGCGTCGACTGAAAAGGGGTGTTTTAATGGGGGAGTGAAAACGGCTCGGCTTAGGCTTGGCTTAGGCTTGGCTTAGGCTTAGGCTTAGGCTTGGCTTAGGCTTAGGCTTGGCTTAGGCTTGGCTTAGGCTTAGGCTTAGGCTTAGGTTAGGCTTAGGCTTGGCTTAGGCTTAGGCTTAGGCTTAGGTTAGGCTTAGGCTTAGGCTTAGGCTTAAGCTTAGGAGGCCCCGGGCTTACAGATTGCGATCGATGGTCTGCGTGCCGGGCCGGGGAACCACTTTGCGCCCGCTGCTGCTGCCGTTTCGCTGGCTGCGCTGCCTATAAAAAAGCGGTGTTGCTCGAAAATGTATAAACACTTAGGAAATTCTGGCGCTAATAGGTCGAATCGAAGCTGTCGGCTTTGTTTTCCTTTTCCATCTTTCGAATATAAATAGCACAGTGTTTATTAACTTTTCTTTGCCAATTCTACGAGCAAATTCTTGACCAAAATTTGGAATTTTTTGCATTTTTTAAGATGAAAATTTTTTCAGATATTTTGATGTGCTTCCGTTATTTCTATAATTGTGGTAGAATTTTACACGGTACCAGGACCCTAAATAAAAGTAGAAAAGTTTAGAAAACGCTCGTTTTGGTCAAAAACGGATGAAAACTACCAAAACTGTTCAAAAACATCGAATTTTCATGCAAGTAAACCGACGGATGAATAGTGTTTGGGTGCTCGGAAATCACTATCAACATTGTTAAAACATATTCGCATTAATTACTAGGCAGGCATAAGCTCTATTAATCAAGTGGGTAAGACTCCAGATAACCCCTCCCCCCCAGCCGGCACCCAACTTTTGTATCTCGGCTCCCTGTTCATCTACAGGTGTGTAAAATATACGAAAATGCTCGACACAGCAAGACGAACATTTTGGTATACTTTACACACCTGTAGTAAAACAGGGAACCGAGATACGGTAGGTGGGGGTCGGCTGGGGGGGGGAGGGTGTATCTGGAGTTCAGCCAAAAAGTGCTTGGCTCTCCCGCTAACAGTCCAGAGCCCGCAAAGCTATGATACCGTACGTGATAGGCGGGACGAACGCCTCCTCCTCGCCCTCCTCATGATGGCCATCAGTGCGTCCGCGGCGCATGCCCGTGTCCGACGGCTTCATCTCCAGCACCTTCTTCGACGAGCTGCTCTGCAACAAAAAAAGCTAAGGCTTCGGCTTAGGTTTGGCTAATAAGCTTAGGCTTACGCTTAGGCTTAGCTTAGGGTTAGCTTATGCTAAGTTTAGGCTTAGCTTAGCTTAGGCTTAGGCTCGGCCTAGGCTTACGTTTAAGCTTAGGCTTAGCTTAGGCTTACGCTTAGGCTCAAACATAGGCTTAGGCTTGGCTTAGGCTGAGCTTAGGCTTAGCTTAGGTTTAGTTTAGGCTTAGGCCTGGCTTAGGCTTAGCTCGCTTAGCTTACGCTTAGCTTAGGCTTAGCTTAGGCTTAGCTTAGGCTTAGGCCTAGCTTAGGCCTAGCTTATGCTTAGCTTAAGCTTAGGCGTAGCTTCCCCCGGTTCAACAGCTTACGGATCGATTGGCGTTCTCGTCGATCGGGTTGGCTCGATGCTTCTTCGATAGCGTACATCCCATTTGTTCCGCGATGCACCTGTATTCGGTTTGGATTTTTTCGCAAAAACTCACCCAAAAACGATGCGCTACAAAGGAATAAGTTGAACTAAGAAAATGGGTCTCTACGCCCAAGATTTTTCCTTTTAAACGCCGGACCAGATGCTAATTACGTCGAAAAACAGGAAATGCATATTTGATTGATTTTAAACTTTCACATTTTAAATTTGGATGTTGCGATACCTTTAAAAAATAACTAACACTGTCACACCACCTTTAAGATAATTTCTGATTACGCTAAAAATATTTAAATTATTTTTAGTATCACGAAACGCAAAAGTTTTCAAAGTTTTTGCTAAAAATCGAAAAATATTGATTTTCTGCGAGTTTTTGGATAGTTCTTGTGCTTAGAATATGAATAAATTTTTCTACAACAATTAAAATATTTAATTTTACGTTGTTACTTACTTCCAAAAAATTCGCTCCCCCCCTCCCCAATTTAGCGACCCCCCCCCCTGATGCTGCAAAAGCACCAAAATAAAATGCGTATAATTTTTTTATTAAGTGTTTCCACTTGAAATCTATGACATTTTAGCAAAAACACGATTAAACTGGCAAAAAGGAAAATTCGGGCGCGGTCGGGCAAAAAATATGCTTCACGAAATTTCATTTTCTGGTTGGTGATGGACGGGATGCGGGGCGGGGCGCGCTGCGGAGGAGGAGCTTGAGCGGGCAGAGGAGGCGGAGGGGCCACGACAACCGCGTGCTGCGGCTGAACGGCCTGCTGATGATGGGCCTTCCTCTTTCTGCTGATATCGTCGACAGATGGCGGGGCCTTCTTCGATGCACCCGACCCTGTTCCATCCGGCTTCTGCTGGTGTTGCTGCTCCCGTGCCTTCTGGCTCTCCTTCGAATGGCCGTGCCCGGCCGGCACCAGGCTCACCGATTCCTGCCAAAAGATTATTTGGAAAAAATAACATGTTTCGAGAAGACTGTAGTTTAGCCGAGGATTCGCAAAATTTTTAAAAACAAGCCAGAAACATTCTTTCAATTGAAGATTCACGAAATTCTCGAAGCTTTAATGTTTTAGAAACATCCAAAATTCTTAAGATATTTAAGCTGAAATATTGCTCAAATCTGTAAATTTTCAAGAAAAATGTGTAAAGTTTTTACGTTTTGGAATCGTAAAAAACAATTCAGAAACACTTCCTCTATTGATATCTGAAAAAATGAATCTTTAGACCAGAATGGTACCCCGATGATGCGAAAGAACCAATTTTTGAATGATCCGATTGCCGGAGTGAAATTTCAGTAACATTTTCAAAAAATTTAGGAATTGAATCTTTTTGAAACATGAAATTTTTGCACCACGATTGAATGCTTCATCGGGCCCCCAACAACCGTACCAGTGGCTTCTTGGCAGCCACGGTGGGCGTCTTGTTGTTGATGTGGGCGAGGAGGGGGCGAGCGGCTGCCTCGGCGACGGGGCGCTGCTGCAGGCTGGCGCTACGCGGCGCGGTCGGCACCTCGCGGCGGTGGCGTCGACTGAAAAGGGGTGTTTTAATGGGGGAGTGAAAACGGCTCGGCTTAGGCTTGGCTTAGGCTTGGCTTAGGCTTAGGCTTAGGCTTGGCTTAGGCTTAGGCTTGGCTTAGGCTTGGCTTAGGCTTAGGCTTAGGCTTAGGTTAGGCTTAGGCTTGGCTTAGGCTTAGGCTTAGGCTTAGGTTAGGCTTAGGCTTAGGCTTAGGCTTAGGCTTAAGCTTAGGAGGCCCCGGGCTTACAGATTGCGATCGATGGTCTGCGTGCCGGGCCGGGGAACCACTTTGCGCCCGCTGCTGCTGCCGTTTCGCTGGCTGCGCTGCCTATAAAAAAGCGGTGTTGCTCGAAAATGTATAAACACTTAGGAAATTCTGGCGCTAATAGGTCGAATCGAAGCTGTCGGCTTTGTTTTCCTTTTCCATCTTTCGAATATAAATAGCACAGTGTTTATTAACTTTTCTTTGCCAATTCTACGAGCAAATTCTTGACCAAAATTTGGAATTTTTTGCATTTTTTAAGATGAAAATTTTTTCAGATATTTTGATGTGCTTCCGTTATTTCTATAATTGTGGTAGAATTTTACACGGTACCAGGACCCTAAATAAAAGTAGAAAAGTTTAGAAAACGCTCGTTTTGGTCAAAAACGGATGAAAACTACCAAAACTGTTCAAAAACATCGAATTTTCATGCAAGTAAACCGACGGATGAATAGTGTTTGGGTGCTCGGAAATCACTATCAACATTGTTAAAACATATTCGCATTAATTACTAGGCAGGCATAAGCTCTATTAATCAAGTGGGTAAGACTCAGATAACCCCTCCCCCAGCCGGCACCCAACTTTTGTATCTCGGCTCCCTGTTCATCTACAGGTGTGTAAAATATACGAAAATGCTCGACACAGCAAGACGAACATTTTGGTATACTTTACACACCTGTAGATAAACAGGGAACCGAGATACGGTAGGTGGGGGTCGGCTGGGGGAGGGTGTATCTGGAGTTCAGCCAAAAAGTGCTTGGCTCTCCCGCTAACAGTCCAGAGCCCGCAAAGCTATGATACCGTACGTGATAGGCGGGACGAACGCCTCCTCCTCGCCCTCCTCATGATGGCCATCAGTGCGTCCGCGGCGCATGCCCGTGTCCGACGGCTTCATCTCCAGCACCTTCTTCGACGAGCTGCTCTGCAACAAAAAAAGCTAAGGCTTCGGCTTAGGTTTGGCTAATAAGCTTAGGCTTACGCTTAGGCTTAGCTTAGGGTTAGCTTATGCTAAGTTTAGGCTTAGCTTAGCTTAGGCTTAGGCTCGGCCTAGGCTTACGTTTAAGCTTAGGCTTAGCTTAGGCTTACGCTTAGGCTCAAACATAGGCTTAGGCTTGGCTTAGGCTGAGCTTAGGCTTAGCTTAGGTTTAGTTTAGGCTTAGGCCTGGCTTAGGCTTAGCTCGCTTAGCTTACGCTTAGCTTAGGCTTAGCTTAGGCTTAGCTTAGGCTTAGCTTAGGCCTAGCTTAGGCCTAGCTTATGCTTAGCTTAGGCTTAGGCGTAGCTTCCCCCGGTTCAACAGCTTACGGATCGATTGGCGTTCTCGTCGATCGGGTTGGCTCGATGCTTCTTCGATAGCGTACATCCCATTTGTTCCGCGATGCACCTGTATTCGGTTTGGATTTTTTCGCAAAAAACTCACCCAAAAACGATGCGCTACAAAGGAATAAGTTGAACTAAGAAAATGGGTCTCTACGCCCAAGATTTTTCCTTTTAAACGCCGGACCAGATGCTAATTACGTCGAAAAACAGGAAATGCATATTTGATTGATTTTAAACTTTCACATTTTAAATTTGGATGTTGCGATACCTTTAAAAAATAACTAACACTGTCACACCACCTTTAAGATAATTTCTGATTACGCTAAAAATATTTAAATTATTTTTAGTATCACGAAACGCAAAAGTTTTCAAAGTTTTTGCTAAAAATCGAAAAATATTGATTTTCTGCGAGTTTTTGGATAGTTCTTGTGCTTAGAATATGAATAAATTTTTCTACAACAATTAAAATATTTAATTTTACGTTGTTACTTACTTCCAAAAAATTCGCTCCCCCCCTCCCCAATTTAGCGACCCCCCTGATGCTGCAAAAGCACCAAAATAAAATGCGTATAATTTTTTTATTAAGTGTTTCCACTTGAAATCTATGACATTTTAGCAAAAACACGATTAAACTGGCAAAAAGGAAAATTCGGGCGCGGTCGGGCAAAAAATATGCTTCACGAAATTTCAATACTCGGGCAATTTGGGTTTGCATAATCATGCAATTGTTGACGCGTCCTCCCAAAAAAACTTCGATCCCGATGGAAAACGGTCGGTTTTCAGTGACGATTTTATGCAATTTTGTTTTTTTCTGATTCAATATTCAAATCAGTTTTTTGCAGTCTGCTCCAAGCTGTTCGCCATCGTGCGCTGCGTCTGCGTGCTGACCGTCTGTACGAATTTGTCTAGCTGCTCCCGAAAACACAATTTTTAGTGATCCTGCCCCTGGAGTACATCATCTACAACGACTTCTGGGGGCTCACCGAGAGCCCGTACGTCTTAATTTATTTTTATTCACTTTCTTTTTTATTAAGAAGATTGGATCTTTGACATATTCGGGGGGCGAAATGTTTCGCATAAGTCTAGAAATGTCTAGTCATTTAATAGAAATTGTTTCCATGGAGTTTAGAGTTCAAAATAACTATTTTTAAACGAGAAATACCATCAAAACTGTAAAACATTTTAAAAAGTCAAACATTTGGTCGAAAATCGGCCATTTTGTCGAAAAACTAGATTTTTTATGTTTTTTTTTCATAAAATTTTGTAGTTTTCGCGTTTACGAATAGTAAAAAAACGTTGAGAAACACTTACACAATTGATATTGGAAAAATTAGATGTTCTTAAACGTCAAAACATGCAGCTTTCCTAACAAAAAATATCGATTTTGCGCCCATATGATTTTTAAAAATTGTTAAACTTTTAGTTAGTTTACGACTTCAAAATAACGCAGAATTTTATTGAATACACTTTAAAAGAACCCCCCCGATAATGCAAAAGAAACCGAAATCTCATCTTTCCAGTTTCGCCTGGTGGGCTGCCCTCCGCTTCATCCAGTGGCAAATTTTGCTAAACGTGCTCGCCATCTGTTGGGCCAGATGGTAGGATTTTATGTAGCATTTTTTTTCGCATTTGTTTATTTTATCCGCAGGTCAAATTTCTCATGCAAAGACCGCATTCCAGCGCCCAAGGCCCGCGAACCGGTTTCGGGCGCTGGTTTACAATAAATTAGAATGAATTTTTATCAAAAGTTAAAGTAGGTATGTGAAACATGAGCTGGCTAAGCTCCAGATAACCCCCCCCTCCCCCCCAGCCGACCCCCACCTACCGTATCTCGGCTCCCTGTTCATCTACAGGTGTGTAAAGTATACCAAAATACTCACCAGAGCAAGACAAACATTTTGGTATACTTTACACCGGTAGATGCACAGGGAGCCGAGATCCAAAAGTTCAGTGCCGGCTGGGGGGTTTATCTGGAGTCTTACCCATCAGCTTTTTTATCAATTTTATCTTCATTTCAGTGCTTTTGTTGATATTGACTATTTTAAATTGGTTTGATTTTTATAAATTGATTGCAACATTTTTATTTTGCCCTTTGCAGCGTTGAGCCGGGCGGCGTCACGTCGGCGCGGCTGGTGTTGGAGAAGCCGTTGCTGCTTTTGTTTGAAAAGGTTGGAAAAGGATAAAATTCGCTCTCTCTCTTTCGCTCTCTCTCTTTCGCTCTCTCTCTCGCTCCATATTTTCTATTTTAGCGTTGCGAGCTGATTCTGGCCATCTACGTCTACATCGGGACCGCCATCGGGATCTCGTTCGTGCTCGGACAACATCAAAAGCAAGAAAAAGCGCTGTACGTCTCCCCAATGGTTTCTGCTAGCCTGCCCTCTCCTCTTCCTCAACAATCTCTGCTAGCCTGCCCTCTCCTCTTCCTCAACAATCTCTGCTAGCCTGCCCTCTCCTCTTCCTCAACAATCTCTGCTAGCCTGCCCTCTCCTCTTCCTCAACAATCTCTGCTAGCCTGCCCTCTCCTCTTCCTCAACAATCTCTGCTAGCCTGCCCCTCTCCTCTTCCTCAACAATCTCTGCTAGCCTGCCCTCTCCTCTTCCTCAACAATCTCTGCTAGCCTGCCCTCTCCTCTTCCTCAACAATCTCTGCTAGCCTGCCCTCTCCTCTTCCTCAACAATCTCTGCTAGCCTGCCCTCTCCTCTTCCTCAACAATCTCTGCTAGCCTGCCCTCTCCTCTTCCTCAACAATCTCTGCTAGCCTGCCCTCTCTTCTTCCTCAACAATCTCTGCTAGCCTGCCCTCTCCTCTTCCTCAACAATCTCTGCTAGCCTGCCCTCTCTTCTTCCTCAACAATCTCTGCTAGCCTGCCCTCTCCTCTTCCTCAACAATCTCTGCTAGCCTGCCCTCTCCTCTTCCTCAACAATCTCTGCTAGCCTGCCCTCTCTTCTTCCTCAACAATCTCTGCTAGCCTGCCTCTCTTCTAGCCACCACGACGATGAGAACTACACGTCGACGGGTGTTGCTCAGCTGTTCTCAGATGTGGTGGTCGGCTACTTCTACCTGTTCACCTCGATCTTCATCACCCGCCGAGCGCCCTCCTGGGCCGACCTCTTCCACTATACGGTGCGGTACAAGATAACATTGTTACCTTTAGCCTTTTTTGTCGGGGTTTCATAGGTTCAATTGGGTGGGTGTCGAAACTATGCTAAAAAATTATTCTATTTTTTCTAATCTGTTTTCAGAGCACAATCTGGCTGTTCATCAACATCATCGGCAGTTTCTTGGATGTGCTTGGCCAGGTGCGAGATTGTTCTGATTGGAACATCAATTTTTTAGTTTGTCCGCCTGGCCTGCGTCGACGAGGATGACGAGCTGTTCAACCATGTCGCCCCGCAGGATCGGACATTCAGTGGGTAGAAGAGAGAGAGAGACCAGAGAGAGAGAGAGAGAGAAAGAGAGAAAGATAGAGAGAGCGTGAGAGAAAGAGAGGTTGAGAGAGAGCGAGAGAGAGAGAGAGAGAGAGAGGGTGAGAGCAGGCTGACAGAGATTATTGAGGAAGAGGAGAGGGCAGGCTAGCCGAAATTCTTGGACAACATCCCCTTTTTCAGAGTCTCGCCTAATCGCCCTGATGGGATCTGGGAGCTGGCTGAGGCAGTTGAGCAACTTCATCGTCCCGTTTTTCGACTACCAGAAGCGCTCAACAACCGACGGCTCGTTCGAAGTCTAGTCCTCCTCATGCTCCCTCTTCTCTGGCTCCCCTGAGATGTTTCTCCCTATCTCTGGCCCCCCATGCCCTCCCATTTCTAACGCCAATGGGCTGAATAAAGTGCTTTTTCGGGTGACGATTCGGAAAACAATTCGTTTTTGTAGAAGAGAATGAATAAAATATATAAAAGGTATATAAAAAATGCTTACTAAAAAAACTTTAACGTTAAACAGTAGGAAACGAATAATATTAAAAATTTATTCAAAACACAGTTTTCGACTGCACCTTCACGCTGTTCTTGCCGAGCGTAATCTTCTGATCTCCCATGTCTGCAAAAAGTGTGATTTACAAAATGGTCTTATATCGTGGATTTTCATCCTGACTTATCCAATTTACAGAATGAAACATCATTTTTCAATTCACCTTTCTGGCGGCAGTTTCAATAAAATAATGGGAACTTTATTTCTAATATTCAAAATAACTGAAAATATTTAAAACGTCTTCTATACCCCAAAAATCTTCTATACCCCCAATCACTTACCTTTGGAGTGGATGCTGAACACTTTGACCTTTTCGCCGTCGGCGCCCTCCTCCTCGCCGACGCTCACGTCCGGCTCGTCATCACCGGCCCAAAATTTTTCAGATTAATTTGCATTTCAAGCCCCGCTCGTATCTAATTTTCGGCATTTTCGAACTAAATTTGGGTTATTCTACCAGAAAAAATGCTGAGCAACCCATTTTTTTCTGAAACACATTTTCTAAAGCCGATTTTTAGAGAAGACTACGTTATTTATTATTTTCGGCGTTTTTGCTGAATTTGTGCGTTTTTTGACGCCATTTGGCAGAGTCTTAAGCGATCAACGATGAATTTTTATCGCGGCGAAAATATCTTCATACGAAAAAGTTATTGCAAAATAACGATCGTAATGGGGTTCGAACGACCATTTTCGACATTTTGTGCTAGATTTTTGCGGTTTGCAAGATGCCGATCGATAGAGCATCAAAAAATATGCTAGGAATGTTAATTCCAGCTCAAAATTACGTATAATAAAAAAGTTATAGCAAAAAGTGAGGCCTAGAACGCGATTTCCATATAGGAAAATTTAGTGAAAAGCTAGTTTTCGACATTTGCGGTATTTTTTATACAATTTAGCCATTAGATAGAGCGTCAAAAATATACTAACAATATAAAAATAAGTGTTTTAATTTGAGTGCGAAGTAATGCAACATAGGAATTACAAAATACAGCAGAAATTAATGAAATCCGGAAACATGGTAAATTTAATTGAGTTTTAAATTATTTTTTCGAATTATTCACGTTTCCAAAGGGTCGTTAAACCACGCCCAAATAATTACAAACTCTTTTGTATACAAAAACCAGTGGAAAAGCCGTATAGAAATGGTTCGTTTAAGTCTGATAAATCCCATTCAATAACTCTAAAAAATGTTTCGGCGATGCGCCGTACTCAACACAGATTTTGTAAGTTAATCGTTCGCGGGTTGAGACAGCCAGTAAAAAATCTCACCAATTCGATGGGTTGTCCCGGTGATGACGAGGGGAAGCCTGTAATTTTATACTTTCTACGACATACTTTGCACTTTAATTTATTCGCTATAATCATTTTTGGAAAAGTTCATTTTGTCGAAATTCGTTTCGTCGAAACAACAATTTTTTGCCATTCATCTTGTCGAAATTTCATTTTAACGAAACGAAAGAAATTTTAAAAAATGAGCCGTCGACAAGTTTCGACAAAAAGAAATTTCGAAAGACTGAAATTTCGAAAAACCAAAATTTCGATAAAATAAAGTTTCGAAAAATAGACATTTCGACAAATTGAAATTTCGACTATATAAAAATGTCGTCATGCTAACCCTACCATTCTCTGGTTGGCCAGGCTGAATAGTTGGGGCGGAAGCGGGACTACCTAAAACTCCTAGGGTTAGTTTAGAAAATTATGCCATAGAAAACTTGAATTTAATTAAATTAACGCATTGTGAAAAATTAGCCAAAATAAAATTCGGTACTTTTAAATTTTATTTGAAACATACATAATTTTGATAGACATTATTGATTGATGTGAAAAAAGCGTAATAAATAAGAGCTGTCTCATTGCAGTAGAATATTTTACTCAAAAATTTGAAATACACAAAAATTTAGTTTTTTTAAGTATTTAATGTTTATGAAAGCTTTTCTTTTATTTAATTTCAGTGGGTTTAATTGCAGGATGACGTAGAGTTAAACCTTCTCAACCAAGTAATTTCGAGCTTACAAAACCTGAATTAAAATGTTATACTCACCAATTTTCAAGTCGTTTAGCGCCGGCTCGTCTTGCGCCACGGCCAAGCCCACTAATTGTAACGTATACAAAATACATATAATTTAAATACTTACCAAGAACCATCAAAAATAGAAGAATTCTAGTCATTTTTCGAGTTGTGGGAATCGATGTGAAATTCAGAATGGACCGGCCGATTATTTTTTGGTCGTGAAATCGGTGTGTTTCGCCGTTGTTAATTGCCCGGCTCGTTATTCGAGGATTAGCCGGCCAATCGACTAATAATATTTACCGCACACTTTTGGCAGCCGACCAACGTTTAGTGTAGTTTTAAAACGGAATAATAAAAATAGATAATATAGAAAAATCCTAGGTTTCGGAGAATACACATTTTCACGTTTTCAGAACTTTTCAAAAGTTAAAAAGCTACACTTGATGAGTTAAAATTAGCGAAAATTAAAATTATGATAAATCGCAACAATCAACTAATTTAATTCAGGAAAAATTAGTGAATGTCTTGAAAGTCAAAAAAGCTGAAAAACTAATTACAGAGGCACCAAACTTCTATCAATACTAATTTAAGTAAAAAATGTAGTAAGTAAGTAAGTAAATTTTCACGCTAAAAATCCCCAATAACGAAACATGTCGAAAGTCTCATGACGGATTCCCATATCCGCATGATTCCTTTCGAGGGAAAACCATTACGTAATCCAATCCGGGTCCCGCCGCGGGGCGCTCGGGAGGAATTTCCCACCGTACCCGCCCCCGGCTCAGAGGGTCCCTTTTCAGTCCCGCGATTTATGGGTAATTCTCACGGGAACTGAACCCTTGTCGCTCGTTGATCCAACACCCTGTTCCGGATCCTAATCCCCGTGACTGGCATAGCTAGCGCGGGTGATTAGGCTTCCGAGGACTATGACATTTCCTCGTGCTCTCAATTCTCTCGTGTTCCGGTAATTGTGTGTCTACTAATAAACCTTTTGTCTCTATTCCTTTTCTATATTGGTAATCGCATTGCAAGCATTGGGAGAATCACAGAAATACTAAATCCACTGAACAACCGATGCCTCTGAATGGGGTTACTCTCTCTTAAGGGTGACAGTGGCAACCTTCCTCATATAGTTGATCATATCCTATATGGGGAATGGAGTGTCTCCCTTTTGACATGGTGCGTCGGCCGGGAATCGAACCCGGGTCGCCCGCGTGGCAGGCGAGCATTCTACCACTGAACCTGACTGGAGAGAATTGGTAACCGTAGGGGTGGCCCGGTCGGATGGAATGATCCGGGTTGGCCAACTATCCCCTAGTAGGGATTTATCCTTACGCCGCGGTCCTAACTCTCCAGGAGATGGGCACGGTAAGTCGTCCGAAGGGGGATGGTGGTGTGCTAATCAAAGGTACGCAACTTTGAATAGACCCAATTCGCTAAAACCAGAACCGCCGTTGGCCAACGGCAAGAGATTGGGGAGCAGCTCGGTAGTTTGCTTTCGAGCGGCCTGGCTCCCCCATCGGGAAGGCATGCCAACACTCGATGAGCCTTGCGCTCTGGTAGTTAGGCAAAACCCCGTCGCTTGAAACCAAAACCGCCGAAGAAAGAAGGAGATGCTACGAGTGTTGGACAACAAATTCGACAAATCGGCAAGATTTCGGCATGGTCGGCTCACGGAAGGCAGCAACAATGTGACGACATCGCTGTTGTTGGAAGGGAAGTTGTCCATGGGTGCCCAATTAGGTATTCTTGACGCTTGTCGCAGGAATTACTTGATTTGCGCATTTTTCTCTTGCAGAATCCCATCAAATTCAGCACCTACGAATTTCGCATTACCAAAAACCTTTGCTTTTTGTACCAAAACCGAATTTCGATGTAAAAAGTCATGCAGTAACGCAGAAACTAACTGCCACTTGCTGTTTGATGTTCATTCCATTTTCTCCGGAATGAAAACATCGATTTTGAAACCAAAACCGAAGGAATAGCTGCAACCCGTAGCTTATTTTTTCAAGAAATTGCAGCTGTTGATTCTATTTATAGCGTCCTCAGCGCAATTTTCGAAGAAATCAATTTTCTTCAACCAATTCCATGATCAGCACAACGTTGGCTTACTTTTCCAAACGAGCGAAGAGAAAGAAGAAGGATTTCTCGGAAACAACACGGAATTCGCAAAGTTTGGACGCCTAAAACACAAGGGGTGTACGAACTACACCGCCGGGGTACGGTAGCCGCGGGCTAGCGGACAACCCCCTCTCGATTTTTCTCCCAAAATTTGCGAAGAGGAATTACCCTCACCCGTGTGTTTTCGATCCTTTTTTCTGTGAAAGTTCCTCATTTCACCCTTTCTCTATCAAATTGCTCTATTTGTTGCTGATCATGTACCCAAAACGAGGTTTGAACCAAAACCACTTTCTGATCAGTTTTCGGCAACAATATGAATCCCGTATTGCCCGTTAACTGGGGAAATTTTATTTCCTTATGTCAGAAAGCCTGAACCAAGCCAAGAATTCGGCAGTGAACGTGGCGATTGCTATATTGGTTGCCCTCTCTGCCGGCATTCATAACCAAAACGAGTTTATCGACGTTGAGCGACATTTCTCGCCTTCGAAGATGAATTCAACAGGACAAGTCTTATGATTGCTGTTGACGTTTGCTATAGTGGTTGTCCGCGTCATAAGATTTTACTGTATTTCCCTCAGGTTCTACTCTCACGGTAGAATCAAACAGTTCCTTTGAGAGCAGTGAGCATAGTTTCACCGAGTGTGAAATAAGGTTCGCGGCACGCATTAGTGTGCGCTCTCAAATTTCAACGCAAAACCGTTTGGGAACAGTGAGCATAATTTCACCATGCGTGAGATAAGGTTCGCGGCATGCATTTGCATGCGTTCTTCGAATATCCAATACCCGTCAACGCGCCACAAGCCGAAACGTGCGCCCAATGGCCGAAGTTCGTCGGATCGCTCGCCAGAAGAGCTCGATGGGCGTCAAACATCGATCGTCGGCGGCAGTGCAGCGATCGTCTAGCTGTAAAGTCGCTGGCGTTGATGCGAAATGTTCAAGTTCGAGGCTGCTGGCGCCGGAGATGATGCTCGTCGCCTTTGTGCCACGGCGAATCAAGACTTCTGTGCTACCGATCGTTAAAAATGAGACGTGGGCAGCAAAGTCTGCGCTGACAGGTCACTCTACCCAATACCAATCTTTCCTCGATGTTCGGCACACCAATAATGTGATTAAATGTCACCTCTTATTGATAGTTGCTTCCTAATTTGTATAGGAACATCGTTGAAAAACCCCAAAACGAGCAGAAATTGCGTGGAATTAGCAATTCGCTAACACAACGTCGTTTTGAGCTCTATTGCGCGTTGGCAAAAACGAATTTGCTATTCGCGAAGTCAAATCCGCGTTTAGAAGAAGAAATACGATTCGTTTGTCGCTAATTCGTTGGACAAATTCGTTTTTAAGCTTGGAAACCTCGCGTTTCAGGCGGCCAAACGTGCAATATCCAAAACCAGGAGCATTGATTAATCCATTCAATGTTTCCTTTATTCTATTTCCAAAACCAGTATGAATTTAGGTAGTTTCAGGCATTCGGTCGGACTTCCGGCTAGCTTGCCTGCTTACATACCTCTATTTCGTACACAGAACCCAATTCCTCGGGCGTAGTCGTTCGTTCCAACGAGCGCGCGCTCGCAATATTTGTTTTTGTTCATCGAGCAAGTCTCGCGCTGAGCAAAAAGTAAATAAACAATGCATTTTGCATTACCGCGCAACTTTTGAAGTTGCGGCGGAAACACAAAACCTAGAACCAGCACCTTTTCGGCGGAAAGACGAGTGCAAAACACTCCCTTTCACCTTGCTTGCGCAATATGTTTGCAAAAGCGAGCCGTCGAATGCAAATACCAATACCAGCAGCTCATTCGTACGCCGGGCAACTCTTGGATCGACTCCACCAGCCCGCCGACACGTGTTCAAGGATATCGTGAAGCTTCTGCGCAGCCTCTACGGCCGCGAAGCGTCGATACCTCGTACGAGTCGGTGCTGCGCGTCATGGATGGCGTCGATGGAGGTCTGGCACCGATGATTTCTGCATTCTTTGCAAGTAACCATTTGGCATACGTTTCTTGACGACATGAACTCCGTGTTACGTCGGGAATACGTGATTTGTTAATCGTTGCTAACCAAAACCATGGTTAATAGAGAATTCTGTTTTCCATATTCAAAACCAAGGTAGAAAGGAATTTCCTTTGGTTGCGCGCTCATTGAGTCGAACCTGAAATTACTTTGCCGCTCAGAACCAAGTCCCTTTTTGTCTCAGAACCAATGTCAAGGGTCTTGTGAGAAGGGTTCGTCCCCCTCGCCGGACCCTGGCCTGATCCAATATCCAACACCGGCCGCGTACGCCAACCAGTTCGTCCTCGCGCTGCATGGTCGCCTTCCACGCTCGTGTCCAAGTCCATGGTCCACAACACTCCACCTATCGGTCCAGCAGTGCTCAAGCGTTCCAGAAGTACGTTCCCTTCCCCTAACTGTTTCGGCAGAGGTACGGGCCTCCTAGCGCCACTCAGTTTCCCACCCCTTTTGTCTTTATGACCCATCGTTCCCCACCCCTAGGATTTCTAATGTCTTGGCCCTCCCGCCCCCAGTGTTTTTCTAAATACACACATTTATCCGTTTCACTTCTTCCACCATCCACCATCACGAGATGTCACACCCCTATCGTGTATTTAATACCAATTCCGCCTTTCCCGGGCCCCCAGGCCTTCTCACCAGACCATTTTCCTACCAAGCCTACCGCACCCCAGTCCAGAGGGTTCAACTCATACCTCTACTGGGGGGTCGCTCAATCTGGTCCACATCGGCAGCCAGGCCGGAGGGTTCTACCCATAACTCCCCTGGTGAGGCATCGCCCTCGTTGTCCGTGTGGGCCGGGAGTGTCGAAAGTCTCATGACGGATTCCCATATCCGCATGATTCCTTTCGAGGGAAAACCATTACGTAATCCAATCCGGGTCCCGCCGCGGGGCGCTCGGGAGGAATTTCCCACCGTACCCGCCCCCGGCTCAGAGGGTCCCTTTTCAGTCCCGCGATTTATGGGTAATTCTCACGGGAACTGAACCCTTGTCGCTCGTTGATCCAACACCCTGTTCCGGATCCTAATCCCCGTGACTGGCATAGCTAGCGCGGGTGATTAGGCTTCCGAGGACTATGACATTTCCTCGTGCTCTCAATTCTCTCGTGTTCCGGTAATTGTGTGTCTACTAATAAACCTTTTGTCTCTATTCCTTTTCTATATTGGTAATCGCATTGCAAGCATTGGGAGAATCACAGAAATACTAAATCCACTGAACAACCGATGCCTCTGAATGGGGTTACTCTCTCTTAAGGGTGACAGTGGCAACCTTCCTCATATAGTTGATCATATCCTATATGGGGAATGGAGTGTCTCCCTTTTGACAAAACATTTTAAAAACCTGATTGTTTTTTTAAATTGTGATCCGCGTTCATTTAAAACCAATTAATTTCATTAAATGAAATTCTATTAGTACTCTCTTCGCCAAAAAACACAGATTACATAAATCTGCTGATGGGTGGCGCTAAAAAATTGTGAAACACATTTCCTCATCCCATCATAGGCCCGCCGATGCCTGGCCCCGGGCCGCCCATCATCCCGGGCCCCATACCGCCACCTGAAAAGGTTTATATAATTTGAAATGATATTATTTAATACACGAATTATATGCTATGAGTTGTTAAGCCTGATGTGAAAGGGATGGTGCCAGCAAGAGCTTAAAGGGGATTTAGTGTGACGAATGAATCGCAAGCGATATTAATTTTGGACAGCCTGGCTAAGATCCGAAAGCCTAAAATCAAAACATTCGAAAGTTTTTCATCTCCATAAACATCTACGGCCACTTGAAAATTATCATGGCTAACTGCTGCAAACCTGGAACATAAATGTTTCAAAAAAATATCCGGCTCAAGTAATAACGCGTCTCGAATATTCATATTTCGACCAGGGTGTAATTATACGGCATTGTTGCTGGTTTTAAAATTAGATTAATTAAAAGCAGGGCTCTCAACAGAGTTAGATCGTCTACAGGCTGCTACATAATAAGCCTTGGCTTACCGTATCCACCGCCACCTCAAATCAAAATTTAATTAATGACATTAAGTTTTTGAGTCGCGAAAAAAGTAATTCTCCTATTTACCACTGTAATGGATTCATACGTCTTCATACTAGAAGCTTTTACATACATAACAAGTCCTTAATCCTTGCAAAGTGTAACGTACCGTACTGGCCGCCTCCACCGTACATCCCTCCCATATTTCCGCCGTTCATTCCTGGATTTTGAGGGTTTTTCAAAGAGACAAATACGACAAGAGCATGATTTTTTTCTTCACTAATTAGCTCGAATAAAAAGTAGTAGCCGAAAATTGAATATCACCAACTTTTTAAATAATTGCTCGACTTCCAAACTCACCTCCTCCACCGTAGCCAGGGAACGGCATCGCCGCGGCTAACGATATCAACAGCAACATTGCGATCAGGAATTGGTGCATTCTAAATTACAAAAAAAGATCAATTTATCGATTAGAACTTCCAAATAAGAAACCGAAAAAATCGCCCGACCTAAAAACCCGTGAAACACTTTGTTTTCGAAGTCTTGATTTGTTTCGTTGACCCGAACGAAACTTTAAATTTAAAATGGCAAACACAGCTTTAGCGAAAGATACCTAAAAGTTATATTCTTCTAGCAAAAAAAACCTACTGGAAATTAAATCGGCGGATCTTCTAGTTAGTCCCATCTTCGAGGCCGTTCCCTAAAATCTTATTTACCGCGGCAGCCCTTCTTTATTCTCTCAAATAGCCCTCTATTTCGCTCGCATTACAAAAAAATGCCCGGGCCCCGGGTTTTTATCAGTTGTTATCGTGGAAATTTCGCTCTTTGCCCCACCCTTTTTGAAATTTTGTGTTCACGGCGGCCTTGAGGGGGCAAAATCCCGTTCCGTAGCGTAGTAGCTAGGCAAAAACACCGCAATAGAAATTTTTTGGTTGTTCACAAAAACGTTGTTTTCTACAAAACTTCTCTGGCTGAACATTTTCGAGAAGGTTTCCAACACCGGGCAGGGTGTTTTTCGTAGGATCCAATTCTCCAAATATAAATAGCGGCTCTACTTCTAAACCGTTTTTCACTATTCTTAAACGTAAAAAATTACCAAACGAAAAATGGCAGTTTTTAGCATAATGTAGATTTTTTCAAAATATTTTGTGAAGTATTTAGATAAAACACTGATAAAATACTCCGGGCAAATATGCCTATTCGCGTTTCCGGAAGCCGATAAGATGTTATCATTGGACATCCCAAAGCTCGATTTCTCTCATTCGCAAGGATAGTTTAAAATTTATCGTAAGCCGAACGTCAACATATAAAACGCACCCAATTACAAGAATACCAACGGAAGAACAGTGGGTGCAGAAAGACTGGAAATGTTATCACACGCGCAGAAAGAAACAATCAATCTCTACAGGGAAAGATAATATGGGAGGCGAGTGAAATATAATTTTTCGGGCTTTGTACTTCTCGGGCGTGCTCAGCTGCGCTTCTTCATGCCGAAGACGCGGCGCATGCGCTCGTCGTACTCGTTGGCCAGGTTCTGGAAAGAAAAGTTATATCAGGAGGTGAAAACAAAATACAAGTCCTTCGAAAAACGAACCAGCATCAAATCGGCGACAGCATCCGATGGGCGGGCTACAAGCTGCAGGGCGTGACCGATGGTGAGCAGGGCATTCTGAATTCTAGATCAAGAAGCAAAGATATAGCTTACCTTGAACTCGGTGACCATGTACCAGACCTGATTCACCGGAATCTTGTTGTTCATCAGCAGATAGTTGCGCGAGCGGTGCTTCCAGAAGTCGACGGCGAACGAGTTGAGGTGGATCTAGAAATTGCGGTGCGAAAAGAGTTAAAAAAGCTACCTTTTCTCCACGGTGGTCAACCGGCTTGAGGTCGATGGCCGGCACGAAGCTCTCGTCGAACGAGAACGACTTTGCGAAAACCGGGACGAGCTCGCGCTTGAAGTGGTGCTCCTTGGTGAACGTGGCGCCAGAGATGGCATAGTCGGGGTCCTAAAAATCGTTGCAAAGGCGCATTCTAGCAGTTACCATCAAAGTTCCATTCGGGGCCAGCGTGCGCATGAAGTCGTTGTACATCTGCATCGCCTTCGCCGAGTAGCCCACCACCTCGACCTCGACGATTTCCGGCAAAGGTTGGAGGTGGACCTAAATACAAGGAGACAGTCAAAAAATTAAAAATAGCAAGCATACCCCCTTGGCCGTGTCGTAGTTTGGCGGCAAGTAGCTGCGCGTGAGCAGCGTGGCCAGGATGTTCAGCACGATCTGCTTCAGCTCGTCGCCTTTGTGCTTGCGGCACAGGTGGTGGAAGACCCCGCGCTGCAGCAGATGCGCAAACACCAGATTCCCGGGCTCGTACGCCTGCAGCATGGTGACCATCTCGAACAGGCCGCGGCCGGCGCCCTAAAATAATCTTTTTTTAGGCAAATTCGCGACAAGACCTTATTGTCAATCAACTGCTCGTCGCGCAGGAGTTGGGCTGAGAACCAGGTGTAGACGCGCAACTGGCGCAACAGGTTCACACGATCGTCGCCAGTACGTGTGACCAAGGCGAACGAGTTGGTCAGCAGATTCGTGGCGGCCTAAACGTTAATAGAAATACAGTGGTATACAAAAAAAGACCCGGCGCGGCTGGGAGTGCCAGATTTCTATGGGTTCCTTGGCATTATCGGGCGGGGCACTTTTTCTGAGAATCGATTTTTCCAATAAAATTAGTGGCAGTTTTTCTAAATGGTTTTTACGTTTCTCAAACATGAAAACTATACAAAATTTGATTGAACTCATAAATACAAATTTTTCAACAAAAAATGGTCGCTTTTTTACCAAAATGGCGAGGTGCCAAAACATTTTAGGTAGCTTTCTGGTTAAAATATAGCTCTTGTTTATTAATAACACTATTGCTATTCAGTTACTAGACATTTCTAGACTTTCACAAACAAGTTTCATCCCCCGATAATGCGAAAGAACCAGAAATCGTCCAAATCAAAAATTTCCACATCCCGATAGGCCCGGATCTTTTTTCTGAGAGATCCTGTAGAACAAACGATACCTTGAGCCTCTTCGCCAGCACCGTGTTCATCGACTCGTTCAGTCCCTCCTCGTGCTCCGGGTTCTGCTGGTGAAGGCGCGAGAAGATGCGCAGCAAGTAGGAGATCGTGAACGGCGGGTTCGGGTGCAAGTTGGGCAACGAGCCGGTCAGCAGACGGCGCATTTTTCTAAAGCAAAATTAGGGTTGCAAGCAAAAGCTAAACGCCTACCCAGTCGGAATTGCGGTGAAGATGACCTTGCCAGAGTGGTCAAACCCACGCCGACCCGCACGACCGCTCATCTGCCGGTAGAGCAACGGCGTCAGCTTCGGGTCGTCGATGCCAAAGATGATGGTCTTGCACGGCATGTTGATACTAAAATAGGATAAAGTGGAAAAGACAACTTCAGCTTACCCAAGAGCCAGTGTACTCGTCGAGAAGAGCAGCGACAGATGGCCGGTACGGAACAGTACTTCAACAGCGCCCTTTTCGACCATCGACAAGGCGTCGTGGTGGAAGCCGATGCCACGCTCAAACAATTGCAGCAGTAACCTAAAAGAGACATTTTCCTAGGTATTGGATAAAGCTACCTTGTGCTACTCCTACCCTTCGCCTGACGCTTCATACGTTCCGTCATCTTCTCGTACGCATCAGAATCGACGATTGTCCGGCCGTGGAGACGGAAACTGAAGGACAAAAATAAAGAACAAGCTTTATAAACCGACCGCTCCAACGCTTTCTCCAGCTTGGCCCGTTGCATGGCGAGCGGGTCCGAGGCGAAATCCTCCTGCTCGGGCTCGTCCTCCGGCTTGTCGCCCTTCTTTTTCTTCTCGGCAGCATCGCGACGGCGTTTTGCCTGTTTCATCAGCTTCTCCTCGTCGCGGATCTCGAACTTGTCCCTGAACTCGGCGGTCAGCTCCCATTCTCGTTGGCGCGCCTCGAGTACATCGCAGAGTCTAAAAAATAAGAATAAGCGTTTACGAAAATGGCGTCAAGACTTGCAGCCCTAAATTTTTGATCGAACAGCGCCGGTTTTAACTTTAAACTGAATTTTGAAATACGAATTGGCTGAAATAACTTTTACAGCTTCATTGAAGCGCAAATTCAGGGAATTGGCGGGAAGGAGTGAATGCCTATGAAAATCCACAGATTCCTTTTAGATGGCTCATTAAGGTTCTAAAAACACTTTTGGAACCGCAACCACCGGTTTCAAAAAGCCAGAAACCAGAAAAATTGCGCTGCGCTCAGAAAACTCCTTACTGTTTTGCCATATTCTCGCAGGTGGAGCGATCCTCGTTGAAGCAGATGGCCGGCAGCATCTTGTCCTTTTGGAGGCTGTCAATGAGCGGGACGATGTGCTGGCTGAGCAGTTGTTCCTGAAAAACGTAAAAATCTAACACGCCAACTGCAAGGTACCTGATTGTAAGCGCGCGAGCGAGCCTGCATTTGGCCCTCGATGGGCTTCTGGAAGGCCTCCAAAATTCGGCGCATCTTGGGCTCGTCGTGTTGCAACAGGTGCAGGAATCTAAAACGATATTTAATTCAAGTTAAATTTCACGAACAATCCAAAAAACGAAGCAACATACCGATCCTTCAGCCCCGACTCCAGCCTCCTCAGATCGGCCCTCGAGAGCCAGACGGGCTTTGTCGGCTCGTATTTGAAGAAGGCGCAAGGCTCAAAGTCGACTCTAAATTAGCATAAGGCAGTCGATGTACAGTAATTAGCATAAAACATCCAAAGTATTTACTTCGTCTGGTCGTCAAATTCGCACATCGTCTCGTAGAGCTCAAGAATCTGGCGGGCGGTCAGCTGCTGGTCCTCGGGGATGCCGAACATGCGCAGCTTCTCGGGCATGTAGACGCCGTACGGGATGAAGGGGATCAGACCCTGAAAAAAAAACTCGTATTGATGAAATAAAAAACCATACCATCTTCTCCTCGGCTCCCTTTACGTCGACAATGTTGTGGATGGCGAGCTCGAGCTCGGAGTAGCGCTCTTGATGCGTGATCAGCGAGACCTAGAAGTCAGGATAAAAATTGCCCGAAGAGAGGCCCAAAATATATTTATGCCGTACAGAAAATGAGCCTTGCTCCCCCAGTACCCAAAATCACCAAAAGTAATAAAATTTTAGCTTTTACCAGTGATTAGTAAAAAATAAGGCTTATTTAAAGCTGCAAAACACACCCTTCTAGCTTTGTCCGACTTGTCCTGCTCGAGCTTGTTCATCCACTCGTGCAGCTTGTTCACGTTGCCGATCGTGGCCGAGAGGGCGAGGAACGGCGTGTTGATCAGCAATATGAGATGTTCCCAGATGACGGCATCGTCAGAAGAGCTAAAAAGACAAAAATATATCGCACTTAGAGTACTACCCAATAGAATGGACTTCGTCGAAGATGACGTAGCGGATCTTGTTCACAAATTGTTTCGCCTCGGCCGTCTTGGACAGCAGCAGGTTCTCGAAGGCGTCCGGGACGGTCACGAGGACCTAAGAGTGAAATTAGATTAGCAACAGCAGAAATTTTACCTGGCAATTCAGGGCATTGAAGTTATAGTCGTTTGATAGCGTGCCAAACAGCGATTTTCCGGGCGTCATGGACTTGTTGCGGAAGCGAGCGTAAATGGAGCCACACACCTAAGACCGATAAGAAAGGCTCAACGTGCATACCTGATTCGTCAACGCCTTCGACGGGGATACGTAGACGACCACGTGCTCGTCAGAAGCGCGCAAGATTCGCTCGATGCAGTAGTAAGAGATGAACGTCTTACCGGCGGAGGTCGGCGCGACGATCAGCGCCGAATTTCCTAGAAGAAAATACAAATCGTCGGAAAGCTAGGTTCTTTCGCATTAACGAGGGGGAGGGAGATTTTCACCTAAAAGTCCAGATCGGTCAAGCAACGGCATAGAAAGATTCTAATATTGTTATTAAGGTTATATTTCAAGCCGAAAAACTATCCAAAGCCTTAGAAAAAAGTTCCAAATTTAAAAATTTTGTCAAAAATGGATAATTTGGATCTATTCGAAGAAATTTGCGACGTTTGACATGATAAAAAGTTGGGCCCCCGCTAATGCGAAAGTGCCGAAATCTAGATACCTTTATCGACCACGTCCAACATGTCTCTTTGCCAGGCGTCCGGGTGGAACCCGGTGACGCGCTCGTCCTTCTGCGGGTCCGACTGGATGTCGATCAGTTCGCCGCCGTAGCGCATTTGGTAGTACACCTAATTTTTGGTGAATTTACGAACATTCAATTATTACCGGGTTCATCTTCAGCGTCAGCTTCTGGGCCTTGGCCTCGGTGGAAACCTTGCGGCTGGTGAACGGGGCGAAGCCGAGCGAGTGCCAGATGTTGGAAAGCTAAAAATGAGAAATTTAATAACAAAAATTTAGACTACATCATCACGCTGCTTCTCGTCCAAATGTTCCCAATGTTGCGTGATGCCCTTCTTCAGCAGCCCGACGACGTTGACAGCATATCGACGGCGGTCTTCAAGATGCGCATCACCAGCCCACGTCTCTTGCATATCCCTAAAGAGCCAATATCATAAAAAAAAAGAATATATTTTTACCTAGCATATCTTGTCAAAAGCTCGTAGTCGCACAACGACTTCATCTCCGGGGTCTCCAGCGAAAAGTAGATGTTGGCCAGGCAATTGGTGGCCTATAAATAATTTCAAGATCTGGGAAAGCTCTCACGTTTTTGCCTTGTGCCATGGCGAATTTGACCTTGTGCCGTTCGTCTTCCATCTGCTTGTTCGTCTTCGCTTTCTTGTTTGCTTCGAGGATCTCGGCTTTCTTGGACACCTTGTGCTTGCCGCCGCCTAGAAAATGGATACATTTGGCGCTTCCGATTCACGGGGCAAAATTTCCAGCAAAGATTTTCCACTTTTTTCGCAAAAAGCAAAAATGTCCAAAAATTCAATTCTTGTCATCAAAATTAATAAAAACGGTCTTAAATACACTGTCATATTAAAATGGCGCCTAAATTCTTATGCTCAAAAATATACCTCCTTTCTTCTGCCCGGCCCATCCCTTCTTGTTCTCCTTCTCGGCGGCTTCATCGGCGGTGGCCGTCACCCTAGCAGCCCGCGAAAAGTCGACGACAAGGTTCGTGCCGCGGCCCTCCAGCGAGTGCGCAAATTGCTCATACCAACGGCTCAAGAATTGACGGCTCTTGTTGGCCCGCTTCTTCAGGCGTTCGTTCGTTTCGACCTTTTCGGTCTCCTGGGCGCATAGTTCGGGCACGGCGTGGAAACGCCAGCGGTAGCGCGTCTCCAGCTGATCGTCGAACGGCTCTAAAATGGCATGAAAAGCTGTTAGTCAAGTAGCGTACCATCGATGAGCACTGGCTTATCCCTGCCCTTCACATCCTTCAAGTAGGTATCGAACAGCGCGGAGGAGATCTGAAAACGAAAAAAAATTATTTTTTTATTCAAGCAGAAATTAGTTTCGAAAAAGTTCCGTTTTGGACTTTTTTAAAAATATATTTTAGACCAAAAAGTCAAACGTTTTCGAAAATCTTTAGAAATTTTAATTTTTTCGTTTTAAAAAGTATGTAAACTGCTAGAAAAATGATACACAACTCGTTATAGAGAGGAGAATTATAGCACTGTTGGGACACCTCATAAATGAGAAATCAAGCACATAATTACCCACATTGTGAATGCAGGGCACCGCCAGTTCCTTCGCGGTGCCGGCCGTCGGCTTGCTGAGAAGCTTCTCGTCAGCGTCAACCGGAAGCGGTTTCTTCGAGCCGGCAATGGCTTGTAGAGCCTCGAATTCCTTCTGAAGACTGGCTGGCAGCACGTTGTCTCCAGCCTTGATCCCGTCGAAAAGAGCTGCGACCAAGCGACCATCCCAGAGGTCGATGATCGGAAAAGCCACGGCTTCCTGGCCAATCAACTTGGTTGCAGCTTGCAGAAAGAGGTTGCGCTCCAAAGGCAGGGCAACTGAAATAAATATAAGGTTTCTAGCTAAGCCTTACCGGGTTGCCCTTTCTTCTCCGCGGGATATTGACGTGCGGCGCCGAGCTTCTTATTGAGGATAGAGGCGAGGATGACGGCGTTGGCAAAGTCTTCAAAGTCGGGGCTGAGCTTGTCGCCGGATCTAAAGAGAAAATCGAGGTAAAAGTTTTCCATCAAATTAGTGTTTTGGTATCGCTGATAGCACGTTTTAACTGGAATTAAGGTAGGAAAACGATCAAAAATGATAGAAAAGTACTTGAAAAAGTCGCATCTGGCGAGACAAATCAATTTTTTTTAGCTAAAATTAAATTTTTACTTAAAATTTTGACGGTTTCTGTGCTCAGGAATACTAAAAAAAATGTACAAACGCTTCTAGTGCATCACATAGACGATAGAATAAGAATAGATCCACAAGAATCTAGTGATTTTTCTGACCAGTGATGCAGACGAGAAAAATCACAACAGCACTGACCCCTTCAGCTGCTTGATGATGTTGGCCCAGGCGGTCGGCGCATCTTTTCCGGCGAGTTGCGACGGAGCGGCAGCAGTTTCCTGGCACGAGCCCGAGCCCCACAGCGCCTCGAGGTACTGCTCGTGGTTGGCCGCGGTGACGAGTCTCGGCGAGATGTAGAAGGCTCTCACGGACGAGAAGTTGACGACCAGGTGGCTGAGCGGCACGACGGGAACGGTACGGGCAAGCACGTCGAGTACTAAAACCAGCAATAACGTCAATTAGGGCTCAAAAGCTACCGATAGTTTCGAAATGAGCCTTGGTATTCACGTGTTCGTCGGGGCAGATGCCGGACACCGGATCGGAGGTGCTCGTCATCTAAAAACCAAAAGTTATCGCGACGAAAGAAACTTACAAAAAACGAGGGCGTCAGATCGGCGATGTAATGCGCCCAGCGAGGGTCCATCGGAGAGTCGAAGCTCTGTAATCACATAGACATAAGTAGAATAGATTCTTTCACATTGTCAGGGTAAAGATATGGATTTTTCGACCTGTTTTTTTTTAAACTTCTCAAAAGTTTTTAAATAGTTTTTCTCGGTGAAACCTAATTATTTTTCACTAAAACAATATTAAAACATTTGCTATTAAGTTACTAGACATCAAAACCCAAAAAAGTTCGGTTACCCCCCTCCGATAATGCGAAAGAACCGTTCAACCATACCTCGATTTCATCCTTGTGAGCTCCCTGCATCAAATGGGCGATGACAGCCGCCCGCATGAAGCCCAGCGTGGTGTCCTTCTTGAACAGATCGCCCAGACGGTTGAAGAGCACCAGCTTGAACTTGCCGCCAAGACGGGTGAACTGGTCGACAAAGTTGTCAACCTAAAAATGGACGTGGAAAACGGGGGAAGGGTGAACCTGGGCGATGAGCACACGCGTTTGCCCGCCATTGTGCCAGTTGTGGTAGCTGTGGGCGGCGCATTCGAGCAGCAACGAATCGATGGACACCATGAAGAACTCGACGTCGGCGAACTCGGGGATGATGTTCGTGTATTGGCACGGGAAGCGGGAGATCACCTAAATGATCATCACATGAGTAGAAAATAAGAAATAGTTTTACTGTTGGCGTTCCAGTATTAGCGTGATACTGGCATAATAGAGGGTATAACTATGTCGAGATCTCGAGTTGGCTCTATGCGGTCTTTGACATCATCGGGGGAAAGCAAGTTTTATTGGCACTCGTCTAGACCGCCCAGTAACGTTCGGAAGTATGTTAATAATGCTTTTAGTGACAAAAAGTATAAAAACGGTCAAAAACGGCTATTTCTGGCCGAAAAACCGATGTCTTTGTATTTTTTCTAATAAAATCGGCAAGTTTTTATGTTTAGGGATAGGAAGAAACCAGTGTAAAACACTTCCGCTATTCATATTTGAAAAATTCTGTCTCAAGAAAAAAGTTTTGGTTTCCTCCACCTTTCTGTTTTCGGGATGAATCAGACTTGAAAAGCCGCGAGGCGGTTTTTCGAATGAAATATCCTTGAAGTTTTCCACTATTATTTACCTCTCCAAGATCGTCACTCATGTAGTCGACGACCACATTCTCATCCTCGACGTACTCGTCCTCGGCGCCGAGGTTCGACTCGCTGGCCGCATCCGTATCGGGTTCGCTCTGAAAGAACAGATTGAAAAGCGGGAGAACCGCTACCAAATCTTCGTCAGCAGCGGCAGACACCGGCTTCACAATATCCTCAGCTTCTTCGAGCACATCGGCCACGGAAGCGGTACGCGAGCGGGGCAAGCGCACCGAATCCGAGACGGTTGGTGGCATTGTACCTGCAAAAAACGGACGTGAGATAATATAGTTTCGCAGAGAGAAGTAAAATAACTTTAGCTAGCCGACTGACTAGTTTTAGAAACATAAAAGTAAAAGTAACAATGCTAGAAATAGAGAGGAGCTGCGCTGGCGCCTGATATATCTCAATAGCTGCGCTTTTTCAAGGCAGTGTAATTCAAAGCCTTTCTTCCTAAAAACACATTATCGCGCTTAATTTCTTAGTTTGCGGAAATGGCCTTTGAAGCCGGCGGGGCTTCGACACGGGGAGTATTCAGAATCCGGCAAACCACTCAGGAAAGCGAGACCCGCGGTCGGACCTGTTGGAAGCCATCCTTTATCTGGCGCTGGTTTTTGTGCTGATGCCTAACACAAAAACGGGATCGCTAACATTTCTAAAAGTTCAAAAACTGGAACGAAGCCGAAATAAAGCAAAAGAAAGCTACGCTTGGCTTGCACGACCCGGAATCTAGACTGTTTTGAAACACGGCGCGTGTGATCAATTGTAAGACCGCTGCAGAAAATTAACAAAGTAATCCGTTTTTGAAGTAAAACTCAAGAAAAAAAAAAAAAAGCTACCGAGAAAATTTGCAATTTTTCGTTTGCGGGAAGAAAAATGAAAGGTTCCCGGGGGCAGGTATTACGTTCCACGTTCCAAGTTACGGTATAACACGTAGCGTGTCGTATTTTTGAGGTCAACCGCCGAAAAACATTTTCGTTTTTTGAAACTATTTCTTTTCAACTGGTTTATTACTTATTGCTTCTATTAAAAATCTATTAAAAATAAAAATAAACCTCTCGATTTGTACCAAAAATGCTCTATTCGGCGCTTTTCGAGCACATGGCGCCGAACCGAGCAATCTTCTTTTGGCATCTGATTCCGTAATCTGTACAATCGGTATCTAATAGTTTATCCAAACACAAAAAACGGGGCATAATTTCGAAATCAGTCAAACGCACAAAACGAAAATGATACACAAAAAAGGGAATTTCATGAGGGTCCATATTCGATCTATTCGTCATCCATCGTCTCTTTCGTCTCCTTGGCCTTCTTCTCCTTCTTTTTCTCGTCTTTCTCCTCTTTTTCGCTTCGCTTCTTTTCTTCCTTTTTCTCGTCCTTCTCGACCGCTTTCTTCTCATCGGACGGCTCCTCGGGTTTGGCCTTTTTCTCTTCTGCAAAAAAGGTAGGTGAAATATTCGCTTTGTTTATTTTGTAAGTTTAGAGCTTTGCGACAACTTTTTGCTTAGAATTCTATAATCTTTTTATAGGTCTAGGTTTTTTCTGTAACACCGACCTTCCGTCGGGGTCTTCGGGGGTTTTTGGCTCTCGTCCTTGTCCTGCGTCACCATCACCTCCTGAAAAGCCGATAGTTTTACCGTATAGTTGGATTCACTGTAATTGAAGAAATTAGCTATATTAATTTGTTTTTGCTAATTCTATAAGCTATTATCCACGGAAAAATTAGCTCAAAAGTGCCCACCAATTCCTCCTTGTCCTTTTTCTTGGCCTCCTCCTCGGTGGGCCGTTTGCCCTTCGGCTCTTTTTCGTTGTCCTTTTCGGTTTCTTCTTTCTTGTCTTCCTTTTCTTTTTCTTTTTCTTTCTCCTTTTCCTTTTCCTTTTCCTTTTCTTTTTCTTTCTCCTTTTCCTTTTCCTTCTCCTTCTCCTTTTCTTTTTCTTTTTCTTTTTCTTTCTCCTTTTCCTTCTCCTTTTCCTTCTCCTTCTCTCGTTCCTTCTCCTTCTCTCGCTCCTTCTCCTTCTCCTTGTCCTTGTGCTCCTGGTCGGGCTCCTGCGTGCCGTCGAATGTGTTCTGCTTCTGGGGGGCTTTCTGAAAACATAGGAGTCTGATTGTAAACCTTGGAATTGATTTTTTAGGCAGCAATTTTAAGGAAAGTTTTTCGAATGTAGCACCGTCGATTTTCGTTACCTTATGCCCAAATTTATTGAGCTGGATTGGAAAATGTCTGAAACATATGCTTGTTTTTTTTACTATCTCGAAATGCCAAAATACGGATTCTTCTACCCAAAAATGGCAGGGTTTCGACAAAATTTAGATTTTTTAGCATTTTTTAGAGTTTTAACTTGAAGCATCGCTAAATTAAGTAGAGTAAGGTAAAGGTATTTATTAGAGTAAACTATATAATAAAATTATACCGACCTTATTATTCTGTGTGTTGGAGGGTGCGCGGCGTTGTGGTGGGCCGCGGCCGGTGCCTTGGGTGTTGCTGCGCTGCTTCCGGGGCGTCGCGGCCGGTGGACCGCCTGCATAGATTTGTTACGTTCAAGCAAAATCGGCTTCGTGATTTTTAATTTTATTTTCCTCTCGTAATCAGGCGCACCTTCAATCGACATCTGCGTCTTGCCCACGCCCTCGTGGCTGCATGTCTAAAAAGGCTTCTCTAGATGTCATTTTTGCGTATTTAGGGGATCTAGAAATTGCGATTTAATCTTTTAATTGAACAATAAATTAAGATTAAGAACCTAATTAAGATTGATAGGTTTTAAAAGGTTTTTCGTAAAAAAACCGACAAGCTGCTCGCTGCTGGGCGCAGCGTGGATCGACACGCGCTCCGTTTGCTCGCCGTGCGCCTGTTTGTCTGGAAAAGAAAACTTTGAGAAAAGTATATTTAATTATTTGAAAAGCTACTTTAAATACATATTATACACTTAAATTTCAAAGGAAATCCAGGAATTGGGAATTTTGGGAGCTCCGTTTGGCATAAAATCTCGATGTTTCATAGTTCTCAAATACTTTTTCAATTGTTCTTACGTTAATAATTTGTGTCGTTGTGTTTCGTAAACCAGCCGATTACAGCCGCTTCGCGACTGCAATCGGCTGGACTTCGGGCCTCCCTCCATATTCTACACCACCACATTTAATCCCTACCTTACGCTGATGCCTTCATGGCAATAACTACACTGATGGCTTCAGATACCTCCTCTAGCCAACCCCCCACAAAAACATAGCTACCTTCCCGATGGCTTCAGATACCCCTCCGGCTCGAAATTCCGTTAAAAATCTACCAAAATACCTCCCTGATGGCTTCAGATACCCCCCATGGCTGAAATCCCCTTCAAAAACTACCTAAATACCTTCCTGATGGCTTTAGATACTTTAAATAATTTAAATAATTAATTAACATAATTAAAAAGTATTAAAAGTATTAAAGTAACTCAAAAAGGCATCTGGGCGCGCGAAGGGGCCTGGGGAAGAGGGGCGAAGGGAAAGGGGGCGTGGCCTCCCGGGGAGAGGGCCCCCACTCGTTTTATTAAGGCGCCACTTTCAAAGTTAATTTTAATAATTTAAACAAAAACTTTTTCGTAATTTTTTTATCAGTTTGGGGGTTTCTGACCACGCTCTATCCGAATCCGAAGAGAGCTAAGCTCTAGCTCCTTTCCCCTTCGAGTTGAATTCGGCCGCAGACACACGGACGCCTCTACTTTTTTATTATAGTTGATGCCGTGCTCGAAAAGAACGAAAAATTGGTATTGTACTGTTAGCGGGGGGAAACTAATTTTCCGAGGGAATTCACTGCGGCCCTTTAACAAAATAGACATAAAAAGTTAAAAAAATAATGGACGTGTTCGAAAAATGTTGACCTATTGGCCAAAAATGGATCAATAATGAGCCAAAACGGCTGGTTTTCGAATTTTGAAAATTGTCCAAAATATTTTTTTGTGTAACTTTCAAGCAATCAAAAACCTCTAAAAAATATGAAAATACACTATTTGTTAAAACCCCGATAGCAATAGACGGAAAAAAAACAAAATTAGTCCCCCGCTAACAGTCTAGTACCAAAAAAATTGCACATGGCTCCAAATTACCCGTCTTTCCGCCGACGGACGGCTGGACGGCTTTGCGCGGGGTTGTCGGCGGTTTGACGCCCTTTCGCGAGGCGGGTTTCGGCCCGACTGGTGTCTAAATTAAATTCGGAATATCAATTTATTTTTACGATCTTTACGATATTGCGAATTCGTGTCATGAATGAATGAAATGAAATCAAGAATTGTAGCCAGGGTTTGCTAGCTCTTTTAAAGGGCCATTGAAGGCAACATCGTGGATACCTTAGGCGCCGGACCAGACTTTGTCGTCTGCGCCGTCTTGCACTCGACGATCAGCAGCGTGCCGACGGAGAGCATCACTGCAAATTTTGGATCATGAATTTTACGAGACTTTTTAATTAATGGTAGCTGCAACGATTTGATACTTTGCAAATCGCGGAAATTTGAAAATTAAGAATTAAAAAAATGTGCTTCGACGAAATCGGAAGCTCCTAATTTTTCTGGAAATTTATTGCCATTTTCTTACTCTCTAATTGGCGCCCCCGGATCCTGGTTTCAAAATAGAGCATCGTGCGAATTGTTTAGGCTAAATTGTCGTATCCGGTCACTAAACCGATTTTGGACTTTGATATGCCAAAATGCTCCGCAAGTCGAGCTGATTCAGGATCAGTTGAAAAAGCTTTTCGGAAACACTTCTGTCTCGAGATATGACACTTCAAAGTTTGACTTCAACCCGTTCATTATATAACCTGTTCTCGCCCCTAGAAGTCCGTTTTCAGTGCGGAAAAAGATGGATAAGTGCTCGATAAGAGCTTAGCTTTACTCACCACACCAAGTTTGAGCCTAAAAATAAGGCTTCGTGCCACCCGGGGCCTAGTCGCTTCGGATGGGTGCGAGCTCGTACAGGGTTTCGAAATCGGGGCGCCCGAGGCGCGCGTAGCGGCCAGGCGCCCCGATTTCGAAAGAGTGGAGCGGCAGCCCATCCGAAGCGACGGCCCACCTTGCCTGACAATGTTTTTTACCCAAGAAACAGCAATTCCCTACCATTCCGTTCTTTCCGATTTACAGTTGGCGTATATAGGTGTATTGCGTACTACGTCTCGGCATATTTTGAGACCTTGTAAGCTACACATCTCTCGATAGCGATTTTTCCGAAAAGTGTTTTCAACTGATCCTGGATCAGCTCAACTTACTGAGCATTTTGACATAACAAACTCCGATTTTCGTTTAGTGACCGGATACTTCAGTAGCCAACTTTGAAGTGTCATATCTCGAGACAGGAGTGTTTCCGAAAAATTTTTGCAACTGATCCTGAACCAACTCGACCTGCTGAGCATTTTTACATATGAAAATACACAATCGGTTTAGTGACCGGATACGACATTTTTCCCATTGTTTATATTGAAGGTTTTGTATATTTTAATTATTCCAATTAATTAAAAAAATGCATATTTTGCAAAAAAAAGCAAAATGTTTTTTGGCGCTTTCGCATTATCGATGGGGGGAGACCAAATTTTCTAGGTAGGGCAAGTGTTTCTAAGCTGATTTTGCAACTATTGAAAGACAATTTACGTATTTCATGCTTGCTATTTTAAATAAATATCGATTTTTTTCGGCGAAAGGCTTTAAAATTTAAAGTTTTTTTGGGAGCTTGCTTGAAACAGTAAAATTTTGTTAAAAATACTGGTTATTAATTTACTAGGACTTTCTGGATCTTTAGGAAACCCCCCCAATAACGCAAAAGAACCAATTGTTTTATTCTGTAGCCCAGCTAGCGTATAATTAGCATAATCGCAGAAATCCTCAAAACCTGAAAAGCATACCAAAATGACCAAGAGCACTGTTGAAGCCAAGCCACGAGATGATTGTTGTTAAGAATTGAAATAGTAAACCCATAATTGCCGAGTGGAGAGTACAAAAACGGCTACTGTAGGCGCTTTTGCAGCTTTTATACCCGGAAATTTATGCCAATCGAATTTCCTGTGTATTTCAGTAAGTAATGAGCTTCTTCATGTAAATTTGTCGAATTCAAAAAAAATGGGAAATGCGTCGAAACACCGCATTTCAGATTTTTTTTGTTCATTTTTTATCGCTGTCAGCCGTTGATTGTATTAGGATATTAAAGAATTTTCTTGTAATGGTCTCCTGAAACATTGCATTTGGCGACAAAATTTTAAGTCTCTGTTCTTTCCCATTAACAGGGGGACCATCTTTTTCCAAATATAAATAGTGGAAGGGATTCTAAGCGGTTTTTTACTATTCTAAACATAAAATTTACAAATTTTTATTCAAAATCTCAAAAATGTAGATTTTTGAGCAAAAATCGCCGTTTTTTACCGTTTTCTTATTAAGCTACTAGATATTTCAGGCTAGTAAAAAAGTATGTTTTGCCGAGGAGCCATGCGCTGTATTCTGCGGTCTGTGTATTCTTCACTTCTTACGTCTTTTTCCAGTCAACAACATGTTTATTCGTTTACAAATCTATCCAAATTTCGTGTTCTCCTCTTCGTCAACAGTCCACTTCCGGAATGCAGGTTCCGTTGTCGTTACGGGCAAATCCACTAATGCACGTGCAGCCCGAGCGGCAATCCGAGGAGCAGCCCTGAAAAAACAGTGGTTTTTAGGTACTTTTGCAGTATCGGAGGGGGTATTTATCGTAATTTTTTTAGCGGTCCAGAGACTTTATGATATTTTTTTGGCTTAACCTACCGCGTCCAGCTCCTGGCCGCATTTCTTGTCGCAGGCGAAGCACTTATTCCACTCCTCATTTTCTTGGCATCCAGGGCCTGAAATCGAAAACTTGCTGCTGGATAAATCCTAACAAATATTTTATGATCCCTGACTTTCCAGGAAACAGTTTTTGTTTTCCCGGCTGGCAGGCTTGCAGAGATTGTTGAGGAAGAGGAGAGGGCAGGCTAGCAGAGATTGTTGAGGAAGAGGAGAGGGCAGGCTAGCAGAAAAAAAAAGAGAGTTTTGAGGAATCGCGTGGCGTCAACAGATTACTTTGTCGGATTTTTACCGGAATACCCTCTATCCAGAAACATACTTTTGTAGCACATTTTGTTCCGAATGCATTTCCCGTGCTCATTCCTTCGATGTTTGTCGGCACATCGGCACCCTGGTTGGCACATGTCGATCGCTGCCTCAGATTTGCAAGTCTATAATCATACAGTACAGCAAGAAGTAGTATGGCAAGTAACCCGCATAATTTCCAAAGCACAAAGCTTCTACAAATACCCACCCCTTCAAAAAAAATTCGGATTTGATCCGTAAAAACAAAATAATCAATCAGCAGAGAAAATAGACTGCATTGCTAATTTCTTGAAATCCATTTTTTTCTCGAGAAAAACCGACTTTCAGCTTTCTAAACAAAAATTCTACCTGCACGCCATGGCAGGTCTCCTCGCAGTTCGGGGCGCACTCCGTGTACACCTCGGTGAAGTCGCAGACTGCAAACGGGATTTTTCTGAGATGCGACTATTGCCAATTACGTAAAATTTGCCGAATTGCTTATGCCTTTTTAACGAAACACACTTCCAATTTTTAACTTGTGACTTCAAAACGCACTATTGGTATAATTGACAGGGACGCACTGCGGCTGCGGTGCGCATGGGGCCATCACGCATGTCACCTAAATATCTCCATTTTTTGGGTAAATAAGTTCAGGGACGTAGCGTAAGGTGGGCCCCTGGAAATCCCCCCCGGAAATCGGCCGGGGCCCAAAAATTTCATAAGGGGGGACCCGTTTGATTTTTATTTACTCAAAAATTTTGCTGCCTGCGGCACTATTTTTACACGTTTTTACTGCTATTTGTAGAGCTATGTAGCCTTTTTTTTCTAAATTTTTCGCCTGCGGCGCTGTTTTCTCGTTAATTTTTTGAGTTGTCGGAACAAATTTTTCGGGCCCCCCGAAACTTTTTTTCTGGCTACGCCCCTGCTTATGTTTCATAAAAATTGCTAGGGAGTCACGGGCCGAGCTTGCCAATAGTCGTCGAATAATAATCCTTCCACGGCTTTCATTTCTGAACCATCTCTGCTAGCCTGCCCTCTCCTCTTCCTCAACAATCTCTGCTAGCCTGCCCTCTCCTCTTCCTCAACAATCTCTGCTAGCCTGCCCTCTCCTCTTCCTCAACAATCTCTGCTAGCCTGCCCTCTCCTCTTCCTCAACAATCTCTGCTAGCCTGCCCTCTCCTCTTCCTCAACAATCTCTGCTAGCCTGCCCTCTCCTCTTCCTCAACAATCTCTGCTAGCCTGCCCTCTCCTCTTCCTCAACAATCTCTGCTAGCCTGCCCTCTCCTCTTCCTCAACAATCTCTGCTAGCCTGCCCTCTCCTCTTCCTCAACAATCTCTGCTAGCCTGCCCTCTCCTCTTCCTCAACAATCTCTGCTAGCCTGCCCTCTCCTCTTCCTCAACAATCTCTGCTAGCCTGCCCTCTCCTCTTCCTCAACAATCTCTGCTAGCCTGCCTTCGCTCTCTCTCTCTCTCACTCTCATTCTCTCTCACCTCAGCCATATGACAAGTGTATCCCGGAGCACAGTCGGTGCTCGCGCACGTGATTTGGGGCTCTAAAAAGAAACGAGAAATGCTTACGTCCTTGAGTTTCACTACCAATTTTCATGAAATATTTATTGGTTTTCCCGAATTGTACAAATATCGTTTTTGGGGGCTTTAGGTGCAAGGAAAGAAAGTACAGAACGCAACGCAAATACGGTAGGAAAAGAAGTACAGTACTACAGTAATGGAATAGAAAGAACAGTAATCACGGTGCTTTTTAGACTGCGGACGTTCAGGGGTGCGTTGTGGAACGACGGTAATCACCCGGTGCGGTACGGGCGGGCGGAAGAGGCGCCTGAAAGGTGCAGTGTGCTTTCCAAGACGTATAACGATTTTTTTAGGCGCTTTGGTATTATCGGGGAGATTTTTCTTAGCATAGATTTTTTTGTATAAAAATAGTGCAAAACGTAAAACTTTACAAATTTTTTCATAAAAATTACAAAAATATCGATTTTTTTTTGGCCGAAATTTGGCCATTTTCGAAGTTTTTGGGGTAGGTCTCTACTTCAATAACAGCTGAACTTTACTAAACTACTTAAATTATGTTAATAGAAATTTCTGGAATTCGCTAAAAAATGCCCCCCGATAATGCAAAAGCACCTATTAGAATCTAGAGGCCCTAATAAAGCAAAAACATAGAACATTTTTGGCTAGTTTCGAAGCTTTTGATTGTATTTCATTTAAAAATAATTAATCCAATGAAAAATATGTGAAATCATGTTAAAATAAGGTTTTTAACAATTAAACAAATATTAGAATTTTTACATAAAATTAACTTGATTAAGATGAGAATGGATAGAAACTTCAAACGAGATTAAATTAATTTTTAGAGGTACGATCTGTCTCGGAAATCCCTGAAACTTTTCGATGCAAAAAATACGCTAAATCTTTTTACATTTGGTCTATTTTTCAAAATGTTTGAAACCTATTTTCTAAAAATAAGTAATTTAATTTTTTAAATTTTTCGAAACTATTTGTTTCAAAATATATGTATTTTACAGTGAAATTTTTACAACATAATTTGCTCTTCACTTCTAACATTGTGCTGGGTAATCGATAAACGAAGCGGAGTACGATACACAAAATCCACATAACGCAATAAATAACCAAAACACATTTATTGCACAAACACAACAAAACCAAAGAAATGATATTTATTTAAGGCTTTTAATTGTTACCAGTATTTTCGACGGCAACGCAGCGGCCGTGGGTTCCTTGGCCAGGGCACGGGGCCATGATACAGGCCACCTAAATCATGGCAAGTGATCAGTTAATGCAGAAACTAATGACAAATCGTTTTAATTTAAAAAAATTTATTTAAAAAATATGTTTCAATTCAAAAATAATAGAAAAAGGCGCGGTTTATACAGAATTGGTTCCAGTTGCGTTACGAATGAATTAATTAAAATTGAGCCCTTTTTGCCGCCGCATTTTGGTATTTATATGTTGAATCGCGTTGAATTAGATGTTAAATTTAAAGTTATTTTTAATTCTTGTTTATAATGAAACATCGTCTAAATCCGGGATAAAAAAATGTGTTTCGCTTGATGGTAGTCGTAAAAACGAGGTCATTCAATCAATTCTTAGCCCTAGCCTCTCTGATCCGTAAAAACCAGTTTTTTGGCGGCATTTTATTCTCAGAATTAGGGCCATTTAATTTAGCTATGTCCACATTTAACAACGCAGTTTCTAACGAACGCAAAAGACGATAAATCGAGGAAAAGGAAAAATGTTTCGTCAAATATTTAGCAAAAAATCGCCGTGATTCCATCTAATAGCTTTGACATCAGGAATCGGTACGTTCTTTGAACTATTTCTGGTAGTTTTGATTTTTATTCACGAAATTTTTTAAGATAAACTTACCGTCTCCTCAATGCATTTGAAGCCGGCACGGCACCTCATGGTGGCGCATGGGCCGACTAGAAATATCGTTACTCTAACAGATTTATTGATGGGTATCTTAATTTGGCAAAAATCAGGATGTCGAAAACCCTTTTGTCGAGATTTTGTTCTGCCCAAATTTATTATTAGCAAAATTTCAAACCACCAAATTTAATTTTGAGATACAACAATATTGATAAAATGAATTTTCGCCCGAATGAATCTTCGACAAATTTAAATCTCGACACCGAGAGATTTCCACAAAATGAATTTTGAGCAGCCTGAAATTGCGCCCAAATGAACTTTCAACAAAATGAAATGTCGATAAAATGATATTTCGACAAAGTAAAATTTCGACAGACTTCCACCGAAAACATTCGAAAAATGCTGTTTCGAAAAAATTAAAATAAACCAAAGCACTTACGTGGTGGCTGCTCGCTCTGGCATTGCGGTCCGGTGGGAGTGTCAACGCACGGGCCTGCGCATCGAACGTTAGCACATGTAATTCCGGAGGGCGGGGCTAAAGGGGTTTGAACAATATCTGCACGGTTTTTAAAGGGCTAGTTCAGCCAATAAAACAAAAGAATTTCCGCGGCCAGGAGCCGAACCCCCTCTGCGTTTTTGTCTCTGCGCCTCTCTCACTTCCCCGATCTCTATTAGCTGTAGTAATGGGGGACTGTTCGGGCGCACTGTGCCTACGTGCATGGTTTCCCAAGGTACCAGCCCAAGCTCTAAAAGTTGAACTAGCCCTTTAATGTAGCGTCTACAATAGCCTATTTTAAACAATTTGTTAAAAATTCAGTTTCGCATGGCTGCCGACAGAGGAATAATTTCCTTTTCATTGATTCAAACTTCTAATTTTCGCGAAACATTCCGTTCTAAAGGGGCGGGCAAGGCTTGATTACAGATTTTGCTTTTTCTAGGGCTTTTTCCGCGCCGCAACAAGCAACGCGCACACCGGTTAACTGTACAAAAGCATCGTAATCGTTTACGCAATGGAATGGAGGGCAGCCGCATTGCGTGCGTGCCAGTTTGGCCCGTTAAAAACGGTTGTTTCTTTTCATGTGGATTAGGAGCACAGAACGTATGCTGTTAATTCTACGCAGTTTATTTGTGGTTAATTCAACTTTTGAAGAGTTATCCGTTCATTTTTTGTTTTTTTTTGCCCGTTTCTAGTTATCGTATTTAGGGTAAAAACGTACCATCCGTCGCCTCAGCTACATCCGAAACGCATTGCGGTACCGGGTAGCAGGGCGGGGCGAAGCATTGAACCTGGAATTTCCGTTAAAAATGACTGTTTCAAATAATTCTGGAATCTCAGAAAATTTTAGGATGCAGTTGCACACTCTATAATCGGTTCGATCACCATAAATCGGTGGGTTAGTTAGTTTTTAGTTCGGTGGTTGTTTTTACTATTTCCTACGATAGGCGTAATAGAAATTATTTTAATAGTGTTTTTACCATAATTTTCTTACCCTTCACCTAAAAAATATCTAATACAAAATCGGGAATCTCGAAAATTTGCTCGAAAAATCGGTATTTTGAATTCTTGTCATTATTTTATAAAAATAGGTTTTCATTTTTGTCATTTTTTATAGGTTTTTGCGTTTAAGAATCGTAAAAATCACTCTAAAAGCAAGTGCTCTATTTATATTTAAAAAATTAGTTTAAAGGAAAAACGAACCCTCCCCCGATAACGCCCAAGAACCGATCGAGGTAACCGTAAAATTAGTTTACAAAATCCCACCTGGATCATGGCGCAGTGATGGCCGGCGGTGCACTTGACATTTTTGCAGGAGGAAACTGGAAAAAACGTGTTTTATAACACTTATAAAACAAGTTATTGCCGAAAACATTACAAAAACCAATATTTCGAAAAGTCAATCTAAATTGCGAAATCTCGACATCTTTAATTTGGGTTTCCCGAGTCGCCGTTTTCGCCGAATAAACAAGATCAAGTCCTTGAAGACCAACGTTATTTTGAAACTCACTATTTTGCGGGATGCACGTCGGGGTCTGCAGACATTTCTGGCCGGCCGGGCAGATTTGCTAAAACCCACAATTAAAAATGATTTTTTTGAGGATTTCGGGCCAAATCAGGGCAAAACTGATTTTTGGTATTCCCAGGGCATACGGTATTGTTCAAAGAAAGTCGAGGCGAAAATTAAATCAACCCAGCTCAAAAACAACTATATCTTTGGCTGAAACACACCACGAAAAACTCGTTTTTGTCGCTGGTGATTTCTTAGAATGCGTATTTTTATATTTTCATTTAAATGTTTTTCCTTAGTGATTTTTAGATTTTCTGGAAGAGAAGAGAGAGCATTAATGGAATTTGGCTCGAAAATATAGATTTTTTCGCTGAAACATATCACCAAAAATGCCAACTTTTGGCTCTGGTGGGTTCTTAGAAACGGAATGTAATATTTTTCTTCAAACGTTTTGTTTTCAAGTGATATCGAGATTTTCTGGAAGGTACATTAGCGATACCAGGGCCAACAACCCGCAAGACGGTCGCGCATTAATGAAATTTGGCGCCAAACGTATATTTTTTTCGATGAAACATGTCACCAAAATTGTTAAGTTTTGACCCTGGGGAGTTCATAGAAAGCGTAATTTAATATTTTTCCTCGAACCCTTTTTTAGTTTACTCAGCGCCAGTTAAACTCAGCACCAGCACCCCAAAAAATTATCTTTTTCGATATATGTACTCTCAAATTGAGCCCAGTTGACCGCAATCGATTACAAGAAAACCGGACGCGGCACTCTGATTTTTCGATGAAACATACCGTCAAAATTGTCAGATTTTCCTACTAACCTGGGCCATGACGCACTCCATTCCGGACCGGCAATCCACGAGTTCACAGCTGGTCTGTGGGACGTCCGATTCTAAAAAATGCTAATTTAATGCGAATCCGATCGATTTGGTACCATGACCACCACCGTTGCTTAAAGAAGCCATTATTACTTCAGTTACAGGTTAGTTTGGTTCTATGGCATTGCCGGGGGGGGGGGGCTGATTTTTAATTTTTCTTAGCATGCAGAATTGCCCAGTCACGTAATAGTAAGCGTCTTAATAATGTTTTTTTGTAAAACTAACTAGCTTTCAATGGAAAATTATCCAAAAAAATGTCGCAAAATTTAAATTTTGGTCGAAAAATCTATATTTTATGTAGTTTTTTCACTAAAATTTTCAAAGTTTTTGCGTTTAGAATAGTAAAAAACGGTGTAAAAATATTTTCTGTATATAAATCACAATAGAAAAATCGGTTCCTTAGAAAAAATTGGACCCCCCCCCCGGTAACGGGAAGGAACCTATTAAAATTTAATATTATTATTTTCAAATATACAATTAGCTAATTATTAAAAGGATTTATTAATTATATTACATATCAATATTATAATAAATTGTTATATTAGTAAAGCTGGCTGTTAATATTATCTCACTATTCTCTACTAGCAATACCCCTTTTTCCAGGAACACATTGCGGTCCATAGCTTGTATTCTTGCATTTATACCCCTTGCGACAAGGTGCACGGCATTTTGAAACTAAATAAATTTAATCACTATTAAAGGGATTGTCACGCTCTAAAATAGCCAAAATTGACCTTCATCTTTTTTTTTGCGTACCCAGATTTAAAAACCGCTGGGACTACAAAAAAATTGCAAAACTTTGGCAACACGGTGCCATCACTTGCATTGAAACATAATTTCAAAACCCGTAAAATGCTGCAATAAACATTAAACCATTTGCAATCCACACGGAATAGGCGATTTCTCAATAAATTTATACAAATTCATATTCTTATTTATTTTTATTTTTACTTTTATTTTTCGATAATCTATTGATCAAAAAAGTCAGCAGGAACCTAAATTATGCTAGCATGAAATTAATGCACTAGTGGTTACCGTAAAACATTTTTTTTAGAGAAAATATTTGCAAACATGGTTGGTGTGCAACTATACAAAACTCCATTAACATTTAAAATAGTTATAGCAACTAACCTGGCCCCCTTAGTTTCGTAATAATTTTTGTCAAGTTTTATTATAAAAAAAAATTACAGCGACTCAAAATCGATATGTCGGCCATGACGTTGAAACATTTTATTGTATCCTATTTTTAACCGTTTGGAAAACCCCAGAAATCAACAGAATTCGGCAATATAAAAAGAGCTTTTTAATTTCAAGTGCTTATTGCATTATTACACTTTTGATGTAAATCGGAGAAAATGCAGTGATTATCAAGCCGCAATTTTTTTAAAAGACCGATTAGCTGCTTGAAACACCCTTTTTAAAAGGAGCGTACCGGAGCATTGGTCCTTGGTGACGCATTCATTAGTATTCGGGTCGCGGAAGAAGCCGGATTGGCATCGGCATGCCCCTTCAAGACGGCAAATCATCGGGCAGGCCTAGAAAATTAGACTTAAGCTTTAGCTTGGCTTAGGCTTGGCTTAGGCTCGGCTTAGGCTCGGCTTAGGCTTCTGCTTGGCTAGACTTGGGCTGAAGCTTAGACCTCAGTTGATTTGAGACTTAGACTTAGGCTTAGCTTAGGTTAGGTTTAGGCTTGGCTTAGGCTTGGCTTAGGCTTGGCTTAGACGTGGCTTAGTCCGAGGCTTCGATTTCGGACTTTTTTCATTTTTTTTTTTTAAATATGTTTCATGTTTTTGGGATAGCTCGCCATTTGCCGCATATTGCATTGCTTCGGCAACAAATACTTCAAAACCTACAACAGGCCCAGTTTGTCCACACTTATCCTCGCATCCACCACAGCCGTTGAAGAACTCGTTTTTGCCGCATTGCTGGTTGGCTGAACCTAGTCGAATTAATTGATCCCGTATGAAAGGGAGGGTGAGAGAGAGCGAGAACGAGAAAGTGAGAGAGTGAGAGAGAGCGAGTCAAGAAAAAATTAAAAAACAATTTAATTCACCCCTAAAAAAAAGTCGTCGTCGTCGTTTTTCGTTAAGTCGTTTTTTGTCTGATCGTTAGTTAGCTTTTCCCAAGAATAACCGTAATTTGGAGTAATACAATAAGATTTCAGAATTTTTGATAGCGATTGATTTATTCTGAATTTTCCCCACTTACCGGGAGTAGCAGAAGTGGCCGAAGTATCGTTGGGTGCTACGCATTGCGGTCCGCTGGGCGTTTCGACGCATCTCGGCGAGTCAGGGTGGCAGAGAACAGTGGCGCAGCTGAGAGTCGGGGCTGAGGAAGCGCCTGAAAAAGCGGAAATACCTTAAGGAGTCCTTTAGAGGCTCATAAAAAAATTTCACTGCCATTTTTCAAAAAAAAAAATCATGTTTCAAATAACCATAACAAAACGCATAAAATCATATGGACATTACTGAGATAATAAAAGCGTTACTTTTGTCCATCAAATATACAATAATCGTAATTTTAATACATTTTAAAGAAAACTTTGATAAATTTACCCAGCGTCAGTGACAAAAAAAATGTTTTGGCTTCGAAAATGCTAAATCTCGGCGGGCTAAAATCGGTCACAATCAGATTTTATTAAATCTTCTAAATACCTCAATATATATATATATATATATCTTTTTATTTATAGTAGTTATATATATTTATGAATATCATAGTATTGAAAACTCGAATAAAAGCTCACCCTGCAAGTCGCACTGTTCCGCCGTGATACAAAAGCCGTCATTTCCGCGGAAGAACCCTTGGCTGCAACGGCACATGCCCGGCTGAACGCACATCTTGTTGCACTGGAAATTGATAAATATATCCTATCCTATATTTTAATATAATTCATATATAATTTTAAATATATATTAATTAATTAATTAATATATTAGATTTTGACATTGTGAATTTCCGCATTAACAAATTCATTAAAACACTAGCAATACTCATAAAATAAATACATACGCCAAAAGAAGTACAAGGACTGAAGAAACTGAAAATAAAAATTGAGGTTGTTTGGGAAAGTTGATGTTTCAAAATTTTTGAAAGAAGAAAAATTCTCAAACCAGGAAGTAGGATCAATGGGGTGGGGGTGAAGTAGGATCAATTTTTCAGGAATGGGAAATTTTACTTCTGCCTGCAAATTTTTTTCGGGATTTTAGCTCCATTAATTAGTTAGTTTCAAAAAAAGCGGCGACAGAAGTAAATTGGAGAAACCAAAAGCTATTGGACTTGATCCAAAGTTGAAACATACAATTGGCTGCCGATTCTCGCAGGTGGCCTCACAGCCGGTGCACGTGTTGAAGAACTCGTTGCGGCCACAGTTGCCTGCAAGCGGCATGGTGGTACTTTTGCATTATCGGGGGGATAGGCCACTTTTTCGTAGAGTCCAGAAATGGTTGCTAACATAATAATAATCAAGTTTAATTCTTCGATTTTTACCTTCTATTCCCGTTTTGAATAAACCTTAAATATATTTTAGGGATAAACTCCCTAAAATTTTTTAATAATTGATATTTTCATAATTCGAAATTCTTCTCGAAAATCGGTCAATTTGGTTCGAAAAAGCTATATTATTTATTTTTTTGATGAAAATTTTGTAGAAACCCTTCCCTTTGACTAGATAAATTGGATAGAAAAGCAAAAGGTTGGCTTTTCCCATTGCTACCCTACCCGCCCCCCGATAAGGGAAAAGAGCCGGGCTACTGTAAAATTCTTCTTAAACGCACGCCATTTTGGATATGGCCTATTTTTCTTGTGCGGTTTGTTTTTAAATCTTATTTTTCCATTATTATGTAATCTTATTATAGACAATTCCCAGCAAGTTGCCTATAATTTTAATGAAACATACGGTCGGTTGGCTGTTGCACGCATCGCCCCGTCCCATCAGCCCCAACCACACAGCTTTGGCCAACCATGCACGAGACGGCCGCGCAGCCCGTGGCTCCTGGAAAGCGAAAAATATTACATTATACTTTTTTATTTATAAAAATCCAAGCAAGTTTTTAAAAATTAGGTTTTTGATTATGAAGCACATGTTTCACCAAAATACCACCACCATGAAAATTTCACAGGTTTATTTGAGCCGCCTAACAACGATCAAAGCTACATAATATGAGCTTTTTTGGCAGGGGTATACGTCCCATTTCCATAGCGTAATTAATTACCTATGTTACACACTCCGGAAAGCGGCCATAAAAAGTTCGCAAATTTTAGGCTTGTCCTCAAAGATTTATCAAAATCACAATAAAGCAAAATTTAATTGTTTAAATTTTTTTATAGCAGCTATCAAAAACTCTAAAAACATTATTTTTTCCCGCAAGAAATCGGCGGAAAAATAAAAATTACTACCCCCCCGCTAACGATCCAGTACCAAAATCCATGGCCAACGAAAACTAGAGTTCAACCTTGCCGTTCCCTCTAATGAAGGCTATAATTTTTTCCACATTGATTTAGAAAAAAATATGTTATATGTTATATAATATGTTAGAAAAACAAGGTATAATTTGGTTGTACTTTGTATTTTTTCTAGATTTTCTAATTAACAGTGGCTATCTACAATTTCTTGCTATTTGCCAACCATTTTCCGGGACACACGTCGGCACCGGGTTGCACGGGGCACGCTTGTATATCACCTAATTTGCGAAAAATTGTCGATTTTTGTCGGGTTCTAAACCTGTTGCAGGACGCACCGCTGCCCGGCTCGGCATCTTGCCAGGCATTTTGGGGTGTCTGTAACGTTATAAAATACGAGAAGTTAGCGTTTCGAATGAAGGTAAGCGAATAATTCTAAAGGAAAACTAGGGCTTAAAAAGTGTGTTTCACAAACTCCTAAAAATTGAGGTTCACGATGAAATGTATTGAGCGACTGTGAGCGATGATTTTTTTTGGGTAAATGACTTGGCGCGATGCGGCTGCCTAGCGCTTGCCCCGATAGCGATTCCGGCGACACGTACCGCGACCGCAACGGGTTCATTCTCTGATTAGCTCAAATAGCACGCAGCGCGACCGCAACGCGTCCAAGATGCTTCCGCAAAGCGCCCTCAACGCGACCGCAACGCGTTCACGCGACGGAGCACCGCACCCGTAATCGGACCCCAGCGCGACCGCAGTGGGCGGGAAACAGGGTCGTAACACAACCGCACTGCTTTCACAGTGGTTTTCAAGGAAGAACCGGTTTAAAAGCAAGTTTTACGCCCCAGAAGCCAGCTGTCATGCCATCTTTAAAGCATCCAACTCACTAACCGTCGTCCGGCACGCAGGTTGGCACTGGGTTGCATGGAGCTCGAACGCATTGGACCTGAAAATTATGGAGTTTTTCGGGTTTTCGATTTCCAGCAAGGTTTTGCATGAAACATGTTTTTTGTGATCGTTAAATTTGGTTTGGTTTATAATTCCTACTCAGATTAACTTGTACAAATTTGCGATAGAACATTGTTAAAATATATCCTGAGATTCGAAGACGATTTCTATAATTTTTCGAAGAACAACCTTCCTTTTTAAAACAATTTTAATTGCAGAAAATCAATCGCAATACCGTACTATTTAATAAAAATTTCTTATAAAGATACGCTAATGTAACATGAAAAGGGCACAACACGCTCTAGAGCACCAACCTCTTGCAGGACGCATTTCTGGCCGGCGCTGCATTTTGCCAAGCACTTGGTGGTCGCTGAAAAATAAAAATTGGCTTTTTTAATTAATTAATTTAGGTTAATTTAGGGAACGGAGAACATTCTCGGATTCTAAGCACGAGACGCGGTTGCGTCATGAAATTCGGTGAAACATGCAGAACAAAACAAAAATCGACTACTGCCGTAACACCTTACGCGTTTTTAGCGCACTTCTTAAGCGTGACGAAATAAAAGAATGTTTCGTGCATCGCATAATCATTTTTGGCCTTGGCTCGGATAAGAGGTTTCAGTGAGGTTTGGCAGCTCAAAAAGGTTTTTTCACTTAATTTTTAAAAAATGTGTATCACCCATTTCTAATATCATGATTTGGATTTTGAAGCGGATCATGGATGCATCTGTACATGTTAACGAAAGGCTACGGCATTAAGGCAAACCCGCCAAAAAAATCGGTTTTTTAATTAAAACATAGTTTTTAATTAAAAAAAGGGATGAAAAACACCTTAGAATCATTTTCCCTGTTTGTATTCGTAAAAATTGTCTCCTTAGAAAAAAGTTGCTCGCCCCACCCGATAATGCAAAAGCTCCTAAAAATGCTTGCATTCTTTTGCTGGCCTTTTCGCCCTTTAAAAACATGTTTTTCAGGAAATTACAGCATTAATTCGTCGATGATAGATCCAATACCCGTTTGTTGCCTAACTCCGGAACATTTAACTCCAAGACGAATATAAATTTCTAATAATTTTTATAGTGCGTCGAAACTACCGTACCATTGGCCGGGCAGCTAGCCTGGGCCACGCAGCTCCCATCGACGCTACGGAAGAATCCGGCCTTACAGCGGCAGGCTGGTGGCAAGCAAATGGCCGGGCACATCTGGAAAACAAAGATTTTTCGGATTTACGCTTTAACCTAAAAATTTTGTACAATGCAATTTTTCCGAGGAAACCGATAGAGTCTAATCCTGGACAATCAGAACAAAAAGCCTTTTAAAAATGAAGGACTAGCTTAAATTCGAATAGCGGTACAATAATTATACTAATTTCCTATACTAACTAATTAATTCGTCAACAAATACATCATTTTTGAAATGAAATTAATTTTTGAGCGATTATCCTACTATATATAAAAAAATAGTGTTTGTGTGTGTGTGTGTGCATTTGCATGCAACTTCCGTCCGTATGTTCCAGTCGTATCTCAATAAAGGAAGAAGTTAAGGGCATGTATGATACGTCATCAGGTGCGTAATGGTCATGACACGACTGCACACCTATCAGATTTTGCAAAATCAGCTGTTTTCGACATTAAAAATAGGTTTTTGTCAAAATCTCGCTCGGGCTCTTTGTTAGGAATCAATTTGCATGCGCCGGAAATGGGGATAGCCTACAAAACGGGGGAGAGAACGGGCTTTTCATTTTTTGCACAGGAATTCAGGAGTTTATGCAAAGTGCTCAAGCATGGGGGCATGACGGGGCCAGGGTTGAAAAGTCGCGAAAAGCGGCTTTTCAACCCTGGTTTTTGTTAATTTTCTTATTATTATTGTTTCATTATTTTGTATAACGATAAATCAATATTAATAACGAAAAATAGGATTTAGCACAATATAGCAAGAACGTGGAAAGCCAAAACTTACACAAGGCCTTTTTTGAATGAGTTACGTTTGGTCTGGACAGAATTTAGCCGGAATTGTGGCTTTAAATTTGGTGGCCGATCACCTGTTCGAAAATCATCTGTTCGAAAATCATCTGTTCGAAAATCATCCGTTCGAAAATCACCTGTTCGAAAATCACCTGTTCGAAAAACATATGTTCGAAAAATCATCTGTTCGAAAAGTCATCGGTTCGAAAATCATCGTTTCGAAAAATCACCTATTCGAAAAAGGTCTCAAATGGGGAAAAATTTTTCCTTTTAACTTTTCCCACTGCTGAACGTGGACTTCTGAACATCCCCTACTTCTGAACATAGACTTCTGAACATGAGAGTTCATTTCATTATATCCCGCAGAGAGAGAGAGAGCAGAGATGAGAGAGAGAACAAGGGAAGAGAAATGATTATATCCCGGAAAAGTCGAATCTGAAAATAAATATACTTAGTTAAACAGAAATTGGATGAGTATGCACATTTAGCACGGTGAAAAATCTTCTCAAAAAAAAAAGTGAATTTTGGAAAAGCTGTTGCTTCGAAAACGGTGATTTTTCGAACAGATGATTTTCGAACAGGTGATTTTCGAACAGATGACTTTTCGAACAGATGAATTTTCGAAGAGATGTCTTTTCGAACAGATGATTTTCGAACAGGTGATTTTTCGAACGGATGATTTTCGAACAAGTGATTTTCGAACAGATGATTTTCGAACAGGTGATAGGGAATCTTAAATTTTCATCTCTGGCGATGTTACTTAGAAACATTGATTTCTGTATCGATTTCTTTTCAAAATTGTATTAATTTTTTATTAAAGTTTTATGATTTTAAGGCTTTCCTTATGATTAAGATAACTAAAACCATCGACAATTGAAAATTTCGGTACAAAACAGCATTTTTAGTTTAATAATTATAAGTTTTGTATTTTAAAAAAAATTGTCCATTTTTCATGTTTAGGAAGAGTAATAAAACATTTGCTCTATTTTATTTAAACAGTAGGCATTTAGTTATCACCCGTGAGAACCTGAAATTGCCGAAAATCCCCTTTTCATTCGAGGTCCATTTCGCACACCATTGCGCTAATTTCAAAGCCTTACAATGCCAATTTTTTTGAAACACTGGATTTGCAACAAAAATGCCTTTGAGATATGCAACCTCGAATCCTTTTTCTTGTTAGATTATGCAGTTAGATAAATCTGTTGCCTATATATAACTTGTAACGTTAAAATCGGATCAAAATCCAGCTTTGTTTCTCCTACCATGGGTTCGGTTTGGCCGCATTGTGGCTCACAAGCGGCTCCGCATTGGTCGACCTGCTCGTTCTTGCCGCAAGTCAACCCTGAAATCGAGCAATTTTATTAAATTTTATTATTTTAATAGATTTTAAATAAATTTGAAAAAAATATTAAAGATAACAATCGTCATCAAAAATGAAGTAACGAAACAAAAAACGAACGAATAACAATCTGAGAAAAAACTCAAGTGAGGTCAAAATTTTGCAAAACACGTTTTTTCTCACCAGAAAACACGTTGTTTTCCACTAATAAAATTTAATTCTAGCTTTTTAAATTTTTCATTTAAAGGGATGCCGACGGCATAGTCAATCGATTACGCGCGGTAAAGAAAATGTCTCTGCGCCTCTCCCCAGGGCGCGCTCTCTGCCCTGCTGGCTACTTGCCAATTTGTTGATGGGGGGGATCGACACATGCCGTCGGCAGCCCTTTAAGGATCAAGGCCGAATACTTAATTTAGCAGGTTTGGTTTTTCATAATTATTAGAACAATGATTTGTGACTATGAATTGTTGCACTAGTCCAAAAAACTCTACAATAAAACTCAAATTTTTCACACAATGGCAAACTTTCTTAAAACACGCAAATTTCACGCAAAAAAGAAAAGGCCTTGCACCCTAAAAGATATGAAATTCAGGCCGTTGGCTACCGTAACCCGGGATCTCGAGGCAAATTTGAGTGGTTGGGCAGGGTTCTTCGTCGCAAGGCAAATCGACCTTTTCGCATTGCGTCCCCTCGGGGCATTCACCTTTTAATAAGCACTTTTAAAGATAGAAGGAATCCGATGCAATTTAAAAAAAAGGTTCTCACGTTGCGGTAAGTCTATGCTAATTTAATTTAGTTTAATGAATCTAGTTTAGAGAAATGGAAAATTTAAATACAGCTTTTGCTAAACATATGTTACATCACTTTGAAAGTATGAACAACTCAAATAAATACCAATTCTCGTCATTTTGCGATGTAACGAAATTTGCACCGCAAAATGGGATATGTTGGAAACCCATTTGAAAAGCATTTTTTGGGTTTCCATGATGAAATTGTCGTTTTGTGAAATAAAAAGGCTTCACTATTTTTTGGGAAGACGATTGCATCATTCTTTTTATTCACGCGCACTTCGAATATCCGACTTTAGAATTTAGCGAAACTTATTTTTTTTCAACGAAACCGACCGGAGCCCGACATTTTTTTTGTAAAAGTCTAGTAACTTAATACAAAGTGTTTCAATACAGTTTTCAATAAAATAACTATATTTTATCTAACAACTTTTAAAACCTAAAAATTTTCATCAAATATCGGCAAATTTGGTCGAAAAACCATTTAGACTTTTATAGTAAAATTTTGTAGCCTTTTCACGTTTCGGAATAATAAAGAAACAACTTAGAAACAATGCCTGTATTTTGTTTTGAAAAATTAAATCCTAAGAAGAAAAAGTTGGTGTCCCCCCGTCAACCCACCTCCGGCAGGGCAATCGGCGGCCAGCAGACAGGCACCGTCAGTGTTCCGCTTGAAGCCGGCGTTGCATTGGCATTTCGCAGGACCACAAATCTCGATGCAAGACTAGGATCGAATTTGTATAATTAATAAAAATAACGATAATTTTCTCTGGGAAAATTTTATACAGCTGCCAAAAATTGAGAAAAATCATTGTTTCAATATTTTTGGGAGGCGATTTTCAAGGAAGCAGGGCTAATTTGTGCTTCTGGTCGCCATGGACAACCAAAAAGAAATCAGAATTTTTCTAACTTACATTTTTTTTGTTAATTTTTAAAGCAGTTTTTACCGAGTGAATAAAACCCCCTCGGCCAAAAAATTTTTGTGGAAAAATATAAAATCATTGTTTCAGCCTGTTTGGATGTGGGTTTCAAGGAATAAACGTTAATGTAGGCGCGATGTGTAACGGAAGCACATAACCAAACCGGCCATCGGAATATTATAATTGCAGGAATTTAAATTTTTGTTAATTTTTGAAACATATTTTTTCCTGGAAAGCTGTAGCCGTCAACTCACGATCATGATCTCGGCCCCGCACTTTGGCTCGCACATCGTGCTGCACTCGGTGAACGTCGAATTGGCCGGGCATTTCCCGGATGGCGCCACTAGAAATAAATCAGCATTTTTCATTTTGCGAACCCAATATCGGTCTGAGTTGATAGCGAGTTGATATCGAAATTTTATTTTCCTACCTATGCCTAAATATTAAAAACACAAGTGTATTTTTATAGGGTTTTAAAACGTTTCTTATTGCCAGAAAACTACAAAAAATATCGAAGAATTTTCGAAAATTTGAAAATGGGAACATTTTTGGTTTCTTCGTTGACTGCGTTTCCTCAAATTTTTTCATTGACTCAAAAAATCATGTTTCGGAAAAATTACTGTATTCGTTCGCGACCGGTCGATTGATCGACAATTTCACTTCTGAAGTTTCCCCCCCCCCAGCCGAATTGGTTTGGCTATACCTTTTTTTACATCATTGTAGGTTCGAATTAAAAATCTTACTATATTTTTCGACGCTCTCTCGAGTGGCATTGCAAAAATCCCGACAAAAATAGCAAAAATCCCGAAAACTTTCAGACTTTTCGGCTGTCTTACCAAAAAATTATGTTCCCGACCAAATTAATCTAATGAGACTCTGCCAATTACTTGATGTTAATTAAAATTACATATAGCTTATTGTTGTTATCCTTGTAGCAAATTAATTATGGCTATGGCTCTCGGCAAGAATTATCAAAAAATTTTGCAAAATGATGTTTCCACTAATGTAGTGGAGCTGACAGCGGTTTCAGACTCAATTCATCAACGCTTTGTTTCGTTTGTGCATATATCATAATTATTTTTCCTCAAAATAATTCTAGCCCACATGCCATCAGCCCCAAAAATACACGTTCCGCAATGCACCCAATTACGGTAGGGGAAAAAACGCGCGGAGCACGCGGTTCGTACCCGTTAATCTCCCGGCCCCCCCACAGCTAATTTTGGCCAAAAACCGGTGCTTTGCAGATCGCCGCGGGACCAACGAAACCAAAATACGAAAAATACGAAGGATAGAGAAAGGGCAGGAAGTAGCGGATTACGGTAGCCATCAAAATTTTAAAATCGTAAATTGGTCAGAGTAAATGAAGTGGCAAAAACCAATCTTTCCTAGGCAATCTTTGAAACACTTTTTTTAATTTTTGATGTTTCATTTAATTCTTTTAAGCATTAATCAAACTTATTTTGTACTTCTACGTAAGACGCGTGAATTACTCTTTTGGAGAAGATTTAGTAGTTTAGTTTTTTTTAATAGTTTTTGGAGAATTTTTGAATATCGAGTTTCCCAAAAGCATTGCGGAGCAAAACAAGAGCTTTCCTAGAGAAATGTGAAATTTTTTGAGATTTTTTGAATTTTTAGTTTATTGCGTACTAATTATTATGGTAATACCTACTTTTTAATACATTTTGGAGTTTGGATTTATTTTCCATTTCCGACGGTTTACGTTAAATTATCAAGAAAAATGACAATGACAGATAACCCCTGCAAGTAATTAGGACGAGAAAAACAGGTGTTTCCTAAGAAAAAGACGAATTTTTTTTCTAAAAATATTATTTTAATAAAGTGAATTAGGCGCGGTACTTTTTAATACCTTCTAAATTATTTTTAACGGGTTGCGGTACTCTATTAATAAAAAAAAATAGCTAAATTGGAAAGTTCAATCGAATTGTTTTAGAGAAAAACAAGCTTTTCCTTTTAAAAAGTGAAACATTTTTTCAAAAACTCGTTTTTATTAACCATTTTTATGCCATAATTTTGGAATCTTTGTTCCTAGTAAAAAATCGTTTAAAAATGTTGCATTTCCCGTTTTTCGTTATCAAGATTTTTAAAACACTTTGTTTCCCAGTGTTTTCCCTTTTTTCGCCTTCTTGATAAAACGGCATCAAAAATTGGGCCCCCGATTTTGTTCCCAGAAAATCCGGGCCGACGGCTAAAAAGCACGGCTTTCCCAGCAACGCCCAATTATCACGGCTGGGAAAGTGATTTTTAGAGAAGTGTGACCGCAAATTGGATTGTTACGTAGGCTACGGCGGGAAGTAAAAGTTCAAAGCGGGGATACGGTAGCCAGAGATCACTTCGGGGCTCGATTAAAGGGAGCGTGACAGCTGCGGAAAGGCCTCATAATCAAATACATAAAAATAAAAGAAAAGGTACTAAAGAGCATCATATGCCGTAACTTACTAGGTGGAAAAAGTCGCTTTAGTGATACCGAACCGTAACATTGCACTAACCTGGAGCAGAGGCGCTTGGCGGTACCGTAGCCGCGCCATGGATGGCCGCCACGAAGAAGCAAAGCTGAAAAAGTATGTTTCACGTTTTTGAAGGTATCATAATGGTTGAACGATATTACTTACAGTTAATGTCATAGTGGTTATCGTAAAAATAAAGGTTTCAGAGCTTTTGGAAATCTACGCTTCCAGGCTACCGATATTATACGTAGGCTATGGTTGGCTTTACCCCCAGCTGGAATGTGTTGGCTATAAGCTTTTATTTTACATTATTGTAGGCGCAAATTAAAACTCTTAGTATATTTTTCGACGCTCTATCGAATGGCGTTGCAAAAATCCCGACAAAATAAGCGAAAATACCGAAAACTTTGAGACCCTTCGGCTATGGCGGGAGGGGGGGTGGGTAAAGTAAACTCTTATCTAGATGTAGATCTCCTTAATCGCCGTTATTTATTCTAGGATTAATGATGTTATTTTTACCGTATTTTCGCTATGTTCGTTTTTAATAAAGCTGTTGTACCACCCATTTTTATAATAACGTATTATTGAAATAATGCGTTTCATAACAAATTAAATATTGCCCTGAATTTCTATGGGAATTGCGAGCGCTAGGTTGATTCAAATAGATCCTTTCAGACGCTGTAGGCCACTTAAAAGTATTCTTTCAATTCTCTGGGTTCTTTGGCATTAGCGGGGGGGATAGCCCTTCCTAGTAAAAACAGGTAACCGCATAAAATTTTGCAAGCTTCATTTTGTGAGAAATAAAATGTTTCGCAAAAATGGGTATTTCAGCGTAGAGTAGATCCGTTAATTCGCAGCTAGTGGTTCGTTTCGAAATCTCGCTTTTTCATAAGATCGCAATTTCAGACTATCGCTTTTTAAAATATCGCATTTAATTTCGAATTACAGTTTGCAATTTAGTAACAACACTTTAGATACGCTTAATTCATTTATTTTTGAAAAATTATGCCCCCTCCCGATAATGCGCAAGCACCAATTATGTCGAAAAATGAAACTTACAAAAATCTGCGGTATCATGGTCCCAGGAAAGTTGCGATGAGCTGCTCCGAGTCGTCAGGCGCCCTATAAATACGGTCGTATTCTGCATAATTTCCATAATTCACGCGTAAATAACGGTGCGTAGTGGGAAAACACAACCAAAAAGTTGTCGCGAAACCACGGGAAAATACGCTGCTGGGGGAGCAAATGTACATAAAATGGATGGACTGGCTGGCGACCCGGTGGCGGGGATCAAAAAGGGGCGTGGCCTCGTCAAAATCCCGCCAAAAAATGAGATTTTGAAGGCCAGAAGTTGTCGTTTTAATTTTTTATATTTCTGGGCATTAAAAACATGCAAAATTTGCTTAAAATTTAGAAATTGGCACAAGAAAATATTTTTCTAAACTGAAGAAATTTCGAATGTATCAAAACAATTTAAAAGTTGCTTCTAGTAAATAATAAACTTTATTTTCAAAAAGATTAAATTGCCCTAAATGTCTAAATAAATCTTGACTACTAAATAAAACCAGTGAGTTGATAATAGGTTAAAGCTATGAATTGTAAATTTAAAAACAATTGAATTTGAAGAATTTAGATTTAACCAATTTTTTGAAACGGAGATTTCAGTAGCAGATCAAATGGTTGAATTATATTAAGATAGGCTTTGCACTGTGAATGTTCCGAAAGCAAATAAAGCAAAACTTTCATGTAACATTTTATTTGAACCCGGAAAAAATTACGGATCGATAAACTACAAGCACCATGAATTAACAATGCTCATTCTACCGGTAATTGTCCCTTTAAAACAACACTTTTCGAAAATTTTGACAAGTATGATTTTCCGGTTAGGCTGCACTCAACGCGAAAAAAATGTTACAAATTTGTAGGAGCTGTGCCTGGTTAGTTTTAGCGCATTCCCGGATGGAGCAATGACTTTAATTGAATAAATCCAAAAGCAGCGGTGAGGCCAGAATTCAGCGTTTTAAAGGGAAAATGACATTACTAGCTGAACGCGCGCGTAAAATCAACGGGTCGATCGAACAAGGATCTAAAATAGATGGAGAGAAAGTGAGAGAGAGGGAGAGGAGAGAGAGAGAGAGAGGAGAGAGCAAGCGAGAGTGGGAGCGAGAGAATAGAGAACTTACGGTACATTTTGAAAAAATGTTTTAAAGGAACGGTAACAGCACCAAATTACCCGACCTAAAAAAGAAAGCAATAAACCGGTCAAATGATGATGATGGTTCCCTTTTTTCGTGTGATTGTTGTGCGAGCAAACGGGGGCAATTGGGGGGTGCTATAAACTGTGCGCCCCCCCCACTCCGTTTGGCCAACCAGGCTAACTGTCTGGGTATCTCTCTCTCTTTCTCTATCTCTTTCTGTCTCTCTCTCTCTCTCGCCACTCGTCATTTGAACTCGTCCAGTCTACAGTGACTCATCTGCAAAAATTCGGCCCCACACTGCGCGAACAAATAATTGGTCAGAAACAGGAATAAACGGAAAAAACGAGAGTTTCATAATATTTATATAGTATTTAAGCACTAATAACTTTAATAAACCGATGAACTAGATTTTATATTGTTTTTTAACGACTTTTTCGCTCTTTTAAAGATATAAAGATATTTAAGGCAGGATGAGATCTTAATTGCAGTTTATTCAACAAGTACATCCTCAAAAAAGTAGAAACATTTTTTCAAAAATACTTTGTAGAGCGGCGTGTTTGAATATCCTCTGTAGGTAATGAAATCGTCTACAGTACTCCCACGAAATAATCTGAAATTATTTCTATTTAGCGCGATTTATATAAATTAAAATTTGGTAGTCATCTACCGAATTAAATTTGTATTGGATTATCATAAGAATACATGCGAGCAATTGTCGAAGAATTTGACAGTTCATTCTACACAAAAAAGCGAAACATCTTTGTAAATTTTTATGGAACCCATCCGAAACCAGCTTAAAGGGACGGGAAAGGCGGTAAGATTATCGATTTTAAAAAGGTTTGATGGATTTTATGATTTTTAAGTTTTTAGGAGCAAGAAAATGATATCGGAAATGTCCACTACAATCAAGCCGGAAAATTTTTTTTATTATTCATTCGGAGGACGACTCCCAAGTCAAGATTTATTTAGCTCAATTACGGCGATGAAACACTTTTTAGTAACCGGTTCCCTGTCCGACCTTAATTTTATAGTTTAATTGAGTTTGACTAATTTTCTAGGATTAGCAACTAACAAAAATCGGTCTTGCGAATCAAACAGTTCTTTGAGTAATTAAAAATAATTTGGTCGTATTCATCCGATAAAAGAGTAAAACACAATTTTCTGTTGGCCAGGTGTCGGTTCACAACATTAATGCCAAAAACCTTTCGATTTCGATTTTTTTTCCATTTAGCAAATGATATTTTCGAAAATCAATAGTTTCCATAAAAAATTCATTAATCCAGTTTAAATTCGATAAAGAATCATTTAGTTAAAATTAACAAGTGGCTAGAATTTTAATTGGCGGCGCATTGAAGGTCTCATTAACAAGAAACCTTACAATTTTACGAAGGGCATTGGTGTAACACACTTTTTGCCAATTTGATTAGGAAGAAATTTACAAAAATTCCACGAAGACCCACTGGAAAGTTATCCAAAGCTTTGCTTATGCTATTTAACTGAAACATTTTTAAACCTTGGAAAATTTTGAACTTTTGCATTTTTTTTTACAAGAAACTAAATAAATGCTAAAGACAACATTGAGAAATTGTTTATGTCATTTAAATAAAACATGTTTTGGAAGCAACAAAAATAGGGTTGATAAAAATACAGGGTGTCCCATAAAAAAGCACCCCTCCGGCATTTCGCCGTATTACATCCGATCGGTCCGAAATTTCGACTAGAGGTGTATCAGACCCTAAATAACCACAATCCTGACTTATAGCCCGCCAGCTACAGTAATCTTCGAGATACAACAAAAATAAACTTTAGTATCCGTTTTTCATATGGTTTTCGTCGAAATCGACCCTTCGAATATTAAGTGAAAATGAAGCGGCAAGCCTGCTTTACCCCTAGAATTTTTTTTTCTGATAAAAATTAGTGAAATAACCGTTGATTTCAACAATTTTTGTAACCCAAAGTCATCCCCGATATTAAGCAAAATTAGGGATTCGCAGCCGGAAGTCGATGCAAATCGATGCAAAGTCCAAAAAGATAGCCGAAAAAACTGTTAAGAACCGCTTAAAAAACAGTATTTTGACGATAACTCGAAAACTACTGTAGCGATCGGTCTAGAAGTCAGGATTGTGGTTATTTAGGGTCTGATACACCTCTGGTCCAAATTTGGGACTGTTGGGATGTAATACGGCGAAATGCCGGAGGGGTGCTTTTTTATGGGACACCCTGTATACCCATTGCTACTTTTATACCCCCATAAATCCAATTTATATACCCAAACTGTTTCAAAATTTGCCCAGCCAGATCGGTCGGTCCGGAAATCTGACCAAATATAGGGGAAATCCTGCCCCGTTCTGCGCCTGAAAACATATGTTATGGCTTTTGGTGTCGTGTCGCAAATATTTTGATCTAAAAAGGCGCTGACAAAGCCCCGACCGTTCTCCGCGTTTTCTATATTTTGACCCGGCAACGTGGGACGAGCGGATAGATCACCGATCGGGCGATCTTCTGCTAAATTTGGCAAAAATTAAGACGCCCACGATTCATAAAATTTTGAAACTTTTTCGCACAAATTCAGTAGACTAAAAAATAAAGTTTTTGAATTGCTTTAATCAAGTAAAAAAATCAAAACCGGAAAAACCGTCTAAACTACTTTCCAAAGGTTCGAAAATTCGAAAACTTGGCTAAAAAATGATATTTTGTATTTTTGATATGATTTATATTAATTTTTATCATTAGTTAAAGTTATCTTAATACATATAAATGGAATTATCTGGAAACATAGTTAATACGTTCCTATCAATCTTCCCAACATTTTTTTATTTTGATGAAATGGGGCAGTAATTCAATTAAAAATAAAATTTGCAATTGAATCTGAATTTTCTATTTCTCTAAAGTCTTTACGGTATAAGCATTTTTTATATGAAAGCGCATGCAAACACTCCTAGAAAAGACAGATAATTCTAGTATATCAGGACGCTAAATTCTAGAAGCTGACAATGTTCACGCGTTACGAAATTTTGTAACATTTTTATCTACGCTCAAATTTCCACAAATAAAAATTATTTTTCAAGCTCATTAAATTAAATAACTAGTTAAGGATTTAATACGTTCAAGAATCGTGCAAAAACTCCTAGAAAGCACATTTAAAAAAAAAATGTCATTACTTTCTTTAAGAAGAGAAAAAATGTTTCGCAAAACTTGGTATCTCAGCGTAGCTAATAACATTTAATCAGCTTCTTTGCTCATTTTGACGGTAAATTCCTTCTATAGGTTCAAGTTTATATTAAAGATGTAATCTATCTATTATATTAAAGGGCCGGGAAGGCGTAAAATGGGATTTGGGTGCTTTGGCATTATGGGGGGGGGGGGGGCAGGGGTTGTACCAGTACAGAAATGCCTGGTAACGTAATAGCGGATTTAATCGTGGTTTTTGGTCTAATTTAATTCTATTTCAATTGGAAAAACCATCTAAACTACTTTATAAAAATTTGGTCAGAAAAATCGACAATTTGTAGTTGTTAAAAAGATTAAAAAGTTTTTGTATTTCCGAATAATAAAAAACAGTTAAAAGACGCTAACTTTCTTAATATTGGAAAAGTTTATCCTTGATGAAAAGTTGGTTCTTCCCAGTGACACCAAATTCAAGCCTTACCACGTCCTTTAACACCCCCTAAAAACGCACTCTGTTAATACCCCGTTTCCGGCGAGCAAACATCACGACGTACAGTGAAAGTATTGGGTATCGAAATGAGTCAACATCCACCAAAAAAACAGCCGATTCGCTATTTGTACAGCCCCGGAATTCCAACGTTTTTGCGGTGGTCACATTATAGAAAACGCCAACTGTACCCGGAGATTTAAAAAAAATCGTAATATGAAACATTTAGTATACAAAAATATCTTCGAAATATGACGCCGCGTCGCATTGCGTGTTTAAACATGCACAGAAAACTACTTACCCATACATACTTACCCTAACGTTAATTCTTTGAAAATTTCCTGTAATAAATAAAAAATCGAATATAGGTTAAAAGCGAAAAAAAGCAAATTAATTTTACTAACTAACTTATCATTATTGGCGTTCAATTCACGCTTCCGCCTGCCAGATATAGTGAAGCAAATTATTTTTTAGTTTTAATTAAATTTGTCAATTTTTTAATTTTACATACATGGTTCGATCCGCTTGCGAAACGTGGCTTAAGATGAATAACTTATTTTAGAAAACAACACAGAAAACACAGAAAACTCGTTCCGAAGACGCATTAATGCAACCTTTTTATTGCACAAAAGCAAGCAAGAAATAAAACACATTAAGTTGTTTTGAAAAAGTTATAATCGAAAATCAAGTAGCAAAAAAAGATCGTAATCAGAAATCTTAAAAAAACAAAAGAATTACTAAAACGGAGCGAAGTTTTGTGCGCAGTAATGAAATCTTTATCGGGTGGCCCTAAGCTTGAAACAAAACACATTTTTTTAATCGCTCGAAGTTGCACTTATGAATTAGAAGTCGAAATTCGGACAGAAATATGTTGAAAAATAGCGAAGTAAAATGCAATAGGGCAAAGTAAGAAGAATTTATTTCCAAATAAAGGGTATAATAATAAAGGGCTTTCACATCATCTTGGCGTCCTCGTTGAATCGTTTGATGGCTGAGGAGTGGCGGTCGCCGGTTCGCGCCTGAAAAAGCCCATATAAATTGTATTAAAGTATATATGGGTCGAAGCCCGGGGGCGCCGCCAGAGGCGCCTCCCGAGGCACCCCCTTGGGGGCGTGCCGAGTGGCGCCTGTGGCGGCGCCTGGGGCTGACCAAAAGGCGCCGGAAAACCGAGATGCAAAGCAAAAATGCGGTGTTATTATGGAAATGAGATTTGACTGCTGATCCATAATATCAAAGAAGGCAAAAACTATTAGTTTATTGGCCTATAATTTTTCCCTGATCCTTTCGCATTGTAGAGGAAGGGGGTGTTTATGGGGGACCAACTTTCTTCGAAGGACCTTGTTTTCTAAAAGAAATAGTGGAAGCTTTCGAAACTGTTGTTATTATTCTTAAATGTAAAACCTTTACCAACTGCGACTGAAATACAAAAAAATATAGATTTTTATTTGTTTTATTTTTTTATTTTTTATTTTTTCCACTTAAAATAGTTAAATTTTACTAAAAACATCATTAAAAGGCTGACTATTACGTTACTAGGCTTTTCTGAAGTGCAAGAGAAAAAGTTATTTGCAGGTTACTCTACTGTCCGTTGCTCTTGCGCTTGAAATGAATAATTAACATTAGAATCGAAGATTTGCATAATCTCACAGGCGCCGTTGGTGACGCCCCCCGCCCCGTTAAAAATCATAGGGGCGGCGCCCCCAGGCGCCACTCGGCACGCCCCCCCAGGGGGTGCCTCGGGAGGCGCCTTTGGCGGCGCCCCCGGGCTTCGACTGATATATATATTAAAGTATTTGGGAAATTTTTATAACATATTGTAGCTGTTAAAACTACTAATGATGAATTAGAATTACTTAAAGTTGTCTAAACATAACCAAATTTTCCTTTTGACTTCTTAAGCGAAAAAAGCGATAAAAATACGGTATTAGGTAATAAATATATTAAATCATGAAACCATGTTGAGGCTGAGGCTTTTGATGTTTTTTAAGTTATGCGGAAGCAAATCAAATCTTGAAAATTCAGTGATTTAAAAATGTTTGACGTAAAAACTGTTTCATGAAATATTCAATTTTTGTAATTTTTCTGCTGTTTATTCCGGTCAAATATTTATTGTAGAGGTACAGTACAAATTCAAATCACGAATTGAGCAACTGAAAAAAATCCAAAAACATTTAAGCAAAAAAAAGTTTCAGCAAATTTTTAGTCTGCGTGATTTTCTGAATTTTCAGTCAAGCGTTCGAGTTTTTGTGTTGGTTAGGTATTGTTGGGCTGACCTGGATAAACTCGAAGACGACCTGGACGATGAAGACGTACTGCGACTCGGTTTGGATGGACGAGGCACGCGCGTTTCGCAACTCTTTGAACACGTCGAGTAACTGAAAGATTTCGTTTTAAAAATTGTGATAATTCATTTATTTTAGTTTTATTAAATTTACGTAAATATTGAATATAATTATTAATTTTATTACATTTACTTAAATTTTCACTAAATAATTTAAAAGTTTCTTCGAAAAATGAGAAAGCAATTGCGAAATTACGTAGCCAAATCCCCATTTAATCCCTGCCAGTTTTAAAAGGGACGGAGAAGACGAGAGATGAAAAACGATGCCTGTCACTGTCCCTTTAAAAATACGTTTCACTGAAGAACGCCAATATAAGTTATTTTTAAAGGATTGTGTCACAAAATTGCGCTGTTCACTTTATTGCCAAAATCTAGCTGGCGCCGCCCTTTCAAAAAAACCGAGAATTGCGCCGCTTCCTGGCCCCTTTAAAACTACCGTACCCGGGCCTCCTTCCCCTTTAACAGCCTCGACACGATGCAGTCGACGGCGATGACCGTGCCCGTTCGGCCAATCCCCGCCGAGCAGTGGACCACGATTGTGCCTTGCTGAAAAAAAATGTGTGTTTCAACAAAAAGTGAAGGGCAATTTGTTCTTTGCACACTAATAAATTTTCATGATCTTCTTATACATCTTGATTGATCATAAATCTTGATCCTATAAATCAAAAATAATAAGGAGAATATAATTCTAAGTATACGAAATACGAACGCAAAATTTGCAAAATAAATTTGTTAGTAGAAACGGCAGAAACAGGTTTGACTAAAGTCTTTTTTGAAACTTATATTTTTTCGGCTAAGATTTGCAATTCTTTGGGTTCAGCCTAATCAGTCGGATTTTAAAAAATGCCGTTTTTATACTTTAGTATACTTTAACTCGTCCTCACCGCATTAAAGTGGATGAGCTTGAGGAGGCCGAGGAGGACGCTGGGCTGCGCTGGGACGCCACGATCCGGCCACGATGTCATGTGGATCAGCTGGAAAGTGGGTGTACGGTAGAATTTATAGAAATAATGGCATTAAAATAAACAGATAACTAAATACCTTGACAATCTGCGAATTCGAGCATCCCTCCGGCAACGCTTCCACCGTGTACACGTCGAAGCCGAGCTTGTCCTGGGTGACCTAGAAAATTGCGTATTTTCGAAGGTAGAGAGAGAGAGAGAGAGAGAGAGAGAGAGAGAGAGAGAGAGTCAGAGCGAGAGGGAGGGGAGAGCCAGGGATACAGAGAGAGACATAGATAAATAGAGAAAGACAGAGAGAGACAGAGATAGTTAGAGACAGAGATAAATAGAGAGCGAGAGAGAAAGAGAGAGAGAGAGCGAGAGAGAAAGAGAGAGCGAGCGAGAGAGAGAGGGAGAGAGCGGGTGAGTGAGCGTGAGATGATAGCAGAAATATCTTTTTTTGGACTTTCTAAAAATCAAGAATTGCTAAAAACACTGTAAAATAGACTATTGATTGTTAAAACTATGTGAAAAAAAATTTTGTTGTTTTTCCCGACCTTCTTTGTGTTGACGGCCATGCGCCCGTAGTTGACAAACTCGTCGACCTTCATCGGCCAGTACTGCGAACACTTGATCTTGCCCGCCTCGAGAAACTGAAACTTCAAGCTGCAGAGCTAATTGGGTCCATGAAAATGTGCAAGGAAGTCGACTTCAAATTTTGCTTAGGCTTAGCTTAGGCTTCGGAAGCTAAGCTTAGGCTAAGTAAAACGGTATTTCGGTACTTCTCACGGTACCTGACAAAGCGCGGCGATTACCGTAACCCCCTCCTGGTGCACCATGCGCCAATGGTCGCCGATCGTCTGCTCCAGAGGGCCCTGAATTGGAATATTTGTGGTATTGATTTAAAATGAACCTGGCATGCGATGAACGTCTTCTCCTGGCCCTCCATCTTCACCGTGTTCGCGTGGATGTAGCCGCCTGCCGATGGAAATGATTAATTAACTTTTTGTGATATTATTGTTTTGATTACATGGCAGATTATTGGGTAGGCACTCATATTTTGGAAAACTCATATTTTCGAAACTCATATTTTCTTAGGTTTTCCTCGGTCACCTAGGCCTATGCAAAGCTGTAAATATTAGTTTTCGCTAAATGTGCGTTTCGAAAATATGAGTTTCGAAAATATGCACGCAAATCAGATTATTGGCCTCAACTATCGTCTGCCGATTAATACTTTTGTTTAGGCAATTTGTTTAGACGCGAACAACTATGAACCCGGTACCTACATTCGGGTGGTACTTGCAGGGTGAGCTTGACACGGGTCGACTCCAGGCACACCACGTCTTCGTATCTGCAAAGCAGTTTCCATAACAGTTTTCTAGCTTTTTAAAGCCATGGTTAATCCAAGAATTTAAGATTAAAAATTTGCAAAAAAAGATAGAACATGATTTTCGAATTTTTTTTGGACAGTGATCGAAAAGCGGGGTAATGAAAAAGGCGAAACCAAATTTTTTTTCTTAGGTTTAATTTTTCGAATATGAATAATATGAATCGAATACGGCTTGTTGATATTTCTAAACATGAAAACTTGATAAAATCGTATTACAAAATGTCAAAATATCGATTTTTCGCCCAAAATGTCGTCTTTTAACGGTTTGTTAAAAGTTTTTCTAGTTGAAATATCGCTATATTTTCCAAAAACCCAATCAAAACACTGCTATCGATTACTAGACGTTTTTAGACGTATGCAAAAAATTCGGTCTCCCCGATGATGCGGAAGAACGTTGATGTTTCAGATTTGGAACATTTTTACTTCAAAGCGCCTCTATTAATCTGAGACGGTGTTATTCGTTCACACATAAACTGACCGATTGCGTTCCTTGGTGGCGGTGAATGTGGGATATTCGAAGCATGGCGGCACGTATGATTTGCACTGGGCGAACTCGCTGCGCAACCCCTGCACGCCCTGCTGCGCGTAGAACGCCACGAACGCGTCCATCTCACGCTCGGCCGCCGAGTCGATCGTCGCTTTCTGCAGTGCGTGTTTTAGAACCAAATTTTTGAGTACAAGTCCAGAAAGACTTGAAAAACTGTCTACAACCTTTAAAAAAACGTCGAAAATCGAAATTTTCGTGAAAAATCGGCTTTTTTGGTCGAAAACTCGATATTTTTGATGTTTTTGAATAAAAATTTGGAAAGTTTTGAGGTTTAGGGATATTAAAAAACAGCTTAGAAACACGGCCATCATTTATATTTGCGGGCTGAGATCCTAAGAAGAAAAAACTATTGATTATCGGGGGGAGAATGTTCTCGATACGACCAGAAATCCTAACAACGTAATAGTCAGTATTTTAATAGCTTTTTAGCAAAATATCTTACAAACTTTCCAAAAATTTAAAAAATTTGTGGTTGCTAGAAAAAGTGATATCTTTCAATTTTAATGACAACTTGGCGAATTTCTACATGGGGGGAAACCTCTAACACAGACTACTCTGTTTTCTGAGAGTGAGGTATTAATGAAACCTAATTTTTTTGCACGTGCAAATATAGAAAACCGTCTCACCCGCCAGTGGTCGGGCAAGAAGTCGAGCTCTTCCTCGGGCGGCTTGGCCTTCGCCTGAAAAAGGCTTGGATGCAGTTTACCCCCGCCCCCCCCCCCCTCCAGCCGACCCCCACCTACCGTATCTCGGCTCCCTGTTCATCTACAGGTGTGTAAAGTATACGAAAATACTCGCCAAAACAAGACGAACATTTTGGTATACTTTACACGCCTGTAGATGAACAGGGATGCCGGCTCGGGGGGGGGTAAACTGCACTCTGCTTAAAGGCGACGAGCTTGACTTGAACTGCTCGTATGGTTTGAATTTAGCAATTTGCCTGACGCTGTCAACTACCCGCCAGAATCCCCCCTCGCTAAAAGCACATCACCCCAAAACTGTTGAACTGCTTGAATATGTGGAAAAACCGTACCGCAAGCTTCCTTTTCATTGCAACTTATTGAACAGCTCGCAATGCTTGAAGCCCCCCCCCTAACAGCACAGCACCCCAAAACGGGTGAACTGCTTCAACTTCTCGCAAAACCCGTACCGCGAGCTTCTTCTTGGGCCTTCCCCGGACGGACATCCCAGGCGCATCGGGGCTTCCGCCTTCGCCGCTCTCGTTGTTGACCTTCTTCTTCTTCTTGACCCTCCTCGAGATGACGGGCTCGCAGGATGCCACAGCTACCGTCGCCACCGTCTGCCCGCCGTTCGTCGACAGCTTCTTTTTCGCCGTCTTCTTGCGGCGCTTGCTCTGATCTGCTGCAAAAAATCTATGTTTCAATAATTTTCTGTAACGTCCATGTTCGATAATCTAAGATCCTGCGTTCGTTAAGACTCCAGATACCCCCCCCCCCCAGCCGGCACCCAACTTTTGTATCTCGGCTCCCTGTTCATCTACAGGTGTGTAAAGTATACCAAAATGTTCGTCTTGCTGTGGCGAGTATTTTGGTATACTTTACACACCTGTAGATGAACAGGGAGCCGAGATACGGTATGTGGGGGTCGGCTGGGGGTTATCTGGAGTTTAGCCCTGCGTTCTTCTGTAGCGCATTTAGCTACCATTTCCTTTCATAACATTTTTGGCACTGTGCTGTTAGTGGGGGGGGCGGGGGGCTAATTTTTTTGCATCTAAATTTTTAAACTAAATGCAAATATTTTAAAACCGCCTTAAATCACTCTAATCTGCGCTATTTCTGATCAGTTTAACGGTATTAGTTGAATTTATTTTAAAAATTTTCTAAAACCTTAAAACATACGATTGCTCAAAAAATATGTTTCAAAAATTAATTAATATCAAAAATTTTTGGAAACTATGCTGCCTGAAAAACCATGAATTTTACTGTAATTTTTATTTTTACTTCAATTTCATTTGTTTTTACATAAATCTTAAAAAAGGAAAATTGCTACTCACCCATGATGAAGACACTGACGAGTTTCTAATGAAAAGTAAAAGCAGTAAGGAGTGAATTCAAATAGAAATAATGGTGGAGGGATGGGGGCCGAAACGCGATTTAACCCGAGATATAGATGCAAATCAGAATGTCGGCTGTGCTAATTTTTCATGTAAATTAAGAATTCTGCTAATTCTTGTTGTGTTTTTCACTGTATTTCGTGGCGCTCAAAATAATCCTACCTTATATAATTTAGGTGTGTATCTTTGTGTGTGTGTGTGTGTGTGTGGATGTCACTTTCGAGACCCGATTTGAGGGCCTTCCCGTGTGCAAAACGCCCCAATTCTTCGTCACTCGGGGGAATCGACCTTCCTGTTTCCGATGGCGTTCTCAGAATTACGATAAAATACAAGTTTACAAAGTTCAGGCCGGTTTTATTCATTTTTGGTGGTCATGGAGGGCTAGTTTGCATAATGTGAAAAAAATACAAATTTCCTCATTCTTGCCAGTTGCACTCGCGTGTGTGGTCGGTTGGGGGGTCCGAAGGGTTTTGGGCGCTGGTCAGCTAACAACTGTTTAGCAGTTTTCATGGATTTTGAAATTTGATGCAACATGTTTTTCAATGGTGCTCGGACGCGGGGAAGAGAGAGAGAGAGAGCGAGAGATAGAGAGAGTGAGTGAGAATGAGAGCGAGCTTGAGAGAGTGAGATAGTCACAGAGAGTGAGAGCGAGATAAAGAGAGAGAGAGATAGATAGATAGAGAGAGATAGCGAGAGAGAGGGACAGAGTCGGGGATTTTCAGGGAGAGAGAGAGAGAGAAAGAGAGAGAGAGAGTGAGAGAGATGGAGAAAGAGAGAGATCGAGAGAGACATCGGGAGAGACAGAGCCAGAGCGAGAGAGGAGAGAGAGAGAGGAGAGATATTCCATAGATTTCTACAAACTGAACTTTCGAAAACCGCCCCCGTGTTTGCTAACTTTCGACCATAAGTGCCCCCTGCTGCCCCCTGGGGGTCATGTTTTAGGGTGTATTATTGACTTTTACCTACCCTAATAAAACCCCGCATTTCCCCTCCATTTTTTGGGCAAACACACGATTTTGAGTGTGCTATAAAACCCAAAAAGGTGCATTAGCTTTGAACCACGTTTTTCTAAAACTTGAAATCACCAGAAAATGAATCTATTGCAATCGTATTTCCCATACCTCGCGCTTCTTACCGTAGCCTGGGCTACCGTATGCAAGACGAATTTCGATGCGAGTGGTGAAATTCTGGGAGAGGTAAGATCGTTTAAAAATGTAAAAATGGTCGAAAACGAATTTTCGTTAAACTAAAATTTGAGAATTTCCATGTTTCGAAAATGATTTAGCAAAAATAAAATGATTTGTGTTTAATCAGGTACGCATTGTCCTTCACTCCTTATAATCGAGGATGTAACGGCAAAATTTTATAATTTTAATAGATTAAATCAACCTAAACATAAATCGAAAACCAAGTATCTTATCCGGATTTTTTTAATTTTTCGCGTTCATTTTGAATTTCAGCTATCCGACGTCGAGTGCAACAACAACTGTGAATTCTGCGCAACGCTACGCCATAGGTAACGTTTATAATTAAAATTTTAAAGGAGCCGGCAAGGCAGATTTGACCATTGTCGAGAAAAAACTGCGTTTTTCGGCTTTTGCGCCAAAAAAAAATAAAAAAATGTTTCGAAATCTGAGGTAGTGACAAAGCGTGTTATATTTCTACTATCCCTTTGATTCACGATTCTCCTAATCTTTTTAGCCTGAATTTTAATGCTTTCTTTCTGGTGCTTTCGCGTTATCGGGGGGAGGGGGCGCGATTTTTTTTGGATTCCATTTTTCCACCAAAATGAGGGGAAGCGTTCGTAAGTTTATTTTTACTATCGGAAAACGTAAACCTTCACGATTTTTACTTGAAATTCACAAATGGGTGTTTCAAGCATCAATAACAGATTTTCAACCAAAATTGCATATTTTCCATGTCACTTGCTAAGATTGACCTTCCTTGTCCCCTTAAATGACGATATTTCAACAAATCTGCTAGTTAAATAATTTCCAGCGGCCGTTTCATGAAATTCCAAGTGCACGGCTGCGGCTGCGGGGATAAGAGCATTTTTGGGCCCGATGAGAAGACGGCGCGGACGCTGAATGATTGCACGGTCGGTTCGGGCATACTGTAATTCATACAATTTATTGATTAACTAATTAATCTAAATTAATCTCTGTAATTAATCGGCAATTAATAAATCCACAAAAAAAGACTGATTAGTGTCCCTTTGGCATCGCAGAAATCATGAAGGCTCGAAACATTTTTTTTTTGAAAATTGTTGTTTCAATCGTTGATGGATGTTGCATTTTTACGAGCTTTAAATTACAAAAACCAATTAAAAATTACTAAATTTTTGCTTTGAGAAATTACGGCCTCAAAATTCAATTATTGAGTGTATGTTTCAAAGATCGGTAAATAGCGATTGGAAATGGGCGTCATTACTATGCTTTTCGCTATTTCCAAAAATCTCTCAAACTGGCTCTAAAGGCCATTTAATTGATTCTTACTTTATCCCCTTGCACAGATTAAATTTGCGGTACAAATCCTTTGACTGTATGTTTCACGGTATGGCAAGTTTCCAGCGGCAAAATGGGCGATACTGCATAGTCTTTTACGAGTTTCATCCCATTTTTTACTAAAAGAACCATAACAAAAAATTGAATAGAACATCAATCCCCCCGCAAAATAGAACAGTACCAATCGATTAAATAAATCAATTAATTTTCGGATGTTTTTGCTTACCTTTTTTTATAATTAGCTGTTTTTGCAACGATAAATTAAGAGATCAAAATCCACATTTTTAACGTATGTTTCACGTCTTGGCAAACTCGGATTGAAACTGGATGTTTTTACTATCAGTTCCTGTTCTTTATAAAATTTTTGATCACTAGCTTTACAGACCTTTTCTTCGGTTCTTTTGTATCGACTTTGCTGTAATCTTTGGACTATATGTTTCACGACAAGGTCCATTTCCAGCGGCAATATTGGTGGTATTCCATTCAAAGCTTGTAGTTTGAAACAATTTTATTCGAAAACTCGCTTTTTGACAGACGTTGAATTCAATCGTAGTTTTTCTAGGTGTAATGGTATTAGCCTACTCTAAATGTAGTTCTACTCAAGTTTCCATTTTTTTCGGCAATCGGGAGTTTTTAGGATTATTTTCAGGCAATCGGCGCGCAAAACGGCACCCAAAACGGCCAGCGAATACGGTGGGCCTGCTGCGCCGAGGAACTCTGTAAATTTAGCTAATTTTTTGCGCTATTTTTCAAGTAATAATGTGATAATAATAAACTTCTCCGATTTAGCTAATATTTAATTTGAAATCTCAAAATTAAATTGCCCATACAAAGCATTTATTCCCCAAAACGAAGAAAAAGACAGGAAGGAAAAAGAAAGGAAAGGACGGCGATCGGCAGGGCCCGGCAGGCAAAAACGAAATGGAAGGAAAGCGGAAACAGATGAGAGGGCAGAGAAATACAGAAAAGGGGCCGGGCTTCGGGAAGGGGAGGTACGGTAGATGGTATCGTTTCGTTGTCGACAGATGGTGGCGACGAGTTCGAGCAGTTCAGATGTCGATGAAGGGCTCGGGGAGTCGAGACTGGCTGGAAAATTGCACTTTTTGAAAACTCTCTCTCTCTCTCGCGCTATCTCGCTCTCTCTCGCTCTCTCGCTCTCTCTTTATCTTTCTCTCTCTCTCTCTCACTATCTCCCTCTCTCTCCCCCTCTCTCTCTCTAGCTCTCTAGCTCTCTCGCTCTCTCACACTCTCTCGCTAGCTCTCTCTCTCCCACCAAAGCCTAGGCGGCCATCTCGAGAGCGACGTAGGCGTCAACCAGTTGGAGATCCTGGAAAAAGAGCAATAAATCCTCTAAATCCATCAGAATCAATCGTTTTAAAGACCCATTGAAGGCAAGGAAAAGTGGGCGTGGCTTGGCATACCTCGAAAGATTGTGCTTGGTTGCGGATCCAGGCATCCTCGAAGGCCGCCTTCCACGCGCCCGCATTTTTCAGGCGCCTGTTCTCCGCGGGGGCCGACTCTTGCAGCTTTTTCGCCTAAAAAAAGCAGAATTTTCGGTTGAGCAAGCTAGTAGAGAACATTTGCGAATTGCGCGCCGGTTAGCAGGGAAAATATGACGATTTATGAAAAGCCAACAGTGAAAATCGAAAATTTAAGGAAATTGACTGATCCCCCGAGATTTGGGATCTTTTGCATTATCGGGGGGGTGGGGGCGAACTTTTACCAATGCGCCAAGAAATTCATTTAGTCGTGTTTTTAGTAATCATCGGCAGTTTTCAAGTGTTTCCATTTGAAAATTTATGTTTTAAACCAGGTTGAAAAGCCGCTTCGCGACTTTTCAACCCTGGCCCCGTCTAACCCAATTTTATCCTTCACTTTGCATAATTGTCCTGAATTCAGATGACAAAAAAATGAAAAACAACCTATCCTGTGCCTTTATATAGTCGAATCACCACTTCCGGTCTATGCTAATTATTTCCTAACAAAGAACTTTCACAAAAACTTACATTTAATGTCGAAAATGGCTGATTTTGTAAAATTTGGTATGTGTGCAGTCATCTCAAGACCATTGCGCACCTAATGACGTATCAAACATACCCGTAACTTCCTCCCCTATCGAGATATCCTCCGGACAGACAGAAGGAAGTGGATGCAAAGTGGCACACACACACACACACACACACACACACACACACACACACACACACACAGACACTATTTTTTTATATATAGTAGGATTATTTCCAAAAAATTTATGATTTTTTAATCACAATGGTGCTGTTTTCGCCCGGTGTATATCGTAAGAACTCATGAATCCTCTGTGTATTTGTATCAGAATAAAGCCCCCCCCCCCGATAATGCCAAAGAACCGGGATTTTTAAGGATAGGCAGGCTAGCAGAGATAATTTGAGACAAGGGGCAGGCTAGCAGAGACCATTTGCTCCCACCTCTTCGAGCTCCTGGTCCGTGGAGATGGTGGAAAGGCCGAGGGCCAGAATGTCGCCGAGCCCATCCTGCACCGATGAGGTGGCCGTGCTGAAGGTGGAATTTAATGGCGTAAACGATTAGCTCTCGCTCGCTCGCTCTCTCTCTCTCTCTCTCTCTCTCTCTCTCTCTCTCGCTCTCTCTTTCTCTCTCTGTTTTTGTCTCTGTCTCTCGCGCTATATCTCTCCCTAACTCGCATTCTCTTTCTCTCTCTAGCTCTCGCTCGCTCCGTCTCTCTGTCACTCCCTGTCTCTCTCTCGCTCTCTCTTTCTCTCTCACTCTCTCTCACTCACTCTCCCTCTCCCTCGCTCTATCTCGCTCTCCCTCCATCTCTCTCTCTCTCTCTCTCTCGCTCTCTCTCGCTCTCACTCTCTCTCTCTCTCTCTCTCTCTCTCTCTCCTACTTACTCGGAGATGAGTTTCGGGAACCTCGACTTCAGATAGGGGAAAAGCTTGTCCCCGTGGGCATAGTTGGCCGTAATCCCGCGGGTCACCCAGATCGAGTCCTGGGCTCGGATCAGCCCCGTCTTGTCGATGATGCCGTCGAGGAGCCTGAAAAACGGGGTGTCACCATCCATTTAAAACGGCTTTAAAAGAATCTAGAACGCGTAACGCACACGCGACGCAGAACGCAACGCAACTGACACGCCCACGACCCCCAAACCTACGCCTCGAGCGCCGTCCAGTCGTTGCTGCACGTGATCGCCGCCAGCAGGTCGTTGCTCTCCATCTGGTCGGCTAAAAAGGTTATAGATTTTTTTCAAATCCTGAGTTCTCGGTCCCTTTAGCGGTGCCAAAACCCTACTCTCTAACTTGTACAGCTCCAGCACCTCGTCGCCAATCTTGTCGCCCGGCGCGGCGGCGCGCACCGCCTCGCAGTACGCCATTTTGCGGAAGTACGCTGGGGTGCTGGAACGGGTACGGTAATTGAGTAGGCGGACGGGCTAACAGAGCCTTTTAAAGGTACAGTGACACCCACGTCGCACAGCTGGACGCCATCTTCGAGCCGGCCTTATTGGACTCGAAGCAAGGCTTGTGCACAAACTCCTCGTAGGCGACCCTGAAAATGGAAAATTACATCGGTGGAAACTCATCAAGCCCACTTGAACGCCTTGCCGCAGTCGTCCGGGTAGAGACGGCAGGCCGCCGCGAACTCGGCCAGCTCCATCAAGCTGAAAAAGGTGGAGGGCAGGCTAGCAGAGATTGTTGAGGAAGAAGAGAGGGCAGGCTAGCAGAATTGTTGAGGAAGAGGAGAGGGCAGGCTAGCAGAGGCCATATGCAGAATTTGAAATTGAAAAGACGCATTAAAGACATTTGCAGAATTAAAAAGACTGGAATAGCGTACTGCTCGCGGTTCTTGGCGCTGTCCTCGTGCGCCGCCTCCATGCGGTCCGACACTTCGGTCAAGTGCGCGGCAAAACTTGTCGGGTCGCCCATCGCCGGGGGCAGGGGGATTTTGGTGATGAGGCGCTCCTAAAAACCATTTTTATAATTTTTTCTGTAAACTCAGCAATTCGAAGCGACACAAAATATCTTTTGAAAGTTCCAATTTTTCGAAAAAAACTGGAATGGGGTACTAACGGGGGGGGTACTCCTCTAAGAATCTCTGCTAGCCGCCCACCTTGACGGACGGGTTCTTCAGCTTGAGCATCTCCAGGCCGTTGTTGATGAGCTTGGCGCGGGCGAGGGGTGGGAGTTCCTGAAAACAGCAGATCTCTCTTTCTCTCTCCCTCTCTCTCTCTCTCTCTATGGCGCTGACCTTCTCGGTGAGGAGGTCCAAGAATAGAAGCGCAGCCTTGTAGCTGGCCGGCCTTGTGATGGCCAGGGCATAGATGTCGTCGATGATTCGCACGAGGGTTCTCTCTTCTAGTCCTTTCTGAACAAAAAGCGCATCCGTCGGCGCATTAATAGACGCATACCCAGTGACCGGCGAGAATGGCCTTCCACCCAGCCTCATCATAGTTGACACGCACGTAAGCACGGCCCTCGTGGTTCACGATCGGTGGGCCGTCTTCGGCAATCACCGCCACTGGAAATTTTTGATATTTTTGCATAAAAAAATATAAATTAAATATAAAATGACAGAAATATTCAAAAAATTAAGTTTTTCCAAAAACCGATATTTTCGATAATTTTGCATAAAAAGTTGTAAAGTTATCTAGCAGAAATGTTTTAGGAACCCAGATTTCACAGGGCAGGCTAGCAGAGATCATTTGAAACCTACGAGTTTTCGGCTCCTCCTCCAGCACAAAATATTCGTGTTGCTTCCGGCGGCGGTCGACTTGAACGAGTGGAATCGACCATGTACTGAAAATCAGATGAAGAGAGAGGGAGAGAGAGAGAGAGAGAGAGAGAGAGAGAGAGAGAGCGGGAGGGAGAGGGTGGGAGAGAGAGAGGGAAAGTGAGCGAGAGAGAGAGCGCGCGAGAGAGTGAGAGCGAGGTGGAGAGAGAGAGAGTGATGGAGAAGGAAAGAGTGATGATGAGGAAGAGAGCGACAGAGAGAGAGAGAGAGAGAGAGAGAGAGAGAGAGAGCGAGAGAGTTATCTTCTCACTTGTCCATCGAATCGTTGTACTGCTTGTTCATCTCCTCCGGATTCCCGAGATAGTATCGATGCTGCGTGAGCGTCCACTCCATCATGCCATCTCCAGCCGGCCCCTTTTGCGCCACGTTCACCACCGGGAAGCCCATCTGAAAAATTCCTCAAATGGTCTTTGCTAGCCTGCCTAAACCGAGGTTTTGGTCGAAAATCGGCCAATTCTGGCTCAAGAATGGTTATTTTTTGTAGCTTGTAGAAAAAAAGCTGATATGATTTTCCTGATATGATATGAAATTGAGCTATATTTTACGCTGAAAAATATCTGAAACTTGAAACATTTATTAAGTTTGGCATTTTTGTCGAAAACGGTGATTTTGGGCCGGTAAATCGGTTTTTTTGGATTCTTGTTTTTTTTTGAATTGGTTTTAGGCGTTTTACTTTTGTTTAGAATAAAATTAACCCGATAAATCGATATTTTTAGATTCTCCTAAAACCGAGTGTTTGAACCGTGGGGCTAAACGTCATTGAACTGTCTTTCCAGCGGAAAGTATCTAAAAAATTTGAAACATTTCATAATTTTTTTGAAAAGATTGTATTTACTTTATTTTTGTGTTTAATTTTGCTAAAGGAAAAGTTCTTTGAAGCCCCACCCCCGATAATGCCAAAGAACCCTGTAACCGCCCACCTGATGTGTCCACTTTTCAGCGGCAGCCGAGAACCCGCCAGGTCCGTATCGCTCGTTCAGAGGCACGTTCTTCTCCTTGGCCACCTTCTGCAGCGCGGCCCACAGATCAGCCGTGCGCGCGTTACCGTACTTGTGCGAGTTCAGGTAGTGCTGAAACACAAAAATGGCATTAATTCCCTCAATTTTTGAATTCTCCAAATATCACAAAAAATTCGGTGTGGCCGATTGGTTAAGCGCTCGCTCGCCACCCACATGGCGCGGGTTCGACTCCCCGGCGCGGTAAGGTTTTTGCTTTTTGCCGATTTGGTTCATTTTGGCTTTAAAGGGACCGGAAACCGACCGAGATGGCCTCCCAGAAGACGTCGTGGCCGAAGCTCTCGGCAATCATCAGCACCAGCGAGGCGCCCTTCTTGTACTGGATCGTGCCGAAACCCTCCATCACATCCACCGCTGTATCCGCCTAGAAAAAAAATGGTACTGGTCTGTTAGCGGGAACAGAAATGTTATGTTGTTTCGAAATCTCGCTTTCTCTACTCACTCACTCTCTCGCCCTCTCCCTCGCTACCTCTCTCTCTCTCTCTCTCTCTCTCTCTCTCTCTCTCTCTCTCTCTCTCTCTCGCCCTCTCCCTCGCTACCTCTCTCTCTCTCTCTCTCTCTCTCTCTCTCTCTCTCTCGCCCTTTCTCGCTCTCTTTCTGCTCTCTCGCTCGCTCTCATGCTCTCGCTCACTCTCACTCTTTCATTCTCGCTATCTCTACAGGGTGTCCCAAAAAAACCCCCCCTCGGCATTTAGCCGTCTTCCATCCGATCAGGACCAAATTTTTACCGGTGATGCGGACCCATAAAAACTATGTGCAGCCGAATTTACTAAGCAAAATATGGTAAGACAAAAAAGTTATATTGAAATTAAGGTTTATTTTGCCGATTTCACTAGGATTTTGATGGATTAGAGCCTCGAGATGTTTAGCAAAAATGAAGAGGGCACGTTTTTCCACCCGGAGGAATTTTTTGATTTACGAAAATTACGTCAAAATCGGGACTTTTCATCAATTTTTATTATCAAAACGAACAGAAACGGACCCGAAAATGACGATTTTTGGGAAAATTACTCAAAATCGGCATGCTAATTGCGAAAACATAGCCAGAAATCGGTACTAGCGTTTCCCAAAAAGCGGTTTTTTAGCGATAACTTTTTTGTATAATAATGTTTTGCTTAGAAAATTCAGCTGCACATAGTTTTTATGAGTCCCCATCGCTGGTAAAAATTTGGTCCCGATGGGATAGAAGACGGCCAAATGCAGAGGGGGGGTTTTTTTGGGACACCCTGTATGTCTTTCTCTCTTTCCCGCTCTCTCTCCCCCTCTCTCCCTCACCTGGAAATGCACAGGTTTGACGGAAGCCTTGACATCCAGGGTGAGCGCGATATCCTGTTGGTCCGCGACCAACAACTCGTCACCCAGAAGCGAGGGGTCCAGCTTGCCCATCGCGTAGAATGAGGTGTACGTGGCGAAACCCTCGTTCAGCCACAGATCGTCCCACCATTCCATCGTCACCAAGTTGCCGAACCACTGGAAATAGAGAGACAATTAGAGGGAGATAGAGAGAGAGCGAGAAAGAGAGAGAGAGAGAGAGAGAGTGATCACCTACCTGATGGGCCAGCTCGTGGGCGATCACCTCGGCGACACGACGACGGTCGGCCTCGGTATGGATCCCACGGAGGAGCACCGCCTGAAAAAAAAGTTGCTGTCACCACCCCTTTAAAACTGACCCGCTCGCGGTAGGTGACCAGGCCCCAGTTCTCCATGGCGCCGGCGGCAAAGTCGGGGATCGCGAACATGTCCATCTGAAAAACATATTTTTTGAGCCCCCAAAGACTGTCGGCTAGCCTGCCCTCTCCTCTTCCTCAACAATCTCTGCTAGCCTGCCCTCTCCTCTTCCTCAACAATCTCTGCTAGCCTGCCCTCTCCTCTTCCTCAACAATCTCTGCTAGCCTGCCCTCTCCTCTTCCTCAACAATCTCTGCTAGCGTGCCCTCTCCTCTTCCTCAACAATCTCTGCTAGTCTGCCCTCTCCTCTTCCTCAACAATCTCTGCTAGCCTGCCCTCTCCTCTTCCTCAACAATCTCTGCTAGCCTGCCCTCTCCTCTTCCTCAACAATCTCTGCTAGCCTGCCCTCTCCTCTTCCTCAACAATCTCTGCTAGCCTGCCCTCTCCTCTTCCTCAACAATCTCTGCTAGCCTGCCCTCTCCTCTTCCTCAACAATCTCTGCTAGCCTGCCCTCTCCTCTTCCTGAACAATCTCTGCTAGCCTACCTTGGCCATCGGGAAGACGTGTCCGGTGAGTTTCTCGTAGAACTCGAGGCATTTGACGGCAAACTCGACGGCGTACTCTCCCTCCTTCGCGTCCATCTTTTCCTTCCGAGCGTACACGGACACCTAATGACGTTCCATCGTAATAGCGGTGTCATCTGTACAGTACCGGAATGGTGTGACCGTCGTTGCGCTTGAATTGGCGGGTCGTCTTCTCGAAGTCGTGGATGACCAGGGCGAGCAGATAGGTGGACATCTTGGGCGTGTCGTCAAACTTGGTCATCTTCCATGCTGTGCGGTGGAATTGGATGTTCCTGAAAAAGGTAGCGTAATCAGGAAATTTAATCGCATTTAACGCCTGATTAGTGATGGGGTTATTCAAATCAAATCCGGGGTCAAATCTGAGGATTTGATTAAGCTTCCGTTTCTTATTCAAATCTCCAAATTTTTGCATGCAAAGAGTAAAAATCTATCCTTTCTTATGCTTCTGCGCTGAAAAAAAGCCCTTTTTGCGTGCTTTGCATGCAAAAATTTGGAGATTTGAATAAGAAACGGAAGCTTAATCAAATCCTCAGATTTGATCCCGGATTTGATTTGAATAACCCCATCACTACGCCTGATTAATGCCTGCAGAAATTCCGGTACTTTACTGTTAGCGGAGGTGTGATTTTGCCGGGGGGAAACCAAATTTTTCACCGGTTTTTCGGACGGCCCCGTAGTTTTAGACGATTTCTATAGCATTTTACAATGTTTTTAAACACGAAAACCTCATAAAAAAAATTGGCAAAATCTTCGAAAATCTTAGTTTTTGGTCAAAAATGTAAGAAAAATTGTTAAAAAGCGCAAACTTTCGGAATTTCAAAATTTGTAACCAATTTTTAAAGTTTACTATCAATAAAAAAGTGCTAATTATATTAAATTATAAATTTTCAATAACTAACAGGTAGCCATCGCAAAATAATAAAAATAGACTATCGATTTCGGCGATTTTCCAATGATCACTGCCAGCTCACCAAAAAGTTCGTGCTCAAATAATCACTGCTAGCCTGCCCCAATTTTTCGTGTTTTCACCTTGTTTTTGGTTGGGATAAAAATAGAAAACTTTAGAAAATGTTCAATTGGTAAATATTAATTGTACTTTTTGCGTTATCGATATTTTCGCGAAACATTTTTCTCTAAAATAATTTTTCAAAGTTCAAAAAACAATGAAACTAACTCAGTTTTTCCAGGAGCATTGGATGTGGCATTGGTTCCGATGGGATGGAGTACGGTAAGTGTCCACGTAGCTTTATAGGCGGGCTCGTCGAAGCACGGCACCATCTTCCTCGCGTCCGTCGCCTCCATTTGAGTAGTGGCGATCGTGCTACAAATTACGGATTTGGAGCGGTAAAATTAATTTCTTCGGAATGCCAGTAAAAATTATAAGAAAACCTTATACGCTTAGAAAACTCGAATTTTTTAAATTTACATTTTTTATTTGCTGGAAAAATGTAGGTTTCTTTTTTTATAAAATGTTGATGTGCCATTTTTCTGAGTAAAAATCGTTCTATAAAATTCGATTAGTATTTTGAACTTGTTAATTGATTAATTGTGTAAACACATAATTTTGCATTTTGATTAGCGAGTTCCCTACGGCAAATAGCAAAAATTAAGAAACAGAATTTTTACACCACTAAATTTATATGTTTCTTTGTACAAGGAATAAAAGGGCTTGACGACACTATTAATGAGTCTGATTCCATCAAACAACACAACACCTATAAATCGTGATTTTAACAAAATTTAGCCAAATTTAAAAAAACTCGAAAGATCACTGGAACCTTTTCCAATACGTTTCTAATTACGAAAAAATTACATGGATATATAAAGCATTTTAAAGATCGGAAAGCATATTCAAAACTTGTCTTTTTCGGCAGTTTGAAAGAAATTTGATTATTGTTGAATTCATTTAATTTCTTAAAATTTAATGAAGAAAAACGACTTCAAAAAGCGGAAAAGCTTTTCTAAAAAATTGCAAAATTCTCAGGTATCGACCGGTCCGGGCATAAACAAAATGTTTCGTATATTTTGTTATGGAATCCTGTCAATACAAAAACAATTTCGATTTAGTGCAAAAAGGTTAAAAAAAGCACCAATTTACCCATATTCAAATACCGTAAGACCCACATCTCCTTCCCCTCGGGCGACTTGTACTTGGACTTGTAGAGACCGGCCAGGCTTTCTTGCACCATTCCAGTGTAGAACAGCTGCAGCACGTAGCGGCCCCGGGTGATGTGCTTGCCGTCGGAGAAGCCGACCTTCTCCGCCTCGTTGCCCGAGCCGGTGGTGATCGTCAAGCGGCGCTGAACGGAAGTGATTAGTGAGGCCGAGATGGCAGCCGAAATTCCTTCACAATCTCTGCTAGCCTGCCCTCTCCTCTTCCTCAACAATCTCTGCTAGCCTGCCCTCTCCTCTTCCTCAACAATCTCTGCTAGCCTGCCCTCTCCTCTTCCTCAACAATCTCTGCTAGCCTGCCCTCTCCTCTTCCTCAACAATCTCTGCTAGCCTGCCCTCTCCTCTTCCTCAACAATCTCTGCTAGCCTGCCCTCCCCTCTTCCTCAACAATCTCTGCTAGCCTGCCCTCTCCTCTTCCTCAACAATCTCTGCTAGCCTGCCCTCTCCTCTTCCTCAACAATCTCTGCTAGCCTGCCCTCTCCTCTTCCTCAACAATCTCTGCTAGCCTGCCCTCTCCTCTTCCTCAACAATCTCTGCTAGCCTACCCTCCCTCTTTCCTCAACAATCTCTGCTGGTCTGCCTACCGACTGTTGTCCCGTCTGGAAGAGTGTGGCGTCGGTGATGTTGACCTCAGCCGCATTCAATTCGATGTATGTCACAGCGGCGTTTTTGACTTCCAGCTAAAAAACGCGCTTTCCTCAAGAATCCCTGCTAGCCTGCCCCCCGTACCGTAATATTGACGTGGGCGAGGATGAGGTATTCACGGGCCCCAGGGACTTTCGAGTAGTCGGTGCCAAATCCTGGCAGCATCACCGCCATCCAGGAGTCGTAGTGGATGGGGGAAATGCCGCCGGGGAGCCGTTCGCCTTCCAGGCTAAATTTTGGGTAAAGTGAAGCTTCAATGGGGTTTTAAATTTGGTTTCAAATGGGATTTCGTGGATTTTATGAATATTTGAAGTAGCAAAAAAAGGCAAACAAAAAAAATGGCCTTAAAACTTGCATCGGTACTTTTACATTATCGGGGGGAGGTAAATAGCCGAAGTGTTGCTAAGCTGCTTTTTACGTTTTATAAACGCAACAACCTTACAAATTGGCATTTAAAAAAACTTAAAATACCGGTTTTAGACCAAAATCGCGCTTTTACCAGAATTTCGACTTTTTGCAATTTTTTGTTAATTTTTAGTTAGTTTAGGTGTCTTAAAATGTTATTTTGAATTCAAATCCTTTTTACCACATTTTGCAAAGCTTGAATTTATAAAAAGCACATAAAAAAAATGTAAAATTTACGAAAATTGGTGATTTTTCGATCAAAAATTATTTCAAATGGCAAAAAGGTACACCTTTTGAAAAATTAATTTTTTAAATAGTTTTAAGACTTCATAGCAGAAACACCGATTCAAACCCCCTAGAAAATCCATTACGCGTTATTAAGAGGCGCCTTTAGTATTATTAGCTTCCCCCGCCAGCTAAGCCCCCCCCGCTAAAGGTCCAGTACCCCAAAATCGCTAAAGCGCTCAAAATTGGCTAATTTTTTTGATTTCAATAGCCCTTTAAAAGTAAGTAAATTCAAGAAATAACGAAAAATGCTTTATTCCGATTTCTCCCGCGGGTACACACGACAAACACGTGAAAAAGAGCTCACAATTAAATGGAACGCGATTCGGTTATTAATGCGTGGATTTAAGGCCAACAATTCGCTCAGGTAGTGTTTATCGTGGGCCCGCCAGGATTGGGACTCGTACTGAAACACGAGCTGTCAAAAATCCGAAAAAATGTTTCGCCAATAATTAAAAATTCTTAAATATTTTTCGACAATAATACTCGTTGCATTTTCGTTTGCACTCGCAAGTCGAGAAACGCTTAATAATGCCATGGTAAATAGTGGTTTTAGTAAAATTTAACTATATTTAAGTGGAAAACAACCAAAAAAAGTTAATTTTTTTAATTTGCCAAGTGAACTTTGGCCGAAGATCGTTGATTTTGTATTTTTTAATAAAAATTTGGTAATTTTTGGCGCCTAGCAATAATGAAAACAGTTTAGGAACGCTTCGGCTAATTATTTTAGAGAAAGTTGTCCCCCCCCCCCCCGATATTGCAAAAGAATCGGGTTCTACAAAAATGCGGCTCGCGAAAATTACAAAAATACGTTTCATCAAGAATTGAAAGCGAATTTTTTGACCTCCTGCTAAGCATCTAATTCCAATCTTGTCCTTCACTTCCCGGCCCCTTTAAAATCCCGATAAATACCGACATATGGGATGGATGGGGTTTGCCGTCATCGTAGCCGAGTTCCACCCCTTCCGGAACTTGATACTGCTCGGCGCGCGTCTTCTCACGGTCACGGTAGCTCACCCTAAAATTATGAAGGCAATAGCAGCAATTTTTGCATAAACCTTAAAGACCGTCAGAACGATGAAATTCCGTTGAGCGCAAGAAAGTTGCGCACCGGGCGGGAGTCGAACCCGCGATGGTTCGCTCCACAGTCCGACGCGCTAGCCACTACACCACAGGGCCAAGTGGGGAAGGGAGTCAGAGGCGCCCCAAACCCCAGAGGGCCTTTGCGCAGTACGGGGCACCACTAATGACGCATCTCTCCGCGCGTTCTTGGGGGCAGCACCCTCGGGGTGACAGTGCGCGTTCCATCGTTCTGGTAGTCTTTAAGACACTTCATTTTTAGGAATTTTTGCAACATTTGTTAGTACAACGTATATTCATAAAATGAAAATATAGCCTCAAGAATCAATATTTCCACCTGATCCCTTTGGACTTTTCTAATTAGCCTCAGCGGGACCCTACTATGAATTAACGGAAAACGATTTAGCTTGGATCTTTAAACTTTTCGAAACCTTTTTTCAAAAACCGCAGCTTCAAGAAAACCTACTTCTCCTCGTGAGAATCCCTGACGACGAACCAGTAAAGGGCAGCCACGATGATCACTGGAAATTAGGAATGGCAAACGGAATTGACACTTTGAAACTTCCCCAAGAATCCCTGCTAGCCCGCCACACTCACCGACAACAAGGAGGGCACAGAGGACGATGCCGATGTACGTGACGAGGTTCTGCTCGCCGGCCGTCTTGTCCTTCTCCTGAAATATTCGGTTCGTAAGAGAGCGAGAGAGAGCGAGCGAGAGAGAGCGAGAGAAAGCGAGGGAGAGAGAGAGCGAGAGAGAGAGAGCGAGAACGAGACTGAGAGAGAGGGCGTTACTCACCGCTTGCTTTCCGGCCTTCTCGGCTTCAATCGGCACCTTCGTTTCCTTCGGCTTTTTCTTCTTTTTTGCCTCCTCCTTCACCGATTTCACGGACTTTGACGATTTTTCCGATTTCTCCGACTTTTGCGATTTTTGCGACTTCACCGAGCCCTCAGAGTCATCGGCCCGCTTCGCGCCGCCGCGCTGCTTCGTCTCGCTGAGGTCCGTTTTCTAAAAAAAATGGGGTTCAGTTCTCTGTCTTGAGTCCTCCTATACCTCCGAGTGGAACTCGATGGTGGTGTCACGGTGCGACTCGCTGAAATTTGAAAAATCTGCACGTTACTGGACTCTTAGCGGGGGAGGGTTTCAAGGCTTCGACAAGAACTTCACATTCTTCAACAACCTCTGCTGGCCTGCCCTCTCCTCTTCCTCAACAATCTCTGCTAGCCTGCCCTCTCCTCTTCCTCAACAATCTCTGCTAGCCTGCCCTCTCCTCTTCCTCAACAATCTCTGCTGGCCTGCCCTCTCCTCTTCCTCAACAATCTCTGCTAGCCTGCCCTCTCCTCTTCCTCAACAATCTCTGCTAGCCTGCCCTCTCCTCTTCCTCAACAATCTCTGCTAGCCCGCTGCCTAAAATCCTAATCCAAAACTCTGCATTTCCGGTTGAAAAGGAAAGCCAATCTCGTACCCATCCTTCTGCGAACCGTCCTTGTCGTCCGGCATGGCGTAGCGTAGCAGAACAAGATGATTTTGGAGAGGAATAAACGGTTCTTCTACTCAATAATTCATGGTAATTTTGGCTGGCTGATTCAAATTTCCATAGCCAATTACGACATGAAAATATGACTTTATCTGATTTTTGGCGTGGGAGTGGCGATAGGCGGATTTGCACATCATTTTCAATGAACCAACTCACGAGAGAGAGAGAGAGAGAGAGAGAGAGCGAGGGAGCGAAAGAGAGAGTGAGAGAGAAAGCTAAAGAGTGAGTGAGTGAGCGAGAGAGCGAGAGAGAGAAGGGAGAGAGAGCGAGAGACTGAGAGAGAGAGAGAAAGAGACGATTTTTTTACGGAATTAGAACGAATAAGGCATGCTCGCAGAGATTCTTTCGGAATCCAAAGGCCGCAGGTCAGCAGAGGTGATTTGGACGTAGAGTGGTGGGTAAAATGAAAACGTTTTAGTCAATAGAGCTTTTCATCGGCAACTTTTCCTGTGATTCAGGTTTTTCAACGAAGCAGTGTTCCAAGATCAAACGAAAGGGCAGTTCCCTCACTCAAGTTTTCCTATGAAACATTTTATCTCTTTTTAGCAGTCGGGGTTCAACTTTAAAAAAAATGAGCGTTTAAAAATGGTGTTTTGATCAGAGGTTTAAACCAATAAATTTTGTAGATTTATTAATGTGACAATATTCGTCACCGCGATAGGACTTTTCGCAAAAAAAGGAAGTTTCGTCCAGGTTTGGTAGGCAGAATTCGGGCGCCAGGATATTTCTTGTATAGTACATAGCACAAACCGTCGCATTGTCGTTATAGAGGATTTTAGAAACATTACCAGCGCTGACCCCCGCTACGCGGGGTTTCAGCGCTGGCGCTCCCCCCCAAAATAAATTGAATTTGGAATTTGAATGCAAAATTTGGCTGAATTCCCGGTCGGGCGGTCGGTCGGACGGGCGTACGGACATTAGAAATCAACTATAATAATTTTCTTGACGCGTCTGTCCGTCCGAAGCCGAATTCAACTCGAAGGGGAAAAGAGCTAGACCTTAGCTCTCTTCGGATTCGGATAGAGCGTGGTCAGAAACCCCCAAACTGATAAAAAAATTACGAAAAAGTTTTAGTTTAAATTATTAAAATTAACTTTGAAAGTTTTTTCCTTAGTAAAAGGGGTGGGGGACGGAGGTTGGGCTGATTTTGGACATAGTGAGCCCGTGGCGCGCGTTTCGTGGTTGAAAATTTTCACCGGGGGATTTCATTTCTTTTTTCTCTCATTCCATCCGGTCGGTCGTTATTTTTGTTTTTTTTTAAACGGATTTCGGCTAGGGGAGGTATCTAAAGCCATCAGAAAGGTATTTAGGTAGTTTTTGAAGGGGATTTCAGCCATGGGGGGTATCTGAAGCCATCAGAAAGGTATTTAGGTAGTTTTTGAAGGGGATTTCAGCCATGGGGGGTATCTGAAGCCATCGGGAAGGTATTTAGGTAGTTTTTGAAAGGGATTTCGGCTAGGAGAGGGTCTAAAACCGTCAGGAAGGTATCGAAGTAGTTGGTGGAAGCAGGTATATAGGTAGGTGTATTACATGGAGGGTAACCCGAAGGCCAGATGGTTACAGTCGCGAAGCGACTGGAACCATCTGGTTTATATATAGTAGATTTATGGCACCAGGCTGTCCTTCTCTCTCTCTCTCTCTCTCTCTCTCTCTCTCTCTCTCTCTCTCTCTCTCTCTCTCTGTATATCGGTGTCCATGTCCCTTTAAAGCTCCGTCATACCCCTGCCCTTTCAATTTATTTTTAGCTATTTCTGCCCGTGGACTTTTCAAGATATTTTCAGAAACTCTTACAAGCACATTATGCTTCCGCTCGCTCTCTTTATGACTAATTTTCATGAAACACATCGATGTTGGCCAGCCTCAGTTTGGTTGTTTTTTATTTGTCTTCTGTATACCTTTAAAAACTATTTCCGTCTCTTTATTTTTCAAAATTTCGCCGCTGAAATTCTCGAGTGTAGCAGAGTTTTTTGTGCGAAAAAATGTTTAGTCAAACGGTTTATATAATTTTTAATATTTTGATAGAATGGGAATGAAGTCGTTCGTCTTTATCAGATACAAAAAAAAATTGAGCTTTTTGTGATGAAAGCAAGCATAATATTGTAGCGTTAATAAGAATATATAAAATAACCCTGGCCGTCTCGTTAGCTTATAGGCGTCGGGCATTTTTGAGATTTTTGCTGGCTTAACCTGAAATTATGCCTTGGTAAAAGATGGAGGGTAACAAAAAAGAGAAAAACAACAATACAATACTATACACATGAAATCACAAACACCCATATGCAAATTTGGCCTTAAAGGCGTGGGAAACCTGGCTTTTGAACAAATAATTAAAAAATAAACAATTTTTGGAAAATTTAAAAAGCTTGTTTCATAAATCCTCCGCATAATCAAGGAAAAAATATATGATTCGGGCAAATTCCATTCCACAAGATAACCCAAATAAATTAATTTACGCAAAATTGCCCCTTCCGTTCATTTTATTAATTATTCAGCCCGTTTTCTTCATTTATACTTTAATTTAAATATTGATTTCTTTTTTGCAATGTGCTTTTCTATTCGGCTTTTTTCTAAAATTAATTCCCGAGGGAATAACTTGCAAATTTGCTCCTAATTTGCTAACAAAACTTTTACATCTTAAAAAAATGTGTTTCATAAAAATCACAGCCAGCGCCAAATTTCGATCATCTCAATGACGCAGTAAGCCAATCCCTTGGCCTTCCTTTGAATTTTTTCAGTTTTTCATTCATTTCACAAAAAATGTATCATAAAAACCTGCTATTCGGGCTGCCTGATTAAATCTTCTTGGGTGGCAAATTCCGAGTTTACATGGTTATTGGCACTTTTTAGGCGGTTGGGGATGGGGACCCACCGGAGGACGGCGATACGGTAGTCGCGTATAAAATATATCATTACTAGCGGCTCCAGGGTACAGTACACTCCAAATGACACCGTGACAAAGGTTGTATCGACTGATAGGTGGAAAATTGGGCAGATGAGGACGATACCGCTTGGGATGTAGAGGCAGAAGACAGGGATTACCGTCTGAAAACGTCAGAAAAATATTTGAAGAAACTAGCCTGCCCTCTCCTCTTCCTCAACAATCTCTGCTAGCCTGCCCTCTCCTCTTCCTCAACAATCTCTGCTAGCCTGCCCTCTCCTTTTCCTCAACAATCTCTGCTAGCCTGCCCTCTCCTCTTCCTCAACAATCTCTGCTAGCCTGCCCTCTCCTCTTCCTCAACAATCTCTGCTAGCCTGCCCTCTCCTCTTCCTCAACAATCTCTGCTAGCCTGCCCTCTCCTCTTCCTCAACAATCTCTGCTAGCCTGTCCTCTCCTCTTCCTCAACAATCTCCGCTAGCCTGCCCTCTCCTCTTCCTCAACAATCTCTGCTAGCCTGCCCTCTCCTCTTCCTCAACAATCTCTGCTAGCCTGCCCTCTCCTCTTCCACAACAATCTCTGCTAGCCTGCCCTCTTCTCTTCCTCAACAATCTCTGCTAGCCTGCCCTCTCCTCTTCCTCAACAATCTCTGCTAGCCTGCCCTCTCCTCTTCCTCAACAATCTCTGCTAGCCTGCCCTCTCCTCTTCCTCAACAATCTCTGCTAGCCTGCCCTCTCCTCTTCCTCAACAATCTCTGCTAGCCTGCCTCTCCTCTTCCACAACAATCTCTGCTAGCCTGCCCTCTTCTCTTCCTCAACAATCTCTGCTAGCCTGCCCTCTCCTCTTCCTCAACAATCTCTGCTAGCCTGCCCTCTCCTCTTCCTCAACAATCTCTGCTAGCCTGCCCTCTCCTCTTCCTCAACAATCTCTGCTAGCCTGCCCTCTCCTCTTCCACAACAATCTCTGCTAGCCTGCCCTCTTCTCTTCCTCAACAATCTCTGCTAGCCTGCCCTCTCCTCTTCCTCAACAATCTCTGCTAGCCTGCCCTCTCCTCTTCCTCAACAATCTCTGCTAGCCTGCCCTCTCCTCTTCCTCAACAATCTCTGCTAGCCTGCCCTCTCCTCTTCCACAACAATCTCTGCTAGCCTGCCTCTTCTCTTCCTCAACAATCTCTGCTAGCCTGCCCTCTCCTCTTCCTCAACAATCTCTGCTAGCCTGCCCTCTCCTCTTCCTCAACAATCTCTGCTAGCCTGCCCTCTCCTCTTCCTCAACAATCTCTGCTAGCCTGCCCTCTCCTCTTCCTCAACAATCTCCGCTAGCCTGTCCTAAAGTTTACCCACCTGAACTACGAGCGCCCTAAATATTCCCATCTGACGTTGACGAATTCGCGTGCTCATCGTGGCTTCCTAGAAAATCCAAATTTTAGGCTTTTGTTGTATTTTTGTATTGCTGGTGCTGTATTATAAAACAACAACCGGCATGAAAATTCAGAACGAAATGTTGCTTTAGAAAGGACCGACGAAGGCGCAAATTAAGGCTAATCATATTTCCGAAAAGTGGCAAAAATTTGAAACATTGGAATATTTTTAAGCTTCTAATTTTTACAGTTTCAAATTAATTTCATTGAGTTCAATTAAATGTTAGTTGGATTTATCTTAATTAATTTTAGCTAAAACAGAGATTGCTACTTTAGCTTTGGTTAAATTGAATTCTTACGCCAGCATCGCCTACCCTTAAAGTGCGCAGAATGGCGCGGCCGCAGAGCAAAATCACGATAAATGAGGAGACGATGAAGAACATGCAGATTGAAAGGCCGCACCAGGACTTCCAATTCGCGATGCCGTCAATCTGGAAAAAGGGTAAATATTTTTTTGAAAAGTCCATTGTAAGACGGAATTTGCTGTTTGTCCACAGCGTTCTGTTTTCAAACACGTTTTTCGTTTAAACATTTTGAAATTTAGCGTGCAACAAAAATATATTCGTACCGCATTGAGGCGCCGGTTATCACGCATCCAACCCGAACTTATGAAACATTTGAAAAATCAAAAGTAAATCCCAACAAATCGGAGCGGCATAAAATGATTTTGAAGGACCTACAAAATAAACGCCTCCTAGGGAGACGATCTCATCGATGCTGTGCTGGAAAGTGCGGGAGAACGGATGTCGGAAGGCGTCTTTTACCTAAAATCAAGTGAATTATTATGCTCAATTTTGCTTTCTTCGAAAAAAAGTTGTTTCGGTTTTAATTGGGAGTGAAGAGAAGCGAATTTATTGTATTTTAAAGGTACTTATTTGCTTTAATAAAACATACAAGAAAGAAAGAAAGAAAGTGGGTTCTTTGGCGTTATCTGCGGGGGTGGGAGCGAACTTTTTTTGTAAGAGTCAAGAAATGCCTTTTAATTAATTTGGAAATTTTTTAATAGCGTTTTTAGTAAAATAAAACTATTTCCACTAGAAAAACTAACCAAAAACTTTTAAACAAATTCAAAAACGAATCGAAATTTGGTCAAAACGGCCATGTTGGCCGAAAAATCGTTTCTTGTTTTGTTTTTGGTTTCTTGAATGTTTCGATAAAAATTTGTAACGTTTTTACCTTCAGAAAGAGAAAAACATTTCCAAAATCCTGCAAACTCCTCCCGATAAAGCGAAACAACCGAAATCGGCTAATAGTGACGAAATCAAAATTTTTTTTGTTTCAGTTATTTTTAGAATGAAAAACCATATGGTCGTGTTTAAAATTTGAGCAGGAAAAGGCTAGATAGCAATTTAGAAGGCAAAAATCCGTGTAAAAAATGTAAAAAAACCGACCCTCGCGTCTTCAAACAGGGATATGACGACATTTGCTCCGTATCCACCTCCGAACAGCAAATACAGTACCACCATCCCGGCGATAACTTGCCACCTTGTCAGCGCGTTCAGCCATTCGATCCTCAAAAAAATTATGTTTTGTTCACACCCAATAACTCAGGCGGGGTGCATATAATAATTCAGATGTGCATTAATCGACGATGATTGACTAGCCGATCATCAATCAAACTTAAAAATTAAGCCTTGTGGCAGAATAATTTTTCGAAAAGCACGTTTCACAAAATATGGTGCGAAAAATTTCGCATTGAGGATACAGTCCGGTGTTGAATTTTTTCTAAAAAACTGGTTTTTATTGCATAAAATTATTAAAATAAACAAAGATTCGTTTTAAATTGATTTAAAACTTAAAACTTAAAACTTTACTTCGACTTTTTTTCTTTTTTTCTACTTCGAAAAGTTTAAAAAGCTATATGTTTTTTGATTTTCGAAATTTCTAAAGTTTTTACGTTTAGCAATAATAATATTAGATAACCTTGATATTAAGAAAAGACGGGTTTGCAAATTAAAAAATCTGTATCCCCCAAAAATAAGTTTCATAATATTTTGCTGTGCACGAACGGGCGAAGCGATTAATTAACATCCGGAACATGGTCCTAAATCCACAAAAAAACTCACTGGCAAATTAACGCATAACGGTAAATGAAGTGGAAGCAGAGCAGCACCAGCGACTGCGCGTACGCCGAGGCGTACACGAACAACCCGACTGCTGACAACTCTTTCGAGTCGGACACCGGCCCGGTGGTGAACATCACGAAACCGTAGCCGTCGCAGAAGATTATCTACCAAAAATCGGAATAAAAGGCTTTTTTCAAATTGTTTGCCTTCGAATCTTAGCTTTCAAGCTCCCTGAAAAGCTCCAAAATGGTCTCTGCTAGCTAGCCGGGGGCGCCAAAATTCCTCAACAATCTCTGCTAGCCTGCCCTCTCCTCTTCCTCAACAATCTCTGCTAGCCTGCCCTCTCCTCTTCCTCAACAATCTCTGCTAGTTACCCACCGGATGCGTGGCGAGATGCAGAGCCGTGAATAAAATATTGAATAGCGAGAATATAGCCATTAAACTGGCATATGGTCCCATATGCCTGGGTGTATGATGGTGAATTAAATGGCATAATATAGCGTTTGCCACCCATGACAATACAGCATTCACCAACACGACGATCGTCCAGATCCCTTCCGGGCTCTCGATCATTAGTGCGGCGACGGGGAGCTTGGAGCTAATATCTAGAATTTTTACGGTTAGCTTCTAAAGATGCAGGTCGTCGAAAGCAGAGAGGCATTATCGGCATTTGGAACGCAGGGGATATGTAAAAATACGAAACATTCTTTTTCATGTTTAGTTTATTTTAAAGAATAAGCCGCTATTATTTCCTTTTATTAATTATTTATATTTGGAACAAAGAAATGTCTAAAATAAACATTTTTTCTGGTTTTAGTATTTATACGGCATAAATCGTCAAATAAACCTGAAGAATTAGCTTCTTTTGAACACCGAAATATTTAATGTAAAAATACGAAACATTGTTTTCTAGATTTTATATTTTTAAAGAATAAGTCGCCAACCAAAGAAGAAATAGCTATTTCGAAAAACAGAAATAATTAAAAATACAAAACAGTCTTTTTCTAGTCTGGGTATTTTCACTATTTTTCATATATAGTAGGATCTGCACAAAATAATAGGAATTATATATATTACAAACACAGAATTAATTAAAAGGGAGATTCTGAGCTGCTAATATCAGGAAATTTTGCGCTCCGATTTTAAAGTTAGTATGCAGCGAGACCAATCAGAGAAAATTATCAGATCATGCACCATAGGAGGTTTTGAAAAATATGAAACATCATTTTTGTGAAGCGTTGCTTTTCCGAAGTTTCTTTGAATCCCCGAGCTCCTGGTGCATGGGCGAAACATACTTTACTACTAAAGTTTAGCAAAGTGGCCCGTTTAAACAAACGCAACACAGTTTCTGAACCCTAAATATGCAAAAAGTTTTGCAGAACAAACAGTAACTGCTGGCAGTTCACTTTGGAAAAAATGTTTTGAGATAAAACGTCTTGTTTTTCGAATCGAACTTTTTTCAATAGGTCCAGAAATGTCTAGCAACTTGATGGGAAGGTTTCAATAATGTTTTTTGTAACATATAACTATATTTCAACTATACAAACTTTTAAAACATTGAAAACACCTAAAGTTTTGTGGAAAATCGCCATTTTTGGTCGAAAAATCGTTATATTGGCATTAATTTTTGATAAAAATTTGTAAAGTTTTTGCGTATAGAACAGTAAAAATATTTTCAAAGCACGGCAGGTATTTATAATCGAAAAATTAGATCCTAATAACAAAAAGTTTGTCCCCGCGATAATGCGAAAATCACGTTTCAGCCATTTTCCAAGGAAAAGAAACGTTTCAGCTATGGATTTCATCACGTAGGTGATTACCCCTCTGCTGAGAGGCCAAGCGTGCGTGCGCGTTGCAGTGCGCGTTCCGGAAAATCCCGTAAATCCATACCCCAAAAAATCCAAAAGCCAGCCCAAGCCTTGCGAATCCCTTTAGAATGGGTGCACGGGGCCCTCGGGGAAAAATGAATGAATCCGGGCCGGAAAGTACCTGTTTACCCCGAAAAAGTAATACTCCACATGATGGCGCCATTTTGGCCATAGTAGCCGCGCGGAAATTCACTTTGCCCCCCGATCGTGTGGCCTGAGTAAGGGGCAAGGAATTAATTCAGCTTAAAAATAGACTGCACCCAACAGTGGTGGCTGGCCGAGCGGTTTTTTGGTCTCGCGGTGAACCGGAAGCGCCACGGGGGGTAAAATTGCTGCTGGCCGGCGACCAAAATTACCCAACACACGCGCGGCATCCAGATGATGCCCTCGGGATGGAGGGGAGGGAAATGTAAATATGAAATTTTGGCATCCGGAGACTCGACTAGAGGATGGGGACGTAGCGTAGCGGAGGTTTTTGAGGAATGGCAAACTAGCAGAGATTGTTGAGGAAGAGGATAGGGCAAGCTAGCAGAGATTGCTGAGGAAGAGGAGAGGGCAGGCTAGCAGAGATTGTTGAGGAAGAGGAGAGGGCAGGCTAGCAGAGATTGTTGAGGAAGAGGAGAGGGCAGGCTAGCAGAGATTGTTGAGGAAGAGGAGAGGGCAGGCTAGCAGAGATTGTTGAGGAAGAAGAGAGGGCAGGCTAGCAGAGATTGTTGAGGAAGAGGAGAGGGCAGGCTAGCAGAGATTGTTGAGGAAGAAGAGAGGATCAACGAAACATGTTGTCTTTTGCGGGTGACATTTTCGAAGGCTATACTTTCCCCTGGGTTACGGTGGGCCGTCAACAGCTGTTCATCAAAAATCCGGTAATCACATGTTCCGCCCCGGTCAATATGGAATGAGTCGGAAAGTACAGACTTTTGGTCTCTCTCTGTCTCTCTATCTATCTCTCTCTCGCTCCCTCTTTCGCCGACATCTGTACGTCCCTCTATATCAACATTTCCGCAATGTATACCTAGCGTGGCGTAGTTTGTAGCATAATAAAAATCTAACAGGAACAATAGGGCGAACCCCGCTTGTGAAATCAAAACAGTCACGCCATTCATATAGCAAGTCCTAGCCACGCCTTGAAAATTTTTGAAACACATTTTCGGCGCGACCGGAAAATTGGTCCCATTTTTTGTTCAAAAAAATGTTTCTACTTTGTTCTAATCTAAGAAATGCTGCGCGGCTCGAATAACAATTCGTCGAGTTTTTCATTTTTAATAGATCTTTATAATCGATTTTCGAATAACAATAATTTGTGGAAACATGGACGTTTGCAACTAATTACCGCAAGTCTTTATTTAGCCTTTTCAGGCTTATTACTTTCAAATATTCATTTTTGACATTAAAAAAATTAAATTATTTTTTTAAAGTCAGCAAGATATTTACTGGGGAAAGGCTCGTGTTATTTTATTAACTTTGTGCTTAAATCATACTTTTTGTAAAGAATTTCGACCTTCCATCTTCCTTTAAATACGCGAGACCGAAACACTTCTGAATCAAAGCTTCCGTGTATTTTCTCTCTATTGAAACGTCCGTTTTTCCCTGAATCCGAAATTTTTGGTGCCTGGAAAGAGAGCATTTTCAATCGCTTTGAGGTGTTAAATGTCGTTACTTGGAATCGAGCCTGACAATTGCGCACGAAAAATTCTAATTACCCATTTCCGGTCGGGGGGGACCATATAAACAAGGGGGGTAGCGAGTCCGCGAGTACCCAATTTACGGCCCGATCATTTCCACCTAGCACCCACCCCACGCAAAGGGATTTCATCAAAAATCAAGGATTCTTGAGTATCAAATCTAGATGGAAATTAGAAAGTACAAATCTGAGAGTTTTAACACCTATAAAAATGACCAGAAAATCGTCATCAATTTTGCAAAAATATGTTTCGAAAATATGTGATATTTTGGCCCTTTTAAAATGGTGTAATGGTTTACTCAGAAACCAGCTTGCTAACACGCCGCCTAGATTTCCTCAAAGATTGCTGCTGGCCTACCTTTTCCTAAATTTCCTAGAGGATCTCTGCTAGCCTACTCCCTCTCAATTTCGCAAAAAACCTCTACTAGTTTCCCTTGTGGCTACAAACTTCCTAAAGAATCTCGGACAAGAAATGTCAATAAAGAATTGTTTTTATGCTTTGGGTGATTGGTCCAAAAACCGCCTCTTTGTTGGCCTATGGCCAGTGAGAGAATTTCTGGCCCCCGAAAAAGAAAGAGTGTTTCAAAAAGCGGGGAACACGCGGCATAAAGAGCAAATCCAATTTGCTGGCCAGACTCGGGTGGGCGCTGGCCGCTGCAAAAAGCGCTCAAATATCGTAGGAGGAAGGAGGAGGACGAGCTCATTAAAAACTAGAGAATAGCTGGTTGGCTCAAAAATCAGGAATATTAAATGACAGATTAAAGGCACCTGGAAGCCAAACAAAACAAAAAAAGCTGGAAATTCTCTAAGGATCGCTAGCTCTTTTCTCTTATTTATTCTCTAAGCTAGCTAAATTTTAAAAATAATTTTTTTGACTTGGCGCATTAAGGGGAGCTGTATTTAAAGGGAATTTTTCAATTAAATTTCAATCAATTAAATTTTGGATTAAAGGCACAGAAACAACTTTAAAAATTAAGTTTTTCGCCTTTAAAATTCCTCAAAAATCCCTGCTAGCTTGCTCCAAACCAGAAGTTTTTGTAGTAATTATAGCTCCTCTTAAAGGACCCTGAAAGACAAAAAAAACCATAATTCGAAAGACGCTTTAAAAATCAAAATCCCCCGATTGCTCTCTGTTAGCAAGCCAATAAACGAATTTCTTGCAATCCCCAAAATCCCTGCTAGTTTGCTCGCAACGAGGATAATAATTATGTTTTGACACATTAATGAAAAGCGAAAAATAAATTCTCCGAAACTGGTAAATCGATCGAATTCACTTTTAAAAAATGTGTTTCAAACCGATAATATAAGAAATTGTTTGAACTCCCGACAATTTGACACGGGTCCATCTTTGATTATTTAAAAATCAAATTACGCTTTGACGCAATAATGACAAATGATAATAAATTAAAAAATTCAGGGTAATAGATCGAATTGACTTTTAGAAAATGTGTTTCAACCAAAAAAATGTACGAAATTGTCCGAATCTTTGATAATTCAACCTCCATGCAGGGTTTTTTTGAAAATCAAACTATGCGGTTACGCGTTAATGATAGATCAAAATAAATTAAAAACTGCCGGACCGTCGATGGATTTCACTTTAAAAAATGCGTTTCAACCAGAAAATGTCAGAAATTGTCCGAGCCCTATGCAATTGGATTATGGTTGCATGTTTTCTTGTTTAAAAATGAAATAACGCTTTGAAAATTAAATTAAAGCTAATGAAAAATCAAAATAAATTAAAAAAGGTGGGATTTGAATTTAAAAAATGTGTTTCAGACAGAAAATGTAAGAAATTGTCCGAACTCTCTACAATTTTACTTGTTGTCCCTATTTTATTCATTAAAAACCAGGGTTGAAAAACCGCTTCGCGGCTTTTCAACCCTGGCCCCGTCTTCTCCAATGATATTCTTGGCTTTGCATAATTTTCCCGGATTCGGATGACAAAATGAAAAATGCTCTTGCCGTCCCCTTATATAGGCTACCGCGACTTCCGGTGCATGCTAATTTGATCCTAACAAAGTGGGTTGTCCGATTTTCCATGAAAAACTTAATTTTAATGTCGAAAACATCATAGTTTGTAAAATCTAATATGCGTGCAGCCGTTCCCAGGCCATTACGCACCGAATGACGTATCGAACATACCCCTAAGTACTTCCCTCCTTGAGATACGACTGGAACAACCTGACGGAAGTTGCATGCAAATGCACACACACACACACACAGGAACTATTTTTTTATATATAGTAGGATGTTTAGGCACTACCTGCCTTCTAGCTTTCTGAAAATATGGAATAACGAACTTGAGTCTGAGAACACGGCTCCAAAATGAGGCCGGAAACCGGAAGCACGGTAAAAACCACCGGCTCCGGAAACATCAGGTGTACTTCCCCCAAACAATGCCCTCGAACCACGGACCCGGGCGGCTATTTAGAAACGAGGATCCTGAAATATTTAGTGGGCTTTTCAGTCCGGAAATGGCCCAGAAATGCGCGTGCCAAAGGCATAGAAATTTGCCAAGTTTGGGAAAAAGGTCTTGAGAAAAGGGATGGAAAAAAATTGAGAGAAACCGCTGGCGGGGATTTGCCATTGAAAATTGCTAATTTTTCAAAAGCCACCCGCGGGTAGGTACACCGCGAAATAAATGTGTTTCGGAAAAAATAGTGAAGAAATACCCTAGAACGAGGATAATCCTTGCTACTTTGCGCTCGAAAGTTTTTTCTTTTTAAGCTTAGCTTAGGTTCGCTTTTATTTGCGACGTAAGAGGACTGATGAGATCAGGCTTAGGGTTAGGCTTAGGGATAGCTTCAACTTAGGCTTCGGCTTAGGCCTACGTTAGGATTAGACCGAGGCTTAGGCTAAGGATTAGGCTTAGGCTTAGACCTAGCTTAGGTTTAGTTTAGGCGCGGCTAGGACTTAAGCTTAGGCTTGATTAGGTTTAGCTTAGGCTCTAAGTTTATTGTTAGCTTGGGTTTAGTTAGACTTAGGCTTAGCTTAGGCGAAGGCTTAGGCTTAGGCCTAGGCTTAGGCTTCGCTTGGGCTTAGGGTTAGCTTAGGCTTAGGACTTTTCCGCTACCTTTGAAAACCACAAGAATGGAGTCGACAAATGTATCACATGCCACGGCCTAGTGGCCAGGAAGGGGGGATTTGTTACGAATAATTCAAAAGACCCCCCGGGCTGCCCTGGGAACTTTTTGCCGCTTTTGCCTTTTAAGAACTGGGCCCCTATGGCCCTCTTAGTGCCCTTAGGGGCCAACACCAGACCGGAAACCACAGCCCCTAGGTTTGTTCGATGAACACTTTCGACAACCCGGATGTCCGGCCGATGACCTCTGGCCGGTAGACCGGAAAATGACGATGAAAATTGAAGGTAAAATGGCAGGCTAGCAGAGATTATTTGGGAACAATCTCTGCTAGCCTGCCCTCTCCTCTTCCTCAACAATCTCTGCTAGCCTGCCCTCTCCTCTTCCTCAACAATCTCTGCTAGCCTGCCCTCTCCTCTTCCTCAACAATCTCTGCTAGCCTGCCCTCTCCTCTTCCTCAACAATCTCTGCTTGCTTGCCCAATCCAAAATTCCTGAAGTTCACAATTTCCCAAAATTTCCTTATTATCCTTTGAATAAAATTTACCTAGGACTTTACCGGAAATGGTTCGAAATTTTACTCTGAGAGTTCATATTTGAATGCGAAAAATTTTGGCTCGTTGTTCGAAGTTTCCCGCTTCTTCCTTCTATCTCTTTTTTTTGAAGATGTCTGAAGCGAAGGTTCGTTTTCTGTCTCTCTCTCCTATCGCTTGCTCATTCTCTCCATCTCTCTCTCTCTCCCTCTCCCTCTCCCTATTAATCTATCGCCTGTTTCCAGAAAGATGGTGAGCTCGAGAAGACGTGCAACAGCTCGACGGAGAGCTCGCAGCTGGAGCCGGAGCCCGAAAAAGAAGACGTGCAGCCGTCAGTGCCGCGGAAGGCCGACAAGCCGGCCGGAATGGGCGGAATTATGGCAGGTTTTGAGGGCAGGCTAGCAGGGCATTGTTGAGGAAAATCGATGATATTCTGATTTCCACGGTCTCCAACTCCCCGAAGGGATGAAGCTCCCGACGGCCGCCGACTTGCCGCCCGAGCCGCCGCAGGAGAAGGAGAAAGAGGTACAGAGCTCGCTCTCTCGCTCTCTCTCTCTCTCTCTCTCTCTCTCTCTTTCGCTCCACCCCGATTTTTCAGAAAGAAGCACCCAGCCCTCCTCGCGGGCGCACCAAGAAGAGCCGCGATGCGAGCCGCGACAACACCAAGGAGGCCAGCAAGGAGGCCAGCAAAGAGGTCAGCAAGGACGACGAGAAGGCCATCGAAGCGCCGATCGAGTCGGTGAGGGAGAAGAAGAAGAAAGAGGTCGAGAAGCCGGAGCGGTCGACGAGGCGAAGGCGTTCGACCCCCGACGGCGAGAAGGACAAGCCGAAGCCCGAGAAGCCGGGCCGCGGCTGATAATGTGGTGAGGGTGTAGAAATGGTAAAATGAAAAAAATAGAAATAAGTATAGAAACTAAAAAAATAATAGAAAATGAAAATAAAAAGTTCCAAAAAATTAATTTTTGATCAAAAATGCTTCAACAATTATCAAAATTAGCACTTTTCTAGATTAAATTAAAAATAGCGGAATTCGGCCCACTAATAGCAAATTTTTCAGGAGAAGAGCGGCAAGCAGAAGAAGCCCAAGAAAAAGAAGTCCAAGAAGAAGAGCAAACAGGCCGACCCAGACGCGGCCTGCGAAGAAAAGTCCGGCAGGGCCAGCAAGGACAAGGAGTCCGCCGAAAAGTCTGACCGCCACGTCCGCAAGAAGGTCAGCAGCTCTCTCTCTCTCTTTCTCTCTCTCTCTCTCTAATTCTCTCGCTTTAGGGTACCGCCCCGAAGATCAAAGACAAGGATGAGCAGCGCCGTCCCGACCAGCAGGAGCTCGAGAAGAACGCCGCCTTCCGCGAGAAGCTCCAGAAGGCCTACAACTTTCTGTGGGTCTGGCGGTCGCATCCTCAATAATCTCTGCTCGTGCGCCAGAACCCGTATTTCCAGGGTGCAAGAGCCAGACGCATCGGTGGCGGGGGCCCTCTACTACCACGGCTACGCCGAGCCGTCCTACGTGCGCGAGCGTCTCGGTAAGATCGGAGAGTACCTCCTGTGCAAGATCTACCGCGAGGTCGACAACAAGGGACGCATCATCGAGGTATGGTTTGAAGTTCACTTTTAATAGCCAAAAACATAAAAACTTCGACATTTCTATTGCGAACCGCAAGAAAATGATGTTACAACTTTGTTTAGAAAACCCAAGATTTTTTCACCACAATTTTCCAGGGTTTTCCAAGTTTTCTAATTCGTTTCCCATTTTCAAAAATAATTATTTTTTCATGGGTGACTTCAATATTTTCTATTACTTGTGGAGAAAAATAAAAAAGGTCTCGAAAAGATAAAAATCTAGAAATTTCATACAGAACTACAAAAAAACATGTTTCGACAACAATTATCCGAAGTTCGCCCAAAAATAAGATTAATTCCTGTTATCTTTGTATCTCCGAAACGGTTGATTTGATATTAGCTAATTTAATTTAATTAAGAATCGCATTTTTACAAAAAATTGTCTTTTTCGAGCCAAAAACCATCAAAATTTCGAATTTTCCATATTTTCAAAAGTTTTTCGACCTTAAATTTAGGCGAATTTTACTAAAAACAACTTGAAACTTTATTTTTCCTTACTACAACACCCTGGGGAATGTTTGATTTTTTGTTTTGATTGAACTTAGTTTTAATTTTTTTTAATTTTTAAAAATTTCCCGAATTCTAATTCAGCTGAACCTCTTAAAAAACTTTGTTTGCAGCTGCTGTGCATCGCGCTCCACGGCCCCTCCGAGATCGGCTACTTCACGATCATGATCGGCCCCAACAAACAGTTCTTCCTCGGCACCAAGGGATTCGACAACATCAGTCCGTCCACCGCCTTAATTTACCCTAGTTTTTTGAACTTTCAGACCAGCTCGTCTCCCACTTTGCCAGCACCGGCGAGCCGCTGCCCAACAAGGACACCGCCGAGGCGTTCATCATGCGCAAGTCGTCGCTGCGACAGGTGCGGGCAGGCTAGCGGGGATTATTGCGGAATTCTGGATCCTAAACTGAAAAATGATTTTTCCAGAACGAGCTCATCGCCCACGAGCAGGTGACGCTGAAGGAGGAGGTCGGCGCCGGCGAGTTCGGCGCCGTCTACAAGGGCATCTACACGGGGGTGCGTCGAGTTGCAACGTCCCCTGAAGCTCATGCTCAATTCCAGGAGAAGGAGCCGATCACCGTGGCCGTCAAGTCGCTGAAAGATCTGCTGTCGTCGGACCCGGTGAAGAAGCAGAAGTTCCTCCTCGAAGCCTACATCATGATGAAGATTCGGTGCGGTTTGGAATTTTGAATTTTGTTTTTAATTTTTAAAAATGTTAAAAATGTTACAAAATTAAATATTTTCAGATTTAAAAATTTTCAAAAAGTTTTTCCCTTTTGCTCATTTTTGATACATTTTTTTACCAAAAAATCCAAAAATTTCGAACTGTTGAAATTTTAAATTTGTTTTTATATCTAAAAAGATGCTATAAAAATGGTTTATTTTGTTACCAGGGTTGAAAAGCCGCTTCGCGACTTTTCAACCCTGGCCCCGTCTCGGACCCCATACTATTCTGCCCTTTGCATACTTGTCCTTCATTCAGAAGACAAAAAATAATGAAAAACAACCCCTTCTGCCTCTTTATATAGACGACCGCCCACTTCCGCTCTATGCTAATTATTCCTAACAAAGAGGTTTTTACAAAAACCTAAATTTAATGTCGAAAACAGCTAATTTTGTAAAATCTGATATGTGTGCAGTCATCTCAAGACCGTTGCGCACCTAAAGACGTATCATACGTAGCCTAATACCCGTTCCTTCTTGAGATATCCCCCGGACAGACAGACGGAAGTGGATGCAAAGTGGCACACACAGACACACAGACACTATTTTTTTTTATAGATTTGTTATAGGGCCGTAGAAAATCAGAGAGAAATTGGTTCCCCCTCTCCGCTAACAGTCGAGTACCCCGCAAAAACGCCGCCATTTTTCAGCCCGCACAAGAACATCACGCAAATCTTCGGCATCTGCACGCTGAAGAACCCGCTGTACATCGTGCTCGAGTTCATGCCCAAAGGCTCCCTAAAATCGGTACGATTTACCTAGCGTAATCGAATCCACCCGCCTCATTTTTGCAGTACCTCAAGAAGACGAAGGACGTCACCGACGAGGCCAAGCTCAGCATGCTGCTCGGAGCTGCCGCCGGACTCGCACACCTCGAAGAAGCCGGCATCGTGGGGAGCTTGGGCGTTGAACGGCTTGAGCATGAGCCTAGAGTTGTTAAGAGCCTAAAAATAAAATCACAAAACATCAATAAAAAAAACGAAACATTTAGGTGCACCGGGACATTGCCGCCCGGAACTGCCTGATGGCCGTCGACGGGTCGGTCAAGATCAGCGACTTTGGGCTGTCGATGGAGGAGAAGGTGCTCAAGAACAAGTCCACCAAGCTCGAGCCGGTCCCGTTGCCCACCAAGTGGCTCGCCCCGGAGGTGAGCACCAGCTTCGGCTCCCTAAATGGTTTTTTCTGATCCAAAATGTAAAAAACTAACGGTTTTACTTTCAAAAAAATTCAGAAAAAACGAACAGTTAAGTTTTAAACCTTTTCCAAGTTTTCTAAATAGTTTTTGTATAAATTAAATATAGCTATTTGTTTTATCAAGAATACTAAAAACCACTAGTTGACAAGGAAATCTTAAAAAAAGAGATTTTTCGACAAAATTTCAAATGTTACGCATTTTCTGCGTTTTATAAATAGCTCTCCGCTTGCAATATAGCTACATTTCATCAAAAACACTAAAAAAAACACTTGTTTTTACAGGACAAAATCAAAAAAATAGCTCTTTCAACAAAATTTCAAATTTTAAGCTTTTTCTACGTTTTATAAATCGCTTTCCGCTTGAAATTTGGCTACATTTCATCAAAAATACTAAAACGACAAATTTTCATCACGAAAAGAAAAAAAAATAACGGTTTTTTAAGCAAAATTACAAATTTTTAACATTTTCCAATGTTTATAAGTCATTTTTCTACTTAAAATATAGCCAAACGTTAGCAGAAATCTGATCAAAATCGAAATCCGATCGAAATCCGCAAAATGCGTTCACCGGGGCCCGTTTTGCAGGTGCTGAAGCACTACAAGTTCTCGGTGAAGAGCGACGTGTGGGCGTTTGGCGTCATGATCTGCGAGGTGTACACGAACGGCGGCGACCCGTACCCCGGCATGACCAACAAGGAGGTCAAGAAGCTCATCCTCGAGACAAAGGGCCGTATGCCCGTGCCGAAAGAGGTAGTTGGAAACATTGGAAAACCTTAAAAAAATCCCATGTTTAGTGCCCCAAGTACATGCACAAGGTGCTGGACAAGTGCTGGGCTGAGGCGCCGCAGGACCGGAAGTCGTTCAAGCGCCTCACCAAATACATGGAGTTCTCCCGGCTTGTCAAGACGGGCGGCTCGGCGCCGAGCTGCATGCAGAAGGTGATCAGCATCTAAAGTTTTCGGCCGGAGAGCAGACGAAAGTTTCAGAAGTTCTAGTTTTTAGTTTTTTAACATTTTAGAACGACTTAGGTTGCGATTTGAAAAAGTAAATTCATATTCGACGAAGATTTCTGAATAATAGATGCTTTTTCTAGGATAGAAATAGGAAACGCAATTTGGGAAATAGCCAATCTTTTGTAGAATTTTTCGGTAAATCCGAAAATCTTTGTAAATCCGACTAGTTTTGCTATTTTGAGAAGTAAATTCGCATTCAGCGGAAAATCTGCAAAAGATGCTCGCAAATAACAACTTAACCTTTCCAACAATTTTGCAGGAAGTCCCTGAGCACTCGGTCTCGCTGCGTCCCACCAAGAAGAAGCGCCCCGCCAAGTCGACGACCTCGGTGAACGTACGGTTAAGCTTCAGCCGTGTTTTCCTCGTAGAAATCGTAGAATTTTCAAGCCTAAAACAGGCCTTCATAACAACCACTTTCCAGGCCGGCGTCTCGACTCGACAGCGTCGCCCGAAAGGCGGCTAAGCCGAAGAAGAAGCCGCCAAGAAGTCACAAGCCCCACGACGACGACGACAGCACCTCCTGCCTCTACCCGCCCGCCTTCCCAGCCCTATTTAATCCATTCCCCCATAAAAATCCATAATTCTTGAACTGTGTTTCTTTCTAAAAAATTACTTGTGCTCATCGTGTCTGTATTTATGTGTGCTGAATGTGAATAAATTGAATCCGCTTGATATCCGCTGCACCGCATCACACCCGACACGATCCCGGTACTGGCCTGATAGCGGGGGGAGGAACTAATTTTTCGTTTTCCGTTTTAGGACCGTACAGGACTACTCGGACAAATTAGTCCCCCCCGCTAACAGTCCAGTACCACCATCTCACGTGCAGCAAGCAAAGATTCTGAAGAAACGACCTTTTTTCCTGCATGGGGACATTGGTTAGAATTTATTCTGGCCTAATCGAGACGACAAAACATCAGAAAATGGGCAAAAACAATAGCAATTCTAGCTAGAAGAAAAACGGGAATCTCGATACATCCTATCGGACGGCGATGTACAGGGTGGTGAATCACCTGAAAAACTCAAGTTTTTGACGTCTCAAAAAAACCTACATCTGATTTTGCCGCCTCGCCTCGTCGTAGCCGTACCCAACAAACTCGATTTCCGGAAATGTTACCTAAACAGGAATTAATATTCGCATTTTCCGAAAAAACCTGTGCTTTCGGTAGCGCCGTCCGTAAATGGCGCAAAAAGGCCGGCCGATTCGCGACGTAGGGCAGGAAATAGAAGTGGGCACGCCTGAATCAGATTCGAGCTGGGCTGTTAGCGGGGGAAATTTTTTAAAAAATTTAATATATTTTTCTAGGAATCAAAAACCACAAAAAAAACTATAAAAAACCATAATATATCATCAACACGTAGATATAGGTGAAAAAACAAAGTGGCTTTCACCCCTTGCCACAAATCCACCCCCCCCCCGCTAACAGCCCAGAACCATCAGAGTAACAAAAGCGTTGCCCACCTTAACCCAACGAGTCGCGACAACCAGAAAATGGCCCCGTCTGTCATATTTGGATTGAGGACGATTTCCTGGAAAAACTCAAGATAAAACTCTGGAACAAACACGCACCAAGTTTCTCAACGTCTCCTTCGGCCTGCCCATCGCCAATTCTCGCAGGCCGTCGTCACCGAAATAGTCGCAAAAATTTAGCTGAAAAGATAGAATTCGAAGCTTCGCAAGACCTACCTTTAGCACCTCTACGCGCCGTAAATTCCGGAAGTAAGCAAATCCCGGGTTCGCTATCGCCGAATCCGAAGCGTCAACTTGTAGCACATACACGCGCGGTGCGTTCGGCCACGCTTCCTCGTGCGCCAGATCGCCGGGCGCGATTTTTGCAGGGGGCTAAAACGATTATTCTTTTTGGCTCTTACGTATTATCGGGGGGGCAAAACATTTTTTCCAGGATCCTATTTTTTTGGAATAGAAATAGTGGAAGTGTTTCTAAACTGTTTTATACTATTCTTAAACGTAAAAACTTTACAACATTTTATTAAAAAGTACAAAAAATATAGATTTTTCTACCAAAATGTCGACTTTTTGAAAGATTGTTTACTAGTTGAAACATAGTTTTATTCTGCTGAAAACATTATTAAATACTTCCTATTAAGTTACTAGACTAGGAATTTCTAGATATCTACAAGAAAATATTGTCCCCCCCCGATAATGCCAAATAATCAAAAAAAACCTCAATTTCGCCAGCGAGTGCCTGCTTCAAATACTTGTTCATTGCACTGATGCTCTTGATGCTGGTCCCGCAGCTCATTCGGACCTGAAAAATGACCATTCGTTTCAGAACAAAGTTTTGCTATTTTATTTATTATAGGTTTCATTCTCTATATCCTTTTCCTAAGCATCAAAAGAAAATAACACTCACCTCACTGGCCCCACAATGCATCAGCCATTCCAGACACGCCAAGTCCGGCCCTATACTTTTGACGCGCTCCTCGTTGTATCTACGAAACAGCTTATGAGCGGAAATTGCAAAATCCTCACCTGTTCGCCGTTTTCTCGGCAAACCATCGACGGAGGCCGATTCTTGTGGGCAACCGCTCGGTCCAGTGCTTTTTCGCCGGTTGGTGTTTGAACTAAAAGCTTTTGTATGAGCTTTCTGGCAAGAAGACGTTTTTAGTATGAATTGAGTTTCGCGTCGAAATCAGGCATATCTTTGCGGCTGATTCCGAAACTGCTAAACGTCCATTTTGAAGCAGTAACAAGGCTTTTAGTTCGAAAAATGTCCAAAATGGCACACTTGGCTAGCTATAAAAATTTCAGAATTAAACAACCAGGAAAAGCCAATCGACAGATCGTGCTCAGAAAAATCTGTTCGAATCAGCTATAGAACGTCCATTTCTCCGGGATGTTTCGCTCCATATGGAGGACCACCATGTGTCAACAACTTTTGGGCGAGATCTTGAAAAAATGACGGGGATCCTATCAAAAGTGATCGAAAACGCTCAAAAACTGACCGCAACTTGTAGAAGTGATGCCCTGCTACCGCATGCCTGCAATAAACAGTGCCCTCGCGAGGGGAGCATCAAATACGGGGCCTAAAATCGAGCTATCGAAATAAAATAGCATCTTTCCTTCATTATAAAGCTTTCTTTATACCTTAACGCTCAAATACTTGAGGCCGAAACCTCTACAATAGTTGTATCTTCCATAATCCAAAGATTTATCCGAAATCGAACCGGTAGTGTGAGCACAATCAATAAATTAAACACATGGTGGCGGTCACGGAAACCCACAACGTAACAGTAAAAGGCACAAAACAATTAGTCTGATCAGTACTACGGGGAGGCAAAACAAATCACAAACGACACAAACATAACAATAACAATAAATAGGGCAGAAGAAATGCCCGGGAACCACTTCAATCGTCTTCGGCGTCGTCGGCAAGTCGTCCGCGTTTTGTGGGTGGCTCGACGGATTCGTTGGGTTCGGCCTTGAGCAGATCTACGGGGAGCTTTACCTGGAAAAAAATGGGTTCTTTTGCCTTAACGGGGGGCCCCCTTTTTGCTTAGGATTTAATTTTTCAAATATGAATAGTAAAAGAGTTTCTAAACCGTTTTTTACTGTTCCGGAACGCTTTACAAATTCTGTTGAAAATATCAAAACCTCAAAAATATCGATTTTCCAGCAAAAATGGCCATTTTCGATGTTTTCAAGTATCTCTAAATGGTTTTTTGCTATTCCGAAGCGTAGAAACTAAACAAATTTTATTGAAAATCATAAAAAATATCGACTTTTCGACCAAAAATCGCCATTTTCGACAGAAATTTCGACGTTTTCAAAACCTTTTAGAGAGTTTTTCTAGTTGAAATTAGTTATTTTTACTAAAAACACTTGATATTGGGTTACTAGACATTTCTGGACTTATACAAAAAACTTCGGTCCCCCCATCGATAATGCAAAAGAGCCGCCAATTTTAGAAACATACCTGAACGCAAAACATTTCCTTAAAGTTGGACACGGTGCGGACGTGGTGAATGTGGGAGATCTGCAGAAAAAGCAGTTTTAATGCTGAAACAACCCCCCAGATACCTCAGCTTTGTCCCATCCCAATTTCTCCAGTACAACTTCTCGAGCCTTCTCGACGAACGTTGAATGCGGCTCACCGAGGGCCTAAAAGGTCGAATTAAATTATACAGGAAATCAGACCCACCTTGATAAACAAATAGCAATAAACCGTAATCGGGAATGGCAATTCGTCCTCGGAAAAACGGCCGTGAAGAAGTCCCTAAAAAAACGTGTGTTTGGAAAAACAAAGCTGGGTTTTCTAGATAAGAAGCTGAGACTTTTTTGGACGTGAAAAAGCTCAATTAATTAACTTTTTTGGGGGTTTTTTTTGCATTATCGGGGGGGGGGGGCAACCTTTTTCTCTTAGCATCTACTTTTTTGCTAAACGTGGAAAATTTAATTGTTATTAAAAGATGTAAAAAATATAGACCCGACCAGAAATGGCGATTTTTCACCAACATTTTGATTTTTTCAAACGTTCTTGAAGGTTTTTAGATAGTTTTTCCCGTTTAAATAAAGTTATATTTTACTAAAAACACTATTAAAACACTTCCTATTAAGTTACTGGACATTTTTCTACGTTATACAAAAAAGTTCGAACATTCGCCCTCCCCCCCCCCCCGATAATGCGAAAGAACCAATGTTTTATATACCCGAAACGCCGGCAGGAAGTTGACGGCATAGCCGGGCAGATTCATGACGATGTGCGCGCCGCTTGGAGGCGTCCACGTCGGGTCCTTGCATTTTTCGATTTCCTAGAATGCAAAAAATCCAGAAATAAAAAACAAAAATACCTTCAATATATCGTCGGCGGCAATCTCGCGTATAAATTGAACGGCGTCCATGGTGAAAACTTCAAGGTTATTCGGGTCAATCTAGAAAAGAAAACGTTATATTTTCTAACAATTAACTGACTTTATTCAGGTCAATGTTCTCGATCAGATAGGCAGTGCTGTCCGGGTTCAAGTCGTTGGCGAACAGCTAAAAGATCAATATAAGTTGAAGAGTTTTTCAAAATAACCTTGCGGCACTTCTTCTTCTTGGCGGCCGGCAGGATGAAGGGGCCCACGCCAGCGCATGCGTCGTACACTAAAAATGCGCATTTAAATTGTTTTTTTCTCATTAAATTTACGTTCTGACCATCTTTATAAAATATTATATTTTTAGATCCGTAAATCACATGTTTCTAAAATTTTAATTCTTACGCATAATCGGAGGGGGGGGGGTTTGAATAAGGCAAGAAATGTCTATTAACTGAATATCAAGTTTTTTAATAGTTTTTAGCATAAAATAACTACATTTCAAGTAGAAAAACCGCAAAAAACTTTCAAAACGTCGACATTTTCACCGATATCGCGATATTTTTGAAGTCATTTTATGGTTTTCCCGTTCAGGAATAATAATAAACGATTTAGAAACACTTACGCTATTTATATTTGAAAAATCAGATCCTAAGACAAGGTTGATTCCCCGATATTGCGACTAAATTCTACCTAGACTCCTGCCATCCAAAAGATTCACAATCCGCTTGTGCTCGTTGCTGAGTCGAGAGTTCCAGAAAACCTGAAAAAAACTCATAAGGCGTTTTGGGAAAGCCTTACCTTGCTAAAATCGAGCCTGAAAACCATTTTCTCCTCAATGACGTCGACGATGTAATTTGGCTCGCCGGCCAGGAGTTCGAGCTCGAAATTCCGGTACTCCGACTTGATACAATCGATTTTGTTGACGACCGTCCTGTAAAAGCAGATTTAAAGTTTCAAAAAATACAAAACACGCTTTTTATCCTATTAAAACTGTTCAAAAACCCACTTGCACGATCTCACTTTATCCAGCAAAATCTGGCCAATCACGAATCGATAGGGCATCAGCTCGTCGCGAATGTTGCAGTGGATCACGGGGCCCGTGTGGGTGAAGCCGCTAAAAATCGTGTTTTAAGAAAAAAAAATTTCTAGAACCTGAAATTGACTCCGCCGGGCAGCACGGCCTGGAAGAGTGCTCGTGTATCAAGATCTTCATATGTTACGGTCGTCTGGCGTTCCCTAAAGCTTTTTTTATTTAGGTTTCCGGCTCTCTCGCGATATCGCAGGGGAACCAATATTTTCCTTAAGGTTTAAGGTTTTAAATGGTTTTTTATTATTCCCCAACGTGAAAATTTTACGAAACTATTAAAAATGTCAAAAATAACGATTTTTCAACCAAAATGTCGCCTTCTACAAAGCTTTCAAAAGTTTCTAGAGGGCTTTTCTAGTGGAAATATAGTTCCTTTTTACGAACAACACTATTATAATACTCCCTATTAAGTCATTAGACATTTCTAGACTTATTTAAAAAAAACCGATACCCTCCCCCCGATAATGCACAAGAACCAATTAAAAGCATCCGATTTTACATTCCAAGTAGGACCCCGGATTTGCGAAAGCAAGGCATTTCCAAATGGCGTCAAAAAAACGTACTCAAACTTCAGCTCATCTTCAGTGTGTTTCTTCAGTGCGTCGAGGATCAGCTTCCGCTCTTCCTCACCCATGGTAGACGGGTTGAACATTATACAGCGCTGTTCCTTGTCATCTGGATCGGGCATCACCATCTGTGATCTCAAAATCAAAACCGCGCTAAAGACACGCACCATGTAATTTCCGAGTTTCCGCAGACCATATTTCCGCAGCAAATCCCACGTCGGCGTGCGGTTAATTTTGCCAAGAATCGCCGGGCCAACCCGGATGAACGGGAGGCAGACGTCTTTGCTGCAAAAGGAAATTAATGAAAAGTGCCGATGTGAAAAAACTTACTTAAACTTGCTGCGATCCAGCTCCGTCATGCCGGTCACACCCTCCGGAATAAAAGATTCTTTTGAAGAGAAGGATGAGGCTGTTGCGTGTACCATCCTAAAATCTCGATCAAAAAGTCAAATTTCTGCAAAAAGTATCAAAAACCATCAAGAGAAAATGGCAGTTATGTTCTTCCCAACCTTATCGATGCCGTCGGGCCTTTCACAGCTGCCACAGCCGTGGCCGCGGAATGGAAAATGCGTCTCAGAAAATGGGCCAGAATGCGGAATAGTAGAAATAGAAAATCACTTTAATTTTAAAAGTTTTAATAATTTTTCGACGGTGAATTTTTGCTGGTACAAAATCGACTGCGAATGGCGCGCGTCTATCAGGCGTACATAGTACGGCCACGGACCGGAGCTGGTGAAAAATATTTTTTGTCGGAAATTGGCAAAAAGTCAGCTAAAAGCTTGAAAATTATATGTTTTGATGCTCTATTTTCATAAATAAGTATTTATCTTAGAAGTGCTAACCGTTGAAAAGTCAGGCCTGTCTGATTGAGCGCTTGGAGGGCGATTTTTAAGCCTTTCCAGTGTTTTTTTCATTTTTAGTACATGAAAATAGTTTCGAATCAACTTTAGGCGCTTCATGTATCGCCCAAAATTAGCGCTGATCACCCGGATAGCTCGGCCGGCCACTTCAGCACTTCCAGCTTGCATCTACCATGGCAGACCGTCGATTTCTACCTCAACAGTTAGCGAAGGTTGGTGTAATTTGGGTTTTAAGCTAATTGTAATGTATCTTTCAGCGATGAAACGCCCTCTACCGCCAGGACCGGCAAGACGCCGAATTCCCGGAGTGCCAGCAGATCGCGGAGGATATGATATTGGTATCAAAATTTTTAAAAAGAATAAAACAATGTGATTTAGATGACCTCGTTCAGCCAAGGCCCGTCAAGCCGCCGCGGATCGACGGGAAGCGGGAACCAGATTATAGCACTGGGCTCGACTCGGTTGTACCTTTTTCACCTTTTTTATTTTAAACAATTTCAGATAGAGGTGGCATTATGTTTGGACGAATTCTCGAGACGGCCAATGATTCGTGAATTGGCCCTAGAGCATGGTCTGGGAGACAAATTGTTTATGCAGGTTAGCCTCCAAAACTCCGAATCAACTATTTGTTTTTAGGCCTACCGCTCGTTCAAGGATTTTTGCCTGCAAAAGGACGCCGTGTTGGAGCCGGCACTGCTCGTCACGCTTCATGTGAGAATAGACAGAAAAAAAGCTATAATGGTGGTTTTAGGACATCATCAAAGATGGCCATGACGTTGATAACCTCTATCAGTTCTTCTTGGCCCACGCGAAAAAGGTGTTCCCGCACATCGAGGCGATGAACGAGCTGAAGATGATCTCCGACCTCACCCAGCCGCATAATTGGTGTGGTTTTTGAAGCTTTGGAAGTTGGCTGGCCAGTAGGGTTTTGAAAAAAGGCGCGATCTCACTCTAAAAATACTGCTCGGATAGTTTTCCGGGTTCTATCACATTATCGGGGGTGGGCCAAAAGTTTTTCTGGGTCTATAAACATCTAGTAACGTAATAGGAAGTATGGTAATAGTGTTTTTCGTTCAAAAATTTTCAAAAAGAAATTTGGGTCAAAAGGGCCATTTTTGTCGAAAAATCTACGTTTTTGTTGTATTCTAGAAATGGTAAAGAACGGTTTAGAAACACTGTGTTCCAAAGACCATTTTTCTAGTTTGAAAATGCGGCTGACTATCCGGCTAACTGAAGCGGCGTGGAAGTTTTCTGAAGAGCAATTTAGGTACCCCGATGCCCGAACGATCCAACGGAAAATCATCTTCCACGCCGGGCCCACCAACTCGGGCAAGACGTATAACGCTTTGAAGAGGTGTTTAGCGCCATTTTTCTTTGTAAAACTACTTTTAGATTTCGCGAGGCAAAATCCGGGATTTATTGCGGTCCGCTGAAGCTACTGGCCGCCGAGGTGTTTCAGAAGACAAACGACGCGGGGGTAAAATGCGATATGGTGACCGGAGAAGAGCGAAGGTATCTTAATTGTTATTAATGTTATTGCTGTATAACAAAACTACTTATAGTTTTTGCCTTTTTATTTGTTTGGCATTCTTGCTCTCTAGATTTGCGATCGACAACCAGCACCCTTCTGCCCATATCTCATCGACTGTTGAAATGCTGGCTACCACAATGAGGGTCGAGGTCGGGGTTTTGTTTTTACTTCTAAAACCCGGTACTTTGACAATATCGGGGATTCTCACGATACAATTCTTGCTAATAGGAATATAGTTAGTTTTTCAAAAAAGGTTTGCTATCCCTGAACGCAAAAAACCTACAAGCTTTTAGCTTAAAAAGATACAAAAACACGATTGTTCTTTCATATTTTATTTTTTAGGCTTTTTCTATATTCTATAAATAGTTTTTGCTCTTGAATTTGTTGGGTTTTGTTAAAAGGCCTCTAAAATTCCTTTGTATGACATTACTAGTCCTTACAGACGTCCAGGAAAAAATCGGGACCCTTCGAAAGTTAAAAAAACCCAAAAATCCCATTTTAGGTAGCAGTAATTGATGAGATTCAAATGTTGCGCGACGAGCAAAGAGGCTGGGCCTGGACGCGAGCGCTACTTGGCGTGGCTGCTGATGAGGTTAAGACTTTATTTTGAAGACAACATTTTTCATTTTCAGGTCCACCTCTGCGGCGAGCCAGCGGCCGTCGAAATGGTACGCCGGCTACTCGAACCGATGGGCGAAACTGTGGAGGTAAGAAAAAAAGCTTCGATAAAATCACTTTTTTAGGTCCACGAATACAAGCGCATGTCGGGCCTGCAAATCGCCCGCGAGGCCGTGCAAACTGTCGATCGTGTAGGTTTTTAAGACACTAAATATTTGAGTTCTTTTGTATTATCGGGGGGCCCAATTTTTTCCTAATGTCTGATTTTTCAAATATAAAAAATCGAAGTGCTTCTAAATGGTTTTTTTAATATTCTTAAACGAGAAACCTATAAAATTTTATTAAAAAAATGTCAAAAATATAGATTTTTTGAACAAAATTTCACTTTTACAAAATTTTTTAATGTTTTAAAAGTTTTTAGATGAGTTTTTAAAGTTTAAAACACTTCCTTTTCAGTTGACTTTTCTAGAGTTATAGAGAAATAGATTTAGGATAGGTAGTTCGGTCCCCCCGCTAATGCCATAGAACCAATATTTGATATAAACAATTAATATTAAAGATTAAAACAAAAATCTTTTCCTTTTAGGTGCAACCTGGCGACGCGATCGTGTGTTTCTCGAAGCGCCAAGTATTCAGCTTTGTCAACCTCTTGGAGAAGAAGGGGATAAAGGTGCATGTGGGCGGCGTGTTGTTACGGACAATTTTTAGCCTGCCATCATCTACGGCGATTTACCTCCCGGCACGAAGCTGGCCCAGGCGGCGCGCTTCAACGACCCCAACGATGATTGTGACGTTTTGGTAAGGTTTTTTTCTTTATGAAAAAATATTTTTAGGTCTCCACCGACGCCATTGGCATGGGCCTAAATCTGAACATCAAGCGCGTCATTTTTGCGGCGCTGACCCGGATGGGGGAGTTGATCCCGAATTATCAGGCTCTGCAAATTGCCGGAAGGGCTGGACGGTAGATGGCCTGAAATTTCGAAAAATCCGGGTTTTTTAGGTATGGAACCCATTATGCCGATGGTGTCGCCACGACGTTTCGACCCGAAGATATTGGCACGCTTCGAGAGCTGTTGGAAACGACGGTAACTTTTTAGGTTCTTATCTTTTAACGATGGGGGAGCTAATCTTTTATTTTTCGCCTGTTAATAATAGATAGTGGATTTTTATAGGTTTATTGTTGATTGCTAGAATGTTATAAAAACTATCATAACAATTCGAAATTTTGATTTTTTATTATTGATCATGCAATACAAAATGACAAAAATACAAAAATTTGGGAAATTGGTCATATTGTAATTTTTAACTGCTTTTTAAGGTTCCACCCATCGATGCTGTCGGCATTTCGCCGACTTACGAGCAGCTCGAGACGTTCTCCTTCCATTTGCCGCAAGCCTCCTTTGTGAAACTACTCGATCTATTCGTGTCCGTTTGCAGTAAGTATTCGGTAATTTTTCTATGCTGTTTTTTCAGGCGTAACTGACCATTTCTTCATATGTACCGTGGAGCAAATGCGCGAGCTCGCTTTGCTGATCGACTACATCATTTTGCCGTTGAAGGTTCGAGCTGGTGTACCTTGTCAATTTTGTTGTTTTTTAGGTCCGATACACGTTCTGCGTGTGCCCGTTGTCGATGGACTCGAAGCTCAATCAGACGACGATCGTCAAGATGGCCAGGCGATTCTCGTCCGGGCAGCCGTTGACCGCCGACTGGTTGCTGAACACGGTGCTCGATCAGACCGAGTGGCCACCGGCAGTCCCGAATACACTCGCGGAATTGGAGCATTTGGAAAATGTAAGGAGGACAAAAAGGTATTCTGAGAACCCTCCCTTTTAGCTCTTCGAAATCATGGACACGTATCTGTGGTTTTCGTTGCGTTTCCCGGATATGTTGCCCGACGAGGAGGTGATACGCGCGGCAACGCGGCAGCTGGATCCGGTATGCTTGCCGTTGTGTTCCGGAGTACCAACGTGGTTTTTTAGATAATCCAAGAAGGTGTCGAGAATCTGGTCAGCCGATACGCCCACGAGGGAAAAGAGGTAGTGGTGGGGAATTCTAGATACAAAAAAAATTCGTTTACCAGGGATCCCAGCGCCAAAAATGGAAGGCAAAGGAGCAGACGCAAAAGGAAGAAAAAGTCTGGGAGCGGATTATCAAGAAGTCCGAGCACAAAGCTCCTGCTCAGGAGCCGCAGCTGCGCAGCGATGTTGCCGCCCAATTGGAAAAAGACGCTGCCGGAGGGTTGAGCCAGTTTTCCAAGCGGCGCACCTCGAAAAGGTAACCGTATGTCTTTTGGGTACTTTCGCACGTAATAAAATAGAGTACTCATTTTTTTAAAAGCCCTAGTCTGAGTAAAAAACTTTCCTTTAAATATGTATTTTTTTCCAGTTCGGCGATCCTCGAAAAAGCGCGCGCCTATCTTTCGCCCGAAGAACTGGAGCATCTGAAGCAAGCGATGAAAAGGGAATAGCATTGTTGTAGAAGTAGATTTTAGATAATTTTATGTTTTCGCGTTTTGTAGCTACTAGCCGATTGTTCGTTGTCCCTGTCGTTGTTGCTGTTTCTGTTGATTTTGTGGTACTGTGTGCACGAATAAATGTTTTTCAGCCTTGTTTTGTTTCCGTCGTTCGGTCGCGCAATCGTTTTCAGCGACAAGTGTCGATTTTAATAACGCACAACTTTATTCAGGTGTACATACACACAAATGTAATAGCAGTGAAGGCTTAATCGAGGGTTGACGACAGGTGAATCGGACGCGTTTTCTCTTTAGAAGGCGCCATCCGGGAAGATATCGTTGAAGAACCGTGTTGAAATATGCACCCTGGAAATGGTAGTTTATTTCACTAAATTCTGGCCTTTTTTTAGTGATGAAAAAGGGTAACATACGTTTTTAGACAAATAAAATTCGTGTAGCGACGGGCGGGGTCTAACGTTGAATATTGAAGGGGAGAGACGGGTGCTGAAATGGGCAGGCTAGCAGAGATTGTTGAGGAAGGGGAGAGGGCAGGCTAGCAGAGATTGTTGAGGAAGAGGAGAGGGCAGGCTAGCAAAGATTGTTGAGGAAGAGGAGAGGGCAGGCTAGCAGAGATTGTTGAGGAAGAGGAAAGGGCAGGCTAGCAGAGATTGTTGAGGAAGAGGAGAGGGCAGGCTAGCAGAGATTGTTGAGGAAGAGGAGAGGGCAGGCTAGCAGAGATTGTTGAGGAAGGGGAGAGGGCAGGCTAGCAGAGATTGTTGAGGAAGAGGAGAGGGCAGGCTAGCAAAGATTGTTGAGGAAGAGGAGAGGGCAGGCTAGCAGAGATTGTTAAGGAAGAGGAGAGGCCAGGCTAGCAGACATTGTTAAGGAAGAGGAGAGGCCAGGCTAGCAGACATTGTTGAGGAAGAGGAAAGGGCAGGCTAGCAGAGATTGTTAAGGAAGAGGAGAGGGCAGGCTAGCAGAGATTGTTGAGGAAGAGGAAAGGGCAGGCTAGCAGAGATTGTTGAGGAAGAGGAGAGGGCAGGCTAGCAGAGATTGTTGAGGAAGGGGAGAGGGCAGGCTAGCAGAGATTGTTGAGGAAGAGGAGAGGGCAGGCTAGCAAAGATTGTTGAGGAAGAGGAGAGGGCAGGCTAGCAGAGATTGTTAAGGAAGAGGAGAGGCCAGGCTAGCAGACATTGTTAAGGAAGAGGAGAGGCCAGGCTAGCAGACATTGTTGAGGAAGAGGAAAGGGCAGGCTAGCAGACATTGTTGAGGAAGAGGAGAGGGCAGGCTAGCAGAGATTGTTAAGGAAGAGGAGAGGCCAGGCTAGCAGACATTGTTGAGGAAGAGGAGAGGGCAGGCTAGCAGAGATTGTTAAGGAAGAGGAGAGGCCAGGCTAGCAGACATTGTTAAGGAAGAGGAGAGGCCAGGCTAGCAGACATTGTTCAGGAAGAGGAGAGGGCAGGCTAGCAGAGATTGTTAAGGAAGAGGAGAGGCCAGGCTAGCAGACATTGTTAAGGAAGAGGAGAGGCCAGGCTAGCAGACATTGTTCAGGAAGAGGAGAGGGCAGGCTAGCAGAGATTGTTGAGGAAGAGGACTCGGCAGGCTAGCAGAGGTTAATTGCGCTTATATACCCGGGGCTACTCCTTTTTCCCGTCCTTCCACTTCATCTCGTACGCCCGCTCCTGTGCCACCGCGGGGTTCATCGGGGCGTCCACCTAGAAAAGTGATTTTTAGAACTAAAGCGTCTATTAAAAACTTACACATTCAAAAACCGTCATCTCCATCGATTTGTCGCGCGACTTTCGCGGGATATTCTCGTGGCCCTCGGCGCCGGGCGACTAAAATTCGGGTTTAGGGCTTAATTTCTATTTTTACAGTTAATCTAGCTATCTAAATTAATTCTATTTTTAAATTGGTCATAGAAACTTTATAAGCAACTGTAGTGAAAAATTTACCACCGCTTTTTCCAGGGAATCTTGCGTGAGGCTGACGTTGAGCTGGAAAAATGAGATTTTCGCGAAAATTCGCGCGTGCTATCGTTCTGTGACTAGGAAACTAACGTACCAACGGGCTGTTCGCGGGGATGTCTAGTTTGGCGTACTGTAAATAGAATGTATTGATCGGCAAAGGAGCTTTACTACCTGACCACCGCGGGCGGTGGCGGCCTTTTTCTTTTCGCGTTGCTGCAAAAAAGGTAGATATCTAGATTTACCTAGAACCAAATTTTTTCGGCGCAATCCTGGTTTTTTATCACTAGTGGATACGTTTGTATATTGGTTTTAACTATTCTTCAGCATGAAAACTTTTGATTAGAACATTATTAGACAGAAAAATTTGATTTTTAGTCGAAAAAACTATCTTTTTTTTGACTCGAAACGACCAAATTTTCAATTCTTTCAATTCAAAACTTTTCAAACTTTTTTTGAAATTTCACACTTTAAATATAGTTAAGACGTACTAAAAAAACTTACTAGGCTAACCGGAAAAAAAATTAGTAAAACCTAAAGGACCAAAACCTACAGAAGTGGCGGTGCCGCTCGGCGACTTGGTGACGGTAGAGGCGAGCGGGACGTATTGCTAAAAAATAATTTTGTCAACTTAAAAACCTGATAAAACTGTGTAAAATTCTGGTCGCTTAATTTTTTTAATACAAAGAAAAACATACGCCATCACGACCAGATTCCTTATTGTCCTTGGCTTCCTTATTTTCCTTGGCGTCCTTGTTCTCCTTATTTTCCTTGGGTTCTTTGGCTTCCCGGGCGTCCTTGCTGTCTTTGTTCTCCTTGTTCTCCTTCGCTTCCTTGTTGTCCTTTTTCTGAAAAAAAGCTAAATTACAGATTTTCGTTGTTTAGATCGAATAAAGCACAAAGAAAATCGATTTTGACTAAAAAACTAAGCTAAGAATAGTACTACCACGTCCTCCTTGCCCGACTTGTTCGGCTCCTTTTCTTTCTTCTTTTCTTCAGTGGACCGCTAAAAAGTATTTTTGCTGTTTTTGAGAAGTAAAGTATTTTTCTAAAATTGCTACGAATTGAGCGCCCCTCTATTTTTAAGATTTTGTCGCGATTTTCCGCAAAGAATCCCTGCTGGCCTGCCCGGTCACATCTTTGACAATAAAATAGCCGACCTTCGTCTTGTTGCCCTTCTTTTTCATCGTCTTCCCGGAGCCTTTCTGAAAAGTTGCAAATTGAAAAAATGATATCAACGGCTTACCCTCGATTCGGCCATCATCGCTTCCTTTTTGTCGTCGACCGATTTTTGCTTCTAAAAAGCAAATGAATTTTGGAGGTATTTTGAAACGCGGAATCATGGTCCTTTCGCATTATCGGGGGGTAGTTTTTGGTACAAGTCCAGAAAAGCTTAGTAATTGAATTTTACGTATTTAATAATATTTTAAGTAAAGCTTAACAATATTTCAGATGGAAAAACGATTAAAAAGTTTCGAAAAAAATTTTTCATTGAAAATTTGTCGAAAACCAGAATTTTTTTATTTTTAATCAAAATTTATCAGCTTTTTGTGTTCAGAAACTGTAAAATCCATTTGAAAACATGTCCACTATTTATATTTGTAAATTTGGATCCTAAGCAAAGAAAATTTTGTCCCCCCAACCCCGTTGACGCCAAAGCACCGCTTTTTAAAACTAGTGTAACTTATTTTTTAAACTGTTATAATAACAGACATTTCCCTTGGAGCCGCGGCGGCTGCGCTGTGACGTCTCCTTGTGCTGTTCGGGCGGTTTTAGGCCTTTCTGAAACAAAAACGTGTCGGTGCATTAATGGACCAAATATTTTCGATCAAGAACAAAATATTTGAAACTTACAATCTGCACATACTGCTTCTCCTTCTCTTTCACCTCACGAGGATCGTCGCCGCTTTTCTAAAAAAACGGGTACTTTCGCATTATCGGGGGGTCTTATATCCAGAAATCCCTAGCAACGTGATATAAGTATTTTTAGTACAATTTAAGATGGAAAGTGGAAAGCTATCTAAAACCTGTAAAAAATTACTAATTTTGATAGAAAATGGTATAAAAACCAATTTTTTTTGAATCTTTTGTATAAAAAGTATAGTTGAACGTCTAAAAATAGCAAAAAAGTGCAGAGAAACAACACTTTATTTCTATTAGTAGATAAATGCGGTCCTAAGGAAACACCGATTTCGTGCCTTGCCCGGCCTTTTAATGAACGTAAGCACCGTAACCTACCGTAGTGGAGCGTAGCTTTGCCTTTTTCTTTGGCGCCTTCCGGCTGGTGCCGGCCTTTTTGTCCTGGAATCGACAATATAATTCAATGTTATTGAACCGAAACGACTACTAAATTTGATTGAAATAAGTCGTTAAAGAATACGCCAATTTGCATAAAAGCTATAAATTTGATAACGAAACCCACCGCCATAGCTGCGTGCAGTCTTGAAAGAAAGAAAAGCCGCACGCAGAAATCGGACTCGGAAAATGTCAATTATAAATTAGCATATTTTGTTTTCGGAAAATTATGCAAATCAGCGAAACATTTTTCTGTGAAAATTCCGGACCCACAAATATATTTTCGATTTTTTTTTGTTTTGAAATCGCTCTGTTTTTTATTAAAGGATATGAGTCATAAACGTCAAATGAAAGCTAATTTTTTGAAACGGAATGTTTCAATAAAGTTACGGCTAAAATGGGATTCGATCGGGTGATTCTATTGGTGCATCGTAGCAAGGAAATGTTTTTCGAAAATCAAATAAAAAAATTGGTTCCGGGAGCGCAATTGCTTATTGGTGCTGGGACCCTTTTAGCCCTATATTAATGGATATATGAAAAAAACAGGAATACATCAAACAGTCGATTCCGTAAATATTCAATTTGCTGTTCTCCCCAACCCAAAAAAAAAATGTTTCAAAAAAATCCGAAAAATAAATGGTTTTTGGAACGATAATATGCCGTTGCTCCTTGATTCTCGATTTCTCACAAGGGAAGTGCACGACCGGCCCACGAGAAATCGACACGGGACATAGTGGATCTGATAGAATCGGACACGGGGATTCCGAATCTGTAATCAGAATTTGCTAAATAAAACGGAGAAAAAAGTTATGAAGCATCAAAGTTGGCCAAATCGCCAAAAACGGTACCTTTAAGGGCCCGTAAAAACCGGGAGAACGGAATTGAGGAGAAAAGAATTGGTGAAGCTTGTTCAGCAGAAAAAGCGCTTTCGAATGAGCTGTAATACGTAGCATTTGCAAACAATTCACTGAAAAAAGTTTTTTTGGATTCACGGGCAAGGGTATGGCCTGTCAAGTTCATAGAAGTGATTTCCGCGAAATCATCGTAAACTTGAAGTAAGATAGCTCATTCGAAAGCGCTTTTTCTGCTGAACAAGATGCACTAATGGGTTGTGGCAAATTTCCATTTCCTGGGCCTTTACAGGCCCATAAAAGTCCGATTTTGGGCGATTTTACCAACTTTGAAGCTTCATAACTTTTTTGTCCGTTTTATTTAGCAAATTTTGATTACAGATTTGGAATCCCCGTGTCCGATTCTATCAGATCCACTATGTCTCGTGTCGATTTCTCGTGGGCCGGTCGTGCACTTCCCTTGTCAGAATGATTAAACTTCCTACAAATATAACAAGTAGTTTCATAATGAAAAACAGTTCGTTCACTTTCAATGGTGCTTTCACTTTATCGGGTGGGGGGCATCATCGGTTTGTTAAAAAATGGCGATTTTCGACAATTTGAAGTTTTTTTATGCAGTTTTTGACTCGGAAAATCATTAAATTTTACTAAAACCCTTGCGATTATGTTACTAGCATTTCTGGGCTTATGAAAAAGTTTCACCAACAATACGAAAAAATGTTTCGCCAAAATCAAGTCCCGCACCAAATTTGAGAATCGTTATTAGATGGAAAGGATGAGGCTGGGAGCTAGCAAAAAATGTTTCACTGAAATTCCAAGAAAACCAGAATTTGTTTCTGGCAGTTGAAGGTCATTTGCTGATTTAACACACCATTTATTCCAAACAATCAAACAAAAAAAAAACGTATAAGCGGTTAATCGTCGAATATTTGTAAGAAGCATTTCCTCCAAGGAGGGGATACGGTAGTTTTTCGTGCTTTTCGCCATTTAGCGTTGTTGAAGTTGAAGGGGGAGAAGAGAAGAAGCCGAGAGAAAGAGAAGAGCCCTGGAAAAGGATGGCTTTAAAACGCAAAAAAATGTTAAAAAGTTAAAAATACGGTAATTGTAAGTTTTTTTAATTTTAGCCAATTAAATTCACTGATAAAAACATAGTTTAAAAAAATTCAGATTTTTAATTTTTTGAACAAAAAATTGTTACAAAGAAACGAAAAAACCGAGTTAAGACCTAGAAAATGGCAAATTTGCTCTATTTTAATAAGCCTCTATGGCAACTTTGAATAGTTTCAGAGCGAAACTCACCATTTTTACACACCAATAAGGACCCATGGAAAACGGAAGACGTTGAAGAAGATAACAGCCAAGCGTTGTGAAGTTGAAGGTGGCTAGAAATCGAATACATCGAGGAGTTATTAGGAATTGCGAAAAAATGCCTAATTTATAAAAAGATGAAACACGCATTTCCAAATCCTGATTTTGGCTGCGGAAGTAAACATTTACAATACAGCCTCGTTTGAAAAAAAATGTTTATTTTATTGATCAAGAGGCGCTTTGTAGTTCCGTGGGCAAAAAATTGCTGAATTTGCCAAGAGATAAAACACATTTTCATAAACTGACAAAATCCATGGTCTGGACTTATCGACCCCTGCAGGGCCATTGAAGCGCGCTTTCAAAAGATCGAAGGTGAAATCATACCGTAATGCGCTATTCCTTCTTCGCCTCGTCCTTCCACTTCATCACGTGTACCTCGACGTGGGTCACAGCCGGGCTCATCGGCGCGTCCACCTGAATTTAAGGAAGTTCACGATAACCATAGCTTTAATTTAGATCCTTCCCAAAATCCAATATCTAGCGTTGGTTTCGCCACTAAAAACTAAAAAAAACGATTTTGGTTAAAAATCGGCTCTTTTTGGTCGAAAAATCTATATTTTTTATTTTTTCATAAAAATTTGTAAAGCTTTCACATTTAGGAATAGTAAAAAACCATTGAGAAAGATTGGCCCAGCTATTATTGCGACCCCCGCGACTCTACGGGAATTAGGAAAAAACCTGAAACTGATTTTTTGAAAAATTAGTAAAACTGAATTTTTAAGTTTTCTAGCTTTTTTATTGATTTCTTGTACTTTATTAATGCTTTGTAAAAACCCCACTTTTTCAAAAACCGTCATGGCCATCGTTTTCTTGATCCGTCCACCGGAGACGCCCGGGTCTTTCGAGGGCTAGAAAAATGGGGCCAAATTTTTGGAAAATTTGGAAATCCCCCTACGTTGATCGGGCTAATCAGCGAGTCCTGCGTGTCGTTGTCCTGAACAATTAAATTAATTAAACGTATAGAAAAATTAGAAAAACAAAAAACGACCAGTAGGCAGACCTGATCAATCGGCTCTCCGCCGCCTGCGCCGCCAGACTTTTTCTTCTTCTTTTCCTGGAAAATCGAGGAATATCGGCACTAAATTGTTCTGGGATAAAGAAAACGGTATTGCAGCAAGCAAGAAACACCTTTTCCAAAGCAAAAAAATTTTACATTTTGAAAAACTATGTTTCAAAGCCCTAGAATTATGACAATTTTTGCGCTTAGCTAATAGTCTCCCGTCATGACCTGCCTTCTAATGAGTTTCTACATTGTGCAAAAGCTATATTTTTCTAGATATAAATAATTAATTAAAATTAAATATATGATTTGCGAGCCTTTCCCCACCTTTCCTGAATTTCCCGAGTCGCCCACCGGGCACTTCGACATTTTCGCATCCTTGTGCCCACGTTCCTGCAAAAAGCCCATTTAATTAGATGTGTTTCACTGATTTCCCTTAAATTAAAATGCATGGAAGAAGTAGTACATCGATTATCCCGGTTAAAAAGCTTTTGATAGAGAGCTAAATCATGAAAATCTCTTCCGATCTCCCCCCCGATAATGCCAAAGAACCCATTCCATCAATTATCTCGTGCTCACCGCGGCCGAGCGGCCCGAGTCGACGGCGCCCTGAGATTTCGTCTTTTTCGACTTTTTCTCCGAGGCCGTCGAGGTGCTGCGCTGCAAAAAAAATATAGAATTTTCGGGTACTGTGGCTTCGAAACACCTTAATATAAAATAGCAATCCGTTTTTTAGCTTTTCTAACCTGAAATAAGCAAAAATTTATGGGGGTTGAGTCTGCGAGGAAAAATGGTAAAAGAAATCCGCATAGCGCTCCGGGAAAAAGGACAGAAACGATACCTTGATCTTGCCGCTGCCCCCTTTCTTCGTGCGTCCTGAGCGCTAGAAAAAAGTGTTTCAAGGGACATTAAAAATCGTATCTTATGTGTGGCTACATTGTTCGATAGGGTTAGACTGCAGTTTACCCCCCCAGCCGGCCCCCCACCTACCGTATCTCGGGTCCCTGTTCATCTACAGGTGTGTAAAGCATACCAGAATGTTCGTCTTGTTTTGGCGAGTATTTTGGTATACTTTACACACCTGTAGATGAACAGGGAGCCGAGAGACGGTAGCTGTGGCCTCGGCCGGGGGGTGGGGGGGTAAACTGCACTTCAGCCAAAAACTTAATTTAAATTAAATATATAAAAAATAGTGTTTGTGTGTGTGTGTGTGTGTGTGCATTTGCATGCAACTTCCGTCCGTATGTTCCAGTCGTATCTCAATAGGAGAGGAAGTTAAGCGTACGTATGATACGTCATTAAGCGCGTAATGGTCATGACACGACTGCACGCATATGAGATTTTTAAAAATCAGCTGTTTTCTCTTGTCTCTCTTTTCTCTCTTCAGAAAATTAAGCTTTTGTAAAAACCTCGCTTGGCCTCTTTGTTAGGAATCAATTAGCATGCACCGGAAGTGGGGGAAGCCTATATAACGGGGTAGAGGACGCTCTTTTCATTTTTCTGTACAGGAATTCAGGTGTTTATGCAAAGTAGGGTTGTTACGGTCCGGACCGAAAAAAGTCGGTCCGGTCCAAATTTTTTTTGGACCGACTGGACCGAGTTTTTTTTTGGACCGTTGGACTGACTGGACCGCCTGGACCGACTTTTTTTTGGACCGTTGGACCGTCTGGACCGACTGGACCGACTTTTTTTTGGACCGTTGGACCGTCTGGACCGCCTGGACCGACTTTTTTTTGGACCGTCGGACCGTCTGGACCGTTTGGACCGAAATTGTTTTGGACCGTTGGACCGTCTGGACCGATTGGACCGACTTTTTTCTGGACCGTCGGGCTGAATGGCAGGATTTTTTCTAACGAGTCCGGCTTTTCTGAAGGGTCCGGCATGTCACTGGTCCGACGGTTTCCACCTTCAGGACGGAAGCGAGGTATAGAGTGCACCACTCCCCTCCCTCGTTCCCTTTTTGGGCTCCCCTGGCTCCCTTTTTTTAGGTTAGGGAACGGGGCGGCCGCAGAGAGGGCTGAGTAAACCAGACCTTCTTTGCTGTTAGCGCATGCGACTTCCTCCACCCGAACCCCCACCCCGCGGCTAAATTTCACTTTACGGTATTTTCTCAAAATGTCATTTTTTCGTCTGGAATCGATGTATCCCGACGAGTTCGTGCGTTTTCAGTTGAAAAAACATTTGAGAAACGCTTCTGGACAAAGTTATTAACCTTAACCCCTAACCAAGACAGGCTAATTTAACATCAGGGTGGGTCTCCTCAGCTGGATCCCTGATGTTTTCTAGTTCAAAAGGTTAAATTCTGAGTTGTATAGTAAAGTATTTTCAATTTTATTAGGAATTTGTGTTTTTTAATGAGTTTTGGTACTATTCAAGTTGGGGGGGGGGCAAAATTTTTTTGCGGCCAATTTTCGTCATTCTCGACTATTTTGTTCAGTTTTTGATGCTGAATCGAATGCAACTGTTTTTAAAATTTATTGGATGATAACAACGTAACAATTAGGTCAACAAAATAGCATAACAACCTTCACTCGCAGGGATAAACCTCCGTGACGTGCGACCAATAATTAAAGAACGGATCATTTCCAAATTCTTGTCGCCATGTGAACTCGGCGAGGTAGTCCTTGTAGCGTTCATTTGAGCGGACATTGATCCCATGTTTAGCCTTAAGCATCTTTTTGAAACGCATCCACATAGCCTCGATATTCTGCGTGTGGCAACCATTGTTGGGGTTGATGAAATTACGCTGGTGATTGACTTGGTAATGCTGGAAAGCGTGAGGCAGCAGCGTCACACCGTTGTATGCGCGCCACATGTCAGAATGAATAATGCTACCCGGTCGCACGTGCTTCTGGAGAAGTGGCAGAAGAGTGGCCGCATCACGTCGATCGACTAACTCCATGAAACCTAGCTGCGATCCTCTTTCGACGCCCCCAAACATCCACATTCTCTTTTGACCCGGGATCCGACCCCTGTTATACTTCCGCTTTGAGATCGCGGTTTCATCAATTTCGATGATGATTCCCGGACCGCCGATCATGCGCGGGTGCTTGTCGAAGTATTTCACGAAGATATCCCGAATCCATTGGCACCATTGATGGCAGGTTTGCTCCGAGATATTGCATTGAAATGCGATTTCCTTTTGAGTTGAGTGCATGCGCAGATAAAGATAAGTAACGAGCATGACCATTTTTGGCGTGATGTGGCACTTCGCGAAGAAAGTGCCGGTGTAAAAGCCGAGACGACGCTGGACACCACCTCCCCGACAAGTTCCCTTGTTGCATTCCCATCGAGGTACGCCGTCGGCGTGTCCTCCGGTGTAACGCTTCATCGCCGTGATGTGACAATTGGGGCATGTACGTTTCGAATGCAAGAGGCCCAGATCTTGAAACCAATCCTCAAGTTCCTTGTCTGACTTGTGGATTTTCGGCATGAGCTCGAGCAGGGTTATGTCGCGCAACGCGTCGATTGAGTTGGCCATGGTGTTGACCAAATTAAATGCGAAAAGTAAACTTTGAACGCTCCCATTGCCTTTTATACCTCTATCGAGTGTCTTTTAGGCATCATTACTGTATACCGGCCGAAAACCCGATGATAAAACTACTGTTAAAAATATTGCTAAAATATTCAGAAAAGCGAATCCAATAATTTTAAAAACAGTTGCATTCGATTCAGCATCAAAAACTGAACAAAATAGTCGAGAATGACGAAAATTGGCCGCAAAAAAATTTTGCCCCCCCAACTTGAATAGTACCTGAGTTTTAGTTACATTTGTTTCACTTTCTCTGAAATTTTCTTTGATTTAGCAGATAGTTCTATCTCCACCTTCGGTCGCGTACAGGCTGTGTGGATAGTGTGGGTGTGTAGGCTAACGTAACCGAATGGGTGGGTTGTTTTGTAAGACTAGCTAATCGAAAGAGTAAAGAATTGAAGAAAAGGTGAAATTATAATAAACTGGTACTATTAAAGTATGAGAAGGAAAGAAAATATTTATGGAAGTGTTATAGGTTTTAGTTTTAATTTGTGCATCAAGTTTTTTCCACTAGTATCGTATTTTAGGCTAAGCCCTGGGTGCTTTTTCATAGCTTTACTGCATAGATTTAGTAAAATTTTACTGGGGTAGCCGTTTTTCATTAAAGGGGCTCGGAAGTCAAAATTCGTACGCGGGGGGATTGAACCTACTGGTCAAAAAACGATAGGGTCCCTGCCGAGGTGTGCCAGAAAAGTGATTTCATTGCGAAAAAACGTAAAATATTTGAGAAAAACTGAATTCTTTTTGGGGCGAAAACGACCTTTTGAGTGGGCGGCGATTACATGTCGTAATGCCTCGTAAGACACCCAATCTCTCGATCTCGGCGATTCTCTGATCAATTTTCATAATTTAAACGTCTGGAATGATCCAAATTCGTTGAGGATTCCAAAAATAGCATCAGAATTTTTAAATTCAAGCGTTTACGCGTTCAAAAAGGGACAGGTGTTCATGCGTCGCGGTCGCGTTGCGGTCGCATTTGGCTATTTGCCAGGAATCACAGCAGGGGGCCGTGGACCAGATTTCGGAGCCCCTTTAAGTGGCTAATTAGATTTTGTAAATGTTTTATATGGATAGCTTGAGTCGGTCGAGCCGGTCCAACCGGTCCCAAAAAAAGTCGGTCCAATCGGTCCAGTCGGTCCGACGGTCCAAAAAAAAGTCGGTCCAAACGGTCCAACGGTCCAAAACAATTTCGGTCCAAACGGTCCAGACGGTCCAACGGTCCAAAAAAAAGTCGGTCCAAACGGTCCAGACGGTCCAACGGTCCAAAAAAAAGTCGGTCCAGGCGGTCCAGACGGTCCAACGGTCCAAAAAAAATTCCGTTGGACCGGACTGGACCGACTTTTTCGGTCCGGACCGTAACAACCCTAATGCAAAGTGATGAAGTATTAGGGGATGACGGGGCCAGGGTTGAAAAGTCGCGAAGCGGCTTTTCAACCCTGGTTTAAATTAATCTCGACTAACAGCTAATTTAAGAAATTGAATGCCACTCTGAAATCTACGATTATTGCTATCGGAAAGTGCAAGCGGAATAAGTCGGAATTATCCCGGCTTTTTTAAGTGACGTGAAAAAAAAGTTTCAGGTTTTCCAAATAATTTAATAAAATTTTTAGGAAATGAATGAATTTAACATTGTCTCTACTATACCTGCGACTTGGCCTGGCTCTCTTTGCTGCGCTGGAAAAAAGGATGTTTTTACTTTCATAAAACCAAACGCACCGCCTTCTTCTCGGAGCTGGCCACCGACTTTTTGACTCTCTATAAAGTATAGGTACTTTATTTGATTATTTCAAGTATATCTTCGAATGATGACAACTCAGGAGTTGCAAAAGAATGTTCCAACAATCAAATTATATACGAACAAATCTTGGAAGGCATTTTCGTGATGTTTTTTTCTTGGATGTTGTTCTAATTTTGAGCCGTTAGAAGCGTGACCCCATAAAGAAATTTATCATTTAAATATCAGTTTAACGGTTTTTAGATATAAAGACGTCTTCCAAAAATTCTACAAGTTTTCGAGACCCTATGATTTTTTGCAAAAATGTTTGAAAATGACGAAAATTCTTTTGACGAGCTAATTCTTTTGCAACAAAATGTTTCGCGTATCATAACAATCGCTTTTTTTAAAAAGTTAATGATTTCCCCTCTTCACTCGCACAAAAGAATTTTGCGCATTTAGCATTTTAAAATTTTTTCAAGATATTTAAAACTTTCTCTTCATTTAGATTTCCTGCTGACCATTTATTTTATATATTATTAACCTTTAAAAATGTCTTATAACTTAATTAATAAATTAAATTAAATCCCAACCGTCTGCACGGCCTCGCGGCTGACTTCAATATCGGGTATCAGCGTCGTTTTGCACTCGCGGCTGGGAAGTGGCTGAAAAAGAGTGTTTTAAAATCCGTTAAATACGAAAATTGGAATAAATAAACTTTATACAAACCCACCAAGCCCTGGTCGTCGGGGGAGGCGGCTTGGGTCTGAAAATCCTCAATTAAAATAAGCGCAAATATTATACTTTTGCACTAGCGGGCGGGGGCTATTTTTTTCAAGCCTTGAAATCCCCAAAAACGTTGTAAAAACGTGTAAGTATTTTCGGTGTTTTTACCACTTTTTCGGTACCCCCCGATAATGCGAAAGCGCCAAAAAGAGGGGAACCTTGCACTCTGCCGACACCTTCGACGGCTTCCGGCTCGGTGGTTTTCCCTGGAATTGAAAATAGCGGGGGGTTTTTAGGGAAAATGGGTTTCACAATTTTTGGAAGGTTTGCTTGTTTTTCGGACAATGACAAGGGCTAAAGGGCTGATTATGGAGAGTCCCGAGCATGTTTTACCAATGCTCTTCGAAACCTAGTTTATATTTGTTTTTCAAATAACACGCTTTTTTCAATGCAACTTTAAATAATCTCGAAACTTTTATAACAAGCAGGGGTCCATTATCCCTAAAAAAGTTTAAAATATTTTAAAAGTAACAACCTTGCTATTTCCGTTTACATTGCATTCGTCCTTTTCAACATTCTTCAAAATTTAAAATTTTTCGACATTTGAGAAATATCTAAGGAAAATGCTGTTTGATTTAGCCATTTTTCTAGGCACGAAAAATAGTCGATTAAAAAATACCCACCACTGGCGAACGGGACAGCCCTTCGACGTCTGGGCTTTGCTGCAACAAAAAAAAAGGTAAGAGTTTACTTTACCCCCCCACAGCCGAAGGGTCCCACAGGTGTCGGTATTTTCGCTTATTTTTTCGGGATTTTCGCAACGCCATTCGATAGAGCGTCGAAAAATATACGAAGAGTTTTAATTTGAGCCTACAATAATGTAAAATAAAAAAGTTATGGCCAAAAACTTCCGGCTGGGGGGGTAAAGTAAACCGTAGCCAAAAAAAAATTAAACCCTAGCTAAAAACTAGAAAACTCTGGTGTCACACTACCTTTAAAATCGTTTGAAAGAGGCGCACAAGGCAATTCTATAGCTCTAGCGAATCTAAAATTCTATTGTCTCAGATAAATATTTATTTAAAAATTATTTTCGTCAATAAAAACAGATTTTAAAATTTTTAGACTATTAAGGTAGTTCGGGATTTTAATTGCTTAATTTCGCGAATTTCTCGAAGAGTCTCTACGAAAAGCTGGCCTTAAATTCCATTGCGTAATCGATTACGATAGTAAATGCATAGCCAATCGATTATGCCTTGCCGAGCCCTTTAAAACACCCCCAAACCCACCACCCCTCGTTTGGTGCGCGGCTTTTTCTTCTTCTGACTCTTGCCCGACACGTCGGGGCTGTTCTGAAATTTTATTCGTATCTTTTACGTGTTTTTATTAAAGTTCCTCTGGTATCAATCTTTGTCTAATTTACATGCCTTAATTTGCATACAGAAATTAGAATAAGCAAAACAAAACACTGACCGCCATCCCGGGGAAGGCGAGCAAGACAAAAGTTTGGTGGGAATTAAAAACCAAAACCGGGCATTTTTATGTTTCATATGTAAAACATAAAAATTTAAATTTTCGATTTTAATTGATTGACGCTTTCAAAAACTGTTCGAAGAACGCCTTCGGGCTAATTAAAAAATCGTTTGGATTTATACAAAATATAACTTCAATCGATGCTCATCAATTTATTCCGTTTATATCCGGGGAGAATTCTGGGATTTAATGATGCCCAGAATTTTTGAGCTTCAAAATTTCTTTAAAATAACCTCTGGAATCTTGGTAGAAAACCTTGGTTCCAATAAATACGCCTAATAACGAATTTTTCTATCAGCGGTAATTACGCACAGATTTAAATTTTTTTTAATTGTTAAATGTCTTAGATTTTTTAATGTTAGATTTTCTGAGATCGTGAAACACAACTTTTTAGGAATCCAGGGCTCTTAACCCATTTTTCTTAAATCGATTTGATGTTTGATAAAAGTATTCGATTCCGGTGCAAATTCGAGCCTTAATAATGGTTTGATTGACGATACCACGAAATCGCCGACTTGATCGGCCCGTTAAAATCCAACCATATGCGTTGATGAAATCGATGTGGAAAATCTTTATTCCGATAAATACAGTTTGAAGAATGATAATATTCATGTTAAAATCATAATAAAAATCAAATTTCAAAGTCGCGGCGCGTACAGTAATTTCTTGATTTTTGTGATTGTTTTGTGATTTGTGAAATTCATGTTTCGGAAATTGATTCGGTGGCGATTAAAATTCGTTCGATAATTGTTCGAAAATTGCAATTCTATAAATTTTCTATTACACTACATTCCAATAATTTTGGTCTTTTAACGGTCCTTTAAAAAATCTAAAAGCGGGTTTTATGTTTTTAAAATGTAAGAAAAGTTCAGACCTAACGCCCCTTCCCAATACCGTATTTTTGGTCAAAATTCGGGCCCCCAACGTTAGCCTCGAAAAATGCGTCGTCAAATATGGGGAATTTCTGGAAGACTCGATGCAGTAGATGCTCAGACTCCTCCCGCATCAGCTCGTCCATCTCCGTCGAAAAATGGGGGTACTGTAATTCATAAAAATTATTTTTATTGCTACGGATTTCTATATTTCAACGTTAGTTTCCTTATCGAATTTGTTTAATTAGAAAAATTATTAGGTTTGTTTCCACCCGCAAATCATTAACGATCGCTGAAAAACCCCGTCTTTATTTATTGTCGAAACATATTTTTTGCAAACCTTTTCTTTCAAGTCGTTCTCCAGATTATTGGTCGATTCATCGCTGCCATCATCCTTAAAATAGATTTCTTACGCTTGACGGGCGAGCTAGCAGGGATCCTTTGCGAATGCCGATTTTGGCTTCATGGGTCCTTTAGTAATTGAAACGGAGAGACACCGAAAGAGAGAGAACGAGAGAGAGCGAGGGAGAACGAGAGAGAGCGAGGGAGAGCGAGAGAGAGCGAGGGAGAGCGAGAGAGAGCGAGGGAGAGCGAGAGACGGCGAGAGAGAAAACGAGAGAGAGCGAGGGAGAGCGAGAGAGAGCGAGGGAGAGCGAGAGACGGCGAGAGAGGGAGAAGTAGAGAGAGAGAGAGAGAGAGAGAGAGAGAGAGATAGAGCGAGAGAAAGAGATATCAGAAGGCAAAGAGATTCCACGGTTAACAGATAAAATATAGTTTTAGATAAATTTTTCGTAAGCTATAAAGTCTAATGAAGCCTGCCAAGTGAGTAAAAATTACAAAAAAGGTGATTCAAGCCTTTCTCAAAATACCGAACAGATTTTAACACTAATTCTTGATCGCGAATAGATGAAAAATCGGAAGTTACAAAAGATCCTCTCACCTCTCGGCTCGTGCGCTTCCTCGCTTGTTCTTCAGAATCACCCTCCTTCTCTGCCCTCTCTCGCTTCCGCCTGCCCTCTCGTTTTTTGGTGTGGCCGAGGGAGTGGCCAAAACTCGATCCAAACGGCAACCAACCGCTGTACTAAAAAAAGCATGCTTCAGGCGTATTCTAAGGTGTATCCCGCGAAAAAAATTCACTGCGGTATCGAACCTGTTCAGTAATCATTTTTGAAACACACATAAAATTTTTTCAAACTATTGATTGCCCTGAATTTTAATGTAATCTGGATATATTTTTATTAATAAAAATTGAGGAAATCTATAAGAACGTTTAAATCTATATAACATTTATTTTAATTTTAATCGAATTTTGATTCGATATAATTATTGAGAATTCTGAATCAATTTTTCCAAACACATCAAATCCGTTAAGTTTAATGGCTAATATTTTACTTTAATCTTTTTGAATATTTTACTTTGTGTAGATGAAAAGCCATAAACTTTTTAAACTTTGAATGGAAAATTCTTTACCGTTGGCGCGGAAAACTGTAGCTTCCGGGGTGGTTGGTCAAATCCTGCGTATTTTAGGCCGTCCTGCTTTTCCGGATCCATCCTATAGTCAGCCTAACATTCATTAAAACTAATTTTACATTTTGTTAGATACCGAAAAATCGGCCGGCACGTCCATTTGGGTGAATACGGTGGGCCGGCCGAGTTGGCCTGAAAAAATGCGTGGTGAAGAAAATCTGTTTCGAGGATTTGTAATGCTTTTTGCTGGGGATTAGAGGTAATAAAATCCTGATCGGGGATCGAATAAATACATGTTTCGAAATCTAGGCATCAGTAACAATTTTTCATAAGCTGTGCAATGCGGAAGTTCTTGACCCTTACAAAAATTTCATGGAAAAATAATCTTTTTCAGAATCAAATAGATTTTTCTAAATTCCTAAATGGTCTCCGCTGGATTCCTCTTTTATACGGTTTTAGGTTTAAGGATGTCTAAGATTTTCAGAAACTTTAAATTACGTATTTCCAATCTAGCCATACATCCAAATTTCTAATTTTGAACAATTCGCGTGCGGTTTCATTCATTACCCCCTGCTTCTCGCCGAGATTTGCTCGGCTAGCAGGCTAGCAGCGATTTTCCTGAATCTTAAAAGCAAGGCGAGTTAGCAGGGTTCCTTGCCGAATCGCGAAATTTCAAGGGCAGGCTAGCAGAGATTGTTGAGGAAGAGGAGAGGGCAGGCTAGCAGAGATTGTTGAGGAAGAGGAGAGGGCGGGCTAGCAGAGATTGTTGAGGAAGAGGAGAGGGCAAGCTAGCAGAGATTGTTGAGGAAGAGGAGAGGGGCAAGCTAGCAGAGATTGTTGAGGAAGAGGAGAGGGGCAGGCTAGCAGAGATTGTTGAGGAAGAGGAGAGGGCAGGCTAGCAGAGATTGTTGAGGAAGAGGAGAGGGCAGGCTAGCAGAGATTGTTGAGGAAGAGGAGAGGGCAGGCTAGCGGAGATCCTTGAGGAACGCGACCTACCGTATTCCATCCTGACCCTCGCTTTCCCGTCCGTCTGTGGTCCCATCTGCACCGAATATTCCATATGATGGCCGTAGACGTGGTGCTCGGAGTACGAGCCCGTGGTGGAGGTTTCTGAAAATCGACTGGATTGTAAGCCATTTGCGATTAGATCCGTCTCCATTTTTTTATTAGAATTTTTCATTGAAACATACACTCATAAAGTGGCAGCAAAAAAGATACGAAAATCGCTATAAAAATATGCTATAGTTTGTTAATAGTTACAATAGTTTGGTAGATATGTTTTTTAGTAAATTACCCCCCCGCTAGCAGACAAGCTCCAAATCAATTTCTACCATCATCCTCTTACCGTACTCTTCCTGCCGTGACGGGACAAAGCATAGGCCAAGTAATACCACGAAAATCAGCAACATTCTAATAGTACTGTAATATGGGTGGGGGGGGAAGTGGGGGGCTGGCTGTCCTTTATATTGTCGCGTAGTCGTTCGTAGTAAAAAGTGACACTTTCCGGCTCCGGGCTACTACTTTTTACGCGCGCCCACTCTTAGCGCATGAATACACAGGGGGACTGGTTTCTTGATACTTCCTTACTATTATGCAGATGCAGATTAGCATACAGTAATGGGCGTCTTTTGGCGTTTGGGGGTAAAATTCTCAGGCTTAGGCTTAGCTTAGGCTTAGGCTAAGGCATAGGCTTGGCTTAGGCTTGGCTTAGGCTTGGCTTAGGCTTGGCTTAGGCTTGGCTTAGGCTTGGCTTAGGCTTGGCTTAGGCTTGGCTTAGGCTTGGCTCAGGCGTAGGTCAGGCTTAGGCTTAGGCTCAGGCTTAGGTTAGTCCTTAGGCTTAGGCTGTTACTGGGCTATTAGCGGGGGTGGGGCATGGTTTTCGGCGGAAGAAATTGCCTACAATCTGTTGGGTTTTTACCTGTAAAATAATAAATCATGTATTTTTATAGTTTTTCGTGGATGATCATTTCTAAAGAGTTAGGAAACACGTTTTCAATGTTCAAAAAATTAGAAAATTCTATGCATTTTTGACGATTTTTTTATGCATATTTAATTACCAATTGGTATGAAAAATTGTCGCCCCAGAAATAGTCGAGTACTGTGAAAATATGAAACAATTCGTTTGTTCAATTTTTACCGTGCGATTATTATGCGATTTATGATGGAAAACTGGTATATTTAGTTTTTTTTTAATATCTGGGCTCTCGTTTAAGGTAAATCAGCATCAAAACACATTTATTCGCAAAAACACATTTATTCACTTACAAAAAATACTTTTCACGGATATTATTCTTTTATTTTACCCTCTTTCTGGCTTGAACTTGTAATGGTTAATCGGTTAAAAAATCCCAGTAAGGACCGTTGCCAAAATTAAGCGGAAAATATCTAAATAATGATAGCAGTTTCCAGATTCAAAGCGATTCTCGGGAATTTGTGATGAATTAAATCAGGCTATTCACCTCAACGAGTAAGTTTTACGAAACATTTTTCTACAAAAACGTCAAGAGAAGAAATTTTTCGCAAGTTCTTTTGCATTATCGGGGGAGGGCTATTTTTCTAAATGTTGATAAATGCCTATTAATATAGCCTTCGGCTTGTTAATGGCCGTATCAATCAAATCGAAAAAGTGTAATTTGATCGAGAAATTAATGTTTCTTGGATGCTTCCACTTAAAGTAATGTATTTTGTCATAATTCCGAGATCACAATGTTTTTTAGAACTGTGTTTTTTAAAAGAAATTTTAAGGCTCTGAATTTAAAAACAAACATGCTTTTCACGACAAAAAAGCTGTTCACGACGCAGATTTTTGGTCGTTAGTTTTATGCTTTTCGGATCAATAATTTATTCTTTTAAAAAATGGAAAGCTAGAGGACATTAACGAATTGGTATATGTGGAGGGCGGGGCAGCAGCGGCTGCTGCTGCGTTCCATTTCCGGGCGTAATCGGTTCCAACGGCAAATTCCACGCGCCGCCAGTTAGCTAAAAAAATCGTATTTCATCATGCATTAGGTAAATCCACGCCAAAATGCCCAAGAAATTCCTACGCAAGCCTAAAAATAAAATTCAAAAACATGAAATAAACTTAGAATTTTACTTTAATATACGTATAATTAATTAAATACATACAAATAAAATATACAATTAATTTAACAAACATAAGTTCTTAAGCTAATTTAAAAATTAACTACCTGAACCGTAATTACTCATATTGCCGTAGGTGCGATTACCGTTTTGTTAAAACATTTTTTTCACGAACATTTTTGAAACCTTTTTTCTTAAGGTACGCTAAAAATAAATGCCTTAACGTGTAAAAAATGAAAACCTTATGAAAAAAATAAATATGAATCAATTGCCGTAATTTCGCCAGCATTACTCAATTTTGGCCAATTTTAAGGTTTAAAAACCGTGGAAAAGGGGCTTTTGCTCGAGGAAAATTGCCGATTGGTTCTTTATTCAAGCTATTTTTTTGCTATAAAAAAACCATAACCTCCGAAATATTTAAAGTACGTTTCACTACAAATGACCCGTAGAAAACCCCCAGCTACAAGCTACAAACTACAACTACAAGCTACAAAACCTAAAAAAAGCTCCGAACCTGTTGATGAGCCTGGATTCTCACCGGGTCGCTCGGTTCATCGACATCTTTCACCAGCCGTTGGCCCCCATTTCGAGGTCTCGCCGCGAAGCCACGCCCACTGCCGGGTACGGTAGCCCCCAGTCTGGCCAGAACTCGTGGTGGGACCAGATTGGGAGGGGTTGGCATCAGCCGGCCTACGGTAGGTGGGGCATCTTTTTGGGGTCCCGTCGGGGCCGTGACTTCGTTTTTCTCGGCCGAATTTTTCCCGGTCTCCGCCCGTTTCTTGGCCCGAAAATTGTCGTCGCCATCGGCCTCTTCATCCTCTGGGGAACTATAAAGCAGAATAAAAAATATAAAATTTTATGCACTAGATTTTCGCGCCCTGATATTATAAAGATTGATGTTTCATGGTCGAAATATGGCCGGGAAGCCGCTTATCCACCACTTAACTGCCCTGCGATTTTCTTAAAAAATTGTTATTTTGCCAACACCGCAGGCTTATTCTAAATGTAGTTTAAAAACCTTAATAATGCAGTAATTTAAAAAACTCATGAATTAAAAAAATTTAAGACTTTGTAAACAACTAATATTTCCCGAATTTAAAGATGTTTCAACTTAAGCCGTATTTTGGAAACCCTTTTAAGTACTAATATCATATTTTTGTGTTTCAACAACCCTTTCCTAAATTATTACTGCGCCAAAAATAATAAGGCTCCATTTCTTAGATTTTCCGAATTTCCTTGCCTACAGTATCGCGAAAATCTTTTTTAGATGCTTAACCATTTGTTAAGATTTTCTTTACAATGCCACGGTAAAGGTAATTCCAGGGGAAAATTCCCCTTAGGCAGCTTAGGAAGTATGATGTTTCAACTAAAAAAGTATATCGTATCCTGGGATACACATCAATGTTTTGTTTTGTCTTTAATAAATTTTCAAATTTGGTCTTAAATAAAAAGAAAGGAATGACGAAGCGTTTTGTAAGAGCAAGGAATGGTTTTCGCGCCGTTTATCTCGCTCTCTCACTCTCTCTCATTCTCTCTCCCCCTCTCTCTCCCTCACTCTCATTTTTACTGACCTCTTCCTCCCCTGCTCTCCCTTCGGATTCGATGTTTCACGGCTTGGTTCCCTTGATCGTTCTTCTGATCTCTGATTTCTGTTCTCATTTTCCTCCTCTTCATCCTCTTCTTCACTCCTCTGTTTCTTCTTGACTTTCTTCTCTTTTCTGGGCCCTGATTCGCCAGGTTGCGCGAATCCCGGCGGGAATGGCGGTGGGAAACCGGGGAATCCTGAAAAAAGAATTATTTTGATTAGAACCAAAGCAGGTTGGGTAAAATTGAAATGTTTCAAGTAATTGTAAGCAGCCGGAGATTTTTTTATATACTAATGCGAAGTAAGTGTTTACTTTATGACATGTGATATTAAATCGAGGCTTGGCCCATTTTGATACACGCCAATTATTTGGCGTAAGAATTGTTACCGTAAGGCTTGTTAATTATTTTTAACAAGGAAGCCATCTAAACTACGCTCGGAAAATGTAAGTGCTGTAACCTCTACATTTCTTTAACATACTGTATTCTATAATTTAGTTAATGGTTGCGCCATAACTAAAACACTCAAAAACATCCTAGTAAAATTTATGAAATTTTTTTGGCGTGATTTGAAGTGATAGAAAGCAAGATATTATAGCAACTATCACTCTGGCACCCTGACGAATGCGTGAAACATTTTTTTGAAGAGTTGAAAGTTATTTTTGTGAATCTTACACGTTGTTTGTTATTAAATCTATACCTTTCTAGAGCATGAATGAGCAACCTATTTTGCTGAATTGTGAATATATGTTTCATCCTAAATATAAATTCCCTATCCGGTAAAACATTTAATACCATGACGGCGTTTATGGCGTAAAATATAACGTATTTTTCGTATTTTTCATAATTTCTACTGTGCCTTAAAATACTGTAATTTATGGTTTAATAGCGAATATAATTATTCTTCAAATATATCAAATTAGATAATTACAATAATACCGTAATCCCACCTGGAAAGCCGGGAAACTGGAAGGGGAACTGTGGGGGTTGCGGTGGCTGAGGCTCCGATTTTTGCTCCGGCTTCTCCTCCTCCTCTTCCTCCTCATCTTCATCTTCTTTTTGCTCCTCCTCCTGCTCCCCTGATTTCTCTCTGCTTCTCCGCGTCTCCTCACTCTTCTCGTGCTCCCTGCTCCTCTCGGCTGATCCCTCCTTTTCTCTGTTCCTCTCCTGTTCCCCAGACCTCCCCTCATTTTCTCGGGAGGTACTGTAGGTTTTGGCCGCCGGGCTTTTCCCTTTGTAGTTTGTAGGAGGGGTTGAGGGGTTTTCCGGGGCCTAAATTAATGTGATTTTTACGAAGCATTTCGGATCATAACTGGGAGGCAAAGAAATTTTCTGAATTTTGAGGATCTTGAAACATTCTTTTCTTTTACGTCTTTGGTGACTTCCTGCGAGCCAAATTAAAGCCATTTTTTGAGATTTTACGGGAACATAATTCCAAAATGAGAGATTGTTCTCGTTGAAACATTTCCCGCCAAATTTTTGGTAAAGTCATGGTGCTACTCTCCCTAGGAATCTCTTCTAGCTTGCCCTAGCAAAAGCCCTGATTTCCCTACAATATGCCCGATTCCTAACCGATCCCTGCTAGCTTGCCCGATCTTCCCGAGGCTTATCCGGATCATTTTCGCACGCCACAACGGACTGATTAACAAAACCTGGTTCTTCCCTATCCCAATAAAATTTTGAAACATAGAATAAAAAACAATTATATTTTAAACACGGCATTGATCCGTTTGATTAATTTGCTGAAAAATAATCCTAGAGGCCAATTCTTTTGGACACCACCATTTAATTTTTCCAACGAAAAAATAAGCTCAGAAATCCTGCGTTATCTCCCAGAAAGCTAGCCTTGAATCTTTAGGGAAAAAAATCGCCGTTTTCAAAAAATGTTTCAACGAATTTGATTGATGCGCTTACATTAGCAGAACTAATCTTGTGCCGTTCGTTATCCAATCTCCTTCGATGTTTTCCCCAATAATCTCTGCTATCCTGGCTGGTTTTATATTTGTTTATTTTATTTTTATTTTGTGCATAGAATTATATTTCCTCAATAATCTCTGCAAGCCTGCCCCGCTCACCTTATTCTCCGTGCTGGCGCTGATCTTTCGAGGGCGATTCTTTTCCGGTATTTCCGCAGACGTCTCCTTTAGCCCTTTCTTCGGCTTCTCCTCCTCCTCTGACTCTTCCCGACTCCCAGATTTCTTCGATTTTTCGTCTTTTTCTTCCTTCTCCTCTGTTTTCTCAGCCGATCGACTGCCTGAATCCTCTTCTTCCTCGGATTCTAATTTTCTCGATTTTTCGGTAGGCTGCTCGTGACTGCCGCGATTGTGAGGACTGAAAAAACTACTTTATAACTAATACCACTACTGCTATTACTAGCTGCTGGGTTGCGGGATCATTACAAAACCGTGTTTCAACAATCCCAAGTATGTCGAAATTTAAAAATAAACAAATATTGAGCCTAGTTCGGTGAATATTGTTCATCTGGGTTTACAGGAGCCTCATAACCACGTTACCACAATAATTCATTTGTCAAAAAAATTGCGCTATTTCTATCCTGAAATGACTCTCTTTGAGCGATGTCATAAACTAATTTTATGCTGGTCGAGGAGTGTTTGTGTTTCATGTTTCATCGTTTCTGATGATTCCACAAAGTTTAATTACTTCAATCGCTGGTTCGAGATTGGTTCATGATCTGGGTTTAAAAAGCGGTGGATTTACAACGTTCTGGGTGTAAAATTCATGCTCACGATGTTTTGAAACTCTCCAGCTCGAAAATTCGAATTTCTCACGAAGTTTTTAAATAAACTATATTGTGAAATAGGTAGGAAAAAATTGGTCAAGGAATTGATGTATAGATGCTACCTATTTTGCGGCTGATGCCTGGCTTCTTCCTTCGATTGATCGGGACCATAATGTTCTCTCGAATCGGGCCTTCCTCCCCTGAATGGCCCATGGGCCTCATCTGGGCCCCCGTGTACAGGGCCATGGTGTCCGCCTCGCGGGTCGAATCTGGAGTGGATTAGCTTTATCCACGTTTTCATATCAAGAGCAGATTAGATTTATAACTACCAAATTTTAATATGATTTTTATTGAATCATTTAATCTGAAAATGCCACTAATTTAAAAAATACATTTATGTATTTTTTATTGTATCTTTTTAGAGGCGACTAAAAAGTCGACTAAAGTTTTAGACCCAGAACTGTAATAAACTTTACGATTTTTACTTTTACAAGGTTTTTTGGTGAATCATAGAATTTAAAACCAATAAAAATAAGATTTAAGTCCAATTTCAACTAATTTAACCCTTTTTAATTTCGATTTCAAATTAAGGGGATAGTGACGGTATAAAACACATGCTCACCCATCTCTCGGTGGCCCTCCATGTGGTCCTCCCCCTCCGGGTCCTTCACGTCTTGGGCCTCCTTCTCGAGGTCCTGCTCCCCGTTCTCGTGATCCTCCTCTGGGCCCTTCTCTTGGGTCTCCTCGTTCTCTGGGTCCTCCTATTTCTCGTGATCCTCCTCCTCTGGGCCCTTCGCTTGGCCCTCCTCTTCCTCTGGGTCCTCCTTCTCTAGGTCCTGCTCCTCCTCCTCCTCCTCCTCTCGGTCCACCTTCTCGTTCCCGACTGTCCGGCCGCCGACCATGATCATCTCAAAACAATGTTATACAAAATTCACAACTGAAATGTAGGGATTTTAGTTCTAACTGCTAAATTTTATTCGAAAAACTTTTAATTTTTAAGTAAAAAGAACAAAATAATTAAATTCATTCCGGAAGATAGGTACCAAAAAATGTTTTTAACCGTTATCACCTTGCCCAAGAATTAGAAAGGGTAATACATTTTAAGTTCGGTAGTACGAAAATTGGCTAATTAATGATATTTTTTTGAAATTTTTATTCAAATCCTCAGCGATTTATCATTGCGGCGCAGGGTAAAAAGAAAGTGTTTCACAATTATGGCAATTTCCCTGTATTATTTAATAAGAATTCCGCTGTGTCTAGCATCGTTCAAAAATTACTATAGTTACTTTAGTTGGAGTAAAACATCAATTTCCCACGGTTCCATAAAATTCGATTAGATTTTCCAATGAAAGACCTCATTAGTTTACAAAAACTACTGTTTTTAATAATTCTTGTCTTCAGAAAAAATAGACAAAACTAGAAACAATTACCCCTTGGCGGCCCAAAGCCTCGACCCGGCGGGTACGGTAGAAAGGCGAATCCGCCGTGCGCCTCTGGAAGCTCACCTGAACCGCCGCGTTGTGGTGGGTAGAATCCTACAAAAAAATTAGCAATTCTATTTTCCCTCGATTTTCCAAGCGAAAAATAGAATGAAAAATAGAAAAATCATCCTAATTCTGAGCTGATTATACCGTATCTAAACCCGAAGGCTTGGATCTGGCAAGAAACATCTTTTTTTAACCATAAAAACTTCAAAAAAGCCGAATTTTGTTCTTAAAAAGAGTACATTAATATAACTTGTAAAATTCTATAAATCTAAAATGGTATTATAAAGAATTTAAATTTAAATGTATTCTATAAACAAGCAAAAAATAATTTATAGACTTTTCAGGGCAAAAGGCATTCAGCGATGAAGCGGGAAATTGCTATTTGCCAAAAGAGCTGTGCTGTATCATTTATGGTAACATTCTGTTTTGCAACCGAAATTTCATTTTTATTTTTCAAAATAAATAAAAATAAATCAAACCTTTTTCTTTAAAAACTAAAAATATATAAATAAAATCTTTTTCTTTTCTTTTCTTTCTTTTTTTTAAATAAATAAAACTAAATAAATAAATAACATAAAATCTTTTTCACAAACGCATTATTTTTTGTTTTTCGCATTTTAGAATTTTTTAGTTCGTTATTTATTAGAATTAGTTCATAGCTGAAAGCAGTGGAAATGGGCTAATACGAATTATTATTACTATTATGAAAAATATTTTTATTTTTTCGAGCGTCGAAATGGGTGCGATTGACGCGATATTTGGCAAGCTAGTCAGCAAATTTTTCGAAACATTTTTTCAGTCATCAGCTCGTTTTAATCAGAGTTTTTATATATCTGTGGCTGGTATCCCATTCCCCCCATTTAAATTAAAAAATCGCGCACCTGCCATAATATTCAAATTTAGCGCTAGGTAGCGGCCCGGGGCTAGGCGATCTATAGAAGACGGGAATTAGTGGTGGCATTGAATTTCATAGATTTTTCGGCTTAATCAGTTTTTTTTGAAGTACTCGTCATATGGAAAATGCCATTAGAACAATAGATAAAGTTGATCTTAGAAAATTCACCTCTCCTTGGGCCGGGACCCCTGTTTCCGCCTCGATCCTGGGGCCCTTCTCGTGGTGCTTCTAAAAAATATCAATTGTTGAAAAAGGCCGTTTTTATTGAACCAGTCTTGTATAAATTATCTATTTGAAAAACCTGAAACAGTTTTAATTTTTTAGGCTTCGAAAACATAGACCCACAAAAGAAAATGTTATTGTGCTGTCGTAAACATTTTTATTGGAAAAATCTGAAACACATTTTTAATTTCCTAAAATTTCGAAATCATGCGCTTTTTTTGCTGCCCTTTACTCTGAAAAATCCTTGTATACTTTAAAAACTTATATATAAAAAACTTGAAACATACATTATTTCATAAGCTTGAAAAATTTGTCACAAATCGAATTACGGTAACCTGACTTTTATAATACGTTTGACCGATTTTAATACCGTAATCCGGTGAGAGGCTGTAGAACTCGAAGTCGAGATAATAACAACTGAATTCCGAGATTGATTGTTCCCGCAACAACTCATCCCCCGACCCGTTTTTCTAAAACACAATTTTCTAACGTTTACCCCTTGAGCCGGGCTCGCGCTCCCGAGAATGTGGAGAATGGCTTCGAGGAGCACCAAGTGGTGGTGGACCCTCGAATTCGCGTCTTGGGCCATCTAAACGTTTCAAAGATGATCAAATGTAGATTTATTGCCAATTAATAGGGAAAATTTTTGATGCCCTAGTGAATTTTCAATGAAACAAAGAAATTCTAAAGCGGGTTTCCACAATTCATGAAGATTATCTTACCTTGTCAGTCCCTTTAAAAACTACTAAAAATACAGGTCTATGTTGTTCAGCTTGCTCTACAATCCCCAAATTTTTTGATGCGAAATGCCGGCTTTCAACACAATATTGAAATTTCACAGAAATGTTCAACCAGAAAATTTGACGCATTTTGCGTTCCTTTTCAACCCCTTTCAAAAAGGAAAAATCATTCTCACCTTCTCGCCTATCCATCGGGCCGTGCCCACGGCCAAATACGGGCTCCGGAAGTGTATCCGGCGTTTGAAACGGGGTATTCGGGCTCAGGTGCTGGCATTCTGAAATTAGGAGATCAAAAAAGGTTCCTCAACAACCTCTGCTAGCCTGCCCTCTCCTCTTCCTCAACAATCTCTGCTAGCCTGCCCTCTCCTCTTCCTCAACAATCTCTGCTAGCCTGCCCTCTCCTCTTCCACAGCAATCTCTGCTAGCCTGCCCTCTCCTCTTCCTCAACAATCTCTGCTAGCCTGCCCTCTCCTCTTCCTCAACAATCTCTGCTAGCCTGCCCTCTCCTCTTCCTCAACAATCTCTGCTAGCCTGCCCTCTCCTCTTCCTCAACAATCTCTGCTAGCCTGCCCTCTCCTCTTCCTCAACAATCTCTGTTAGCCTGCCCTCTCCTCTTCATCAACAATCTCTGCTAGCCTGCCCTCTCCTCTTCCTCAACAATCTCTGCTAGCCTGCCCTCTCCTCTTCCTCAACAATCTCTGCTAGCCTGCCCTCTCCTCTTCCTCAACAATCTCTGCTAGCGGCCCTCTCCTCTTCCTCAACAATCTCTGCTAGCCTGCCCTCTCCTCTTCCTCAACAATCTCTGCTAGCCTGCCCTCTCCTCTTCGTCAACAATCTCTGTTAGCCTGCCCTCTCCCCTTCCTCAACAATCTCTGTTAGCCTGCCCTCTCCTCTTCATCAACAATCTCTGCTAGCCTGCCCTCTCCTCTTCCTCAACAATCTCTGCTAGCCTGCCCTCTCCTCTTCCTCAACAATCTCTGCTAGCGGCCCTCTCCTCTTCCTCAACAATCTCTGTTAGCCTGCCCTCTCCTCTTCATCAACAATCTCTGCTAGCCTGCCCTCTCCTCTTCCTCAACAATCTCTGTTAGCCTGCCCTCTCCTCTTCGTCAACAATCTCTGTTAGCCTGCCCTCTCCCCTTCCTCAACAATCTCTGTTAGCCTGCCCTCTCCTCTTCATCAACAATCTCTGCTAGCCTGCCCTCTCCTCTTCCTCAACAATCTCTGCTAGCCTGCCCTCTCCTCTTCCTCAACAATCTCTGCTAGCCTGCCCTCTCCTCTTCCTCAACAATCTCTGCTAGCCTGCCCTCTCCTCTTCCTCAACAATCTCTGCTAGCCTGCCCTCTCCTCTTCCTCAACAATCTCTGCTAGCCTGCCCTCTCCTCTTCCTCAACAATCTCTGTTAGCCTGCCCTCTCCTCTTCATCAACAATCTCTGCTAGCCTGCCCTCTCCTCTTCCTCAACAATCTCTGCTAGCCTGCCCTCTCCTCTTCCTCAACAATCTCTGCTAGCCTGCCCTCTCCTCTTCCTCAACAATCTCTGCTAGCCTGCCCTCTCCTCTTCGTCAACAATCTCTGTTAGCCTGCCCTCTCCCCTTCCTCAACAATCTCTGCTGCCACCCCCAAATTTTCCAAAAATATCACCCCATATCCCTGAGGGTCCCAGATGAGCCGGAATCCCTAGAATCGGGGCAGATGCTTTGTCTCCCAGCAAGCTCACCAAGCCCCATAACGGGGAGTGTGGGTAGTTATGGGAGGTGACGCGGGCGGGGGTCGAACCCTCGTCCCTCAGCCCCAAAGAGCGACGCGCTAGCCACTAGGCCACTGGGGCAGCAGTGGGGTGGGGGGAGGTGTGCCCTTTTGCTGGCCCGCGAAGGTTGTTTCGGGTATTTTTCAAAAGGATCGGTGCAGGGTGTTATTCCAAAAAAGCTCTCGTTTATGATGTGATTTTTTGAAACATAAAACTTCTATTTTGTTATTTTTTTTATTGATGGCAGATTTCGGAGATTAAAGATGTGTTACAATGCCTTTTTTGTAAAATCTCCGCTTAGCTACCTTCTGATCTTTCGAGCTCGCGCACGACTGCGAATAAATTTTAAATAATAAACAAAATAAAAAAATACACAAATAAATAAAGATCCAAAAAATAAAAATTCAAAAAACAGAAGAAAGGCGTAAGCAGGCTAGCAGGGAGGCTTGGGGAATCTAAACCGGGGCAAACGAGCAGAGAATGCTATTATTCTCGAGGCGAATAATGTTATGCTACTCTTATTATTTTTTTGAAACATAACCTTTCTGGGTTGTTCTTATTTCTATTTTATTTTATTGGCGCGATTGCAGGTAAGAAGCAGAAAAACAGGCTCGGGCAAGCTAGCAGAACCTTTAAAATCTCTCATCCTTTAAAAACTCCATACTACGAACAAAGCCCTCCACCCTACCTGCCATAACAACTAACACGACGATGCCGAGCCTACTGTAGACCATTGTGCGTGGGGCGCAGAATAGAAAGCAGGCCAACAGGCCGTCCGCGCTTTTATACGACCCACACCGTCTGCCGGGGGTTGTACAAAGGAAAGTCGGGGAACGGCACCCACGGGGCTGATGCCCTCCTTCTCAACCGGGCAATAAGTAAGTGAAAGTTAGTCGAGGGGACTTTCTCTCTCTCTCTCTCTCTCTCATTCTATCTCTCTCTCTCTCTTTCTCTCTCTCTGTCTCTGGCTCTCTCTCGCTCTCACTTACTCGCAATAATATACCCTACAGTTTTATGATTATACGCTACCTTGTTTCTGCGACGAGATACCCACTACCTAACGGTACGACAGGTTTTGTGTTATCAACTCGACGTTGCCTCGGAGAGTTTCTAAAATTTTTGTTCTGCCAAGGATTTTGTTTTTTTCGATCCCATAAAGTAAAAACTTCACAGAATTTTATTAAAATATACAAAAAAAAAATCGATTTTTCGCCCAAAATGTCCGTTTTTCGATCAAAATTTCAAATTTTTGCAATAGTTTAATAAAATTGTGAGAAAACATCATTGAAATACTACCTATGCGGTTACTAGGCATTGCTAGACTTATAAAAAAATTTAACCTTCCACCCGATAATGAAAAAGAACTAGATATTACCAGGGTTGAAAAGCCGCTTCGCGACTTTTCAACCCCGGCCCCCGTCTAGCCCCGTGAGGGTTCTCAATTTGCATAAATTTCGCAGATTCCGGTGGCAAAAAAATGAAAAACGCGGTTTCGTTCCCATTATATAGGATACGGCCACTTCCGGTGTATGCTAATAGATTCCTAACAAAGAGGTCGAGCGAGATTTTAACAAAAACCTAATTTTAATATCGAAAACAGCTGATTTTTCAAAATCTGATAGGTGTGCAGTCGTGTCATGATCATTACGCACCTAATGACGTATCATACATACCCTTAACTTCCTCCCCTATTGAGATACGACTGGAACATACGGACGGAAGTTGCATGCAAATGCACACACACACACACACACACAAACACTATTTTTTTATATATAGTAGGATACCGATAAACACTAAAGATTTCTGCGCTTTTTCCATAGAAATCCCTGATCAACGCCGTCTGCAGGAGGATACGAGCTCTTGTAAAGTATCTTTTCGTAAAGGGATACCTAGAAGTAAGCGCTGAGACAAAGCAAGCAACCCGGAGCTTCCTTTTGAGTTGCGCTTTTGAGTCGCAAGCTCAGCCGACGTGTTCCCTGAAAAAAAGATGTTGCTCAAACTTGTGGCTTTCCGAAGTGCCCCACAAAATTAATTCTCCTTTGTAAAACGTATTTATGCGCCCAAAACAACTGAAATGAACAAAAACGAAAAAGCATTTTGAAATGACACACAGCTTGGATACGAAATTGGAGGAATCACAGCGAAAAATTGGATGGCAAAAAGGGGAAGCTGATTCATAAATATTCGGTTTACGAGAATACGGATAAATTCTTCAAAGTCAGCATCGAAATGTATAGACATTTGGAAGGAATATAATTTAATAGATCTAAAAAAGTAGAAATAAATTAAGCGGGTGTAATCAAGCCCTTCTCGACTAGATCCGGAATCTCAACAGATAGCCACGGGCCGAGACCAAGCGCGAAAGCCTGGGCGATACCGAATTTCGGGACGTTCCGCGCCCACAACGGCTTGAAATGCTCGGAGAGGCAGATCTTGCCGCCTCGGTACATTTTTGCCGTCTTCCCGTCGAGTTCAGGGAGTGCGATTTCGGGCCCGGTCGTCGGGTAGGTGATCGGGATGTCGAACTCGACGGCAAACTCGTATTTCACGTTGTTGTAGAACGTCCAGCACTTGCCGTACCTGAAAAAGAGGGTCATGATGAGCGCGGAAATGTCTAGAAACTTAATAGAAAGTGTTTAATAGCGTTTTTAGTAAAAATAACTATGCGTAAACTAGATAAACTATCTAAAAACTTTTCAAAACTTAAAAAAGTCTCACTTTCGGTCAAAAATCGGACATGGTTGGACGGAAACTCGAGATTCCTGAGTCTTTTATTAAAATTTTGTAAAATTTCCACCTTCCGGATTCCTTCCGGAATAGCAAAAAACCATTTAGAAACCTTTCCAATATTAATATTTCAAAATTAGATCCTAAGAAAAAAGTTGACCCCCGATCATGCTAAAGAAAACGGAAAAAACACTAATAAAACCCACCAACGATCCCCGCGATCGCTGCACTCAATGTGGAACCAATCTTTGTCGTTTTCCTTGTTCATCGTCACGAACGCGATCAGCGCCTCGAGCTCTTCCTGAAAACAAAGGTTATTTACTAACGTATTTAAACTAACTAACATTATTAACTATTTCAAAGCGCGGCGCTACTTCAGTTTGCTGGCCCCACTTATATATGGCCAAAACCTCATTTTTCTGGTTCAGTTTTTTGCGCTGATTACGGAAAACACTATCCCAGCCCACGAAAATGCGATTTAGTAAAACAATTTAATTGGAAAGTCGGGAAAATTCCATTTTACGGCGGTCGCGTAAAAGGAGCCTTTTTGTGGTTTTTTAATTAAATAATGGCCAAAAACGGGTTTATCATGAATAAAGTCAGCCAGTAGCATTGTCAGGCAAGGCGGGCCGTCGCTTCGGATGGGCTGCCGCTCCACTCTTTCGAAATCGGGGCGCCTGGCCGCTTCGCGCGCCTCGGGCGCCCCGATTTCGAAACCCTGTACGAGCTCGCACCCATCCGAAGCGACTAGGCCCCGGGGTGGCACGAAGCCTTATTTTTAGGAAAAAAAGCGGATGCAATCGCTCAGCCTCGTTGGAAAAAGCTTTTCCACTGTTTTATAGGCCTCCCGCATCAAAACACCGGGTTGACCCCCTTTAAAAACTCAAACCAGAAAAATCGAAAATCAAGTGTTTTCTCCCCTCAAAATTCACGATTTCATTTTCGTGGGCTGGGATAGTGTTTTCCGTAATCAGCGCAAAAAACTGAACCAGAAAAATGAGGTTTTGGCCATATATAAGTGGGGCCAGCAAACTGAAGTAGCGCCCAAAGCGCTAAATATATCTAAAAATGCAACTACCTGCAATCGCTTTGGCCACAGCGCCTCATCTCGGGGTCCGGCCTTTGTTTTGAGGAGTGGGATGCTTTTCAGCTGGCTTTTCGCGCTATCATCCATGGCCACCTGGAAAAGGGATTACAGTTATTTTATTTTTTTTGGAAAAAAGATTATTATCGAAAAAAAACACATTGAAAGAAAAAGCAAAAAAAACTAATTTCCGCTTTACGCTTCCTAACGGTTGTTTCAGACCAAAAATCCGAACCGTGCTCCGCGCCGTACAATATACGGAGAAGCGTCGATAGGTGTTAAACGTACACAAATAATTAGAAAATTAAAAACTACAAAACTTTTATTATTTTAATTGATCGTTTATATTCTAAAACCTTTATGTTTGTACGAAGCCGTAAAATTCTAAGTTTCAACGAAAACGAGCTATCGTCGACGAATAGCCGGAGTAATACCAAGAATGCGGCATGCTTATCTTTTTGTTTCTTTCCTGAAAAACGTTTTTCAACAATAAAATTACAATTTATGAAACGAGCCACTTTTTGGGGAGAATGGTTGCGTGTCCGTTTTGGGGTCTAGTGCTAAAGCGTGCCCCCGGGCTGCGCGGTTCGATGGTTCTATGGCGTTATCCGCCCCGGGGTCACCAGTAGCCTTCAAATCTTTGCAAAGACATCATAGACCTGTTCTTTTATATTGGCTTTTATTAAGATACATCAGTTTTTATAAGGCGGGTCTGAATTATAGATATAGAACTATTTCAGTCAGCCTTGAAATTAGGGAAAAATTAAGGTGTTTCGAGGATTGTGTTGATTTCCACATCGGCACTTTCACTAATTTCCTTTCTTTCTTGTGTCTAATCTTTCCTCTTGCCTCTTTAAATAACTTAACCTCTATCGATCGTTATTATGCTTTATTTGGCCGGCTCCCTTTTCGAGGTTTTTTTTTTCTGGCCGAGAAACGAATAATAACAATATTTCTAGCATTTTAGTATTTTTAGCCCGAAAAGTGTATTTATTGTGCATTTTGTTTTTGGCAGCTCTCATTTTTTTCGAAAACCTACTGTTTTATAATTCTCAACTTTAACTATCTTTTTCAGGCAAAAATGTCGACCTATGGGCCTCGGCCGTCCTCTTTCGAGCTCGAGGAAGGGGGAGAGCGGTGAGTTGTTTAATTCAGAAAATATTATGGCTTTATCAGACTTCTTAAAATCCTGTTTACAGGTATTACATCGGCTCCGAGGTGGGCAACTACCTCAAGTACCACCGCGGCACCCTCTACAAGAAATATTCGCTGATGTGGAAACGCGTGGCGACGATGGACGAAAAGGAGAAAATCCGCGCCATCAATGCCTCGCCCGCCTTCTTGAATACGAATATTATGTGAGGATTTAAGAGTAGAAAATTGACTGTTTTTTTTCAGGCTCGTTCGCCAGAGCGAAGTTGATGATATTCTGGCCGGAAATGACGAGAAATACAAGGTGAGGTTGTTTGCTTTTAATAATGTCTCTTTTTAGGTGGCCGGAAACGCGGCGCCTCGGCCCGAGGGCAGCTTCACGCCAATGAAGCCGAACCCGGCGAAGCAGGGCTCCAACCAGGGATGGGGCGGCCAGCAGGTGTGTGATTATAAATAACGAAATTAGATTTTTCACACGCAAAAACAGACTTTAATCGTTGTTTTCAACCAGCTGATGTGTTTTGGATTTGTCAAGCCCACTCCTAATAGTAAAACATGTTTTTGCGAGATTCTTTCTCCTTTTGGGTTTGACGAATTCCTAAGAAGCGCTATTTTCAAGCCCTAATTTTTTCAGATTGAAAACAAACATCAGAAATTCGTTCGAATCGTTAGGTCTAGAGATAAATATTTGGTTCTTTTGCATTATCGGGGGACCAACTTTTTCCTAGAAGTCCAAGGAGTCGCTAATAACGTTATAGTGAGTGTTTGATTAGTATTTTAACAAGATTTAACTATATTTTCAGTGGAAAAGCAATCAAAAGATTTTAGGTGAGATTTTGGTCGAAAACTCAATATTTTGTCATTTTAACCAAAATTTGTAAAGTTTGTCGTTTAGGGCTATTAAAAAAAGTCCAGAATGATTTATATATCTCATCCTCCTATTTATATTAGAAAACTGGGATCGTTAGAAAAGAAACCAAAAGAAGAGAAAACAGTGGTTTGAAGATTAAAAACACGTATTTAGGTCCAAAGCGGCTCCCATCACGTCGAAGCCGTCCCCGCTTCCCACCCGATCGCACACGGGCGCGGCAAGTTCAAGCTGCGCGAAACCATCTACTCCACCGAGGACTTTGAACAAGTATTTATCTTTTTTGCTTTGTTTTATTTTATTTCCAGGCAAAACGCATCCGGCTGAACGCGGACATCCCCGAGGAGCTGGTGCCGATCCGGTTGGACATGGAGATTGACCAGATCAAGCTGCGCGACACGTTCTGCTTCAACCGCCGCGAAACGATCATCACGCCCGATGTGGTTGGTCGTTTATCGAAAAAAAATTTGCGGTTTGGGTTTGTTTCTCCAGTTTAGTTGCTTTTGCGAGCAAAAATGCGGTTCTATATTTTATGACGCAAAGTCGTACATGAATGAGGCAATAAACAACCGGCGAGAGTTGTTCAGTAATACCATTTTGCCAAAGCAGGAAACGGGTTTTGCTTGAGTTTTTAAAATAAATTTATTAAAATATCCGCTTACGACTAGCGAAAATCTTCTAGTGTCGATAGTTGGGCTTAGAAGGCGGTGGGATTATATTTTTTATGGGAATTGGGTTCCTTAATTGATAGCCAAAAAAATACGAGGCGACCTGAAGTAGAGAAGATATTTTTCCAAAAAAGAATCCGTTTCAGTAGTTTATTGCCAAAATTGTCAGCAGAGTCGTCTAATAGGCAGTTTGAACATGCGTCGTGATATTAATCCTCAACGATTCGTCTATGGTTTTTCGAAAATGAATATAAGAAAGTTTTGATTGAAACACTAGGATGTGCGAATTATCTATTCAACGAAGTAATTTATTTGTCCAACTTTACCGAGAAATTGCTTTAAAATCGGCTTTAAGCTATATCTTTCAGTTATTTTTCATAGTTGATTTCTCGTTATGAAAAAAGGTGTTTCAAAATTTTCTGGCATAAATCACTGGTATATTCGTTGAATAGATAATCCGCACATCCTAGGGTTTCAATAGGATGGCAAAAATTGTAGGAATACCAGCGCTGACGGACATTAGAAATTTATATATGGTAGATTTTTGCAATTAACACTTGTCGCATCTCTTTCATAACTCTCAAATTCTTTTCCAGATTGCCGAGCAAATCTGCGACGATCTCGACCTGCCCGCCGGCAACTTCCAGTCAGCCATCACGTCGGCCATCTACCAACAGCTCGAAGCCGCTGAGGTATATTTTCGATTTTCATCCAGATTTTGGACAATCTTAGTTCTAAAAATTCCGAATTCGAAAATATAAGAATAAACTTTCGATAAATCAGAATTGCAAAAAATCGGCGTCTAGGTACCAATCGAAAAGGTGATGCGCGGAGTACGGAATTTTTTCGTATTTCGATTTTTTCGAAATTCGCGTTTACGTTTACTATAACGACAGTACGAAAAGGTGATTTTCGCAAACCAATTCGTTAAAATGCCGTAATTTTCCTCTAAAATCAAGAATTTCCAGTGCATCCCCCTGGACACGGCAGCCAGCGACCAGCGCGTCCTCATCAAGCTCAACATCAACGTCGGCAACCAGAATTTGGTCGACCAATTCGAGTGGGTGTTTTTGGCTTCAGGGAGTTTTGTTCATTTTTCTTTCTTTTAATTTGAGTACTTTAGTAGTTTCCGTTAAATTTCTAAGATAGCCATAAATTTATAAGCCTCGATATCTTGCATCGGTTCTAAAAATCGAATTCATCCATTATCCATTTTTTTCCAGGTGGGACATGAGCGATCCGCTGAACAACCCGGAGGAATTTGCGAAGAGCCTCTGCTCCGATCTCGGGTTGGGCGGCGAGTTTCCGTCGGCCATTGCCTATTCGATTAGGTATGTAAGAGTAATCGTGCGTAATTACTATAATTACTTAAAATTACAAACTAGATTACAAAGTTTAATTACACTTTTTATTAAGCAAAAATAAGGATTTACATTGAAAGCCAAAATTGCACTAGTTTTTCTGATTTCGAGCAGTTGACCATTGTCCAAACTGACCTGCCGGAAACCCTAAAAAATTTTGAAACTTCTTTTTCAGAAAACGGTACCCAGCCTGCCATAACAACTAACACGACGATGCCCAGCCTACTGTAGACCATTGTGTGTGGGGCGCAGAATAGAAAGCAGGCCAACAGGCCGCCCTCGCTTTTATACGACCCACACCGTCTGCCGGGGGTTGTACAAAGGAAAGTCGGGGAACGGCACCCACGGGGCTGATGCCCTCCTTCTCAACCGGGCAATAAGTAAGTGAAAGCTAGTCGAGGGGACTCTGTATCTCTCTCTCTCTCTTTCTCTCTCGCTCTCTCTCGCTCGCTCTCAGTTCCTCGCAAGATTATACCCTACGGATTTATGATTATACGCTACCTTGTTTCTGCGACGAGATACACACTAGCTAACGGTACCACAGCTTTTGTGTTATCAGCTCGACGTTGCCTCGGCGAGTTTCTAAAATTTTTGTAGTTCTGCCAAGTGTTTTGTTTTTTCGATCCCATAAAGTCGAAACTTCACAGAATTTTATTAAAATATACATAAAAAAATCGATATCGCCCAAAAGATCAAAATCAAAATTCGATCAGTTTCAAATTTCTGAAATAGTTTAATAAAATTGTGATAAAAACATTATTGAAAAACTATCTATGAGGTTATTAGGCATTGCTAGACTTATAAAAAATTTAAACATCCACCCGATAATGTAAAAGAACTAGATATTATACCGATAAACACTAAAAATTTCTGCGCTTTTTCCATAGAAATCCCTGATCAACGCCGTCTGCAGGAGGGTACGAGCTCCTGTAAAGTATATGTTCGTAAATAGATGCCTAACGCAAGCGTTAAAAGACCTTTTTCTAAGGTACTGCTTTCACTGAGCTGCACTCCTTTCCTGGCCGACGTTTGCCTGTAAAAAAATATGTTGCTCAAATTTGTGGCTTTCCGAAGTGCCCTAGAAAATTAATTCTCCTTTGAAAAACGTATTTATCCGCCAAAACAACTGGAATGAACAAAAACGAAATCATTTTGAAATGACACACAGCTTGGATACGATTGGAGGAATCACAGCGAAAAATTGGATGGCAAAAAGGGGAAGCTGATTTCATAAATATTCGGTTTACGAGAATACGGATAAATTCTTCAAAGTCAGCATCAAAATGTATAGACATTTGGAAGGAATATAATTTAATCCATCTAAAAAAGTAGAAGTAGATTAAGCGGGTGTAATCAAGCCCTTCTCGACGAGATCCGGAATCTCAACAGATAGCCACGGGCCGAGACCAAGCGCGAAAGCCTGGGCGATGCCGAATTTCGGGACGTTCCGCGCCCACAACGGCTTGAAATGCTCGGAGAGGCAGATCTTGCCGCCTCGGTACATTTTTGCCGTCTTCCCGTCGAGTTCGGGGAGTGAGATTTCGGGCGCGGTCGTCGGGTAGGTGATCGGGATGTCGAACTCGACGGCAAACTCGTATTTCACGTTGTTGTAGAACGTCCAGCACTTGCCGTACCTGAAAAAGAGGGTCATGATGGGCGCAGAAATGTCTAGCAATTTAATAGAAAGTGTTTAGTAGTGTTTTTAGTCAAAATAACTATGTTTAAACTAGAAAAACTTTTTCAAAACTTTAAAAAAGCCCCACTTTCGGTAAAAAATCGGCCATGGTGGGGCGGAAGATCGATATTCCGGACTAAATTTTGCAAAGTTTCCACGTTTCGGAATCGTAAAAACCATTTATAAACACTTCCATTATTAACGGTTCAAAATCAGATCCTAAGAAAAAAAGTTGACCCCGGATAATGCTAAAGAACCCGAAAAACACAGATAAACGTACCAACGGTCCCCGCGATCGCTGCACTCAATGTGGAACCAATCCTTGTCGTTTTCCTTGTTCATCGTCACGAACGCGATCAGCGCCTCGAGCTCTTCCTGAAAACAAAGGTTATTTACTATCATATTTAAACTAACTAACATTATTATCTATTTCAAAGCGCTAAATATATCTAAAAATGCAACAACCTGCAATCGCTTTGGCCACAGCGCCTCATCACGGGGTCCGGCCTTTGTTTTGAGGAGTGGGATGCTTTTCAGCTGGCTTTTCGCGCTATCATCCATAGCCGCCTGGAAAAGGGACTACAGTGCTTTTAGACTACCTCGCAAAAAGATTATTATAGGAAGAACACATTGAAAGAAAAGTGAAAAAAAAACTAAATTTCCACATTACACTTCCTCCCGGACGTTTCGGGCCAAAAATCCGAAACGATGCTCCGCGCTGTACAATGTACGGACAATCGTCGATAGGTGTTGAACGTACACAAAATAATCAAAAATTAAAAACTACAAAACATCTATTATTTTAATTGATCGCTTATATTTTAAATGATTTATTTTTGTCCGATGCCGTAAAATTCTAAGTTTCAACGAAAAAGAGCTATCGTCGACGACTATCCGGAGTAATATCGAGCAGGCTTCTTCTGTGCTTGTCTTTTTGTTTCTTTCATGAAAAACGTTTTTCAACAATAAAATTGCAATTTATGAAGCGAGCCACTTTTTGGGGAAAATGGTTGCGTGTCCGTTTTGGGGTCTAGTGCTAAAGCGTGCCCCCGGACGGGCTGCGCGGTTCGATGGTTCTATGGCGTTATCCGCCCCGGGGTCACCACTGGCCTTCAAATCTTTGCAAAGACATCATAGACCTGTTCTTTTATATTGGCTTTTATTAAGATAGATCAATTTTTATAACGTGCGTCTCAATTATAGATATAGAACTATTTCAGTCAGCCTTGAAATTAGGGAAAAATTAAGGTGTTTCGAGGATTGTGTTGATTTCCTATCGGCACTCTGACTAATTTCCTTTCTTTTTGTGTCGAATCTTTGCCCTTGCCTTCTATAAATATATTAATTCCTATTTTAGTATTTCCAGCCGGAAAAGTGTATTTATTGCGCATCTTGTTTTAGACGGCTCTCCTTTTCTTCGAAAATACTATTAGTTCTTTATAATTCTCAACTTTAACTTTGCCTGAAAACTATCTTTTTCAGGTAAAAATGTCGACCTATGGGCCCCGGCCATCCTCTTTCGAGCTCGAGGAAGGGGGAGAGCGGTGAGTTGTTTAATTCAGAAAATATTATGGCTTTATCAGACTTCTTAAAATCCTGTTTACAGGTATTACATCGGCTCCGAGGTGGGCAACTACCTCAAGTACCACCGCGGCACCCTCTACAAGAAATATTCGCTGATGTGGAAACGCGTGGCGACGATGGACGAAAAGGAGAAAATCCGCGCCATCAATGCCTCGCCCGCCTTCTTGAATACGAATATTATGTGAGGATTTAAGAGTAGAAAATTGACTGTTTTTTTTCAGGCTCGTTCGCCAGAGCGAAGTTGATGATATTCTGGCCGGAAATGACGAGAAATACAAGGTGAGGTTGTTTGCTTTTAATAATGTCTCTTTTTAGGTGGCCGGAAACGCGGCGCCTCGGCCCGAGGGCAGCTTCACGCCAATGAAGCCGAACCCGGCGAAGCAGGGCTCCAACCAGGGATGGGGCGGCCAGCAGGTGTGTGATTATAAATAACGAAATTAGATTTTTCACACGCAAAAACAGACTTTAATCGTTGTTTTCAACCAGCTGATGTGTTTTGGATTTGTAAGCCCACTCCTAATAGTAAAACATGTTTTTGCGAGATTCTTTCTCCTTTTGGGCTTGACGAATTCCTAATGAAAGTGCTATTTTCAAGCCCTAATTTTCTCAGATTGAAAACGAGCGTCAGAAATTCGTTCGAATAGTTAGGTCTAGAGATAAATATTTGGTTGCATTATCGGGGGATCAACTTTTTCCTAGAAGTCCAAGGAGTCGCTTATAACGTCATACCGAGTGTTTTACTAGTATTTTAACAAGATTTAACTATATTTTTTGCTTTTTAAAAATTTTAGGTGAGATTTTGGTCGAAAACTCAATATTTTGTCATTTTATCAAAAATTTGTAAAGTTTGTGTTTAGGGCTATTAAAAAAAGTCCAGAATGATTTATATATCTCATCCTCCTATTTATATTAGAAAACTGGGATCGTTAGAAAAGAAACCAAAAGAAGAGAAAACAGTGGTTTGAAGATTAAAAACACGTATTTAGGTCCAAAGCGGCTCCCATCACGTCGAAGCCGTCCCCGCTTCCCACCCGATCGCACACGGGCGCGGCAAGTTCAAGCTGCGCGAAACCATCTACTCCACCGAGGACTTTGAACAAGTATTTATCTTTTTTGCTTTGTTTTATTTTATTTCCAGGCAAAACGCATCCGGCTGAACGCGGACATCCCCGAGGAGCTGGTGCCGATCCGGCTGGACATGGAGATTGATCAGATCAAGCTGCGCGACACGTTCTGCTTCAACCGCCGCGAGACGATCATCACGCCCGATGTGGTTGGTAGTTTATCGAGAAAATTGGCCGGTTTGAGTTTTTCTCTCCAGTTTAGTTGCTTTTGCGAGCAAAAATGTGTTTCTTTATTTTATGACACAAACTCCTACATGAACGACGCAATAAACATCCGCCGCATTTTTTCAATAATACCATTTTGCCAAGGCAGGAAACGGGTTTTACCTGAGTTTTTAAAATAAATTTATTAAAATATCCGCTTACGACTAGCGAAAATCTTCTAGTGTCGATAGTTGGGCTTAGAAGGCGGTGGGATTATATTTTTTTATGGGAATTGGGTTCCTTAATTGATAGCCAAAAAAATACGAGGCGACCTGAAGTAGAGAAGATATTTTTCCAAAAAAGAATCCGTTTCAGTAGTTTATTGCCAAAATTGTCAGCAGAGTCGTCTAATAGGCAGTTTGAACATGCGTCGTGATATTAATCCTCAACGATTCGTCTATGGTTTTTCGAAAATGAATATAAGAAAGTTTTGATTGAAACACTAGGATGTGCGAATTATCTATTCAACGAAGTAATTTATTTGTCCAACTTTACCGAGAAATTGCTTTAAAATCGGCTTTAAGCTATATCTTTCAGTTATTTTTCATAGTTGATTTCTCGTTATGAAAAAAGGTGTTTCAAAATTTTCTGGCATAAATCACTGGTATATTCGTTGAATAGATAATCCGCACATCCTAGGGTTTCAATAGGATGGCAAAAATTGTAGGAATACCAGCGCTGACGGACATTAGAAATTTATATATGGTAGATTTTTGCAATTAACACTTGTCGCATCTCTTTCATAACTCTCAAATTCTTTTCCAGATTGCCGAGCAAATCTGCGACGATCTCGACCTGCCCGCCGGCAACTTCCAGTCAGCCATCACGTCGGCCATCTACCAACAGCTCGAAGCCGCTGAGGTATATTTTCGATTTTCATCCAGATTTTGGACAATCTTAGTTCTAAAAATTCCGAATTCGAAAATATAAGAATAAACTTTCGATAAATCAGGAATTGCAAAAAATCGGCGTCTAGGTACCAATCGAAAAGGTGATGCGCGGAGTACGGAATTTTTCGTATTTCGATTTTTTCGAAATTCGCGTTTACGTTTACTATAACGACAGTACGAAAAGGTGATTTTCGCAAACCAATTCGTTAAAATGCCGTAATTTTCCTCTAAAATCAAGAATTTCCAGTGCATCCCCCTGGACACGGCAGCCAGCGACCAGCGCGTCCTCATCAAGCTCAACATCAACGTCGGCAACCAGAATTTGGTCGACCAATTCGAGTGGGTGTTTTTGGCTTCAGGGAGTTTTGTTCATTTTTCTTTCTTTTAATTTGAGTACTTTAGTAGTTTCCGTTAAATTTCTAAGATAGCCATAAATTTATAAGCCTCGATATCTTGTATCGGTTCTAAAAATCGAATTCATCCATTATCCATTTTTTTCCAGGTGGGACATGAGCGATCCGCTGAACAACCCGGAGGAATTTGCGAAGAGCCTCTGCTCCGATCTCGGGTTGGGCGGCGAGTTTCCGTCGGCCATTGCCTATTCGATTAGGTATGTAAGAGTAATCGTGCGTAATTACTATAATTACTTAAAATTACAAACTAGATTACAAAGTTTAATTACACTTTTTATTAAGCAAAAATAAGGATTTACATTGAAAGCCAAAATTGCACTAGTTTTTCTGATTTCGAGCAGTTGACCATTGTCCAAACTGACCTGCCGGAAACCCTAAAAAATTTTGAAACTTCTTTTTCAGAAAACGGCTCAAATTTTTCGTAAAAAATAGTTATCTTTATTAATTAAAATAATTCTAGAGGTCAACTCAGCTGGAACCAAAAGTCGTACGCTTTCTCCGAGTCGCCGCTGCCCGTCATCGACTGCCCGTACAGGTGATTTTCGCGAAATTTTTCCCGAATTTTGGTGATTTATCAAGTTTGTTAATTTTCTTTTTGCCGATATTTTGTACGATTAGTCTTGGAATTCTGGTAGTACAGTGTTATTAAGATTTTTATTTTTAGACGCTATTGCAAGGCCCGATTTCAAAATATTTATTCGGCAAATTTTCAGACTTCTAGAATGTTTCACGTTTCTTGGGATCCATGGCTGTTGAATTCGTTAAAATGCATAGCTTAAACGCTAAAATAATCGGAGATTGGCGCTTATTCCATGAAATTAGAACTTTTTGATTTTTGATTGATTGGGTGATTTTTACTAAGGTTTTCGCGGTTTTTTGTAATTGTTTAATAAAAATGTGTAACGTTTTACGTTTAGGAATAGTTTAGAAAAAGTTTCGAAAATTACCGCTTTTTATATTACAAAAATTAGATGCCTAGAAAAAAGCCCGCCCCCCCCGGTATTGGAAAAGCTTTTGCAATAAATTATACCGTTTCCAGAAACCCGACGGACACGGAACAGTGGTGCCCCTTCCTGGAGACGCTCACCGACGCGGAGATCGAGAAGAAGATGCGCGACCAGGACCGCAACACGCGACGCATGCGCCGTCTCGTCACCGGCTACATTTGAATATTCATTGTTTTTCGTGATTTCCCATACCAATTTGCGATTCTTTTTCTATTTTTTTGTGATTTTACTTTCTTCAATTTTCCTATTCATTTAATTTATGTGTTTCTACGGATCTCACCCTCCTTTCATCGCTAAAGTTGTCAATAAAAGATCCTGATTGATCTGGAAACGGCTTCGATTTTCCCGTTTTTATGTGATTACGCGCGTGTGTCAATTCGACGTTAATAAACCGTAAAAATACCGAAGTTGACTTTGCCTTTCTACGCTTTATTAGTCGATATTTAATTTACAAAATCTTCTGACTGAGTGTGGAGCCACAAAAATGGATGTTTCACTTAAATTCTATTACATAAGGGCGTTTTTTCTGGGAATGGGGAGACAACAGAGCCTGCAATTCATGGTTTTGTCAAAAAAAGCTTAACTTTATTCTTGTTCTATAGGGGTTTTTTTAGTTAGCGAGTTTTTAATTAATTTGCCACCTCAAATTTAGATGTTGGGAATATACATTCAATACCGGCGCTTGTTCTGGTAGTTCTCGTAGCTATCGAGTTGGCCGTTGTTTTGACGAGATCAGGTCGAGGCGAGATTTTGTCATCGATTCTATCGCGATAAGAATTTATTGAAATAAAATATGTTCTTTTCCGCATTCGGTAGATTTTGAATCCATTTTCTTGAAACAAAATTTATCCCAATCAGTCAGTTTTTAATCTTAAAAATGGTATTTTTTTGCTGATAGTGGATCAAAGTAACGGTGATTTGAAAAGACTAGTTTTTCCAGAACAACGGGGTCTTAGGGAAAAAGATGTTTCATTGAAATATACGTCAATCGGTAGTATTTTTCTTAGTAATTTGTGGACTCGCAGGCCTAGCTAATAAGATTGGGCGTTTCGCAAAATTGCATTGAATATTAGCGCGTTTTTGGGGCGGTATCTCTGTATTATACGGTCAATTCGTGACGTAGTTTAAATCCTTAAAAAAATATTTTGAGGAGGAATCGATATTTTTAGAAAAAGGTGTTTGATCGAAATTAGGAAAATGAAGAGTGCTTTTGATTCGTAATTTTGGAAGTCAACTTTGGGTTTTCAATGGTTGAAAACAATTTAAATAATGGTAGCTTAATAAAAAAATCTGCATCTTAAAATTGATACGAAATGCTTAAAGTTTTATTTATCAAAAAAACCCAAAATTGGACGTCCAGAAAAAAGTGTTTCATGATGTCTCTGTGTGAAAATCGGGGTGCCGTAGAGAATTGAGATGTCATCCACGCAAAAATATCTTCTTCCAAAACATTTGTTTGTTTAAATTAATAGTAATAAATTCGTTGCAAAAATTTATACAGGGTGTCCCAAAAAAAACGACCCATCTGGCATTTCGCCGGGTTACATCCAATTGGTCATTTTGACCAGAGGTGTATCAGACCCTAAATAACAACAATCCTGACTTTTAGCCCTGTAGCTATAGTAGTTTTCGAGTTATAACGAAAATACTGCTTTTCCCTGAATTCTGAACAGTTTTATCGGCTATCTTTTTGGACTTTGCATCGATTTGCATCGACTTCCGGCTGTCAATCCCTAATTTCGCTTAAGAACTGGGGTAGTTTCGTGTTGTAAAAATCGCTTAAATCGAAGCTTATTTAATTAATTTTACTCTGGAAAAAATTTCTTACGGTAAAGAAGGCCTACTGGATCATTTTCACTTAATGTTTAGGGGGTCTAATTCCACGAAACCCTATGAAAAATGGAAAATAAAGTTTGTTTTTGTTATAACTTTAAAACTACTTTAGCTATGGGGCTGTAAGTCAGGATAGTTGTTATTTAGGGTCTGATACACCTCTGGTCCAAATTTGGGGCCGATTGGATGTAACACGGCGAAATGCCAGATGGGTCGTTTTTTTGGGACACCCTGTATGTTTGAAAAAGACAGGACCAATTATAGGGGGTGCATAAACTATTTTTTAGATGAAAAATTTATGTACAGCACGCAGAAATCAAATCAAATAAAAATCATAAATAGAATCGTGGTGAGCATTCAAACAGGGGGTTGTCGGGGTGTATCACAAAATACTGGTATAAATGGGGGCTATATGCAAATCTCAATACGTTACCCAGGGCAAATTTTTTCAAAAATTAGCATTAAAGGGACGGGTAAGGCAAGGATATGGATTTTTAGCTGTGGATTAAGATAGCATTTCCATGGATTAGGATCCTTCAGAACGAACGCGCCGCGTGCGCGTCGCGTGTCGCGGAAACACGGAAAAAATTTCGAAAATCCATAGCTAAAAGTCCACACTCGCGCCTTGTCCTTCCCTTTAAACGGCACTTTCGGATATGGTAGTACTATTATCGTGCAAAAATAAATTATAGGTGGTTTTTATCGAGTTAAGCATTGAAATAAGATTAAAAAATGGTGAGATCAAATACGGTACTAAAACCCGAATATAGACAAAAACATGGTATTCGATTACGCTATGAAATTATGGTTCTGGGACTATAAACTAGAAAAAAACGATAAACTGGCAATAAGGCTATACTTAAAAAGGATATGTTTCAAAAAAGGGCTAGTTGACCCGTCAGCGTATGTAAACTAATCGATTTCCTTTTAGCATCATTTTTAAAGGACCGTTGATGGCAGGGAATTTTAATATTTAATAAAAAATAATTTGTTTTAATCTTGTATAAAAATTAAATTTTTGTATTATTGAAACAATCATTAAATTTAGGATTTTTCGCGATTTAAACTATCTTAAAGCGGACTTTATGTTTCGGGCAAAATTAAAAATTGAATGTTTCTTCAAAAATTGACCAGAATCTAGATTTTATTTCACAATTGTATTCTTTATGCTGTTCTGGCTCTTTTTCAACGCTTTTTTTTTGAAGCTTTTAGATTGAAACTTTTAAAATATATAGAAAAACAACTAGAATATAGATAAAGAGTTATCTACGCTAATTTTAGAGCGTATTAAAAGCTAATAATTATTTGTATTTATATATTATTTATTATATATATTATATTAATTTATTTTTACAATTTCCGATTACTATTTTTATTTAGATTTTCAGGGCCGTTATCGATTTTGCCTTCAGCGGTCCTTTAAAATACAATTTCCGCTAATTTTTTTCTAGTTTGCATCATTGCAATTCCTCGCCAAAAGCCTGCGATAAAATGCCCATTGGCCCGACGCGCGAGGCGGATATCTTCTGCTCGTCCTCCTCCTTGTCCCGCGCGTTTTTCAGGGCACTCTGAAAAGATGAGCGGGTTGATTTAATTTTCGTTATTTTATTTAATTGTTTTGCGTTTATTTTACTCTATTTAAATTTATTTAGTTTGAGAATAATAACGCAATTAAATTTTGGCAAAACACTAGTTTGATGAAACATTTAAATTTATTAGCACATTGGTTTTATTGATTTCGTTTTGAATGAAGAAATTATAAGCTTATCATATGCCCATTTAAATAGCAATTCTAACTTTTTAAAACTTTCGAAACATTTGATTTTAAAATATGGCAAAAAATTTGAATAGTTTTTAATAAACTGAATAAATTTTGAAACTAAATTTGTTAATGCTTTATATTTCGCGTGTCATGCCGAGCCTTTGTGGTCGCAATAAAGTTAATTGAAAGCGCAGGCTTTTCTGTTTTTCTGAAACATTTAATTTCTAAATTTTCTTGAATTGATTTTTTGCTAGATTAGATTTTGCTTGCGTAATTGTCGAAATTGTTAATTCGTTCTTATATTGATGTTTTTACCTTTATTAAGTGTTTTTGGAGCATGACGACGGAAGAGTGGTTGTTCATCAGGAATTCCTTGAGACTTAGCAGGCCGCCATCGGCTTGTAGGTCGATCGACGAGCGCTCGGAGCACATTTCCCAGCCTGGAAACGGTACAAATACTATACAAAATTATAAAGATTTTTTACGCCTCAGATTATAAAATTAATTAAAATTTTTACGCGAGCTGAATTTTACGCGAAGACGACAGGGTGATTATTGGCGAAAACCTGCCGCCCAGGTCTTGGAACTTTGTTGAAACAATGTTTTGCTCGACGCTTATAAAAGTTTTCCGCGTAGTTTGAATTCAAGATTTTTTATTATTCCTAAGGATCAAGAACGGATTATTGATATAAATTTTCCACAATGCTCTACGAAATTTTTTTAAGCGTATTTGATTTATCTATGGAAATCACGAAACGTCTACAAGTAATCTTTCTTATCTAAAAACCTTTTTTTCTGATTCCTAGAGTTAAATAATTACCAGCCATTATCGAAATCCTGCCAGCCTGTTACTGAAACTTTGTTGAAACCATTTTTTTTCGCCACCAACTATGAAAAGCATAAACTAGTTTCATTTACCGATAATGTTCATTTTTGATTCCGAGCTACAACCACAGTCCATTGGGAAAATTTAACCGTACGGCTCTGGGCAATCTGTTGAAACTAGCTTTTTTTGTGCGAGCTTTTCGGGTTCCTTTAGGTTTTTTAGTGTCCTAGCAATGTCATTTTAGAGCCTGCGAATTTGCAGTTAAATTTTCCTACCCACGTTTACGACTGACTGCAATAAAAAGAGATAAAATCTATCTAAAATTTTTAGGTTTCACAATTTTTTATGGTCATCAAATGGCTCGAATCTGCAATTCTCCGCAACTTGACGCTAATTTGAAGAACACTTCATTTTAACGGCTCATTTGAATGTCTGGAATTTGGCAGACGGCATTTCTGCGTTGTCCCCGGCAATACCTTTCGGCGGCCTCAGCCCGAGTCCCATATATCGTTTCGGCTTCTTGAAGCACAGGAAATCGTCATCGATTTTGATGTCCATTTTCTGGAAAAGGATGTTTCGGATTCTGGAGGGAGCCAGGGAAAATTTGTTTCTTGATACGTCATGAACCGGTTGTCAAGCGGGTAATTTAGAACAAAGAGTGAACTGATCGCAATGCAAAAGTATGTATCGTATCTCGTGCTAATTCAAAGAAATGTCGCTCCTAAATCAACACCGATTTGATGCCTATTAGCTGCAACATACCTTTATCATCCAATTCAATAGCTGTCGAACGACAATCGAGCTGACGTTGAAAAGACAGTAGAAACAACAGGCTCCTGAAAATCAAGGTTAGGGGCAGACCAGCAGAGATTGTTGAGGAAGAGGAGAGGGCAGGCTAGCAGAGATTGTTGAGGAAGAGGAGAGGGCAGGCTAGCAGAGATTGTTGAGGAAGAGGTGAGGGCAGGCTAGCAGAGATTGTTGAGGAAGAGGAGAGGGCAGGCTAGCAAAGATTGTTGAGGAAGAAGAGAGGGCAGGCTAGCAGCGATTGTTCAGGAATTCTCGTCTTACCTAATGTTAACAACAAAAAGTTGAGAAATCGATACACGTCCTTGTTGAGTGACACGTCTTTTTGATTCGACACGTAGTCCCCGAACCCGATCGTCGCAAAACTGGAAGAAACTCGTCGTATCTTTCTCTCTCTCTCTCTCTCTCTCTCTCTCTCTCTCTCTCGTCTCTCCCTCACCTAATAAAGCAAAAATACAAGGCATCAATATACGGCCAGTCCTCGACGCACGAATACACGAGGGCTGCCGTCGAGATGAGCAGCGCTAAAAGGTCGTTTTGTTAGAGTTTGGTAAATTCCTAAACCTGTTTTTTATTCGCTATTTATATTCCTATTTTACTAATTTTTCTTATCAGTAAAAATAAAAAATAAATAAGTTTCCAAATTTTAGAAAGGATTTACAAAAATTATGTTTCATTCTATTGTGAGCATAAAATCCACCGAAATTCCGGTAGCTTCAAAAAATTTTCAGAAAAAAATGTTTCATCAAGAACTGCAAAGAGAACGTTCTAAATTTTGACAATAAGAGTTGACATGAGGTCGTTTCAAATGTAATTTTTAATTTCAGGTAACCTTTGGAAAGAAGCTATTTTTAATTGATTTGATTATTTTAACGTTTGTCGGTCGTCCTGAATTTTAGCGCGTAACTTAATCCCGAAACCTACCGGAAAGCGTCAATAAACAGAAGAACACTTTGTACACAGACGGTCGCCAGTTGTCCACGGCCTCGCAAGAACTGAAAAGATTTTCATAAAAATTGAATGTTTCGAAAAAAATGCGTTATCCCAAATTTTTATGCACAGGTAATTCAATCACGATCTTTTCAACCCATCCATGCCTATTTTTCCTGAAGAAGCTGATATTAAGCATTCCAAATAAATTTAAACTGGCGTTTTTATTTTGTTTTATGGTTTAAGATTATTTTTAGATTCTGTAAAAATTGCGTTTTTAGAAACTTTTTGCCAGAACCATGTTCCAGCTTTCTTGATATAAAAACCCGTTAGGCTGCCCGCAATAATCCGTTGACCCGCCCTTTGATTAAAAGCTTTTCTGAGTATTCTAATAAACATACGTTAAGAGCAATTAAAATTCTTGTTTTTATTATCCTATTGAAGCAACAACGTTTCAAATTTACCTCGCCGACTCGGCATAGTCCTCATTGTTGACGAGCAGCGTGATCGGCTTGTTATTGCTGGCCAGCATCAATCGCCGGCGCACCTTTTTCTCGTGGAAATATCTGAAAAAAAGTTTGAATGATTTAATGCACTGATTACGGCAGCCCTTCATTTTTAAATTTTGGGCAATTTTCACAATTATAAAGGTCAAAACATAGAAATTCGAAATCGTAAGAAAATCTATGTTTCTACAGAAAATTGTTTTGAGGAAGAAAAATAGATATTTAATTGTCACTCGTGTGTACGTATTTTGATTGATTGATCAACAGTTTTCAGTGGTTCTTAATTCTTTAGCGATTCACAACCCTCCCCTTCCTCAACAATGTCTGCTAGCCTGCCCTCTCCTCTTCCTCAACAATCTCTGCTAGTCTGCCCTCTTCTCTTCCTCAACAATCTCTGCTAGCCTGCCCTCTCCTCTTCCTCAACAATCTCTGCTAGCCTGCCCTCTCCTCTTCCTCAACAATCTCTGCTAGTCTGCCCTCTCCTCTTCCTCAACAATCTCTGCGAGCCTGCCCTCTCCTCTTCCTCAACAATCTCTGCTCGTGCTCATCACAAACCTGAGCAAATAGCTGAAGGCGGTGATGAGACGTTCGAGGAATAAATTGAAGAACAATACACAACATGTACATCCCACGACTCCGTATCCGATCGTAGCCGCTCTCCCCAAAATGGTTCGAGGGGTGGCCGTGCCGAAGCCTAGAAAAAGTATCACTAGTGCTTCTTATAACCTCTTTAAATCCCCCTTTAAAGGCCTTGGCCAAGAATTGCGCGTTTCGATCTGACTATCATTTAGCGCGCCAATAATTCTTGCATTTGCACGAATTTTATAAAGCTTTTTATTACTGTCAAGTTTCCGTATGCTGCGTAAATTTTTTATTTTTTACGAAACCACGTACCAATGGTCGAGATAACGGTGCCGGAGAAGAAAAATGATCCGGCCAGATCGAAGCGGTCCCGATCCGAGCCCACACCGCTTACCGTACCCTGGGCGTGGAGGGCTGAAAAATGTATGTAGCAAAAAAATTGTAGGTCTCTGAGATTTGAAACTCCTTAATTTAAACATGACCAATGTCACGTGAAAATTTTCCGACAAAATTGCGAATTTATATTCGAGCGAGTTACGTTGAAATTCGGGGCAGAATCCCGACAGTCAAAATACAGACAGACAAAACATCGACACGCCAAAATACCGACAGATTCTTAACGCTAGTTGTAATGCCGCTTCTTTTTAAACAGCCATTTTCAAGAGAATCCATTAAAAATAATAAGTTAGAATCTTCCAAACCGTGAAACGTCTTAGATACATAAATAAATAATAAATCAACAAATAATTAAGTTTACTTTCATAAAACGTTGTAGCAATTTTTACAATCTCAAGATTTGCTTCTTTACATAGAATTAATTAGAGGAATGATCATTTCAATAATTTTTCATCGAAGTTTTGTTTTTATGCATGTTTCAAAAAATTTCTAAACCGTTGGCTTCGGTTTCGGGTTATTCATTGGAACGAATTTATACGATAATTAGAAAAAATTCTAGCTTCAATTTGATACGATAATTTAGAAAAAGATTTTTCAAAAAAGGTGTAAAACCCACCTAGTAATTCTTCGAGGCGTTCCAGACAGCTGGTGCTCCGATTGCAGACGAGTATCCGCAGCCGCTCCGAGTCGTCTTTGAACTGGAATGTATATCCTGAATTTCCGCGACATCGTGCTAAATTTAGAATTTTACGTTTTTTTAAATTTTGCTAAAACACATTTCTTTAAACTGCAAATTTCATTGCTGGTCGTACTTTATTTTTTCTGGATCTCCGTGTGATTTTTTAACCTGAATATATATTTTTATCCGAATTACAGGATAAATTACGCGCACGCTGTACTAAAACTCAATTTTCACATTTTTTTTAACATTGTAATAAAGCGGTTTTTTTCAGGTTCGAAATTGTGGTAGATAATATATTCATGAACTAACACTTCATTAATACCGTTAATTAGCACACAGTATGCTAATGGAATTATTGGCTTTAAGCCAGCTTTTTTACGCATTTACGCAAAACACATTTTTTTCTAGCTGTTGAAACTTGTTGGGCGTCTTTTTATGCATTCGTAAATTTAGGACACAATTAAATCTATTAATTACGCCCTAACAGTAATTATTACAAAAATACAATCCATTACGCAGTAAAGAAAGTAGGCAATTACTTCGACCTTCAACCGCCTTCGACATACTAGGCAATTTTCCATTTTTTTGGTTTTATATTTTTCTGAAACATATTTTTTCACTTTTGGCCCGAATGCATTTTTTACTTTCTACATAGCATGTTTCTTGATTTTTATGCTACAAAATCGGGCGAATAAAAATTTCATAGCGTCACCAAAATGTGCGTCGGATCAGGTGTCTCGGCGGCTACGCGCGAATGCATAATGACGGTGTCTGCTGGCATTCCTTTGCCCGTTCTTTGGAAATATTGTAGTTTATATTCAGTTTGTTCGCAGTTATTTCAAGATAAAGTTAAGACATTTTAAAAGAACTAAAAAAAGCGAAGGTAACAATTTTTTGAGGAAAAAAGTTTCACAAGTATCTCAGGATTGGCGAAACTTTGCGGGAGGAAAATCTTCCGTTGCTTGATAAAGAACGACTGGTGCGCACCAATAGTAAATAAAATTAATGCACGCTTTCGAAGTATCTTTGTCGTAAAAATGACGCATTATTTTAAGCACAACGTATTATGGCGTAATAACAAAAAAAAGAAAAAAGTCAGTGCTAGGAGTTTCGTCGAATGTTTCAAAGTCATTCTGTTTTAAAAGTGAGTCAATTATCTTAATAAAACCCGATCCTATCGTTGAAAAGCAACATTCTGATAATGCTAATTCAACGTTACAGCTTGTATTTTAAAATATAAATTTAATTTTGCTAAGTTTTTGAATTTTTACGTTTTTTTTCGCTTACGCCACTTGATTTTATACATTACGCTTACGATAATTACGCCGCCCAAGAGGAAAAGTTTTTAGAATCACTACAGTACGCCGGTTACCGTACCTGGCGTCGTTCTTTGATTTCCGCGTCCCTTTCGAGGATGTGAAAGATGAATGCACCTAGGCAGAGATAGAGAAGTAACAGCACGGAGATGAGCACGAAACGGGCGTTCTCCTCGTAGATGTGCAGCCGGGCGAAGCAGCCCAACTGAAAAAAATTGGAGTTCTTTGCTGGCACCATCCCTTTAGCTCCCGCTTTCTTTCTCTGCCGCTCTCTCTTGCTCTCTCTCTCTCTCTCACTCGCTCTGGCCGTGCTTTTCTTTGGCTCTCTCTCTCTCTGTGGCTCTCCCGTTTTCCGTTTCTCTCTCCCCTCGCTCTCTCTCTCTCTCTCTCTCTCTCTCTCTCTCTCATCCTCTCTCTCTCTCTCGCTCACTCGCCAACCTTGATCTAAGATGTTTTACGCGTTTTAGGGGTTCCAAAAAAGATTCCTAGCTAATTGCTGATGGTTTTGGATCGTTCTATGGTAATTTAATTGTTCTCATCAATGGTATATGAAAGATCACCAATTCCCAGACAAAAACAAAGGCCATAAAAATGCCACTTTTTTATTGTACTGCGCGAATTGCGCCTCGTGGGGATTAGTAGATTATTTCCGCGTCTTTCCAATGCACGTCAACCACCCACGGGGAAATGCCATTATCAAGATAAAACAAAGTTAAAATCCGATCCTATTTTCGATTAAAAAAAGTTTCGCATGAAAGTGATCCTAACAACGTGAAACATACTCTAAACGTTATTGGTCTGTTAGCGGGGGGCGGGTTTTAAATTCTTCCCTGGTAATGCCGTTTTAATAACGGTTTTGTTAAGCTTCAGTATATTTTAAGTGGATAACGATCAAAAAACTGGTTTCGCCGAAATTTTGAAACTAGATTCAATATTTAATTATATTCCATGTTTAATAAAAATTTGCAAGATTTTTAAGTTAAATTGGTTGTCCCCCCAGGTAACCCGCCCCCCGATAATGACAAAGAACCCGAAGACGGATCAGTAATTTTTAAAATTTCGTGTAAAACGTAGCTTTTTTTAAAGCGAAATGTTTCATCGAGTTTCATTCCCCCGATTGGCGAATTTTCCAGAATCCTCCTTCTTTGTTTGCAGACGCATTTTAACCCTTCCTCAGCACAAAAAAAAACTATTTTCCACCCCGATTCCTGTAAATTTTTGACAAGGCAATTCGGCCGGGCTACGGTAGCATTGAGTTATTGCCCTAATTGCGCAAATTGGGCGCAGGTGTCCCGCGGAATTGGATTCCCCCTTAAAAAGAGAACAATCATCAAGCGGCGCGAATTTTATTGGGGGCGAAAATCGTGGGGCTATCGATCGGAAAAAGTTGAGTATGAGCGCAGTTGTTATTCAAATGTTCAGCAAAATTAAAGGCAAAATTAAAACATAAATTTTTAATTCTCAAGATTTCCGAAGTTAGAAAGGAAAAAGGAATGTTTCGTATAATGAAGTACCTCTTGAATTTCTCGATACTACAATGGTATTACCAGCACAATTCGAAATTTCGCGAAAAAATCGCATGCTAGCAGAGATCGTTGAGGAAGAAGTGAGGGCAGGCCAGCAGAGATTGTTGAGGAAGAGGAGAGGGCAGGCTAGCAGAGATTGTTGAGGAAGAGGAGAGGGCAGGCTAGCAGAGATTGTTGAGGAAGAGGAGAGGGCAGGCTAGCAGAGATTGTTGAGGAAGAGGAGAGGGCAGGCTAGCAGAGATTGTTGAGGAAGAGGAGAGGGCAGGCTAGCAGAGATTGTTGAGGAAGAGGAGAGGGCAGGCTAGCCGAGATTGTTGAGGAAGAGGAGAGGGCAGGCTAGCAGAGATTGTTGAGGAAGAGGAGAGGGCAGGCTAGCAGATATTTTTGCGGAAGTACCCACCCGTGCTCTTGTGATTGACGGTAGCGTATTGGCGCGTAGTAGATCGCGTTGGCCGATGCCGCGCGCGAATTGCAGCTTATGCATCACGGATCGGCCGCCGCCGAGCACCACGCCGCTAGCGCCGCTGCCTGAAAAGAATTATTTTGTCAGAGAGAGAGAAAGATAGAGAGAGAGAGAGAGAGAGAGAGAGAGAGAGAGAGAGAGAGAGAGAGATAAATGTGTGAACAGTCTTTTTCGAGTAAATATCGGAAAAATAAACGGTGTTTGCACATTCATCCCAAATAATGCCCGCTAGCCTGCCCACTCCCCGAAACACATTAAAACTATTAAAAAGACTGTGCGTAGTGAGGAGTGGGGCGGCGTTTCGAGCAGAGAATAGGGAGAGGGAGGGGATAAATATTTCCGAGTATAGATCGACGGGGGAAAGGTGGCAAAACATTGCGGGGGAAGGATGAACCGAAGGGAAGGGGGATAATCTCTCCTCGAATGCTTTGTTTCGCTCTCTCACTCTCCCTCTCTCCCTCTCTCTCTCTCTCTCTCTCTCTCGCCCTCAGGGGCCAAAATGGCTTATTGAAGCGGCGGAGACAGAGAGCAGAGCACAAGAGTGTCATTTAGAATGGGGAACCCCCACGGTGGCCCAATTGGCCCTCGAAATGCTTGAATATAGGCTTAAGCATGTTTTAAAGGGATCGTGACACCTCAGAAACACGATTGTTCATCTACGCATTAATGGCGAATGCCCTCAATTCAACAAAAAAATTGTTAGGTTCTTTCGCATTATCGGGGGGGGGGGGGGGGGCATCCGGGATGAACCAATCTTTTTAGACTAATTTTTCTAATTAAAATATAGGCAGTGCTTTTAAGAAATTTCTTACGATTCTCAAGCATATAAACGTCCCAATTACAAATTTGTTTGCAAAAAATTTTGTTTGTACATTTCTAAGAAAAACAACTTACAAATTATACGTTCTCAATATTACGATTCCTATAGTTTTTTGAAACAGTGAAAATTCAGCCAAGCGGTCCAAACGGAAATGGCGAATTAATGAACTGAAGATATTTTGCTATTCTTGTGGACTGAAAAGCGTTTTTGAAAGATCTAAATAGCATTTTTGTCGCAAGACTGGAAATCTGGCCGCAACAAAAACTTCACTACGACCTTCCCAAAAACCGGGGTTTTATTTTATCTTGAAACTTTCGAATTTCCAGCGGCGTTCGAAGCAAAATTTGCGCGGAAACGCCGCCGAAACGAATTTAACAATTGTTAATCAGCTGCATAACTTCTGCATAATATAATGGATTTTTTAAAGCCGTCACGACCCTTAGAAAATGTTTGGTCATGATCTAATTGTAAGCATTAATGTCTCAATCTGGGGAACCATGGCTACGATTGTCATAAAGTCCGGGTATCGATCTCTTTTATGAAACCTTTAAGCTTTCCGTCTGAACATCGACGTATCTCCGAGCTAATAGGCTCTGATTTTTTAAAGGAAGACTGTTAGATCAAAAATTTTTGCTATTTAGTTATCCCAGGGACACCAAACTACGCTCACCACGAATTCATGGGTTTATCGTCAAGTGACATCCATCCTACTAATACGACCGAGTCAAAATCTGGGGTTCCAATTTTTCTTGAAACTTCAAAGTTTCCGCACCGTAGCTTTACAGCCGGCTGATGAAAGGCGTCAATTTTCACGAATAGGCGGTACGGCATTCGTTAGGAAATAATGATGGCTGGTGGGTATCGAGTGTACATCGGCATTAATAAAAACGCGTCTTGAAAAATTGCATAACCATTAAAATTTCTAACTAAATTTCAAGCAGGATTACGAGTTTAATGGAAAAACAATATCGAAAATTCGGCCAATTTTAAAAGGGAGATTTACAGCTGCCTTCCGTCGATTTTGGCCAATTAATTTCGGTAAGCTGGTGGTTTCATTATTGCGACGAAAAAATAGCGACTCCATTTTTTCTCTGAAACTTAAATTTTCGAAATTTTGAACGGCTTTAATCGTCGATATTTTAAGGCCTGTTGGGGAAATTCAGTCAATATTAATAATCGGAAGGTATTAGAGAGCAGGAGAGAGAGGGAGAGAGGGAGAGAGAGAGAGAGAGAGAGAGAGAGAGAGAGAGAGAGAGAGAGAGAGGGAGAAGCACGAGTAATTTAATAGGTGGCCGGAAAGTGGTATGGGGCTGCCCATGGAGGCCAATGCTGTGCCCAGGATATAACGAACCGTATGGCTGTCCCCATTCGTCGGGTGGGCGTGGCCGGCGGGCGCCCGGTGACGAAGCGCACGAGTCGAAGCCGCCCCGCACCTGCAAACATGCATAAGCGATAGAATTTCAGGTCGTTTCCGCAAAGCGTCTCTGCTAGATTGCCGTAATCAGAAAAAAATTCTTTTCCTGAATAAAAATCAATGTTTCAAAAAATTTTCAAAAACATGTACAACAATCTAGAGCAACTCCATCCGCTGGACTTCTCGGAATTACCTACATTTTACAATATCACCCATTTTCTCACTTCCGCAAAACATCTCTGCTAGCATACCCACTAATAGAAACCTCAGAATCGCAGCCGTTTTCTCAAAAACGGAATGTTTCCAGAATTCTTATCTATTCTCAGAAAAGTACAGATCTAGGTTGCATTATTTCCGTTCCTCAAAATCTCCTCGCTAGCTGGTCCTGAACCCGCAAAAATCGAGAAACACGAGAATTCTAGATTCTAAATTTTAAAAAACAAAAATAAATTTAATAACACAAAGCTGAGAAAATTACCCGTCTCGGCGAATCGCAGGGGGTAGACGCCGCCGAGCCTGGCAGTCGCGGGGTCGCCGAGAAAAACGGTGTTCCAGGGTTTGATATGGAAGGGCCTGAAAAAATTTTCTTGATTTCTGAAAGGCCTATGGTTCTTAAATATGCGATACTAAAGAGATACTTTCGTGATTTTAAGCTATAGATTTCCTGAGTTTACGAAAGTTCCGCAATGTTTTAATGTAGTGAAAATGGCTTTAGAAAAATCATACAAGTCCCGGGCAGGGCAGTAATGTAAAAGTAAGTAGCTTAATAGCACACTAGCCAAATTTAGCTATGTATATTGAAATTTAAAAGGGTATCTGAAAACTTCAAAATCTGCTTAAAATTTAATCTTTGTCTAAATAGTCGAAATACCCATATTTTTGACAAAATTTTGTGAGTTTTTGTTTCGAAAAAGTAAAAATATACCTAAAAAGCGCATTTTCCGTTTTCGAATTTATTTATTTATTTTATTTACTTCACTTCAATTTTTCACTTCCTTTTCTCTAATTAACTTAGTTTAATTGTTCGTTTTTTCATTTTCACCAAGTCAAATTTTTTCGTTTTTATCGAGGTGAATTGTGACATCTAATTTTTTGTTTAAAAGTTCCAGCCTCACAGCGACCAATCTAATCCTAAAATAAAGGAAAATCCCGGCAAATCCGACACCCCCATTGTATGGGTTCTTTTCGGTCGGGCCCGCGCCCAGATTCGTCACAATTCATCTACACCCCCCGGGGGCTATTCACGGATTTTCCGCATCGATTTGTCTGGGATTCCGCCCGCTCAGTTCAGAAGATTAGCTAAAACATATTTATTTTAGGGAAAATTGGGGCCTGGAAATGCTGTAAAACACTGGCTTTCGAGTTTCTAGGTTCCCACAAAAATTATGTTGCACAACATTTTGCAGATGGGTGTGTTGCGAGTTACTTAATAATCTTTTGTTTTGACATGGAAATCCGCGACACAGAACGGAAAGTTTAAATACAAAAATAAGTTATTCTATATACAAAAAAATCATAAATCGCGTATGCAATTAGAAAACTGGATACGGTTTCCCTTACCCCAGCCCCCAGCCGGAATGTTTTGGCCATAACTTTTTTATTTTACATTATTGTAGCCTCAAATTAAAACTCTTAGTATATTTTACGACGCTGTATCGAATGACGTCGCGAAAATCCCGACAAAAAAAGCGAAAATACCGAAAACTTTGAGACCCTTCGGCTGTGGGAGGGAGGGGGGGGGGCAAAGTAAACTCTTACCAGAAAACTGGCAGAGATATATTTATTTTAGGCAAATTTGAAGCCTAGAAATCCTGCAACTACCTTTCGATTTTCTAGGGTCCCACAAAAATTATGTTGCACAGCATTTTGTAGCTATACGTGACGCGATTTAATTAATCTCATGCTCTTAGATGCGTGCTAATACTTTGTTGGAAATAAGCAAATCTAATAAATAAGCATTCAAAGTTAAAAATAGCTTTTCAATACAAAAATCTTCATAAAGTATTAAATAGTCGCGCTCAAACAGTTAATAGATCAGCGAGAGATATTTATTTGAATAAAATTTGGGACATGGAGAGACAAAGTCCCCCTGCAAGTTTTTAGGCTCCCACAAAACTAATGTTTCACAACAATTTGCCGTTAGAAGTGCTGCGAGTAGCTTGGTATGCGAAGCCATGTTTCTACCCAATATTTCCATCCAACCCCCGTTTTCTAATTATGTTAATTTAAACCGAAAACGACAAAATGATTGATTTTTTGAATTGTTTGATGGTGGTATTGATTTTACTAAAAAAAATGTTCTACAAGGTTTAAAAGGGGAAAAATAATAGCGCCGGAATGTAATTTGTGGGGCTTGAGAATTGGAAAAACCTTTTAAAATCGTCACATGACGCTCATTATCATGCCGTCAAATTCGACGAAAAACTTTTAGCTAAATCTTTGTGTCTAATTTAACAAAGTGTTTCATCTCAAGACGATTCAAAACGCCGTTTTCAAAATTTAATCCATGTTCGACTTACGACAGCCTTCAAATTTTTGACGTTCCAATATTCTTGCATTAAGCCAAATAATTTAAATTACCATCATTTAGCCAGCGCTTTTTTAATTAAATTGATGCTATTTTGAAATCTTACCCGGCGGCGATGGCGATCGTACGGAGACGGAGCGGCGTAACCGCGTCACCGCCTGACGCATCTGGAAAATGTGGTAAATTTGTATTTTATTTTAGGTCTGAAATAAAAAGAACAAATGAAATTCACGTCTCAAAAATGTTGCTAATATGTAGTCTTCAAATATAATAAAACCTGCTTGCTTTTAAAATAGATTTTCCTGTTGAACTCTGGAGAAAAATTGATAACGAAAGATAAAAATAAATCCTTCAGAAATGTTTATTTATTAAATTTTCTAGTTTATAACCATGCTTCCTTCAAAAATGTTTCAGTTAAAAACTTTAAATCAATTTTTCAAGCTGTAAAACGGAAAGAAAAAGAATGAATGATGTGTGAGGAGGGTGGCCCAGGAAAATATTTCGAATCTTGAAAATAGCGCGCTAGAAAGACGCGGGTGGGAGGATTTGATGAGAAATACAACGGAAAAACGACCCTTGGAAAATATCACCTTTTTCGACGGCTCAGTTGGCAATAATATTGCTTGAGTTTTTTTAAAGGAATCGAGAAGTAATATATTTTTTTGAAAGTTAAAAGCTCAGTTCATCTCAGCAGTTCGGGTTTCTGTGATTTTTATTTCTTCAACAATCTCTGCTAGCCTGCCCTCTCCTCTTCCTCAACAATCTCTGCTAGCCTGCCCTCTCCTCTTCCTCAACAATCTCTGCTAGCCTGCCCTCTCCTCTTCCTCAACAATCTCTGCTAGCCTGCCCTCTCCTCTTCCTCAACAATCTCTGCTAGCCTGCCCTCTCCTCTTCCTCAACAATCTCTGCTAGCCTGCCCTCTCCTCTTCCTCAACAATCTCTGCTAGCCTGCCCTCTCCTCTTCCTCAACAATCTCTGCTAGCCTGCCCTCTCCTCTTCCTCAACAATCTCTGCTAGCCTGCCCTCTCCTCTTCCTCAACAATCTCTGCTAGCCTGCCCTCTCCTCTTCCTCAACAATCTCTGCTAGCCTGCCCTCCCCTCTTCCTCAACAATCTCTGCTAGCCTGCCCTCTCCTCTTCCTCAACAATCTCTGCTAGCCTGCCCTCTCCTCTTCCTCAACAATCTCTGCTAGCCTGCCCTCTCCTCTTCCTCAACAATCTCTGCTAGCCTGCCCTCTCCTCTTCCTTAACAATCTCTGCTAGCCTGCCCTCTCCTCTTCCTCAACAATCTCTGCCAGCCTGCCCTCTCCTCTTCCTCAACAATCTCTGCTAGCCTGCCCTCTCCTCTTCCTCAACAATCTCTGCTAGCCTGCCCTCTCCTCTTCCTCAACAATCTCTGCTAGCCTGCCCTCTCCTCTTCCTCAACAATCTCTGCTAGCCTGCCCTCTCCTCTTCCTCAACAATCTCTGCTAGCCTGCCCTCTCCTCTTCCTCAACAATCTCTGCTAGCCTGCCCTCTCCTCTTCCTCAACAATCTCTGCTAGCCTGCCCTCTCCCTCTTCCTCAACAATCTCTGCTAGCCTGCCCTCTCCTCTTCCTTAACAATCTCTGCTAGCCTGCCCTCTCCTCTTCCTCAACAATCTCTGCCAGCCTGCCCTCTCCTCTTCCTCAACAATCTCTGCTAGCCTGCCCTCTCCTCTTCCTCAACAATCTCTGCTAGCCTGCCCTCTCCTCTTCCTCAACAATCTCTGCTAGCCTGCCCTCTCCTCCTTCCTCAACAATCTCTGCTAGCCTGCCCTCTCCTCTTCCTCAACAATCTCTGCTAGCCTGCCCTCTCCTCTTCCTCAACAATCTCTGCTAGCCTGCCCTCTCCTCTTCCTCAACAATCTCTGCTAGCCTGCCCTCTCCTCTTCCTCAACAATCTCTGCTAGCCTGCCCTCTCCTCTTCCTCAACAATCTCTGCTAGCCTGCCCTCTCCTCTTCCGCAACAACCTTTGTTAGCCTGCCCTCAAAAGCTATACGAGATCTCTGTCAAATCCTCCCTAAAGTATCTTGTCTAATCCGATCGCTAATCCCCGATTTTCCAGACCCAAAAAATAATTTGAATAGGAAGCGGCTCTAGGAAAAGCGGTCCTCCGAACTTCCGGTACGCAGCAGGGTTTTTGATCGGTGAGAAGCAAAAGAGAGCATGAGAATGTATGTTTTCAAACAAATGCTTAGACAGCTTTTCTCGAAACACGTCCTCAGACATTTTATAGCTTTGTAATAAACCTGGATTATCCGAAAGTTCTACAACGGTTTTTTTATTTTCAAAATCAATATTAAAATCGAAAACACAACATGAACATAGTCGCTACTAATTTAAGCTACCTCTCCCAATAATATCGGATTTTTATGCAACAAATATTTTTTACGGTTTTGGATTGGGCGCAAAGGGCTGTTTAATTCAAATTGTGCACAATTATACCGTACCGCCTAGTGCAATTGATACATTACAAACCAATTCTATACTATTTCCTATTTATAGAATTTTTTATTTTCTATCCTACCACACAAAAAGCCATCTGTAAAGAAATGTATAATGCCGGCATCGGAGCCGAATTACTACAACGTCGGAGCAACGACATCTATTATTTTTCGAAACATAATTTTTGCGCTTCTAGGAATAGTAAGCAACTAAAATATTACAAAGTGTAATCATGAGTATTTTAGGTGGAATAAAATAAATAGAAATATAACATGGCTAATCTCGAATCTAAGAATTTTAGATGTAAGATTCGAAATTTTTATCTATTTGTGTCTCAAAGCAAAAGGAAAATCAATGTTTCTAGTTCCGGTCTACCAGCCGACCGCTACTTTTCCAGTATACCGCCCCAAAATCGTAATTATTTTTGCGATACCTCTGGCAACTACACCTAACGGAAATCAGATTCCCGGCGGGACCCCCAGGGCTGGGAAATGTCTCTAGATTTGACATTTCCCCCCGAAATAATAGCAATTGCTTTAAGGTATTCAGCTGGTCGTTGAGGGGAATTTTATTAATTTTTGGAAAATTTATTTAAAAATCAAAACCCAAACTAAAAGTTTAAAGGAAATTAAAAATCACTTGGGCCACTAAAATCTATTTGAGATTATTTTAACGATAGTGTTTCGAACCGGATTATGGTTATTCGCAGCGAAAAATACTCTATTTTTGCCAAAACATTTTTTTTTAAAAGCTATGCAAAAATTTGGAAATTCTAAACCTACGAATAAAAACAAAAAACATTTTATTCATAGCTCTAATTTAATCTAAAAACATATTAATAAAATCAAGAAAAACGGGGGTTTTCCAAGAAAGAAAAGACAATTTTCCCGTACGACTGTAAAGTCTTCGTAGCAGTTTAAACAATGTTTCAAAAACAAGAAAAGCACATAAAAATATAAATTGTCAAAAAATGGTAACAAAATTCAAAAATTACTGCTGGATTAAAATAATAGAAATCAACAAAATGCCTGTATTTTTTGAAACTTTTCTTCACAAGCGTCATTTCAAACTAGGAATACACTTCAGATTTGTTATGATAATTCCTGCCAATATACCAGGCTTCCCAAAAATTTCAAAATATCCTCAAAACAACTCCAAAAAAGTATGAAAATGGGCACAGCTGCTCTAAAATTAACTAAGCACAGGGAGCGCGTGGATTGCGTGGCCCCATCCCATTTTTCACCAACAATTCCGGGTGGCTACTCTGGACAAGTGACGGAATACGCACGGAATCCGCCAGGAAATGCATGGGCTTTGCAAAAAAACTTCTAAAATTTGAGAAAAATAAGTGTCAAACTTTTTGGTGGTTTGGCGAGAAAATACGTTGATAATCGTCAGAGTGTCAGACAGCCTGAACAAGCCAAGTCAAAACAATCAGCTAGCGGAGATTTTTGGGGAAATCTTTTCAAACGTACTTGGAAGGTAAGCAAAAACCACAAACCGTGATTTTTGAGAAAAATGTTTTAATGCTTTGCCAGCAGCTTGTCGAAAACCAGTTTGTCGAAATTTAGTTTTGACGAAATTTCATTTTGTCGAAATACAATTTTGTCGAATTTCCATGCGCTGAAATGTCATGATGTTTCAAAATTTTTAAAAATGCTGAAATGTTTGAGATGAATAAACGAGGCAAAAACGGCATCGAAATTTCGACATGATGAAAACACGAAATTATGATAGATCGACGTTAAGTTATTATTAAATTTTTCAATTATAAAACCTAGGCAATACGAAATCTCAACAATTCGAAAATAAGCTACATCGATTTTTTAGTTTCGACATAATCGAATTTCGACATTATCAATGTTCGATATTTTGAGAATAGGCTGCAAGAAAGCTTTTTAAGCAAGCCATTATCTACAATTTTTTCTTTTAAAGGCCATGTACCATTAAAAAAACGATATTTCGAATCTGGCCAACATCTAGGCTATGAATTCTTGAACAGCTTCTGCTTTGGCCTCTAGCGTTTCTCCGGAGGTTGTGTGGGTGGGTGCAGGTGGAATCGAGCGCGCCCCCGATCGCCCCGGGACCCAAACACGCCCAAAAAAATGCAATTTTAAAAAAGAAATCGCTCCCTCAAAACAGCTGCTGGTTGGGCAGGAGAGGCTTTAAATTCACCAGATAAATTTTTACCAGAATAAAAGAAATTTTTGGCTTGATAAGAAAAGTTGAAACATGCTTTTTCTAAAGAAAAATTCAACCTAGGCCGCCCAACTAGCCGTCAGATTCTCAAATGCCCTCTGCTAGCCTGCCATCATCATTTTGGAAGTTTTTGTATTCTCAAAGAAACACTTCTAGCTAGCCTTAAAAAACCTCTTAGAGAGTTTCAAATATCAAGAAAACCCACGAAATAATGATCGCTTAATAACTCGAGCACAAACTCGTATAAATTCTCGGGAGATTCCAAAAAGCTTTCCGCAAGTTTGCCTTGGGAATTATCTTTAACCTTCAAGGTTTTTAAGTTTGGGTTAAAATGGAGAAATGAATTCTTGACCAAAATTTCGAATTTTTTAGTTTTAGATGGTTTTTCGTTTTGAGTTTTAGTTAAATTCTGCTCAAAACGCTATTAAAAACGTTCTTTCAAATTACAGGTATTTCTGAACTTACACATAAAACTTCGCCCCCCCCCCACCGATAATAGGAAAGCACTGAAATGTTTCAGAAAAGCATAAAACCAAAATGAAGAATTGATGGTTTAATCGACATATCGATTGATATAGACCAAATTCACCACCCCCAAAAAATGCGTCCACCTCCCGCGACTAATCCGTTTGGGAATGGGCGGAGTGTAGCGGAAACCACAAAATTCGAATAGTATTTTGGATTAATCAAAATATCAAAAAACGCGAAATAATAAGTTCAGAAGCGATAAAATCAAAAAGATATTTAATTAACATAAAGATATCAAAATTCGGAATCAAAAAAAATTTGAAATACGCCGTCGCGAACCCACTGCATTAATAACTTAAGTCGCCTTATTGCCATCGAAATGAAACATTTAGTTGAAGATTTAAGGGCCTCTAAATTTAAGAAAAAATTTCTTGTTTAAAGGGCTGCCGACGGCATGTGTCGATCCCCCCCCCCCCCATCAACAAATTGGCAAGTAGCCAACAGGGGATAGAGCGCGCCCTGGGGAGAGGCGCAGAGACATTTTCTTTCCAGCGCGTAACCGATTGACTATGCCGTCGGCATCCCTTTAAGAAATTAAAAAAAATTAAGCAAAGAATGGAGCGCCTGGGATGTAATTTCCAGCCTAGTCGTTCTTTGCAATTTTTACGACTAAAAAGACACAAAATTAGCGTACACCAGAAAATTGCCACGTTTACGATGCCAATTTTGGGACAGCAGAACTGAGGGTGGGGAAATTATGGGTACGGTAATTATGGATATTAGCGCACGACAATGCATTATTCCGAAAACGAACGGGCGCCATCTGGATAAAACATCGAATTTTAAAATGAATATTTTTATGACAGGATCTTCCCTCTTAATCGGTATCACGCATTTTATTATAAAGGCTGCAAATCGTTTTTGCGTACTTTTCGCTTCGTATGAATTTTTTTACTTGCTAGTTGCTGTCTGGCCTTGATGCTCAACTTTAATTTTGGTTGAGCATCTACAGAATTACCCAGGAATTTTAATATACTTTTACATGCATTTTAAACTTTATAGTCATTCTTCTTTTTGAAATTAAGATGTTTCACAAAGTCTTTTCACCAGATCGTTAAGCAGATTTGTAGTTTATCTTAACGAACCACATTCATGTTGTTTACAATTAACAATCTCGAATTTAGGTCGGAAAATGCCGGAATTAATTTAATTCTTTTGAAAACCTTCATGTTTCACAAAATTTCTCAGCCAGCTCTGCCGGGACCGGAATAATCCCGCTACGGAAGGAAGCGTTTTGGCAATAAAAATCAGGGACATTTCGCCCTACTCTACCAAATTTAGCTATTTCTAATTTTCAAATTACGTTATTTTCTTTTATTTGTTGATTCTCATGTTAATAAGGCATTCTTTAATTTATGGATTTAAGATTTTTTAATTGAATTTCGCTAAAGATATTCACAATTTTCATGTTTCGCAAATTGTCATAGTCCGCTCACTCGGTGAATGTATATTGTTTGAGAAGGCAAGTCTTGTTTTCCAAAGCGGCAAGCCTGAGAGTATCCCAAAAAAATAATTAATTAGATGTTGGGGCCAAAGAAGAACAAAAAAATGCGGGGAAGGAAATCAGGTCGTTGCGGGACCCCTTGGGGGGAAGAGGAACCCGGGTGAACAATTCCACAAGGTTACCATGGACACACCTATTTGACTCAAAAAATAGAGGCAGGGGAGGAAAGGGGCCACCCGGAGAATCAGATCATGGCTATACCCACACCACTCAACGCGGTTCGCACAATAGAAAACACAAATCGGGGACCGGGGGGAAAGTAGCAGGGATTATTGAGGAAAAGGAGGGGCAGGCTAGCAGAGATTATTTTGGAAAAAAGTATATCGCCTCGGAAATACGGAGGAGCTCCAGGGCAAGCTAGCAGAGATTATTGAGGAAAAGTGGGGGCGAAGGGCAAGCTAGCAGTGATTATTGAGGAAAAAGTCAGGCAGGGTAGGTTAACGGAGGTTGGTGAGGGAATGAAACCTGAAATCGAGCATTTTCAAAAAAAAGTCTGTTTCAGAAAGGTTTCTAGCCAGAAAATATCAAATCCCTGGATTACGAGGATTACGACTGTTATGCCAATAGAGCGGTTTCGAACATCGCAAAAATCTGTTTAAGGATTTTAGTACAAAAACCGGGCCAGAATCAATGGGAAAGGGCAGGCTAGCAGAGATCGTTGAGGAAGAGGAGAGGGCAGGCTAGCAGAGATTGTTGAGGAAGAGGAGAGGGCAGGCTAGCAGAGATTGTTGAGGAAGAGGAGAGGGCAGGCTAGCAGAGATTGTTGAGGAAGAGGAGAGGGCAGGCTAGCAGAGATTGTTGAGGAAGAGGAGAGGGCAGGCTAGCAGAGATTGTTGAGGAAGAGGAGAGGGCAGGCTAGCAGAGATTGTTGAGGAAGAGGAGAGGGCAGGCTAGCAGAGATTGTTGAGGAAGAGGAGAGGGCAGGCTAGCAGAGATTGTTGAGGAAGAGGAGAGGGCAGGCTAGCAGAGATTGTTGAGGAAGAGGAGAGGGCAGGCTAGCAGAGATTGTTGAGGAAGAGGAGAGGGGCAGGCTAGCAGAGATTGTTGAGGAAGAGGAGAGGGCAGGCTAGCAGAGATTGTTGAGGAAGAGTAGAGGGCAGGCTAGCAGAGATTGTTGAGGAAGAGGAGAGGGCAGGCTAGCAGAGATTGTTGAGGAAGAGGAGAGGGCAGGCTAGCAGAGATTGTTGAGGAAGAGGAGAGGGCAGGCTAGCAGAGATTGTTGAGGAAGAGGAGAGGGCAGGCTAGCAGAGATTGTTGAGGAAGAGGAGAGGGCAGGCTAGCAGAGATTGTTGAGGAAGAGGAGAGGGCAGGCTAGCAGAGATTGTTGAGGAAGAGGAGAGGGCAGGCTAGCAGAGATTCCGAGGGAATTCAGCGGCTTGAACGTGACGTTATAAATATTTGTAAGATGTGCTCGTGTAGATGCAAAATAAGAAGAGGGGCGGCTGGGAGGTAGAAGACAATTCCCCCGTAATTCCAGACCACAGCGCCCCATTCCGAATAATGAGAAATATGGCCTTGTCTTCTTGCCTCCTCGCTCTTGTCTGTTGTTTCTTTTAATCCCACATTTTTCAATTCCTTTCCCTTCCCGTTTTCCATCCCGTTTTCGCGGCGGGACCACGGGTGGGATCGAAATTTGCACCCAATTCTGGGACTACCGTAATGGTGCTGAGAGAACTTTAAAATTGAGTTTTGCAAGACTTTTCGCGAGGATTAATCATCGATAAAGCCGGTAGTCTGACAACGCAATTAATCCAAACATAAATTTTTAAAATTTCAAAATGCTTTGGTCATTATTTTTATCAAATTATGCGTACTATAATTAAAATTACAATTTTTAATTTTATCTCTTTTTATTCTGACATTTTCTAAAAAACAACTAGCTATCTGAATTGCTACAACCTCGAGCCGCAGGACAGGGTAAATACTGGAAACATGAAATTTGCGAATTTTTCAAGCGAGATAAATGACAAATGAAGATAAAAATGATAATTTGCATCTGATGTTATAAATGGTTCCCTCCTTGTATTTACTACCGAAATAAAACAAAAAGCCCGCCGCGCGACCCGTGACGCAGACGCCGTGTAATCGATTACGCAATAAAAAGCGGCGTTGCGGGTTCCGGAAACTGCTCTTTTCATAAGTATTTCTTATCATTAGGATTTTTCATGAATTTAATTGATACTTTTAAGTTAGAATTATTGGAAAATTGGTAGCTTCATCGGCCCGTTTATGTCCAAAATCTGCAAAATTTAGGCGCCAGATTATATTAAAATCCTTTTTTCAATTCCTCTAGGAGACTTCTTGGTCCAAATGCCAGTATTAAGATACATTAAAATGCCATTGAAAATGCTTTAAACCATTATGGACGAATCACAAATTTCTAAAAATGAAACTACTGAAAATATGGTAAACTTAATAGTGAATGAAACACGGTCGGGAGTGCCACGTCATTAAAGAACGCGCAAAAAAATCGCAGCCCTGAATTCCTGAAACAATTTATTTGCCTAATTTTTGAAGAATTTTGCACAAGAATTTGTGCAAGATTATTTGTAGCAAATACCTCTGCGATTAATTACCGATCGCCTGACCTTGAGAACTTGTGTTTTCAGTGAAACATCAAAAAAATATAATATTTTTGTAAGGTATCAAAAATAGAAGAGGAGATTTGTATTGTTTTCGGGTGAATGGTGGCAAGATTAGAAGAAGTGCCCTACCAGGGCGGCCACATTGACAAGTATTGGGAAGGCCACCGCGTATTATTGCCGCCCCCCTAAAAAAATCGGCGTATGTAATCTGGATCTGCGGATCCAGCACCCCCACCCCCCGATAATCCCCAGAATGGCGGCCGCAAAATAATTGGAAATCACCCCCCAGAATCTCCGCCAATTCCCAATTATCAATCTTCAATATAGAGGCTAGAAATAATGCAGGGGAGATCCCGAAAAAATATAAATATACAAAAAATATCTTTGGCGCTGCGCCCGAAAAAAAATGTTTCAAGAATTTTGGGCGCTCAAATCAAGAAATTCCAAGAATTAGACAAGGCCGGGAAATCATTTTTCAAAATTTTTACGTTTAGCTAAAATCAAATTAGGCGGCACGCATTTCTCTCATTAAAAAAATCAAATTTGTTTGGGTCAGAATGTTTCTTTTCTTCTAATATCAATTTTTAATGGAGGAGGATTTTGGTAGAAGCCATCTTTTTTAAATAAAACGGGACGATAATGTTTCAAAAAATGTTAAGGTCACTTAATTTCAAAGTTCATTATTGTGAGCCCGTAGGTATTTTCAAAATCATCGATTATCAACGATTCACTCAAACATACAAATCTGGATGCTAAAAATGTAAGCTTTTGAAACTAGCTGAAACATTTTTTGGGAGAAATCCGCATCTCTAAAAAAGGCACCGGATTAGCGCGACAAATTGCTGGTATTTGTTGGTGGATTGGGTTGTATAGGCTGGGAGAAAGACGGGAGAGCGAGAGAGAGAGAGAGAGAGAGAGAGAGAGAGAGAGAGGAGAGAGAGAGAGAGAGAGAGAGAGAGAGAGAGAGAGAGAGAACAATTCTGATGCGCTCGACTGATCCGAGGAGCGAGAAACGGGAGACAATCTGATCTATTATCCTCCGTCTGGAGGGAGCACAAAACCAGGAAGTCCTTCTCCTGGCTATCCAGCTTGAGATTGTGCTTTAAAGGTATCGTAAAGCCAAGTATCCGCTGAAAAATGCGGCCAAAAAAATTGGTTAATTTGTTTAAAACGCTGGGTTTCAAAATTTAATGGCAACTAGATCCAAAAAAATCTGATTATTGTAGCCATAAAAAGTGGAAGAATGGAAAAATCGTGTGTCGACCAAACTTTCAAGTAGTGCGAATGTTCAAAATTGGATAAGATACTTTTCCGCTCCCCCCGATAACGCGAGAGCACAGGCCTTATTCGAAAAATACAGTAATCTCGCGGTTTTCCAGTCGAAAATCCATTAAACCCGCAGCCTTCCCAGTCCCTTTAATGTAATCCAATACCCCGATGCCCAAAATGTATATTAAAAAGTGTTCCACTCAATCCCCAACAATAAATATACCTTTTCCGCCATTTTACCCCGGACCCGCGTCGCCCGGAAATTTGAGCCCCCCTCTACCGGACCGGGTTGAGTTGCCGGAATTATTTGATACACACTTTGGCACGCGGCTCGGCTTCTCTGCATCTCTATCTCTCGCGCTCTCTCTCTCTCTCTCTCTCTCTCTCTCTCTCTCTTTCTCTCTCTCTCTCTCTCTCTCTCTCTCCCTCTCTCTCGCCAGCAATTTGCGTTGCGTATAGCGGAACAAGTGGAAATTCCCATTTTTCGACATAGGGACGCTCCAATTTGAATTTTACGAAATATTTAAATTTCATGAAAATTTTTTGGCTTTCTTAAAATTGGGCTGAAAAATAGGGGCTAACTTATTAGCTATTTTTTATTTAAATTTATTAAACCCGGATGCCTAAGGGATTTTTAAGCGGCATTTTAATAAAATCAAAAGAAAAGAATTTTGTGACACAAATGAAGGATGAAGGAATAATTATCGAAAATAGCAAAATTTATCCTAGAATTTTTATGAAACATTATAATCCAACTGCGGAAATGCGAAATGGGCCGAAAAACGGCAACTATGAGAATCACAAAGGCCAAATTTGTGAAGCGAGAGAGAGAGAGAGAGAGAGAGAGAGAGTGCCAGAGTGAGACGGAGGGCAAAACCAAATTTTCAACTTACAAAATGCCACAATGGCGGGAGCAAGGAGGATCTACGCAAGCCATTCCCCCTTGCCCTCCACAAGCCCAGAAGAAGCCTAATTAAAATGGGGGGCTTTTCCTTGGAGCGGCTTCTCCTCTCCCCTCCCATTAGTGCAGCCGCCCGTGAAATATCGCGCAAATTAGCGCGCGGGAAAATAAATTTGCTGTTTTTTGGTGGGTTGGTAAATATTGTTCAAGGAACCACTGAATTGCTGACTTTCCGGTGCGAGATGGTTTGCCGGGCTTTGAAACATGGAAAAGCTAAGCCAGGAAATCGTACACAATCTCTCAGGGCAAGGCTAGATTTTTTATATGCCTTTTGTTCCTTTATATTACCTTACAAAACGTTGAAAGAATGTATTTCAGTCGTAAAATAGATTATTTTCGACCTAAAATGATCAAAATTTGGGATTTTTCAAAAAAATTTCCACAATTTGATATAGTTTTCTACTTCAAATACAACTAAATGATATTAAATGTACGAAATTATCTAAAAAAAACCTTCTAGGTTGTAGTTTTGCAGTAAACAAAAAAAATTAGAAAAGCCTACTCGAATTCTGTTGAATTTATCGAAAACTTCGGTTACTAAAATCAGTTAGAAAATGCTCGAATCACAAATGCGTGCACCTGTATCGCGGGAACAACATCACAATTCGTGCGGAAATCTCGAAAATTCTAGCATGCGGACAAGAAGAGGTGAAAAAGGAGGAAAGTCCCAAAATTTACAAGAATCGCATCAAATGCTGGGAAAGCCATCAAACATAAATATGTACATCCGCTAATAAAACACCGGTTTATATTCGTGCAACAGGGCAATGTCGCGATTCTGGAATGGCGGGAAGTGGAAGGCGTTCGGGTCGAGGCTTGAATAGTCTTGGAGACCGGAGCGACGGGAGCCTCTGAAAAAGAGGAAATTTTAACTCGAAATTTGGTTCTTTCGCATCAACGGGGGGGGGACAAATTTTGTTGTTTAAGTCTAGAAACTCCTAGTGACTTAATAAGAAGTATTTTAATCATAATAGGTTCAGCAAAATAAAAATATATTTCAACTATAAAAACTATCTAAAAAACTTTCAAATAATTTTCAAAAAGCCGACATTTTGGTTCAAGAACGGTTATTTTTCGGCGAAAAATCGTTATTTTATTTGTTACACAAAATTTGCGAAGTTTTTACTTTTAGAAACAATAAAAAAATAGTACCGCTATTTATATTTAAAAAACTGGATCATTAAATAACGAAAAATAAAGAAAATTCCTATACCTGACGCTTATGTGATGGCGGATCAGGTAGCTTTGACTGCTCTCAAAATGCGACAGTATCATGATAATCTGAAAAAACAGCATAAAGGTTCTAATTTAATAATACCTGTCGATGCATAGGCGGGATCGAATCGGCGATGAGCATCACCTGCCTGGAGGAGGTCACGTTTTCCGAACCGTTCGAATCGAGGCGGACCTGAATCAGCAAGAATTTGGGAAAATATTATGTGTTTCTCTCTCCTTCTGCCTCTCTCTCTCTCTCTCGCTCGCTCTCTCTCGCTCGCTGTCTCCCTCACCTGCATATAGCACTTCTCGTGGAAATTGTCAATCATCATGATCATGCCGCCAAAGTCCTTGTTCAAGTAGCGCGGCACGCAGCCATCTACCGACTAAAAAAATATACTTCTGAGACCAGGTGCATACCGAGTGGATCTTGCCCTCCTTGACGACGAGGCTGGCTAGAGAGTCGGTGTACATTTGCGGGGGACACAGTAGTTGTTCACCGAAGATTGGGCGATTGCTAAAATCAGAATTTTGAGCGAGGGAGAGAGAAAGCGAGAGAGAGAGAGTGAGCGATAGATAGAGGGATAGAGAGAGCGAGAGTGAGCGCTGAGAGAGACAGTGAGAAAGTGCGAGAGAGAGAGAGAGAGAGAGAGAGAGAGAGAGAGACAAACCTGTGAATTACGAGGGTCCCTTTCGATTTCAAAGGGTTCACCCCAATCGTGCTCAACGAGTGGCAGATGACAACGTAGTGGCCCTAAAATAAATTGAGACACAATCGGATAACACTTACTTGCCGCAAAAACACCTCCCCGGTCGAGACGAAATTCTCGATTTTCCGCGGGCTACGCGCCACCAATTCGCCGACATGACCCGTGGGGGTTACCTCGTGTACGCACACCAGGATGTCTACCTAAAAAATGGGCGTTTTTGCTTTACGTTGAAATTGTACAAGATTTTGCGCTCCATCAGACTTTCTCTTTAAAAATTACAGGCTCTCACGAGGACCCCAAAAAATCCTGAAAACTGGGTTCGAATCCGCGCAGAATTTTTCACGCAATAGCTTTGCCACATACAGAAAACGGAAAAACGGTGTTTTGCATTATCGGGGGGGGACCAACTCCCTTATTAGGACCTCAAATTTTCTAATAGTGGAAGGGTTTTAGACGGTTTTTACTATTCATAAAGGTGAAATCTATAGAAAATTTATTAAAACTGTCAAAAATAAAGATTTTCGACTAATTTCTACATTTGAAATGATTTTACTATACTTTTTTCAAAGCTTCGTAAAACTTAATTTTTTTAAAGCTTTTAAAGTTTTATATAGATTTTCTAGTTGAAATATAGTGATATTTTACTAAAACACTAGTAAAAGCTTTCTATCAAGTTACCAGAAATTTTAGACTTATAGAAAAAATCCCCCCCCCGATACTGCGAAAGAACCTGATATTCCATTTGAAGCCAAAAGTTCGACAAACCCGATCATCCACGGTCCGCGAGCCGCTCTGGAACATCGAGATGCACACCTCGGTGTTCGATTCGACCACCAGGCGCATGGCACGATCATCGCCGGTAAATGGTCCGCCAATGGCCATCGGAACGCGCAGCTCGGCGTGGCCCTAAAAAGCAGAAATACCAAATCTTCCTGATCCGCCGTACCTGCCCGGCCCGCACGCGAGCAATGTCCACAGCGTCAAAGTGGGCCATGAAGTCGGAGAAGCTACAAAGGTCAAAACTTCATTAAAAATGGAATACCTGATCCAAAAAGTGCCCGAATTTGGCTCGTTGGTCGGCAACAGCCGGGCTTTCATACTGGCCGGCCAGCCGCTCCACTGATCGCTCCATTCGCCCTTCCACACGAAATTGCCCCACGGGTTCCGCAGGCGGAGAAGCCTAAAAATATTCTCTTTTTTCGATTTGTTATCATAATATCTACAAATAAAATGTCGAAATTTCATGATGTCGAAATTCAGATGTGGACATTTTTTGCGTAGGATTCTTCGGGAATACGCTCTTTAAATTTCGGCATTCTAAATTTCGACATTCTAAATTTCGCCATTATGACAAACGCTTTTCGGCATTTTGAAAGTAACCCTTTTTCTTAACCAAAATTCTCACCGCGTGGTGCCTTCTTGCCGAACATCCAGTATCGAGTAGGCGTGGCGCGTTAATAGGCCCTAAACAACAAAAAATTTCTGTCAAAATCCACAAGCAAACCTTCTTTTTGTATTCGGCATCGTTGGCCCGTCGATTTCCGGCCCCGCAGCTGCATCCCATCACATAACCGGCTTCCCTGAGTCGGAATAACTTTAAAAAAATAGAATACGCTTACCTAGAGCTCAAGAGCGTCACCCAAATCGTATCCGGGCAAGCGTCCTCCTCCTCCAGATGAATGACCTCACAAGAAGCGCCCGTCAGCATCGAGAGCCCTTCGATAGTTCTGAAAAAGACGAATATACCCACAAAATTTTTGTAAATAAGTAAATTGTTAGCTTGTATTTTTCTGCGTCTTCGCCTTGTCCTTAACAGGAATAAGAAAAAACCCAATAAATTAAATTACATCAAGAAAAAGCTATTTTTTGTTTTCTTTTTCGTGTTTTCCGGAATGCTCATAAAATTTCCTATCGTGTAGTAACTAAAAAATATTGCACATAGCCGAAATGGGATCGAAAATGGTGAATAACATATAAAAATATATAAAACCTATTTTCGCCACAAATTTGCGAATTTTACGAGCAAAGATGGTCAGACAATAACAAATTGGATCGTTTCCCGCTCGAAACGCACGAAAACGTCGACCGTCAGTTGTATTTACGTTTTTCCGGGAAAAATGCAAGTTTGGCAAAAAACTCACCGTCCCGCTCGCAGCTTCGCGTACGATCCAAGCGCCTTTGCCAGCGCCTTCTCGAGCAACGGGATCCACAGCTGATTCTTGCGCCCATTCGCGAAGGCCAGCGCCCGGTTCTCCGGGCGGCAGGGGAAGAAGTCGTCGACCGTGATAATTCGCCACTCCCCGTCGACGCAAACACTAAAAAAATTAAAGTTGTTAAAAATCGCCATTCCCCTACCGTATCTGATAAACGCCGATCGGGTTGTACTCCTTGGTGATGATGATGTGCTCCAGAATGTCCGGCCTCTCCGCCAATATGGCCATCGCCGAGAGCAGCCAGCAATCGCCGATTGAGCCTGGAAAAGTAGAGGATGGAAAGCTATCTAAAATATACAATCCAAACAGTCGAATTTAAATAAAATATTTTGGTACTGGATTGTTAGCAGAGGGGGGGGGGGGTAATTTTTCACAGTAACCCTATACGGCCCTGTCAAAAAAAATATAATCAACAAAAAATAGCATTTTACACAGCCTTTAGCTTTAAAAAGCCCAAAAAAGGTAAGAAAAAATTGGAAAATTGTTGACTTTTCGGTCAAAAATGGATGAAAGATGACCAAAAAGATGGCAAGAAAGAAAAAGATTTTCCAATTTTCAAAAATCTTTAAATAGCTTTTGTAACGTTCCACCACTCAAAAGCCACGCAAAAACATTAGAAAAACACACATCTTGTTATTAAAAAGTTTGGTAGAGACGGAAAAGAAGATTAGTCCCCCCGGCTAACAGTCCAGTACCAATATCCTTACCTTGTTCAATATCCGAGGGTCTCGGGTCCCGGAATACGGCCCACACCCAGCGACGCCCGTCTTTAGTAAAGATCCGGTCCGGTCGTAGCCAGATTAAGTTCTGAAAATTGGATAATTAACGGCAAGAATAAGTGACGATTTGCTATCATAATGCCGAAAATCATAATTTCGAAATTCAGAATGTCGACATTTTTTTTGTATCGGACGAGGGCTTTTCCGGGAAATTCGCTTCTGAAATTTCGATCTGAATTTCGACATTATGAAATTTCGATTTTATGGTTTTCGACATTAAGCAACCCATAAGTTACATACTTTAATCTGTTCGCCCGGCTGTACAACATCACCGCTTCTGTGGAAATCCCCCAGCGAGGCGTCAGTGTGCGGAAAGTCAGGGTCGATGAAGCAATCGTTGATCGCTCTGGAAAAAAAATCAAAAAGTGTATCCTGAGCATCAAGCTCACCTGCACGTGCTCATAATGCCGTCATAAATATTCTTCGCCTCGTCCCAGTCCCGTTTTTCTTTATCGCGAATCGTGGAGGAATAGGTTGTCTTGTTGAAGTCTATCGATTCCTGTAAACTCGTTATTTCAAATATAATTTATTTACCTCTATTTGCCTCCCGGCACTGCCATCTTTTTGCCCGGAATCGTCCAATCGCGCCGGAATCGAGCGAGAGCGCGGAACTAAAATTTTGAATTTTATCGAGGACCTAACTTTTTTGTATGCTTAGAAATGCCTGGTAACTTAGATCGAAGCGTTTTAACAGTGTTCTAGTGAAATAAAACTATAATTTAACTAGAAAAACCATCTCCAAAAAATTTTTTTAAAAATTAAAAAGGTCGACTTTTTGGTCGAAAAATCGATACTTTTGATATCTTTAGCAACTTAAACATAAACTTTGTAAAGTTTATAAGTGAGGACAAAAACAGACTTAGAAACGCTGCCACCTCTTATTAATTGAAAAATTAGATCCTAACTCTATGGAAAAGACTTGCCCCCCCGATAATTCGAAATAACCAAAAGTAAAAACATCTTAATTTTCTCCCGATTTAATTACAAATTAAAGACACCTGGCGGTGGCGGTCGAGGCGGCTTGATTTGATGGGAAGAACTGGTACTGGGCAACATATCTAAAAATCTTTTTACCAAGTAAATCAATCCCTTACGAATATTATAGGCCGGCTCCGGGGGCCTCGGCGGCTTCGGGGTGACGGTGAAAATCTCCGTGATCGCATTTGCAAAGTCGTTTACTAAAGATCTATTTAAATCCGCAAAAAATTGCCTACAATTCCGCTCGAGTCCCCGGGGCAGAAGACCGTTGATAACCTAAACAGAGGGCTTGACAAGTACCAAATTTTGTGCTTTGTAATTGCTATAATGAAGAAAATCAGCCTAATGTTGGTTAGGAAAATCAAGCCACACTTGTTTCCCCTCGCCGCACGCCTCGCAAATGCGCATCGCGTCGTGGTTGATCAGTGTGCATTTTGAGCACGACCACGTCATCAACGCGGCGTTGCTTTTTGGAAGCTGCCTGTAAATAGGAAATCGTACAACAAGGTGAAAAATCTAGAAATGAGAGAAGTATGACAAAAATAGAATTTTATGAATTCTGAAAGGGACAGCGACAACGCAAAACGCACGATAAAAGAATATCGTAAAAATACTGCAAATACGAAACTGGCCGAAATTGTAAATCCAAAATTAGGCCGTCACGAACCTATCACCTCTGTTTAGTGTGGACATAGAATTCTAGCCATTTCTTCCTCACTGAATTATCCCCCGTCACAAAATCTTAGCAAATGTTGAAACGCATTTTAAAAGGCCGTTTGCGAGAGACCCGAACAAGGCTTGGCACAGTTTTTTCGAACCCCCATTTTTTGATGCCATCTGATAGAGCGTGGTCGAATTAGAGGAATCGCACTAATTTGGGATTATTAAATTAGCATTTTCCTAGTTAAACAAGGCGTTAAAGTTGCCAACGTCCAAAATTTATCTCGACGACTACTTGACAGAATTGGCTGAAACTTTGTGACTAGGCCTAATTTGGGATGGGGATCATTTTTCTAATACATCGCGAAGCACGAAAATTAGCAGAACCTAGTTAAATTGCATACCCAAAACAGTTTTTGCCAAATTTCAAATTAACGGCGAGTCGGCCGCAAGCTGGAATTAGGCTAGAAAGATGCGCAAAATTTTTCTGCATCGATTGATGTATTATTTAGGTGGCGGCCAGGTCGCCGTTTTCTTACAGCGAGCTTTTTATAACTGAAAAATGGTCTGAAAATCTGATAAAATGGAAAATATTGTGGTATTTACATATCGGAGTGTACTTAAACGGCATAAAGAAAATCATGCCAAGTCAATTGCAAAAAAGAGCAAAAAGAAATTCGGCTTCTGAAGGTGAGCTGGGATTGGACTGGCGGCTCTGGACTCGGCCCCGGACGCCGCCGCCCGCCACAGGCCCCCAGGCGCGAGGGTCCCGAGGTTCGATTCCAGGGTCCGCCACAAAACAAGCACCCCTTCAAATGTCGAATTTCTTTTTGCTAAATTTTTGCGTTTGGCTTGGCGTGATTAACTTGACCGTTAAATATGACAAAACCGGGGGTAAAAATAGAAAATCGCAAAATTTTTGATTTTAGTCAGATTTTCTGACCATTTTTCAGCTATAAAAACCTCGCTGTGAGAAAACGGCGACCTGGCCGCCACCTAAATAATACATCAATCGATGCAGAAAAATTTTGCGCATCTTTCTAGCCTAATTCCAGCTTGCGGCCGACTCGCCGTTAATTTGAAATTTGGCAAAAACTGTTTTGGGTATGCAATTTAACTAGGTTCTGCTAATTTTCGTGCTTCGCGATGTATTAGAAAAATGATCCCCATCCCAAATTAGGCCTAGTCACAAAGTTTCAGCCAATTCTGTCAAGTAGTCGTCGAGATAAATTTTGGACGTTGGCAACTTTGACGCCTTGTTTAACTAGGAAAATACTAACTTAAAAATCCCAAATTAGTGCAATTCCTCTAATTCGACCACGCTCTATCAGATGGCATCAAAAAATGGGGGTCGAAAAAAACTGTGCCAAGCTATAATGGAGACTGTTCGAGTGACTCGCGGACGGCCTTTTAAAACCGGCACCTATCGCTCGAATGGTTTATCAACAAAAAATGCAAAACAACGACGACAACAAATCTAACAACGGCGCACGCCCGGGGGGTAATCTATAAAACAACTCGTTTTCTATTCGCACAATGCGCGGGTCCAGGGAGGGAACAGCGAGGCTTTCTCTGACGGAGGTTCCGGGGCGGGTGCTGTCTCATCGATGAGCAAACATAAGGCACATGGAGCATTTTCGGGGGGAAATGGAAGCATGAAAGAGGTTTGAGGATGGGTAAACATTTTTTGGAATTACTAATAAAACGGGATAATCGAAGTCGAGACCAGCCTAGTTTCAAGTTTTCGTACCCCGAAAGGCGTGACTCAAAAAGCAAGAGGAGGGGCACGGGTTGGGCGTGTGGAAATAAGGGAACTAGACGATTCAGGTGCAACGAACAGCCGAAATAGGCCGAGAGGGGCAGAGGGACGAGACGTCGCGCCTCTACACCCTCAATAGTCACCACCAGCCCGCACATGCATTCCAAAACATCGCCAATCCCCCCGAATCATCCCCATACGTAAGCAAATCGAAATCAGAGCCGTGGTATTGGACTGTTAACGGGAGGGAGCTGACTTTCGTCTATCGCCCTGTAGCTTTTTACGTATAGAAAGTCACAAAAAAAACCAAAACATTCCAATTTCTGACTTTTTGTCAAAAATGTTTTAAAACAGACAGGTTTCCAATTTACAAATTTTCTAAAATGATTTTATGACGTTCTGGTAATTAAGAAACAACTAAAAGCGTTAAGAAATTTTTGCTATCTGGCTACCCCCGCTAAAAGCGCAGTACCATAAACCGCAAAGCGGTCGAAAAAATTGCTCACTAGGCCCCGAAAAAACGTTTTCTTTGTTAAAAGCCTAGCTCGCGCCTGCGGCTTCCACTTCCGACCGAACTGATAAGCCTGGGCGGGTCATTGCTACGGTGAATCACCAGGGAAATGGAAAGGGGGGGGGCGGGTCGAATCAGATGAAATGGGTGGGGGAATAAGCAAAAACTGACGCGACAATTGGTGATTATTTGTGTGGTGAATAAGATGAAAATTCTAGGCTCAATGCTCCATTTTTATCTTCTTCAATTTGACGGCGTGCCCGGGCAAGGAGTTTCGCTTCTTCTTCTTCACGCCGAACGGAACGGCCCTAAAAATGAGGGTGAAAAGGTCGGGCTTAAAGGTAGGTATTATCGGGGGGCAGGAACTTCTTTCTTAGGACCTAAATTTTCAAATATAAATACTGGAAATTTTTCTAAACTGTTTTTAACTATTCCAAACGCGAAAACTTTTGTTTATGAAAAAATCACAAAAATATCGCTTTTTCGACCATAAACGGCCGAGTTTTTACCAAATCTCGACTTTCAAAGTTTTTAGATAGTTTTTCTAGTTCAATATAGTGAATGAAATATATCAAAGCAAGGAAAATTCACCTTTCAGCCAACTCGTCGAATTCATCCCGCGTGGCCACCCTCTTGATTTTCGTCAACGGCAAATCAACGTCGAATTCTTCGCCCGTCAAAGGGCCTAGAAAAAAAATGGGATAGAAATCAGGCCACTTTCTCTGACCAATATTTGTCGGCTCCTCGCGCGGCTTCAGCAAGATCGTGCCCATGATTTGACCACCTAAAACCGTGATTAAGAGGAGGAGAATTCTGCCTACGGATCCTCCAGCGAACGTCACCATGCGTGTTGCGCTTCGCCGTCCTTCTAGCGATAAGTTGCTGCGGCCCATAGCTGGACAGCTCGGCATTAAATTTTCCGGCTTCTAAAATTGCTGTAATGAATTGGAATATGGGGCACAAATTACCGTTTTTGACCTTCAGCTTCTTCACGTTCAACTGCTCCGGATCAGCTTTTAGTTTCAACTGGTTCAGGTCGTCAAGGCTAATCTAGAAAAAAATGGGTGAAATAGAGAACTCCCACCTCTTTAGGCTTCTGCACCAAATAGTAAGTGTAGTCACCGGTATCATCCGGGTCCTCGTATTTGATCTAAAGATGGGTAAAATTTGTTGAACGTTGAAAACTGAGGTTCTTGCGCATTATCAGGGGGTTAACTTTTTCTATGAGTTTGGAAATGTCTATTAAATTAATACCAAGTGTTTTAGTAAAAATTAGCTATCTTTCAACTCGAAACACTATCCAAAATTTTTCAAAAGTCGAAAAAAGGGAAAAAGCGGTCATTTTTCGCCACAAAACCGATATTTTTGACATTTTTAATACAATTTTGTAAAGTTTTCACGTTTCCGAGTAGTAAAAAACATTTAGGAACCCTTCCAATATCTATATTTGGAAAATTACATCCTAAAAAAATTTAGCCCTCCCAATAATGCGAAAACCCCAAAACTAACGAGAGACAAAAACTACTCAAAACCCACTCGAGACAAAGCAGGCGTCAAGTTTGCGAATTTGCGAAGATGAGAATCGATCAGGCTCGGAGTTTCGCCATCTCCGTTTTCGCCAATAGTGCGGACATCCGAGACGGGCGGGTCGCGGAACATCGCTAAATTAAGAAATCCCTCGTCGGAACTCCAAAAAATACCTTTCTTTATCGCAACCGGCGTCTTCATATTCTCGGCCGTCAGACCATTCAACTAAAACAGAGCGGTTGAACGACAGTGCTTAAAATACGTTAGAAGTAGACTGTTTATCCTTTGCTGCTCTCTCTTCCTCTTCATCATCATCGTCGTCCTCATCCGAATCCCCGGAAAGCCCGTTCTCCAAATCAAGCACCGTGTCCGGCAACTCGCTGCCATCGCTCTCCTCGCCGTCATCTTCACTCGAAGGCGCTGGCTCGTACTTTGATGGAGAAACCGTCTAAAAATAAGTAATATTTACACAAAATATCTCTGAATGAGTTATTGCCCAGAAACACTTACCATTCTTGCTCTCTGCTCCTCCTCTGGCTCCGATTCCAGGTCAGAGATATCATCGTCGCCACCCAAGTTATTCGGCTAAAAAGATCACATCTATCAAAAAAAAAAACTCCTTCCTACCTTCTTGGGAAACGCAGGTACACCAAGATAGTCGAAAATGCTCCTAGTTTCGCGGTAACTTTGCTGTAAACACACTATTTCGAACACACAAAATAGCCTACGCCATTCGGGAGCGACTCTATTTTCATTCCCGGAGGCTGCTTCGAACAACCTTGACCATCGTTGGATCCGTCACTGTACTCATCCGCTTCGTTATATAGATCCTGAAAACAAAATAAATTCTCCTTATCGACTGAAAAAAAGTTGAAAGAACAAACTTACTATTGGGGGCTCAATTTTGACTTTCTTGGACGCCGTTACGGTGCCGTTCAGCTCGGGTTCTTTTCCTTTCCTTTCTTTCATTACCTGAAATAAGCTAATTATTGCAATATAGTACCACAACCAATAGGAAAAGACAAATTTCTTCGAAAATTAACAAAAATACGTGGCTGGGCCCACGTATCCCCCCGCTTCTTCCAAAATCGCGATCTTTTTAGTTGCACAACAATACGCCGGTTTGCTCCAACAAATGTTTCGCTTTTTAGCCGGCGAAAGCCTTCGAAGGCAAAATACCGTTCCAGGCAGACTTCGTCGAAAAATTGCCGCTGTGAGGTTGCAACCGTGTGGCTGGGTGGGAACGTGCAAAGTGCGCTCCGTACCCCGGTCGCAGAGCCCCAAAACTTTTCTGAAAAGCTCGCAATGGCTGAAGCTTCAGCTCATTTATCTCTTTTATGGCTAATTAAGATTCACAATTTCTCTAATCTGGATCACTCTTACTTAGTCGCCTCTAGTCGGCGAGTCCGTCGCCCTCAAGTATGCTAACATTGTAAGGAACGTTTCCAGCGCGTAGACTTCCCCAGGCACGGTATGCTATGCAAAAATTCACTAGTTTTGCGCGTAAAGTGAGCTTCTACAAGAACTCGGAAAACCAGAAATTTAGCCAGGTTCCCCAATGAATTGCGCTCTCCTAAAAAAACTCTGCGGCCTGTTGCAATGAAAAATCCTGTAGCGGAACCGATGGCTTGCGAATCATAGGGTGCAAACGATTGCAATAGATAAAAACGTTTATTCCCAAAAATCACTCGAACATCCATGGATGAAAGAGATTAACCGTATCGCTGAAATTCACATGAACAACAAGACGAGAAAAGATGACTGCGTTAGAGATTAAAGGCAAAGGGCTCTTAATAGTGGGAATGATAATACTTAATTTGAAGGCTAAAATTATCAAGAATTAAGAGAACATGTAATCGGTGGCACGCCTTAGGTCCCATTCGTTGCAGCTGAGCGTCGAGATGGCGTCGGTCTCGTTGGCTCCCATTTCGCAAAGCTTGGCCACTTTTGCTGTGAAGTCGGCATTTCGTGCCCCAGTTGCGTGCGCGAATTGTTGGGTCCAGAATTTGGCGGTCTCCTAATTGAGATCATTTGAGATAAATGTGCTAGGTACCGTGAAAAGCTTCTGCTTGTTCATGTACTGGCTCGCGACTACCGCATCCTGGGGGTCCTTGGGCTCGGGGGTGCAGAGGAGGGCTTGAATCGAGAGTAGAACCGTGCGCAACGTCAACGATGCCGCCCTAAAAGAAACGTAAAACGTAGCCTAGTAAAGAAATACCGGCACTATACTGGTTAGGGGGGGGGCCACTTTCGGTACCTATTAGGAGACACTTTTTTTATCGCTTTTTCGAGTCTTTCTGGGGTAGTTTTTTACGCTGAGCGCGATTAGAGTCGCAACAGCATGCCAAACCGTTGGGTTTCTTCAGAAAAACTGCGTAAAACTTTATTAATAAAAAGTGTACTTATGCACAATTTGAGGCTTGCCGCATTGTCAGGCAAGGTGGGCCGTCGCTTCGGATGGGCTGCCGCTCCACTCTTCCGAAATCAGGGTGCCTGGGCGCTTCGCGCTGCTCGGGCGCCCCGATTTCGAAACCCTGTACGAGCTCGCACCCATCCGAAGCGACTAGGCCCCGGGTGGCACGAAGCCTTATTTTTAGGTCAATACCGAATGTCTGCATCTCTAACGCTTAACAAACGTTTAGATAATGATGTTTTACTACTCTGCTTTTGTTATATTTGGAACCAGCGCAAAAAACTAGCCTAGAAAGACTCAAAAAGTCGAAAACCAAAGTGGCCCCCCCCCAACCAGTATAGTGCCGAAATACCAATTGTCCTTCAGAATATCCAAGCAAATTGTCCCGGTTTGTGAGCTGACGTTGGGGTGCCACACCCTCGTCGTGAATTTGACCTAAATTTCGTAAATTTTGTGAAAACTGGAAGCCATACCGTTGGTGGGACGAACGGGTAGCTCGAGGGGATGTTGATGTCGAGTTTAAAACGGCCACCTTCGTACGGCGAGTCGGGCGGGCCTCGGATTTCGCCTTTCAAGTGGGTGAGCTGCTCGTCGACAATTTCAATCATGATGCCTAAAGAAAAATTGAAAAAGGCTTTTCAACGGTTTACCCAATTCCTGGATATCCTTGCTTGTCGCCACTTCGCGGCACTCGCGTTGCAATCTCATGTACGCAATATTCGCCATTTTCTGTAAAAGGTATTAATTTTTATGGATAATAAATAAAATGGCAAAAAGAGAAGAAAAAAAGAAGACAACGAATCTGAAAAAAATGGCGAATCCCTAAAAAATTCCAAAAATGACTACGATACGTCGTGACTACGATACGAGTCATTAGCCAGTTTCCGTAACTTGTATTGTACGTCCTTTTTGCAAATGAATGAATTTTATTTTTCCAAATTCCATCGTTTTTTTTACAAAACTTTATTAATTTTTAGAAAATGACGCTCCCCTCAAAACACGCGTCATACCTTCTACGCTTCGCTCGCACGTCCAAATTACATCTGCGCCAAGCTTCAATTGGTAATTAAGGAATTTTTTTGAAGAATCTATTTTCTTTCTAGCCCTAAAGCACGATGAACCAGCCGCCACTCCGAACCTACAACAACTTTTTGAGCAGCAGCGAGCACGGGCTGGGAGTGCTTACAAGAAAATGGCAATCACCGCTCGGGTGGCCGGCAATAAAGAAACCCAGACGTTCTTGATGAATCAAGGCGTTTCCACTCCATATGATGTGGCAAGACGTAACTTTCTGGGGTTTTGCTAATTCATTGTTTTTTTTAGATATTTCGCGGCATCTTTCTACTGGTAGCGAAGTTTGTGTGATCCAGGAGAAAGGTCAGTTTTTTTGGAAACGCATAGAAATCCGGTTTAGATGGCAAACGGATTGCATCAATGCACGAACCGCTCAATGGGGAGGCCACAATCGTTTTCCAAGAAGATTCTGCTGAGCTACGACAAGAACGACAAGTGGTATACTATTACTTTTGACATGATATTACGTCCCTAAGGTTTTCCAACGCTCGGGTGCCCTACTCCTAAGCGCCCTGATGTGTGACGTTTTGCAAAAGACCCCCGCCAATATTCAACACGCCATTGCAGGCAAGCATCTCGTTTCTAGCTAACAGGCTTTTTAGATATTTGGTTCAAAATTACCGCCGATGTGCCAGAGTCAAAGGATTGGAGCGCTACAGGGGACGAATTAGACGTGCTGACCAAGAAATTGCACAAGGAATATATCAACAAGGAAATTGACTATGAAGTTCAGAAGGTCGAGGCTGACGCTAGGTTAGGCAAAGGATTATAGCTTGAACGACTAATTCAGCCAGAGCGACGAGGAATTGACGCTGTGCCGGATCGGGAAGCATGTTTTCCCGATTCACGGGCCAGTGCTTGCGAATAGCGGTCAGCTTGGGACCTTTTCTGTTACGAAGGTAGCTATTTCATAAAAAAATCTTAGACTGTGCTTTAGGCTTCACTGAAAGGCGGAAAAGCCGACTTCCGCGGGATCGTCAGCACCAGTGCCAATGGACTTCCTGAGCATCTTTGGGAAACACTTGTAAATGGAATTCGCGAGGAGCACAACCAAGAATGAACTCAAGCCATGTTAGCTAGCAGGTCTTAACGATTATCAGTTATATTGTTGCGCTGATTGTTTTTGTTTACTCTTATACAGGAAATAAAGATTTTTCGTGCCATACTATAAAATCACAAGATATTGGGTTTTGCCACGGTCATCTACGAAACTTCTGGCTGGGATATAGAAACAGCTGTTACTACGAAATCGGGGTTTCATATGCGATAGCACCAAGCCGAACCAAAAGCTCATCAAAAGGGTTTTTTGGATTTCGGGATAGGAAGAAGTTTTTTTTGTTCCGTTCCGCGCTACACGAAATGACGCGGGGACAGACGGCGGGCGGTCAGCGGGCTTAGAATTTTTTAAATCAGTGATGATTTTCAGAGTGGAAAGGATCCTGCTTATTGCGAAACTAAAAGTCACTTTTCGGATTCGCTAAAGCTAGTGCCGTTTTTCAAAGACGATCCGTTATTATAAACCCCCAAGGAAGATTAAATTAACAAAATCAAGGAGAAGCTCAGATAAAACAGTGATGATTGCAGCTAAAAAGGCGCCATGATCTGCGCACGTTTACGAGTTCGGCGGCTATTGCTCGTAGGAGCACAGTACTTTGTAGTTGGGTGCCCGCTGTCTGCCCCTCGCCTTTCTAACAACATCTGCCCAGAGTGCGTTCGGCTGCCTCGCTAACCCCCAAACTAGGCTCGGTTAGGTCATTTCCGTATCATTCGGAAAAGGCTTCAAATGGATTGTTCGGAGTCTGGACAGGTGTCCTATCATGAAAGCATTAAGGTCTCTCAATCGCTCAATTTTTTTTCAAAGTAAATTACTAGGAGTGCGCTTTCAGCACTACTTCATTCTCGTGTGAAATCCCTTATAATCATGTCGTTATTTTGATGCTTCCATTATTTTGTCCTTATTCTTTTAGCTTCGAACTCATCTGCTTTTTCAGGCTCAACTCGCGTCAATCAGCGATGCTGAACCTCAAAGAGTGAGAAAACCTATTTTCGCCTTATTAGAGCTTTTTAGATTGCTGCCGCAGCCTTCGGCGGCTACCGAGGAGGTAAACGCAGTCCGTACAAGCGACCCATGGTTTAGGGGACGGTGAGTGCTAAAATTGAAAGCTCTGAAAGTTCATTTTAGCGAAGATGGGATCCCGTCGATGGCAGTTGTCACAAAAGAACCTCCACGCTACGGACATCGAGTCGGCTTCAAACCAAGGACCCCAGAAGTAACATTTTCAGTTTGTATGCGTAATTGTGCTGGGATTCTACGCGTACCAGTCGGAATCTATTCCTTTTCAGGACTTTGGCGACGGCGGAGCCTTCCCGGAGGTGCACATTGCCCAGTTCCCACTTGGAATGGGTCTCGGTCGAGTGGAGGGCACGACGAAGACGGTCGCACTTCAGTACGACGCCGAAGGAAAGCTGCGCCACGATGCGATTGCCCGTGTCGGCGTCGGCAAAGACAAGATCGTCCACACCAAGCTCTCCGACATGAAATCCAAGGCTTGGGATGAGGATGACGAAGATTTGCAGGTTCCAACCATTTTTTTGTAGTTTCTCCTTTTTTTGTAGAAACCAGACGATGAGGAGACTCGCGCTGCCACCGAAGCTACTCGTCAAGCCCTCGAGCAACTCACCCAAACGAAGATCTCATCGGCTCTCCCGGTACAACACGCACAAAAAGTCGCGCCGGCTCAATATATTCGGTATAAAGCGCTTAATTTAAAGTTTATATCATTTTTAGGTACACACCAGCTCAACAAGGCGGAGGCCATGCCTCGGGCGCTGGTCAGCGCATCATTCGCATGGTCGAGATGCAGAAGGATCCGATGGAGCCACCGAAATTCAAGTAGGAATTTTCGATCTTTGCAAAATATTTTTTGTTAGAATTAACCAAAAGATCCCGATGGCTCCTCCCAGTCCGCCCGCACCAGTGATGCATTCACCTCCCAGAAAAGTATGATCAAAGCGGAAGGGCCAAATGTTTTATTGTATTTTAGGTGACGCAGAAAGAAGCGGCTGATTGGAAGATCCCTCCCTGCATTTCCAACTGGAAGAACCCCAAAGGGTTTACGGTCGCTCTCGACAAGCGATTGGCCGCCGACGGACGTGGATTGCAACAGGTTTTCCGAGCGACGCCGTTTATAAACTTTTCCTTTTCAGCAACACGTCAACGAAAACTTTGCCAAGCTCTCCGAGGCGATGTACATTGCTGACCGCAAGGCTCGTGAAGCTGTCGACGCTCGCGCCAATCTCGAGAAACGGTACGCTGCGGAGCTTTTCCTTTATCATGACATTTAGCGTCGCCCAGAACAAGAAGGCCGAGCAAGAATCGAAGATGAGGGAACTGGCTCAGAAGGCTCGAAAAGAACGCTCCGGGATTCAAGGCGAGGCTAGCAGGGGACATCGCGAAGAGGATGATGAGGAGATTCGCAAGCGAGAGGAGATCAGGTACAATTTTCTCGCAAAACGTACTTTATTTTTAGACGTGACCGCGTCGACGAATTCCGCCGCGACCGTAACATTGCGCGCAACAAGCCCGACAAGGCGGACAAGCTACGTCGTGAACGGGAACGCGATATTAGGTAAAGCAGCTTTCGATGGACCCGTGATATTGTTCCGCTTTTTAGTGAGAAGATTGCCATCGGACTGCCCGACGCGAGAAATCGTGGTACCGCCGGCGAGACGCAGTTCGACCAGCGTCTCTTTGATCAAAGCAAGGTGAGGATTATTATGGGCATATGGAACAGGCGAATTCTGTTTCCTTTTCAAACTTTCGTTACTACCTTATATTAATAATCTAATTTTCTTTTATTACTCTTGTTTCGCTTATTCTCTAGTTTTTTAGGGGCTCGATTCCGGTGCGCTGGCCGACGACACGTACAATCCCTATGACAAGCCGTGGCGAGCCACCGACAATATCCAGCAACACATCTACCGTCCAGGTTTCTCGAAACTTCTGAATTTTATTCTGCCGTTTTTTTTCAGGGAAACATCTCGACCAGGACGTGTATGGCGACGATTTGGACAAGATTGTCAGCCAGAAAAGGTAGGTTTTTCGGATTTTTTTGTTTCTGATTTATTTCCTGCAGAGAAATACGACTTTTCTGGAAATAAGATGTAAAGAAATAAAACCTTAGCCTTACCTTGTCGATATGGAACTTATGAAATTTTAGGTTCGTCCCCGACAAGGGCTTTTCTGGAACCGAAGCCGCACCTACTCGCGGATCCGGCCCTGTGCAGGTATCTTAACAACAAATTTCCCAAAAAGCCTTCTTTTCAGTTCGAACGTGCTGCGCCTACTGACGATATTCTTGGTCTCGACACGCTGTTCGCCAAGACGGGCGACAAGCGCGGAGGAGGACGTGACGATCGTGACTCCAAGCGATCCAAGCGCGACTGATTCGTCATTGTTAATTGTTGATTTCGACTTCCACTCCTAGCCCCCCAAATCCCGACCTTCGATCCACGTTGTTTTTGGCCCTTCCCCGGCGATCTCTCCATTTGCGGCCCCTCGAAAAATATTGGTATAATTTCGGTGGTCCCGGCTGCGATAGCTATTCTTCTTTCTGCCTATATCGTCCGTTTGCCTCTTTCTCTCTTATTCCAGCATATGTCTTATAAATCGTCGAGAAAGGCCTGTGAGTTCAGGATCACTTTATTCACCGAACAATGAATGGCATATGAATGGTAAAGCTAAAATCACATGGACACAAGTTCGAATGCTTATTTCTGAGACGATGATGAAGTGAAGGGGATGGTGGGCGAAGCGGGTTCTAGGCGGCGGTGGCCTTCTCGTAGTCGGCGATGAATTTGTTGTACTTGTCCATCAGCTCCTTGCCCTTCGCCTGGTTGTACTTGCCGTAGAAGTAGTTCAGCAACACGCGGTGGATGTAGAGGTATTGCTGAAAGCATGGGAGTACTTGGGATAACCTAGAAGCCGTTTTTTCGCGAGACCATGCGAGGCTTAAAACTTTGAAATCTTACCGCGTCATTCTGGATGGTATAGGGGCGCTGGTCGCGCACCTCCTTCAGCAATTTGTCCATGTCCACGGTGCACAGGCCGGCGATGAGGCGCTCCAGGGTGTACTCGATGGCCACGATGGTACCTAGAATTTCGGCATTTTTATAATGATTTAACGAAAAGTTTGGGCAACTTTTTGCGCGGCTTTTTATAAATTTTTTTGAATTTTAAAGCGGCTAGAGCAAGCCTTTCTAGCACCCACCAGTACGGCCGATGCCAGCAGAGCAATGGACAGCGATCGGCTTCTTCGTGCCGCGCACCCGGGAGAGCAACTCGGTGGGCGTGTGCCCGCGCACGATCGGCACACCACGATCCGGCCAGTCGAGCCACTGGTAGTGGCGCACCTTAAAAAGTAATTGCCTACTGAATATACTTGGTGATAAACAAGAAAAAGCAATTTTACAAACCTCGCGCTCCTGCGGGCTGCCAAAGTTCCACTTGAGCTTCAGTACGCAAAGGCGAATGCTCTGATCCTCGGGCATCATCAGCCGCGTCTCGACGTTGATGATCTCAATGTTGTCGGCCGGCTTCATGCTCTGCCCCTGCTCGTTGGGCCAATACTGCGCGCACTTGAGCAGCCCCTTCTCGATGACGTTGCACAACATGATGATCGAGTCGGTCTCCTCCTGTAAAAAGGTAGAGTTATTTTACTGGGAAAAGCCACCTGAATGATCATGTACCAAAAGTCGAGGACAGTGTTGTCGAGGGGTCCCTGGGTGCAGATGAAGCGGTTGTCGCTCATCGGCGTGCGCACAAAGTTGGCATGGATGTAGTCGCAGGGGGCGGGCGGACGGAGGACGACGCGGCCCTTATCTTGGCACGGCACGTCTTGGTAACTATAAGGAACATGTTAGTTTTATGCAAAAACTGTTAAAGTCTTGGTAGATCACTAACTTGGTACTACTTCGTAGATCAGCTCATTTTTTGTGAAATTGCTTAGATAACAACAAAAATTGCTGACCGATTACGGCCAGCCGGGTGGTTCGTCTTGAACGCTTCGAACTGCATGTCCGGCGGCACGTAGCGCTTGATCTCGCGGGCGAACTCGTCGCGGAGCCCTTGCACGCCCTTGTCGAGGCACGTCTGACACCACTTTTGCACCTGAATTGGCGTTGATAAGAGATATGTTTAGGTTCTGACCTCCTCCTTGGCGTTGGTGGCTCGCGGGGGCGGGGCGCCGGGCGCGGGTCCGGTCTGCGTCTTTCCACCGCCACCATCAGCCGACGCCTGCTTCTGGGTGCCCTTCTGGCGGGTCGTCGCCTTCTTCTCGTTGCCCATCAATGCGCAGCGCCCGTCCGCGAGGAGCAAACGTATCGGCGCATCCTGGGTAGCCGCTTTTTATTCACGCAAACCTAGGGAAAATAGGGAGATGCCAGATAATGCTAATTTTATATTCGCAAACTTATTGTTAATTCAAACTTGAAAGTTGGAAGTTATCGTTCGTACAAGTTGCGTCACTAAATTTTGTAGGAATCGGACTCGAGCCTTGTAGAAAATGTGCTCTCACGCGGGCTAGACCATGGTGTCCGCTTATGCTGGCGTCCTCATCCCTTTCACGGTGTTCCGTCAGATCGGGAGATAGATAAATAACAATTTATTTGTGGGCTCATTTCTAAAGATAATGAGCACACTTCAACAAAGTTGGGGCATTGTGAGCGCAGGTGATATTGTATATTGGAGTAATGTAGGGGGATTGTCATGCGCAGGGATGACACGAGGAGATTTGCCAAGCGAGGGGAAGGGAACAGTACCTAGAACAAACGGGCGACTAGCCATGGCAAGTATTTAGCAGAAGCTCGCCACGAGGGACACGAAAGCTGGGTGAGATCGCAAAAAGCATGAATGTCATCCAAGGTACGGAAAGAAGGGGATATGGGTGGTGAAGAAGGGTAAACGGTTCTATTCTATTTGTCATCGCCGTGATCTTGCGAATTCTGGCGCTGCAGCATGCCGCGAGCCATCCGGGGTGATGCCGAATCGTTGGCCGGAAGTGGCTGTTCGATCGGGACAGCCTAAAACATCTATTTCCTCGAATTTAATAATTTATCTCGATACCTCATGTTCCAGCTTGATGCCATTCTCGCTGGGAAGTGGTGGAGCGACATTTTGAGCACCATTCCTTCGCGGTAGCATTATCGGTAACGGTGGCGGTGGCATAAGCTCCCGCTCAGTGGGTATGTCGGCAAGGTGGTCATCGATCAGCCTGAAAAATATCAATCTTTTGAATTTAGCATTGACCCACTTCTCCTCCTTGATCTTTCGTGGACGTCCGCGCTTCGGCTTCTCGCCAGGGGCCAACTCTTGCTGAAGAAGAGCTTTGCAGAGAAACAAAATTCACACCTTGACTTTGCCATTGCTGACGCGACGACGTTCAACCGGAGCGGCTTGCTGTGGAACTGGCTGCTCCAACGGAACCATGCTGGTCGATGGTCTAAACGGTTTGGTGCATAGAAAAAGACTAACGACAAGGACGCGAAAAAAAAACCTTGAGAATCACTCACATTTGACTCAAATTCGGAAACGCCATGCCCATCGCAAAATCGTTCGACGATGGTGACGGAGTGCCGAGGCCCATTGGCGGAAATGGTGCGCCGCCCTGCTGATACATCGGCGGTACCTAACGGCTTGTTTAATAAAGAACTACTATAATAAAAATACCTGGCAAACATTGAACGGCATCTCCTGGATGTGCTTCAACGGCAGCGCGATATCCTTGAAAATCGGCTCGAGGAATCGGTAGTGCGGGTTCGCGAGCACGGCCATTTTCCTATAGAAACAAGAATATTGCTGCCGTAAACAACTAACATGTGAGCTGTATTCAGCGTACGGCCATTCAGTCCCGCCATTGCTGCCGAGGAAGCTTGCAGAAATTTCTAAAAATTCAAAAATGACAGAAGCAGAAAAATTAACTAACCTCGGCAAAATGCTCCATGGCTCTACCGATTGCAACCGGCACGGACGCTACCATGCGACCAATCTCCTCGTCCGACTGCATCACTTTCTTGATTCTTGTCTAAATCCGTGGAAAATGTAAGTAGATTAAAGCAAGGAAAATCCAAATCGAAACAAGTCTAAATATGAAATTAATCTCCCACCGGCTGAATCTTGGCGCTGCTAAACCGACGCTTCCGGATCGGGCCGCCGCAGCCGGGCGAGTTCGGGATTTCCGTCGGCGATTGGGGGACGACTAAATCAAACCTCACGAAAACACGGATTTATCACCTCCGGGCATTTGCAGAAACGAGTCAGCGTGTTGAGCGCCGGCTGGGTGCTGTGGTGCAGGCTAAATCCCGAGATAAACATACTAAAAACGATTCAACCTGAGAACAGCCCGGCATGGCAGGCATTTGTAGGTGGAGCAGCGGCTGCACGTTCGTTGGTGGCACATAGCCTTGCGGAGCAGATTGAAAGTCGTAGGGCATTTGAAGCTGAAAACAACCATACAGATTTTTCGCATAGGTTATGCCCATGATAATGCGGGAACTCCGTGCCAAAAATCTACCTGCATTCCGTTCATGCCATCGCCCATCATAGGCTGGCCCATCAGCTGGTTGGGGGGCTGCATCGAGTAGCCGCCGGGTGGTCGAAAGCCTGGCGCGCCGGAAGAAGACGGCTCCATGGATATCCGCTTCCACTGAAAAATAAATTTTCCTGAATCAGTGTCGTCAAGAGCAATATGAAAGAGAAAGCCAGAACGATTTCAAATTGGTCCCCCGAACTATGCTATAGCACCCGTTTCAAAAATGTTCCTAACATCGGCTTCAATGATGGTAATTTACTAGCTTTCTATCGGGAAAACCAAACGCCACTCCATAGCCCCACAAAATTGGCCGTTGACACTCCTACTTTTATGTCTAATCCGATTTTTAGCCACCGTTCCACTATCTTCCTTCACTCCCTCCACGGACAAAGTCGGTGTTGCGCACAGGTAGCCTGCTCGTTACCGGGACAACGGTACCGAGGTTGCCCGTTCAACGCGGTGAAAATTAGAGACGCAGCAAGCGCAGAGGAAACAAGCAGATAGTGCAGAAGTCGAAGAGAGCACAGCGAAGAGCAGACTTGCAGGCGAGCGAAGCACATACCACCCCACAACCCCCGCCCTTTATATAAAGAGAAGGGGAGCAGTGTTGATGCGCAGGTGAGCAGCGTACGACACACGATTCAGCCTATATAAATGCATTGATTCGGCCACGCGCCAGTCTTTTCTGCCCACGAAGCAAGGTAATAGAGACTCGAAACAAGGCCTGCCATAGCAATTTCCGGTCACCAAAGCAACGAATTCCAACTATTAAAACTTTATTTGTAACACGTATAACAAGACAAAAATTGGGTAGATTCACACAGCCAAAAGTTGCTCAAGACCATCGGGAAGCTCATCGATCAGTGTGTTGTAGAAAGTTTGGATGTCATCTATCTGCTGCTTGTCGTTCGGGGTGATGAAGTTGATTGCGACACCCTAAACATAAATATTTAGGATCGTCTGTAAAGCAATATGGGGTCCGGTCCAAAAGTAGGCAACCTCGCAACCGCTCGTAGTTTTTAAAAATGAATACCTTGCGACCGAAGCGTCCAGAGCGGCCAATTCTGTGAATGTAGTTCTCCCGATTGATGGGCAAGTCGTAGTTGATGACGAGCGAGACTTGCTGGACGTCGATTCCACGCGCCAGCAGATCTGTCGTGATCAAGATGCGCGAACTGCCCGATCGGAAGGCCCGCATGATGTTCTAAAGCAAAAAAAAAAGTAAATAAAGACCTAGGCGGAAACTACCTCTCGTTCCGCCTGGGCCATGTCACCGTGGATCGCAGAAACGGTGTATTTTTCCTTCGTCAACCCAGCCTGCAGCTCTTCCACCCGGCGTCGTGTATTCGCAAAGATGACTGCCTGAGTGACGCTGATCGCACCATAGAGATCCAACAACACGTCGAGCTTGTGTTCCTGAAAAGCAATTGTCTACGATACTGAAAAACCAACCTCTTTGCCGACGTCAACGTAGTATTGAATAATACCCTCGAGGGTCAGTTCTTCTTTTTTGACGAGGATACGGATGGGATCCCGCATGAACTTTTTCGTCACTTCGAGCACGTCCGCCGGCAGTGTGGCAGAGAGCAGAAACACCTAAATCATTTAACAAAATCTGGTACGTAGAAACTCAACTTACTTGAACTCCCGTTGGCATGGTCTTGAAAATCTCGTAGATTTGATCCTTGAAACCACGGGACAGCATCTCATCGGCCTCATCCAAGACGAACATCTTGATCTTGTCCGTAGCTAAAAGAATAATAAATACGCACGAGCAAATTACAATACCAAGATGACCTCTCTCGATCATATCGTGAACACGGCCCGGGGTGCCGACAACCACTTGCACATCACCCGACTCGAAAGCGCGATGATCATCCCTGATGGCAGTACCTCCGACGCAGGAGTGAATCTTGATCTTTTGGTAGTTAGCCAGCGCGGTCATGACCTACAAAAAATACGTACAGATCGAAACTAGCGTCAATAGTACCTTGTGGATTTGTTGGGCCAATTCGCGGGTTGGAGCAAGGACCAGCGCTTGGATGGCCTTTTCGTTTTCATCAACCCTCTGGAGGACGGAGATTGAAAACGTGCCCGTCTTGCCCGTACCCGACTGGGCCTGAGCGATCAAGTCCCTTCCTGGAAAACACACAAATAGGATATGCACAACAGCAAGCTCTCGAAACGAAAGTAAAGAAAACTTACCGGTGCAAGCCGGGACGATAGCACGTTGCTGGATGGCCGATGGCTTCTCGAAACCGTGCGAGTAGATTCCGCGGAGCAGATTCTCTTTTAGATCCATCTGGTCAAAGTTCTCGCAGATCTAAAACAAATCGGTGAGAAAGCGAGAAGGTGACGAACTTGATCATAGTTGCTTTCGATGAGACCGTCGTCGTTCGGGGCGCCGGTCATTGTGTTTGATTCTAAAAAGACTGGAAGAAATTAAACTGAGTTGGAGCAAGAATGAAGGCCAGAGGGGGCGGAATATGCATGACGAAATAGAGTCAGAGGTTTTTCGGGCTTTCGCAAACAGGCAAGGAGAGAAGGGCAAGAACAGAAGAATGAAATTCAAAGAAACGTGGAAAAGTTGATTTTTGAGAAATGACGAAATTAGGCCAAAAACTCGGCCCCTCACCGCTCCAAAGCGCTACAATTGACTCCGGTTACGGTATATCGTAGTCACCGAATTGCTATTTCGTGGACAATCGTAATTCCCACGCGTAAACCTTTGCCTCAGAATTGTATTTTTTTTGGTCCGTCGGGAAGCCTTGCTGCCTCTAAAAGTGAAAAATTTAATTTTTTTTCCGGTTTGTATGTCTTTTCGAGGAATTGATCTCCTTTGCTGGGACGGACAGGCCTAACTGGCTTAGCCAATGGGCTATCTGTGTCAGAAACGAGCACTTTATTTTATGTATATCTTATTCGATCACTGGGTTCTAGTAAAAAATACTAGGGTTCTTCCGGAAATAGGTATCGCGGGCGTTAACCAGGTATCCCTTCGGAACTGAAGTTACCTGAAAATTTGCGTCTTCTGGGTTTGCAGTCTATTTTTAAAGTTATTTTGATCTTTCTCTATTCGGCTCAGTATTCTGATCCCTATTTTCAAGTATACAGCTTGTATGTCTCTTAGGGCATGTAATGGTGGGCTCTCTCTTTGCTCCCCTTTGTCTGCGCCCATCCCCTGCGTCCCGTGTACGTTGCCGTCGCCCCGCTGTCCCCATTTTCGAACATGTTGTTTGAACAGCTTTCTGCTAACCATTGCTGCAAATTTCCCCAATTTTAACATTACCTTCCAGGAATCGCCTTGGGAATGTCGGACGACGAGGGAGAGACGGCCATGAAGGCTTTGCGCCTTCCCAAGAAGGCCGCCAGGGTCAAGAATAAGGTGGGACGAGTTTTTTATAAGAATTGGCACTAAGAATGTCCTACTAATGCTAATCCGTATTTTTAGGCAGCGGCCCCGGTTCAAATCACAGCCGAGCAGCTGTTGCGTGAAGCGAAAGAGCGTGAGCTCGAGCTGATCGCCCCGCCGCCGAAGGCCAAGATCACCGACCCGGAAGAGCTCGCCGAGTTTCAGCGCAAGAAGCGGAAGGATTTCGAGGATGGTATTAGGAAGAATCGGTAGGTATTTTCATTTTTTGCAAGCTTCTGGGCGTTTGGTTCTTGTTCATTATCGGGGGAGGACCGAACAGTTTAGTATAAGTTTAGCAATGTATAGTAAAAGCGAAATTTTTGGGCTTTTTGCTGAAATTTTGTAGATTTTTCACTTTTGGGAATAGTAAAAACCTTTTAAAAACACTTCCACTATGTATGTTTGAAAATTTAGATCCTAAGAACAAAAATATAGCCCCCGGAATAATGCGAAAGAACCGGGCTTTTTTCTAAGGATCGCTAAAGAGTTTTTGTGGACATCTTGAACTACCATTTTTTTCAGCTTTCAACTCGCCAATTGGATCAAGTACGGCAAATGGGAGGAAAGTATTGGCGAGCTGCAGCGCGCACGCTCCGTCTTCGAGCGAGCCCTCGACGTCGACCACCGCTCGATCACCATCTGGCTGCAATATGCCGAGATGGAGATGAGGTTGCCCAATGTTTTTGAGGTTAGAAACATTTTTTAGGCAAAAACAAATCAACCATGCGCGGAACATCTTCGATCGCTGCGTCACGATCTTGCCGCGAACGATCCAGTTCTGGCTGAAGTACACCTACATGGAGGAGCTGATCGGGAATATCCCAGGAGCTCGTCAGGTGAGAAATTGAGCTTGAGCTCGTAGCTCTAAAGTATGACTGTTTTTACATATAAATTTTTCAGGTCTTTGAGCGCTGGATGGACTGGGAGCCGCAAGAGCAGGCTTGGAACACCTACATCAACTTTGAGCTGCGCTACAAGGAAATCGATCGCGCGAGGTTTGTCTTTGAAAGATTACTTTTCATATTTTTCCCTTCAGAACAATCTACCAGCGCTACCTGCACGTGCACGGCGTCGACCCGAAAAACTGGATCAAGTACGCGCGGTTCGAGGAGCGCCACGGGTTTTACGGAAATGCACGAGCGGTAAGGGCTAAATTTTTTGCCGGTCATGGTTCCCTTTCAGGCGTTTGAGCGGGCAATGGAATACTTTGGGGAGGACAACATTGATGAGCATCTACTCGTCTCCTTTGCCCTCTTCGAGGAACGTCAGAAGGAGCACGAGCGGGCTCGTGTTATTTACAAGTGGGGGAAAGCCTGGTTAAAATGTAGTTTTTGTTAGGTACGGCATTGATCGTCTACCTCAAGACCGACAGAAGGAGATCTACAAATACTACACGCAGCATGAGAAGAAGTTCGGCGATCGGCGCGGCATTGAGGATGTGATTTTGGGAAAAAGGAAGGCCCAGTATGAAGATGTAAGCTTTGAATCTACGATTTTTACGGTACGTTTCAGCAAATCCAAGAAAATGGCTTCAACTTCGATGCCTGGTTCGATTATTTGCGGCTGCTGGAAAGTGAGGGCGCTGATCGCGAAACGGTTTGGCCAAGTTCTCTAGCTCCTTATTTTATTTTTAGATCGAGGACACCTACGAGCGTGCCATCTCTAACGTCCCTCCAAGCAACGTAAAAATTTTTATTTGGGCGTTATTGGACAAATTTAATTTTAGGAAAAACGGCACTGGCGTCGCTACATCTACTTGTGGATCTACTATGCGTTGTACGAGGAGCTGACGTGCCACGACAACGAGAAGACCAGGATGGTGGGTTTTTAGGCTTTTTCGAATGCCTTTTGAGGAGAATAACTAAAATTGAAAGGTTTTATAAGAACCTTCAAGTTTTTTTGTTTTGATATTGAAATGTTGGGCTTTTTTTCGTTTACTTTTAGGTGAAAACCATTTTTCTATCAGTTACATTTAACGTACCAATGATCAAATACGTTTATTCCATTGTTACTTTTGTCTACAAAACTAATGCTATCCCAATTTTCCAGATTTACAAGGCGTGCCTCGACGTCATCCCCCACAAGCAGTTCACCTTCTCCAAAATCTGGATCCACTACGCCCAGTTCGAGATCCGCCAGAAAGATCTGAAAATGGCGAGGAAGATTTTGGTAAGCAATTTTCTATCTCTTGAAAATTTTATATGTAGGGAGTGGCCATCGGAAAATGCCCGAAAAGCAAGCTCTTCCGCTCGTACATCGACCTCGAGCTGCAGCTGCGCGAGTTTGACCGCTGCCGCGAGCTGTACAAGAAGTTCCTCGAGTACGAGCCGGAGAACAGCCAGACGTGGATCAAGGTATGGCTCCTTTTATTTTTAGTTTTATTTTCTGGTTTTAGTTTGCCGAGTTGGAAACGTTGCTGGGAGATGTGGACCGCGCACGAGCCATCTTCGACATTGCGATCCAACAGCCGGCACTTGACATGCCTGAGGTAATCGTTTTGACGTTCGAAGTCTTTTTATTTTGACGGGATAAGCAATTTTTGCATGGTTTCCGAAAGCCCTGAAAAATGCCGTTTTAGCTGCTCTGGAAATCCTTCATCGACTTCGAGATCAGCGCCGAGGAGCATGAGAAGGCGCGTGACCTGTACGAGACGCTCCTCAACCGCACCAACCATATCAAGGCATCAGTTTTGTCTTGGTTTGTAACGTTCCTTTAGGTCTGGGTCAGCTTGGCCGAGTTCGAGCTGTCGATCCCGCAGGAGGAGAGGGCGAGAAAGGTTTGAAAATTCGTGGTTTTGAATGTGTTCGTTTAGACGTTCGAACGAGCAAACCAGGCCCTGGAAAACGGGGAAAAGGAGGAACGCTTGATGCTGCTCGAGGCGTGGCTGGAGGCGGAGAAGAAGATTGGCGACGAGGCGGCTATCAAGGTGCGAAAAGAAACATTCGGCAACATTTGTGCTTCACTCCTTATATTATAGAATTTATTTTATTTTATCTTTTAGCGTGTCGAGGCGCTGATGCCGCGCAAGGTCAAGAAGCGCCGTCAAATGCAAACGGAAGATGGTGTCGACGCCGGCTGGGAGGAGTACTTCGACTACATTTTCCCACAAGATCAAGGTTAGAGTTTCCTGATATACTGATCACCACCTTTTTAGCATCGCGCGGTAGCATGAAGCTGCTCGAGGCGGCGGCCAGGTGGCGGGCCCAACAGGCGCAACGGGAGCAGGTTTGGAAATTAGCGTTATGGATTTCTGTTCGGCTTCCAGGTTGTCGCCGAAGCGGCCGGAAGTGGAGATGCTGAACAGCCCGCGGAGGAAGAAGAGGCGAACGATCGTGAGAATAAGGTCGGCTTTTTAATTGACATATGGAGGCCTTTTTAAAATAGTACCGGTCTATGATCAACGCCAAAAAAAGGATTTATGAATGGGAAATTCTCATAATTCTTGCGCCGGCGCTTTTCAATAAAGGAAGGGCGACAATACTGTCTATACAGGACCACTCACTGGATTATTGGATTTTTTTTTGAGCAATTTCCGCATTTTGTCCGGATGGCGTCTGACCGCTATTTTTTCTAGGTGCACTTGGATCCGTGTTTCTTTAGTCTAGAAATTGCCCTGTATCGCCATGACAAATATTTATCCGTTGACTAGCAACCTTGAAAACGTAGAAAAGTAATTAAAAACTTCGATTTTTTTTCGGGGAAATTGGTCATTTTCGTTCGAAAAATCGTTTCTTTTTCGAAGCTAGCATAAAAATTGTTTTTATTTTGTTTACGTTTGCGAATAGTAAAAAGATGTTTGAAACAGTCCTTCTATTTATATTAGAAAAATTGGTTCATGCGGAAAAAGTTTTATTATGGGCCCCAAAGTTTTATTTGGTATCAGTTTTTGGTCCTAGGAATTTTTTTAGTCCTGCTTTTGTAGTTTTTTGAAAGCTGGATTTTGCGATTTTCAGGTACGTGAGGGCGACTCGGACACGGATATGAGCTCGTCCTCCACATCTTCATCAGACGACGATGAGGATTAGCCCCCGTTCCCATTCTATCTGTTTGTTATTGCTTCAGCCGGGTGATCAACGCTGTCCCTCTTTGTTCTCTCTCCCTTTCCGGCAGCGCAGTGTTGTCCATGTTATACAGTTTTTAGCAGTACGCCCGGACGACTTTTAATTCTACCTTTTTCGCCCGTTCCTCACCCCCTCCAACAGTAATTATTATACAGCGCCTCTATATATACCGTGATTTGTTCGTTGAATGATACTCAAGTTGATAAATCGTCTTTTACTTGGCGCTGTTGGTTGCAATCTTTGGAAGGCTTTTGCCTGATTTTTAAGAAAATTTGGGGTAGACGATGTCTGGGTTGTTTACGGATTCCATTAGTGAGAGAGCGAACTCTTTTCCAGGAGCCCTCCGGAAGTCGTGCATGGGATATCCTCATGATGGCGCTGTAAGTTTTCTATTTTTAAGGTAGCACGACGTCCAAAATAGCGCATACTTACTGGTCTGTTAGCGGAGGGAGCGAATTTTTATCTAGCCTTGAGAATTTTGAAAATCTATTTTTTTTTGGTAATTTTTGACCAAAAAGTCACAAATTTGCGAAATTTTGAACCTTTTTATAGGCTTCTATATCTAAAAACGGTGTAAGATGTAAAACGTAATGTAATATGTAAAAATGCTATGAAAAGGGTTTATTGTTCGTTAGAGCGTCCCCCCTGCTAAAAGTCCAGAACCAAAATGCGTAATATAGCTTGCGTCAAATTCTCGGTCATGCTTCAAGTTGCCCAGGCTTCAACGGCGCTGCCTCCCGGCTTACGACATATTTTTACGGCTTGGCACCAGCCAGCTTAGCAGCCAAGTTATTGTAGTGACGGGTTGCGGGGGCCCATTTGCAGATCTGTACCCTTTTTGCTGTAGTTTTTGAGACCAATTTTGTTCCCACGTGGCTGGTAGAATGGAACACGCTTACACCTTTTTTTTTCCACAGCTAATATTGTGCGCATTGGACCTCGCTGCCACCCGCCCGGTGATCAGCACTAATCCTGCTCCCCCTATAAAGCCCATTTTGATGGCGCGTGGGAGTGGCGTGCGGGCTTTTCCGGGCAGCTCATTTTGAGGTTGCGTTTCATTTCGGGTTTTCAATAGTGGAACACTTTTTTTGCTCTACGAAATTCGTAGTTTTGTTAGTGCAAACTAGTAAAATCGGTTTTAGCTTTTGGTTTTATCGAAATTAGGCTCTTGTGCATTATCGGGGGTATCCTATTAGATCAAAAAGGCTTAATAATGAACCAGTAAGTATTTTCTAGTATTTTTTTTGCTAAAATTGAACTATATTTCGAGAGAAAAACTAGCCATAACTATTTTAAGAATTTGAAATCCCAAATTTTTGTAGAAAAATCGGGATTTTTGTGTTTTTTAATAAAACTTTGTTTAAAGCCGAAATTATCTTCCAAAATCAAATAGACCACCCTTTTAAAAAATTACACCAATTTACAAATTTTCGGTTTTTTTCTAAGGAAATTTTGCATACAGAAACTTTCAAAAAGCTCTAACGCCCTTCTTTAATTGATAAGAACCTGATGACGCACCCAGGGGCGTAGCCAGAAAAAAATTTCGGGGGGCCCCAAAAAATTTTCCAAAAAACTCAAAACATTGCCGAAAAAACAGCGCCGCAGGCAAAAATTTTTGGAAAAAAGGTTGCATAACTCTACAAATAACCGTAAAAACGTGAAAAAATAGCGCCGCAGGCAGCAAAATTTTTGAGAAAATTAAAATCATAAGGGTCCCCCCTTATGAAATTTTCAGGCCCCGGCCGATTTCGGGGGGCCGGGCCCCGGGGCCTGTATTACGCTACGTCCCTGGACGCACCTGATGCTCCGCCATTTCCCCTCCTATGTCTTGCTCCCCCGTCCACGACTCAGATTTTCGCACGCAGATTTTGATCGCAATATGTCCGGTCACTCAGCGCCGTTCCCCGTGGCCGTATTTACCGACTTGCGCGTTGTTTTCTGTTCAGCGCCCATTTTCAGGTATTCCACGCTTGCACACCTGCATCGACCCCCCCGCCCGGTGCGCGCGAGATTTTTCACATTGCTAGGCGTCTAATCCACCCTTTGCCACGTGCCGGCTGGGTCTAGGTTTCGCCTTTTTGCGCTTTTTTTGGCTCTCTAATTTGATTATATCTTCTTGCCTCTATCGCTCTCTCTCTCTCTCTCTCTCCCTTTTTCTTCTCTCACCTATTCGCCCGACTGGTTGTTGTTATTTGGCGAGATCGGGGAAGGGCGAAAATTTGACCCGACCAAGTTCGGAGAATTTTTTTCAGCGCGAAATGGCGTATGAAACCTTCTGTTTTCTAGGAGCTCTAGCTCTCTCTCTCTCTCTCTCTCTCTCTCCCTCTCTCTCTTTCTCACTCTCACTCTCTCTTTCGCTCTCTCCCTCCCTCTCTCTCTCCCTTTCTCTAGCTCTTTATTTTTTTTATACGTCCACATTCGTCTAGGGCTATGAACAATCTCTATGAGCAGTTCAATACCATTGTCGACAGTTTTTGGAAGGTACGGACTTCGTAAATGACTTTCAAAGCTTTCGCGCAATTAGGAGAGAACGCGGTTCTTTCACATTATCCGGGGGACGAACTTTTTTGTATGTCAAGAAATGCCTATTAACTTAATAGGAAGTGTTTTAATAGTTTTTAGTAAAATATAGCTACAGGGACGTAGCGTAATACAGGCCCCGGGGGCCCGGGCCCCCGAAATCGGCCGGGGCCTGAAAATTTCATAAGGGGGGACCCTTATGATTTTAATTTTCTCAAAAATTTTGCTGCCTGCGGCGCTATTTTTTCACGTTTTTACGGTTATTTGTAGAGTTATGCAACCTTTTTTCCAAAAATTTTTGCCTGCGGCGCTGTTTTTTCGGCAATGTTTTGAGTTTTTTGGAAAATTTTTTTGGGGGCCCCCCCCGAAATTTTTTTCTGGCTACGCCCCTGTATAGCTATATTTCAACTAGAAAAACTTTTTAAAAGTCGACATTCTGGTAAAAGTCGGCCATTTTTGCTCGAAAAAGCTATATTTTTGGTATTTTTTAAAAAAATTGTAAGTTTTCACGTTTCGGAATAGCAAAACACGCACTCTACTCTTTATATGTGAAAAATTAGCTCTTTAGAATAAAAGTTGACCCCCCCGCCCGATAATGCGAAAGGACCGAGGACGCTAGCAGAGATTGTTGAGGAAAATGAGATCCCCGACTAGCAAAAATTGTTCACGGAGCATAGGGCATGCTAGCAGAAATTCTCGAGGAATCCGAACACCCCCAAAACGTCACAACTCCCCGGCGCCCCCGTACTTTCACCTGCCACCCCCCACCTGCCCCCGAACTTTTGTGCCCGCCGGGCTTTTGCGGGGATCAATGCCTTCTTGAGGGGATGTGCACATGCTTCTTCTCCTGCTCCTCCTCCACCTCCTTCATCCCGTCGTTCGGTCGCCCTCCCCCCACCCGGAGATGGCTATCTCGGAACCTGTGCCCCCGCTCAACAAGCCAAGCCTCACTTTCCGGCCACCGCGCTTTGAGGAGGGCTTCTAAAAATTGGCCATTGAAACGGCGCTATTTTTTAATTCCTGACGATGGACAACAATAGCGTCCTCAATTTCCTCTACGACAAAGTGCTCGAGGGGTTCACGCAAGTGAGGATGTCTCCGCAGTATCTCTGCCAGCTTCCCCGTTAGCGCTGAGGAGAACTTGAAAATGTTCCTAAAGGAACTCTGCCAGCTGGCCCGGGTCTTTTTATTAGATCCAGGAGAATCTCTGCTAGCCTTTCCTCGCCTGATGATTTGCCTTATTAAAACTTTATCAAACTTCATTTTATCAAGGCTTGCAGCTAGCCGCTCTAGGATCAGTTTCCTCAAAAATCTCTGCTAGCCTGCCCGGGATAGGAGTCCAGGCAGCTTCGTGCTCATTTGCCTTTCCAGCTTGGATTAATTTTTTAAGCTTAAAGAATTTGTCAGGATGATTTAGCGCTTTTGCGAGTGAGCCGTAAGCCTGAGCATAACTTTGAGGCGTCGGAGAGCAAATTAAAATTAAAGAAGAGAGACATTCAATTAGATATAATTTACACTCCTTTTTAGGCGCGTGACATTTCGCCGGACGAGCTGGCATGGCCGCTGAAGCTGCTCCTTATTTTGCTGGGCTATTCGACGGTGGCGTTGCCATGTTTCGTGTTCATCTACTACGTCAGGCAGCGATATACAGGTTTGCGGATAATTTTTCGGATAAACGTGAAAACTTTACAAGTTGTAATAATAAGTATCAAAAATTTTGGTTTTTCTTCCAAAAATGGCCAATTGTTTATCAGTATTTCGTCCTTTTTAACAAATTTTTGCCGGCTTTAGAATGCTGTGCTACTTTAAATATGGTTGTATTTTACTAACAACACTATAAAACACCCCTATTAGGTTACTAGACATTTCTAGACTTAAACAAGAAGTTCGGTCCTCCCCCCGGATAATGCGAAAGTGCCTCTTTTTCATCTATCTTTTTAGGCCGCGAAGGCAAGGAGCCCAACTCCTTACTGGGGCAATTGGCAAAAGCGTTCGCCATCGGCCACCCAGAATATCTACTGGCCCAGCCGCTCGTCAATGAGACGAGCCCGAAAAAGAAGGAGGAAAGTTGTGAGTTTTTTAATTTCACGCGGCTAGAGAGTCCGGAGTTTGTTTTGCAAAATATGGGATAAATCGATCTTTTATAGCCAATGCGCGGCGGCATCTATGGAACGACTTACTGGCGTTGGCCTTCTTTTTTATGGGCATCCAGGTCTGCCCTTTCAATCTATAAATAAAGCTCATTCTAGTCAACTCTGGTAATGATGGGCTTTTTCCAAGAGCGAATTATCACCCAGGGATACCCGTCATCGACAGATCCCCTCATCATGGACAAGGTCAAATTTCCTAGCTAATATTTTACGCCCGTGTATTTTAGTTTGGCGACGCGCAATTCCTCGTCTTTTGCAATCGAATTATCGCGCTCGTCATCGTGTTTGTTGTGCTTGGATATAATTGGTCGAGGTATGTTGATGCTTCCAAAATAATATCTGCTAGCCTGCCCTCTCCTCTTCCTCAACAATCTCTGCTAGCCTGCCCTCTCCTCTTCCTCAACAATCGCTGCTAGCCTGCCTTCTCCTCTTCCTCAACAATCTCTGCTAGCCTGCCCTCTCCTCTTCCTCAACAATCTCTGCTAGCCTGCCCTCTCCTCTTCCTCAACAATCTCTGCTAGTCTGCCCTCTCCTCTTCCTCAACAATCTCTGCTAGCCTGCCCTCTCCTCTTCCTCAACAATCTCTGCTAGCCTGCCTTCTCCTCTTTTTTTGACTTTTCAAAGAAATCTTTTTTCCAGGCAACCACCCCATGTCCCTCCATTCTATCAACACGCCTGGACGTCATTCTCAAACACCATCTCGTCGTGGTGCCAATATGAGGCCCTCAAATACGTCTCTTTCCCCACACAGGTGAGATAGATTAATTTGATTATTTTTATCATTTTTAGACAATTTGCAAGGCTTCTAAAGTTGTGGCGACGATGGTGATGGGCACCATTGTACGAGGACAGCGGTTTGTAATTTTTTTTTGAACGAACGAATATTTTTTAATGCGAATGAACCAAAATTTGACTTTTAGCATTTTTCTAAACTTACTTGTAAAACCTCCCGTTATAATAGTTTTTTTCAAGGTATTCGTGTGCCGAGTATCTCTGCGGTGCCTTCATCGCCGCCGGAGCCTCAGTCTTCCTGCTAGCCAGTAGCAGCGCGGGCATCGGCGAGACGACGACCACCGTCTCGGGGATGATCCTGATGTTCGGGTACCTCGTCTTCGACGCGTTCACCCTCAATTGGCAAAAGAAGCTCTTCGACGTCAAGCCAAAAGTCAGCAAATACCAGGTCGGCTGGCGGAGGCCTTTGAGGAATCGTTGTCCCATTTCAGATGATGTTCGGTGTGAACGTCTTCTCGGCGGTGTTGTGCGCCGTGTCGCTGGCCGAGCAGGGAACCCTCTTCACGTCGATGGAGTTTGCGACGACGCATCGCGGGTTTATCAGGTTTATTAATCGTTTTTTGGGGTTTTATAGTTTGTAAATCGCCTGAATTTTGATGTCGTAATCGGTTCGGTTCTTTCGCATTATCGCGGGGGAGAACTTTTTTATGAGTTTTAGAAAGGCCTAGCAACTTAATAGGAAGTATTTTAATAGGATTTTAGGTAAAATATAATTATATTTAAACTTGAAAAGCTAATTAAGTTTGAAAAATTTCAAAAATCGAATTTTGGTCAAAAACGTCCATTTATGGTCAAAATAACCGTTTTTTCCTTTTTTAACGAAAATTCATAAAGTTTTTACGTTTGGGTATAGTGAAATATCGTTTAGAAACCCTTCCGCTATTTATATTCGAAAACTCGATCTTAAGGAAAAAATTAACTTAATATATATTTTTCTTGCAGGGACGTCTTCCTACTGTCCCTCTCCGGGGCGACCGGCCAGCTGTTCATCTACTCGACCATCGAACGCTTCGGCCCCATTGTATTTTCTGTAATTATGACGATAAGACAGGTACGCTTCCATAATCCTTGCAACGCAATGAATTCAGATGCTGTCCATCTTGCTCTCATCTTTCTACTACGGCCATCCGATGTCGGCGTGGGCATTTGTCGGCTTCTTCCTCGTCTTCGGCGCCATGTTCTCCGATATTTATCGAAGGTGGGCTAGCCGAGAACCTTCAGGAAGATTTGATTTTTAGGTATTCTCGACAACAAATCGCGCCGGCCAAAGGCGGCAAGCATCAGGGTTAACTCCAAGAGGGTCATTTAGTGGTATTCTGGCTAGGAACACATTTATACCATTTCCAGTTTGTTACTTTTGAAATTCGTGATATTCGAGATTAACGCATATTGAGAACAAAACGGGCCTCTTCCCCTTCCCTCGCATACCTTATAAGATTCTCAACTGTGATTGCTTTCTTCCCCCCACACTTTGCCCATTGATTCATTTATCAAGATCACCTGTTCGCTGTGATTTGCGTGTGAATTTTGTTCCATTTTTGACGTTGTGAATTGAAGGGTTGTTTATTTACTTTCCACACATCGAAATGTGGAATAAGGCACTTTCACTCTCTTTTCGAGCGATCTTTGGCCGCTAAATAAAGTTTTATTTCGACAAAACGTCGATTTCCAGATTCGCAAAACGAGACCGCCACGTTCGTGTTTTCAGCCTTGAAAGAGAGTTCCTGCTTTTGCTGTGAAGTTCACCTGGACCTAGACCAGCTAGGTATTTACACTTGGTATCATGCATGAAATATTTATTTCTTCACTGGGCCTCCAAATATCCAACAATCAATTTACAACAACCGTACCAAATGCAATCAATGGGTAAATAGGGCTATGCAGCCAGTCGCTGATAAAGGTCTAGTTCAGCGTCGCTCAGCTTGTTGAATTTCTTCGTGAGCTTCTTGAGACGTTTCTCAGGTTCCAAATCGATATACCTAAACAAAAGATGGATGCGGAAAAGAAGACGACGCCTACAGGTCGCGAGAGCCATGGCAAAAGGCGGCGAATGGCGTCTCAAACAGTGGCTTTGGCTTCGGGGATGACTTTTTCTTCACAGGGGTGCCCTAGAAAACAAGATGCATTGGCATACAAAATCTACTAGCACCTTTGGTTCTTCCTTTTTGACGGCCTTTTCGTATTGTGACAAAGTCTTCTGGATGAATTCGAGTTGTTCCTTGCTGAGGTCGTGGTGAAGACGACGGAACTCCTTCAATTCTTCGACGTAGCTGAATGAAAGTGATTATCGATAAGGTTTATTAGGAAATACTTTAAAGTGGCAGCAAGTACTTCCGACGTTGCGGCATCCCGGCCTACGGAATCGATATTCATTGCCGCAATAGTCTCCTACAAGACTAAATCCTTCCGAATAGAAGCGCAAACTCACATTCATTCCTGTGAGGAAGCCGAGCTTGATCCCATTGTTCTTCGCATACGTGCGTACCAGATTCAGCGGGCGTTTTGGCCAATCGGGATACTGGCGAACAGTGTCACCCCTAAAAGTGTACAACCATCGAGAAATAGCAAATACCTTTGCATGTAATTATGAAGGACGTCGCAACATTGTCCGATCGACAGGTTAGAGTGCCGAAGAGCAATACGTAAGTAGTGATCCATGCATTTGCCCCATTTTCTAGGCAATTTGTAATGGCCAGCAAAATAAAAAAAGTTACTCCGGATCGTCGATTCCCTTTTGTGTCTTGAAATATTCTGCGGCAACCTTCTTGAAGCCTTTGGCCGAGTGTGCACCCTTCTTCGTCGACGGGACGTAATCGATCATCGGCTGTAAAAAGAAACATGTAAAACGGTGAATGCGGTACCTGCAAATGCTGCTGAAGGTAAGAGATTGGCACCAAGTCCCCATCAGAGTAGGTTGGTCCATTTTCCAAATCCGCTTGGCCTTCACTGCCAGCCTCCCCCTCATCCGAATGCTCCTCTTTGATCTTCTAAATTCAGACATGGCGTAATGGACCTAAAGACAAACCTTGGAAGCAGGAGATGGAAAGCTCTCTTCAATCTTCCGGCTCATTTTCGGGCTCAAGGTCGAAGACATCCTGCAAAGAACATTTAGACTCGTAAAAATCAAACTAAAAATAAAAACCAAATAAAGTAAAAACTAAAAATAAAATAACGCTGCAAATAAAAAAAGCTTCTTACCGTCGATCGGAGCCGCCGAAAAATGGAAAGCACGCAAAGCGGCCCGTTACGGTAATCCATGGCACTACTCAGGATACGAACGGAAATTGTAGCCGCTCGGAAATGAAAATAACTAAAAATAAAAAATAAAAAACCAAAAATTGCTCTTTCTCAAAAACAAAGTATAGCCAATTTCAAGTTTTTTAGTATCTTTCCTCCAATTTAATTTTCTTCCCCTTTCCAAGCCCTAAAATGGTTAATGTTTGCTTCGCCATTGTAACGGCATGCTTCTTGTTTCTAAAACTTTCCCGAATTCAAAACACAATTTCCCCCCTTTCATTGATACCCCGGTCGATCTCGACTTTTCCCCCGGCCCCAATTTCCCGATATTTTCGCCAGAACGCGGCCGGCGATTTTCATTGCCGGCGAGGGGGGGGCCAATTTCCGGCGGATGGGCGCGTCGGCTGCCCCCCGAGATATGGCCATATTTGCCGCGGCCAGATTTCCCAAATCTTGCCAAAGTTCGGCACCAAATTTCTTCAGGCCATTTGAACAACCTGGAATGCGCACGTTTCTGCAGTGACACGACGGCGTCGGCAACAAGGACGGCTGAATGTACAGTAAGTTGCTGGTGGTTTTTGTTTCCAGATTTTCAGGCAATTTCAAGCGCGAATTCTCGAACCCGGTGGCCCCGGAGACGTCGTCGAGCGAGGCGGGCGAGGGTCGGAAGCTCGTCGATGAGGAGAAACAACCCACAGGAGAGCTTCATGTAAGTGTTTTTGTGTTTCTACGATTACCGGTTCTTTCACCGGTGGGGCATCGAACTTTTTATGTTTAGGAATGTCTAGTAACTTTATAGGAAGCGTTATAATGGGGTTTAGAAAAAAATAATTATGTATCAATTAGAAAAACTCGCTAAAATTCTCAAAAGGTTTTGAAACAGGCGAAATTTTCGTCAAAACTCGGCCATTTTTGGTCGAAAAATCTATGTTTTCACCTTTTTGAAAATCGATGTTAACGATTTTGCAAAGTTTTCACGCTTAGGAATAGTAAGAAACCATTTCGTAACGCTTCCCTCCTCTCGTAAATCCTCAGACAAGCCCCCCGCCCCGATAATGCGAAAGAACCCGGTTACCGATGACTATTCGCTTCCGCGAGGATATTGGAGATTTTCTAGCATGTCCCGTCTCAAATAATCTCTGCTAGTAACCATTTCCTCCTGCCAATCGACATTAGCTTAGCAAACAGCTAGTCGGATCGATTTTCCGGAAATTTCAGGAGACAAAGGCGCAGACGACGACCGCTTCAGAAGTGTCCGTCGAGAAAGGCCGGCAAAAAGGGGTGTGGCGAAACCGGAAAGCCAAGTGAGTGGAAGGCTTCTAAGATCCTTTGAAGAGGAATACGGTAACGAAATCGAAAACGGACTGTTAGTAAGCTATCTAAAAACCGTTAAAAATTCGAAATTTTTTGTCCAAAACCGTCATTTTTCGAGCTTCGGGTTCATTTTTCGGTTGAGAAATCTACACTTTTTTGAATTTTTGAATAACAATTGATAAAGTTTTGACGTTTCAGGATTGTAAAAAACAGTTTCGAAAGATTTTCGCTTTTCATATTTATAAAAATTGGATCCGAAGCTTGCAGAACTTTGCAAATTTTGATAAAACAATGTAAAAATCTGGATTTTTCGGCTAGATTTTGTATACCGCTAATAATTACATCCAGGTTATATTTTACTAAAATATACTAATAACTGCCAATATTTAAATGCAGCTCCTTTGAGGGGGTAACGATTTATTCGAGTGGTGTGTGTGTGCATTTGGCGGCTTTTTCGGGGGAGGGGAGGGGGGAGGGGGGCAGGAGAAGATTCGAGTACACAACGGGAATAGAACGGGGGGCACGCATTTAATCACAAAACTATGTGCACAAAAAATGTATTCGCAACTTTTAACATCGGAGAGCAGGTTGGCGGGCGGGCGGGCGGGCGGCTTCATTTGGCTTGGCTTGGCTTGGCGGCTGGCTCACTTCTTGACGCTTTTCTTGCTTTTCGGCTTGTCGCCTTCTGAAAAGAGGGTACTGGCCTGTTAGCGGGGAGGGGGGGCTAATTTTCCCAGTAATTCTTACTGCCTTCTAATAACGAAATATAAATTATTTTATAGCATTTTCCATATTTTTTTTAGATCTTTCAACTATTTTTAAAAATTTGGAAAAGTCGACATTTTGGAATTTTTGCTCAAAAATTTAAGAAAAATGACCAAAAAGGGAAGATTTTCGAACTTTCAAAATGTTTCAAAAAATATTTTTCTAACTTTCTGGCATATTGACAACGTTAAGAACGTTAAGAAACGCATAATTTTTGCTAAATTACCCTTTTTGGATGTTCCTTCAGCCTTGGACTTCTTGGCGCTCTTCCGCTGGCTCTCCTCCTTCTTCTTGTCCTTCTCCTTACTGGACGCCGTCTCGCGTTTCGACTTTCCTCCCGGGGACTTTCCCTGAAATTCGGTCGAATGTGGAGCTTTTGCATTATCGGGGGCGGGGGGGCGGGCTTCAAGCGGAAGATTTCGGGGCTTCTCTCTTAGCGAGGGGAGGGTTAACTTTAGGTGTTTTTGCGAATGTTTGATTGCTAGAAAATTATAAAAATTTTTTATTGGTATAATTCGAAAATTTTGACCTTTATCTGAACTGTTTTAGACGATTTTGATTTGAAATTTTTGTGATATTTTTATGAGCTTTTTCTCTTAAAAAAAAACTGTCTAAAATGCTAGAAAAATGGCCTATATTTTGTTGTAGGACTTTGCAAGATTACTAGGAAAAATTTGGTTCCCCTGCTACACCCCCGGCCCCCCCGCTAATAGTCCAGTACCGAAACTTAGGCTACGGTTTACTTTACCCCCCAGCCGGAAGTTTTTGGCTATAACTTTTTTATTTTACATTATTGTAGGCTCAAATTAAAACTCTTAGTATATTTTTCGACGCTCTATCGAATGGCGTTGCGAAAATCCCGAAAAAATAAGCGAAAATACCGACACTTGTGGGACCCTTCGGCTGTGGGGGGAAAGTAAACTCTTACCGAAACTTACATAGAGACGCCAACCCCCCCGCCCCCCACCGATAATACACAAGAACCCAATAGTTTAAAGGGATCGTGACGGTAGAGAGAGAGAGAGAGAGAGAGAGCGAGGGAGCGAGAGAGAGAGAGACAGAGCACCTTTTCTGAATTCTTGTCGGGTTCCTTTTCCTCCTTCTTTGGCGGCTCTTCTGCCTTTTTCTCTTCCTTCTTGCTGTCGTCGCCGCCCTCCTTCTTGTCGGCGGCTTTCTTCTTCTTCTCCTCTTCCTCCTTGGCCTTCTCCTCGGCCTCCTTTTGCTCCTTCTCGGCTTCCGCATTCTAGGATGCGCCCTTTGCTACCGTAACCCAAAATAAAATACCGGATCCGTGGGGAAACTGTCGGTGACGAAGGACACCACCGGATTCTCCACCATATTCGGGTTGTCTTTGGGAGGTGCCTGGAAATCGGTACTTTTGCATTAGCGGGGGGGGGGATTAGTTATTTTGTATAGGTTTAAAAATACGATGAATGTAATAGTAAATACGTTAGACTAGGCTTACGCCTAGGGTTAGTTGGCTTGGGCTTATGCTTAGCTTAGGCTTAGGCTTAATAGTGTCTTTAGTAAAATTGAATGATCTTCAATATCGAACAACATGAATAGATCTTGCTCGAAAACCCCATTGAGCCTGACCTCGGGCGGCTTCTGCTCCTCCTCCTTCTTCTCGGGCTCGGCGTCGGCCTTCTTCTCCTCCTTCTTCTCAGCCTCCTTCTTCTCGGGCTCCTTCTTCTCCTCCTCTTTCTTCTCCTCCTCCTTTTTCTCCTCCTTCTTCTCCTCTTCTTTCTTCTCTTCCTCCTTTTTCTCCTCCTCCTTTTTCTCTTCCTCCTTCTTCTCGGGCGGTGGGCCGGGGGCGGGGGCCATTTTGCCTGTAAGTTGGTTTTAAAGGTGCTGGGACAGCTGGGATTTTTCATATGCTAATTTTGACTTTCTAGTTCCTTTAAAAGGCGTTTTAGAGCTCTAAAAATGTTGAAACTCCTCTCACTTTGCCCAAAAACGACCGCTTTCTTGACGGTGGTCGTCTTCGGCGGCGGCGGGGGCTAAAGTCGGTGATCTTAAAGGCCACTGAGCACGACTACCTTCTTCTTGGCGCATCCGAGCAGCGGGATGAGGAGCACGAGCCCGAGCAGCGCCCACATTTTGCAGCGGTCGCCGGGTAGAAATGAGATTCTCACTCCACGCCGGCGAATCCGGAATGTGGTTATGCAAATTTTGGATATAAATTGGATTCCAAATTTTTGGATCTTTCGCATTATCGGGGGGGTAATTTTTTCCGCTTGAACCAGTTGTTAAGTGTAAATACAGGGGGGTTTGAGAGAGGTTTACAGTCTTTTATTGCACTTTTAAATGTCAAAACTTTTTTTACGAAAATACAAAAAAAAGAATAGATTTCTGTCTATTTTAATTATGTGTTTTAACTTGTCGAAAATTGTTTTGTCGATATTTCATTTTGTGGAAATATCACTTTCTCGAAATTTCATTTTATCGAAATCTCAGTGCTTTTCGCTTCTATTATTGATCTCAATTTCGCAAATTTTTTTCAGCGCATTAAAATTTCGAAAAAATTGTAGCAAATTCATAAAAGCAATGATTTTATTTTTATTTAACTAGCAATTTTAAATGCCACTTCCAGAGCGATCTCCTCGACGGTCCGCCTATCCGTCTCGCGCCTCCGTATCCTCTTCATCGCGCTGATCATCGTCGGCGGCGTGGCCACGGCCACCGTTGTCTGCGTCATCGCCGGAATAGTGTTATATTTGATGCGCATTATATAAATAAATCTAACACTGATTCTATGTTACAATCTAAAATATGTCGACTGATTTCAGCACCGCAGATTTCTGAATTTCCGTTTTTAAAGTTGTCGAAAGTTAGTTTTCTTTCTCAATTTTGCCAATATAAATCGCAGAGGTGTTTCTAAACTTTTTTTTGCTATACTTAAACGTACAAATGTTACAAATTTTGCTTCGAAAATACGAAAATGTAAAATTTTCGAACAACAATCGCCGATTTTTTACCAAAATTTCGTTTTGTAAAGTTTTTGATAGTTTTTCCGCTTAAATTAGTTAAATTTTGATTAAAACACTATTAAAATACTTATGATTAGATTATTTTGGGAAATTCGTGACTGTGTCAAAATTAGATTAAAACGTCCCAAAAAAATGGTCAAAAGTGTATTTTCAAAAATGTTTAAAATATTTTTTGTATCTTTCTAAAATAAAAAAACTACCAAAAAAAAACATTATAAAAATATACTATTTATTGTTAACAGGTAAATTTCATAACGTCGAAATTCAGAATGCCGAATTTTTGCCTAGAACACGGTTGAATAAATCATTCATATATATATTTCGGGGTTTTTTTTGGGGAAAATTAGCTGATTTAAATTTCGACATTCTGAAATTTCGACAGTATGAAATTTCGATATTAAGATTTTCGACATTCTGAATTTCGCAATTATGAAATTTCGAATTGTAGATTTGGACAGTTTGAAAGCAACCCACCAAGCTGAGTGGGATCGAGGTTAAACCATGGGCTTTGTCCCCTCCCGCGCTGCCGCTTCAACGATCGTCCCGGGCCACACACGTTGACAGCCGGGGGCCAATGGCCCAATTTAGCCCCTCTACCCGCGCTGCCAAAGAGACAATATGCCCGTTTATGGGTGTCCCTCGTTGTGTTGCGCGAGACCACCCACGAGGCTACGCTTAATTACCCTTACCTCGCCCCCGGTTTGACAGTTTTTTTTACTGCGAACCGTCCCGCCCTCAGGGGCCACCCACAAAGCCATATGTCATCCCGGGGAAACGGGTAGATCCGTTTATCCAGGAAACTGGACTAATCGCTGCGTTTTGCGCTCTAGAATTACACTATAATCGTCTGGTATTAACTACCGCCAAGTTACTGCCAATTTTCCGACTAATGGATGAAGGTAAGAAGTTTGTTCTGGCTTTTTACGACCGGCAAAATTACGTTTAAAATCAAGATTTTCGAAGCAAATCAGCCGATTAAAACGCCGGCTCTTTCGCGTTATCGGGGGGCAACTTTTTCTTAGTCAAATTTTTCTATATAAATCCTGGAAGTGTTTCTAGATGGTTCTTTACTGCTCCTCAACGCGAAAACTTTACAAAATGTTATTAAAAATATATAAAACGTCGCTTTGTCGTCCTATCCATTTCAGGGCCAAGCCAAGAAAAAGGCTTAGTGCAGTTTACCGCCCCCCCCCTCCCCAACCGATCCCCACCTACCGTATCTCGGCTCCCTGTTCATCTACAGGCGTGTAAAGTAATATTCGCCAGAAGAAGACGAACGTTTTGGTATACTTTACACACCTGTAGAGTGCCGGCCGGCGGGGGGGGGGGGAGGTAAACTTCACTCTAACCAAGACAAAAACCTAAATCTTTCAGCGCGAATCCTCGATCTCGTCGCTACCGAGCTGCGTCATATTTGCGACAAGTTTGATCGAGAATTCTGGGGTCGCCAGAAGCGAACACGTACCTATAACCCCTATGACCCAACATTGTACCTTTCTTTTTGGAAATACATCTATGCGCTATTTTGCGGCCCGGATTCGCTACATAATTTGATATAACGAAGCCCTAGCCCTCCGACGACCAGTGCCATTGTCTTACCCGGTATATAAAGCAATTTTACCGATCAATATTTTGCGATTATAAACCTGAAACGTTGATAAAGTTTTCAAATTTTGGCCTCGAGTAATAAGCTCGCATGTACGATTGTCGAAAGGCCAGGGAAAGAGCCTGCGCATTGGAGCGACGCGTAGTTGAAAACTGGCTGCGACGCCGATTTCCGAAAAAGTATTATCCTTTCGGAACCCGATGTCGGAACAGGTAGTTATAAAATCTCTTAAATTCGTTGTTGCTTCGTGTATTATTCGAAATTCTAGTAAAATTGAAGTTTTTAGGACCGCCGCGAGTACCAGGCCCTCGTCGATGCCCTGCGCGAGCAAACGGCCAAGGTCAACGAGTGGAAGGCGGCGAATACGTTAGTTTTAGCACATTTCTCGGTTTGCTTGCTTGTTCGCCCTTCTAAAAACAGTCTCTAGTTGCTTTATTCCCTCTCTGTTTTCTCTCTACATTACTACGCTCGGTTCTATTGGAAAATCGATAGATTTCGAACATTTTTACGTTTACTTGAGAGCTTGTTGTTGCAGTTAAAGTATTTTTTGAGACAACATTGTTAAAACGGTTCCTAGTGCATCTCTGGACTGATAAGGGATTCTTTCGCATTGTCGGGATGTGATAAAATTTTTTCCTAGGATTTTTTTCAAATACAAATAGCGAAACCGGTTTGTTTTTGCTATTCCTAAATGTAAAAGCTTTATAAAATAGGAAAATAACGTTTTTCGATCAAAATTTCGCATTTCTGAAAAGTGTTAGTTTTTTAGATAGGTTTGCTATTTGAAAGATGGTTGTATTTTCCTAAAAACGTTATAATAATACTTCATATTTGGTTACTAGGCATTTCTAGACTTGTACAAAAAATCGCGCGCTCTAATTGCTTCCAATTTCAGGAGACAAGCCGGCACCCAGGCCTACAATGATTACGTGCAGAATGTGACCAACTGGGAGCGCGGGGTGCGTGGATTTATCGGTTTCGAAAATGATTTTTAGATTCGCGAGAAAATCGCCGTGCTAGCCGCCAAGATTGGGCTCAATGCGCCGGCGGCCGGGCCCGCGGGACCCGAATCGATTCTTGGTATGGAGGTTTTAAAAATTCGAATATGTTCATTTTTCAGGCGATCTTCTCGGCCGCGTCGACGAGATCCAGTTCATCATGGCGGTGATGCGGCTGGCGAATCAGGACAAGACATTTCTCCACTCCATGCTTTCCGCTTATAAACGACTGGATGGTCAGTAGGGTTTTTTAACGTTTTTGGGACTAAAATGTGCCCAAAAAGGGCACATTTGAGGAACTTGAGCATCAAATTCCCGGCGGCAGTGCTTTTTATATTGGTTGTTTTCTGAAAATGTTAATGGGATTCATTCGCATTATCGGGGCGTGCGGTAAAAGTTTACAAATTTTTGTTAGAAATAGAAAACATAGCTTTTTCGACCAAAAATGGCCGTTTTTGACCAAATTTGCGACTTTTGAAAATCTGAAAACGTTTTTAGATTGATTTCTGATTCAAATATAGTTTTATTTTCCTAAAAAAAGATTTAAGAAGAGTTTAAATTTTAAAATGAAGAGTTAGGATTTCAAAAAACCTAGATCTGTAACGAAAAACAGGCGGTTTTTATCAATTTTGGAAAAGACCTAAATTTTGTAATTTAAAATTTTTGGCACATAACTTTAATTTTGCAATTTTAACTTTACAGGTGGCGGCGCGATGAGCTACGGTTCCCCAGCACCCGTCGCCTTACACTACGCCATTCCCCAGCCCGGTAAGTTTTGATTTGGTTTTACGTATGTATGTCATTTCCAGGCGCCTCCGGACTAGCATTCGCCCCGCCAAGCGTCCCCGCCTCATTTCTGCCCGCACCGAGCGCCCCGCCAGCCAAACCGCCTACGGTATCTTTTCCACTCTTTTCACACACTTGCTTTTGGTTGTTCAGTATACTGGCGGGGAGAATGTTGAGATTTGGTAGAGCCGGCAGCCCCCCTCACTGACTGTTTTTATGCCCAAAACATGGTGAGTAGCTTTTTTTGGAGAATTTAACGATAAAAATTAATATGAAAGTTAGATTTTTAGAGGCTGCCGGTTTATTTTGATTTTTTGATCGTAGAGTAACTAGCCGAGATTTTTAGGGAATTTAGAAGTTAGCGGAAGTTTTAATTTTTTGAAGGCTAGGCGGCTCCATTTTATCTTTTAGTTTTATCTGTGGTTTGTGTAGTGATTTTTAGGGGTTTGATAGGTTAGTCAAAATAAATCTTGTAATTTTTACGGGTTCTTTTGTAGTAGGGTAGGCTAGCAAAGATTTTTAGGGAATTTGGGAGTTATTAGAAAAATTACTTTTTAAATTATTGCGATTTTTTTTGATCGTAGGGTAACGAGCCGAGTTTTCTAGGGAATTTAGTAGGTATTGGAAATTGCTTTTAATTTTTTTGTTGTTCTGTCGTTCATGGGGTGACCAACCGCGATTTTTAGGAAATCTAAAAGTTAACGAAAAATTTTACAGGCCCAAATTAATCACTTTTTTGCAGCTAATCTCTCAAAGCGTCTCCGGGTCGTCGTCCCGCTACCGAGCCCCATCGCCCGTCTCAGACTACAAGTCCCTCAATCTCCCGTTTCAAGACTTTAGCGTCAATTAAATTTTTGTGTGCTTCGATTAATGTTCTCTCTTTCTTTCGCTCTTTCAATGTTGAAATGCCCCCAGCCATTCGACGGGTCCTCTCGATTGCGATCTTTCTCTTTATTCGGTGTTGAATAAATGATAGCATTATCATGGCTCGGAGCTGATTTTTGACATTCCCAATTGCATAGTATCGAGTTTAGGAGCAGGAACTTTTTAGGGCAGAAGACTTGGCACGATGATCTTTGCTATGCTAACCTGGCTACTTTTCTGGCTAGATTCCCCCAGAATCTCTGCTAGCATACCCGAAAACCATGCTGTCTCGCGCTAACCATGCGTTTCCGCTTATCATTTTTGTCGTACGCGCGGTGGGCGGCCGACTCGCTGATATAGCGTTGTATTTTGAACTTGCCCTGTCTATTTGAGCTACCGGGGTTTTGACTGTTCCTGAGCGAATTTTTTTGTTTTCTTTATTCGTAAAATCCGCCCAAGATTTGATTTTTTGTGGCAGCAACATGATTAATTTTGTTCCAATTTTTTCGATTTTCATAATATAAATAAAGGAAGTGTTTTTCCGATTACTAAGCGGAAAAACTTGGGAAAATGGCTTGAAAAAAAATAAAAAAAGCCGGATTTCCGACCAAAAATGGCCGATTTTCAATAGTGATTTCATTAAATTTTTTTTTATAGTTTTTTGTATGTTTTCCCAATGAAAACATGGTTAAATTTTACTAATGCAAATACCTTTTGTTCAGCCCATTTACGGCGTTAATTACACCTTGTCTGCTGCGCCTTTTGAGCCGGCCTTCTCGGGACCAGAGTACGGACAATGTTCGTTCTTTTCGTTCCCCTAGTGACGTGATCCGGGGGGTCGCGGCGCCCGGCCATTTTTGGCGAATTCTGCAGCATAGATGGCCTTCAATTGTGGCCGAGACCTTTTTCCAATTTTTGCACAGTTTCCGCGTTAAAGATTCGGTACTAGACTGTTAGCAGGGGGAATTTGAAAAGGAAAATTTTGACTTTTCAAGTCGGTTTTCATAAATTTTAACCAACAAGCCACAATTTCCCCAAATTTTGTGAATTTTATTATTTTAAATACTGTGTAAAATTCTATAAAATGGCTTATATTTTGTTATAGGCTTTACAGGATTACAGGGAAAAATTAGTCCCCACCCTGCTAATAGTTCAGTACCAATTTTAATGTTTGCACCACGTTTCTTATCGTTTAATTCTGATAATTTTTAGTGGAAATGATGCCGTCATTACTCCAATGGATCTGGGATCAGCAGCACCTACAAGATACGCTCGATATTTCGGCCTGGGTGATGATTGCCGCGGGTATCGTCACATGCACGGCCCTACAGCTAGGGATCACCGCCGGATATGGACGGTATGCCGTCGAGTCATCGGTATGTTCAAAAATATTCCAAATATCGGTCTCTAAATTGCAGTAACCTAGATTTTCGACGAAAATTTCGTATTTTTTGGACATTTTTAAATCTGGACTTTGTACTTTCGACCAGGGTTGGTCATTTTCGGATCGGACTGGATCCGGATCTGGATCTGGATCGGATCCGGATCCGGATCCGCCGTAGGATCCGGATCCGGATCCAGATCCAGGGCGGATCCGATCCGATCCGGATCCAAGGAAATGGATCATGCAACCGAGTTAAGTGCTAATTCTTAGATGCAAAGATCAGTTCTGCCCAGGGACGTAGCGTAATACCGGCCCCGGGGGCCCGGCCCCCCGAAATCGGCCGGGGCCCGAAAATTTCATAAGGGGGGACCCTTATGATTTTTATTTTCTCAAAAATTTTGCTGCCTGCGGCGCTATTTTTTCACGTTTTTACTGCTATTTGTAGAGCTATATTGCCTTTTTTCCAAAATTTTTCGCCTGCGGCGCTGTTTTCTCGTTAATTTTTTAAGTTTTTCCAAAAAAAATTTTTCGGGGCCCCCGAAATTTTTTTCTGGCTACGCCCCTGGTTCTGCCTCTGGGCTATGTATTTTTGCGATTAACATGACCGAATCAGCATCAGAATCGAGAATAATACTTCCGGTCCCTTTTTTCCTCGGATCCGCATTGGATCCGGATCCGAGCGGATCCGGATCTGGATCTGGATCCGGATCCGACTGCGGATCCGATCCGGATCCGGATCCAGATCCGATCCGGATCCTTACCGATCCGGGTCCATCGGTGAACAACCCTGCTTTCGACTCAAAAAAAAATATTAAAGTTCTTGCTACTACGTTACTAGGCATCTTTCGGCATCCCAATTTCCCATTTTCAGCTTTCAATCCCTGGGCGATGGGCATGGTTCCTACAAGAAGCCCCCTCCTTCTTCATCAGCGCCTACTTTCTATTCAGCTGCCAAACGACGACGAGCCGCTTCATCCTGGCCCTCTTTGTTGGCCACTATTTTGTGAGGTGTCTCATTTAATTTTCATTAACACTATACTCTTCCCCATTCCAGGACATTCCTCTTCCCGCTGTGGCTCAAATCGTCGAAGCCGACGCCGTTCTACATTTTCATGTCGGCGTTTTGTTTCTGCGCCTGGAATGGGTAGTGATTTAAAAAATGTATAATTTTTCGTTTCCAGCTTCATGCAAGGCGCCTACCACGCGCGGGTCATCGACTACGAGGCAAATCACCTCTTCAAGCCGGTCAGCCTGGCGGGCGTCGCCCTGTTCTTCGTCGGATTCGCCATCAACCAACACTCCGATCACATTTTGAGGAATCTCCGGCAGCCCGGCGAGACGGCTTACAAGATTCCCAGAGGTAGCACCATTTTATGACGTAAGCAGCTAAAGATCGATAGGAAATCGATACAGCGATAAAAGGAAATTTACAAATCCTCCATTCTCAGGCGGCCTTTTCGACTACGTCTCAGGCGCAAACTATTTTGGTGAAATCGTCGAATGGTGCGGTTTCGCGCTGGCAAGTGGGACATTGCCCGCCTACGCATTCGCCCTGTTCACAGCCGCCAACATTGGGCCGAGGGCGCTGCAGCATCACAGGTGAAAGCGAGATATCTGCCTGCGCATCCCAAATATTTTTAGATGGTACTTGCAGAAGTTTGACAACTACCCAAAAGAACGAGCCGCCATCATTCCGTTCTTGCTTTGACGAATGGAATAAACTCCCAATTTTCACTTGATGATACAGAGAAAAAACCTAATTTAGAAATTACCGTAACTCAGGGATCCCGGAATAGGAAGATAGGCGCTACAAGCTCCGAGCAGCTCAAATAAATCAACCATAAACTTTTTTACCGTATTCTGCGGCAGTAAGCCATTCCTAAATTACCGTAATTCGTGAAATTCCATAGTAGTAAGGAAAGTCACGTATCAGGGAAGCAGCGATCAAAAGTAAACTCAAAACGGCTAAAATTCACAAGCCCGGGGATGAAAATTTGACACTCATCCACAACCAGGCAAGTTCAAAAATCCTGAAGACCCACGACAACCTTGCCACTACAACTTGGATCATGCAGGAAATATTTATTTATTTACGGAGTCTGTCGAGTATCCAACAATTAATCAATTTGCAACAACGTGTAAATAATGCAATTAACTGGTCAATCGAGTTATTCGGCTAGTCGCTGATAAACTTCCAGCTCCGCATCGCCCAGCTTCTTGAATTTCTTCGATAGCTTCTTGATGCGCTTCTCAGCATCCAACTCGAGATACCTCAAGGAAAGGTGAATGAGGAAAAGAGGGCACTTACTGTTCGCGATAACCATGGCAAAAGGCGGCGAATGGCGTCTCAAACAGTGGCTTAGGCTTCGGGGATGACTTTTTCTTCACCGGTGTGACCTAAAAAGGATGCATTCCCCTAAGAACTTGAAAAGCACCTTTGGTCCCTCCGCTTTGTCGGCCTTTTCGTATTTTGACAATGTCTTCTGGATGAATTCGACTTGTTCCTTGCTGAGGTCGTGGTGAAGACGACGGAACTCCTTCACGTCTTCGACGTACCTAAAAGAAAAGTAATTATTGAAGAAGAAAGTCAATAAATACTTCACTTTGGCGGCAAGTACTTCTGAATTTGCGGCATCGCGACCCGCCGAATCGTTATTCATGGCCGCAGTAGCCTCCTGAAACACCTAATACTTCAAAATGGCATCGCAAACCCACACTAAGAGACGCGCCGAAGCCGAACTTTATCCCATTGTTCTTCGCATATGTGCGCACAAGACTCAGCGGTAGCTTTGGCCAATCGGAATACTGGCGGACGGTGTCACCCCTAAAAACATTTAGTCATCGAAAAATAGAAATTACTTTTGCATGTAGTAATGAAGGACGTCGCAACAGTGACCGATCGATATGTTAGAGTGTCGAAGAGCAATGCGCAAGTAGTGATCCATGCATTTGCCCCATTTTCTAGACCATTCGTATTAGCCAACCAAATGAAAAAGTTACTCTGGATCGTCGATTCCCTTTTGTGTCTTGAAATATTCGGCAGCGACCTTCTTGAAGTGTTTGGCTGTGTGTGTTGCCTTCTTCGTCGTCTTGATGAATTCGAACATCGGCTGGAAAAGGGTAACTTCGCGCTTTCTTTTCCACTTCATTTTCAAAAATCACACTGTATTCAATACCTGCAAATGCTGCTGCAGGTAAGATATTGGTACCAAGTCCCCGTCGAATTCGGTTGGCCCATGGTCCGAATCGGCTTGACCCTGGCTGCCAGCGTCTCCGTCATCCGAATTCTCGTCTTTCAGCTTCTAAAATTAAAAATGACCAATAGAAAGTCAAAAGCAGACCTTGGAAGCAGGAGCTGGGAAGTAATCGTTAATCTTGCGGACCTTTTTCGGGCTCAAAGTCGAAGACATCCTGGAAAGAAGGGTATTTTCGGGGAGGCCGGGGGTAGTATAGAAAAAAGGGAAAGGAGAACAATTAACAGCAACGATAACCGTTGAAACCATCGAATCTGGCGATTTGTATAACGCGAGGAAAGTGAAGCAGCGCGCGGGGGTTTTTCACATAACCGAAGAACTTGAAATTACTTGAAGGCATCAATTAAAAACTATCAGGCCAACCAAAAATAAGATATTTTCCTGTATACTTTGAAAGATGCTGATCTAAAGAAAAAAGCATCCTAGCGGCAATCTGGCCGCCGTTTTGGTTTTGTGTACTGCAGCACTACGACATGTCGATCGAAAACTGCTGAAAAGACGAAAGAGCCTCCGAGCGGGGTTACGGTATTCCAAGGCGCTACAATGGACGCTGTGGTCCTGGAGCGCAAGACAAGGGTGCAGGCGAAAATTGTAGCTGATCGGAAACTCTGCGGCGGCAATTAAAAATCCAAAACACGTGCTTTTCCCAAAAGCGTTCTTTCAATTGCAAAACCTAACTTTTTTTGGCAAAAAGCGTCTCGTTAAAAAACGGGTTTCTCGGTTCGAAAAGGAGCTGTTAAAGCGGCAAAAAGCGTGTTTATGTTCGTGTACGGGTTTAACAATCGATTCGATGACAAGCTTTATTACACATTAAACCGGGGACAGCACGAATTTTCATTTTCTCTTTAATAGAACAGAAGAAATGGTGGTAGTGGTGGAGCGGGGCGGGGGTAGTAGAGTGGAGGTAGTCGAAATTAAGGCACACTTCCGGCTGGCCATGATCCGGGATGAGGGGGCAAGGGGAACATCAGTTGGCCACTTCTCGAGTCTCTGAAATCGTGGAAAATCGGGACGGATTGGAAAAAGCTCGATTAGCTAACCTAATTAGGGGTTTTTGGCGTTTTAGACCTCGTAATTTGTAAATTTTGAACTTTAGATGTCTAGAATTCCGAAATTTTGCGCGTGAAGAACTTCAATGCTGAAAAAAGCGCTATTGCTACACTACATGGCTTGGCGGGCGGGGGTCCCAGGTCGAGCACGAATCCGGTGCCGGCGTCAGCGGGGCGGGCAAAGTCTTCGGGTTTGGCCCCGGGCGGCAGGGTGGCCATCGTCTTCCCGCCCTCCAGCTCCATCGCGTTCACCTTGCCCGCGGCGCCCTCTGTAAGGTTTTTATAGTTTCAAAACGTTAAGTTGAAAACGTTAATAGTAAGCGTTTTTCGATGACCCACCACCGCCCTCCTCGTCCACCTTCGACATGGTGGTGTTGCCCGTGCTGGTGGTGGTGGTTGTCGTGGTTCCGCCGGCAGGTCTAAAGGGTTGTAAAGGTCAGTTTCCAAGGGTGAAAAGTCGGTTCTTTTTCAATCTGTGTTTTTCGGATTCCTAAACGGAAAAGGTTACAAAATTCTTCAAAGAAATGTCAAAAATACCGATTTTCGACCAAAACTGGGCGATTTTTGCCCAAAATTTCGACGTTTTGAAAAGTTTTTACTTCGGGGGTCCTAGGTCGAGGACAAAGTCGGTGCCGGCGCCCTCGGGGCGGGCAAAGTCTTCGGGTTTGGCGCCCGGGGGCAGCGTCGCGCAGTTCTGGCCCCCGTCCAGCTCCATAGCCTTCACCTTCGGCTCTGGAAATCGGGTTAAAATAGGTAAAAATATACCGAAAAATCTTCAGCCATAAAATCTACCATTGGCGGCAGGAGCAGCCGGAGCAGCCGGGGCGGCGGCAGGCTTTGGCGGTCCCAGATCGAGCACAAAATCGGTGCCGGCGCCCTCGGGGCGCTGGAAGTCGGATGCCTTCATCCCGGGGGGCAACGACGCCATGTCCTTTCCGCCCGGCTTCTCGAACTAAAAAAGATACGCTTTTAAGGCCGGAGATACCCCCACAGCCGGCACCGAAACCTTTGTATCTCCGCTCCCTGTTGGTCTACAGATTTGTAAAGTATATCAAAATGTTCGTCTCGGTCTGACGAGTATTTTGGTATATTTTACACACCTGTAGGATTACAAAGAGTTCAGATACAGTAGGTGAGGGGTTGCCTGCCGTGGCCCAGTGGTAAAGCTATGGCTTTTGAGGCGCAAGGTCCGGGTTCGATCCCGTCCGGGGTGGTACTGTTTTGCTTTAAGCTAGGAAAAGATTATTAGAAGTCGTCAAGCCGTTAAAAAGCCTGAAAAGCCTTTAGAGGAAAAGTAATGTTTTACGATTTTTTTTCTCGCGCTTGGCTCGCGATCTTTGATAAGAGGTTCTTTTGCATTATCGGGGGGGTTTCTAGGGTCCAATTTCTCTAATGTAAATAGAGGACGTCTTTTAAAAGTGTTTTCTACTATTCCTAGGCGTAAAAAATTTAATGAAAATTACAAAGAAATTAGCGATTTTCCGATGAAACGTTCAATTTTTTGTGAGTTTTTACTGTAATTCCACTTGAAACATGGTGAAATTTAGTGAAAACTGAAGTTATAGTGCCCATCCCCCCGATAATGCAAAAGATCCCGATTCGGGCCCGTCTTACCACAGGCTCCTTGGGCACATCCGGTGCACGAGGGGTGACAGTCATTCCGTCAGGCCCTCGCGGAACAACGGTCTGCCCATCCGGACCACGAGGCACCACCGTCTGTCCTTCTCGAACTTCCCGCGAGGCTTCGCCCTTATTCTTCGACCTCTTCTTGCCTCCTGGCGACTTCGGGAGCTTGTGATACTTGGTCCTGCCGCCGCTATTCTCGTTGCTGCTCCCCTTTCGATTGGCCGACGTCTTCTTCACCTTCAGATTCGCGATGCCCCCAGTCATGATTCCGGTCAGGTTGCCTGCAAAATGGGAGAAATGAAGCAGCTTGACTCCAGAGGGGTTTTGCCTTATCGGGGGGGCAATTTTTTAGGATCTAACTTTTGTAATATAAATAGTGAAGTGTTTTTAAACTGTTTTTTTGCTATTCCTAAACGTGGAAAAATTACAAAAATTTGTTGAAAAAGTACAAAAATATATCTTTTTTCCACCAAAATGGACCGATGTTTTACCAAAATGTAGATATGATACAAAAACTCGATAGTTTAAAAAAAGGTTTTTAATTTTTTTGAATGTTTAAAACCAATTAAAACCGACCAAAAAACGTGGTGGTCCCGCCGGGCACCTGGGGCACCGATTCTAAAAAGTGCTAATTTAAGGGAAAATAATTTGCCAAACTTTTCTTAGCGACGGGCGTCCGCTCGCCTCCTCCAGCGGCTGAGCGCCGGCTCGCATCGCTGCCCCCACTGCTGCTGCTCGTCGACTTCGAGCGGGAGCGCGACCGAGACCGGGTGGGGACGGCCTGAAAAATCAATTTTTTCTTTTTTTAATCAATTTTAAGTATTTATTTAGTAAAGTTAGTAAAAACGAGAAAAGAGCGAAGAAAAGAAGCAAAAAATCACGTCAAACCCACTTCTTCCATTGCGTCGACGCGTCGGGCCGGACGGGTAGATTCGAAATGAGCATCACCTCTGGATTTGGAGGGTTCCTGGAATCCGGAATTATGCAAATTACCGGAGTTTCGGCCCAATTTGCATGATTTTTTAGGGACGGTAATTTCCCTAGGTATTCTCGTATATCTTGAGGTTTTCTTGGGGTGGAAATATCTTTGGCCGTTCGCGGAAGCTGCTCCAGAAGCTCCAGCTCCAGCTCCTCCTCATCCTCATCCTCATCCTCCCGGCCCTCATCCACCACTCGACATGGAGCGTGTATTGGCAGGTAACAGGCAGTTGCTTGGAGCTTATGAGTTAGCGGTGGTTTGTCTCGCTCTCTCTCTTGAACTCTCGCTCTCTCTCACACCATTTCCTCTCTTTTTCAGGCGAAAAGTGGTACCACGGTCTGTTGCCCCGTGAGGACATCAAGATGATGTTGCGCAACAAGGGCGACTTCCTCGTCCGCACCACCGAGCCCGTCGCTGGCCAGCAGCGCGCCTTCGTCTTGTCGGTACGGCTTTCCAGGCTTGGCCGCGCCTTTAAAAGATTTTTTCTCAGCTTCTGGTCAAAAAGCAAAAAATCTACAGCGGTGGGGGTCGAACCCGGACGGTATGGCTCAAAACCGGGAGCGTTGCCACTTGGCCACGCTCTCCAAGGGTGGCCTAGTGGTTAGCGGTTGGGTCTCTTAATCTCAGGACGCGAGTTCGAGTCCTCTCAGCGCCAAACTTTTTGCTTTTTCCCCAGATGGTCAATTGGCATCTATTAATGCACAAGTGCACTTTTTTCAGGTGATGTGGGACCCGTCGCGCGGCGAGGACCAGGGCATCAAGCACTTTGTCATCAAACAACACGAAGGAGGGAAGGTGTCGATCGAGAAGTTCACGTTCGACTCGATCTCGGCAATGGTCGACTACCATAAGAAGCAGAAAGAGAGCATCTCCAAGTCGAATGATGTCCTCCTCACCACCCCCATCAATCGACAGCCATGGGAGCTCAACCATGCCGATATCGAGTGCACCAAGAAGTTGGGAGAGGGCGCTTTTGGAGAAGTGCACAAGGGGAAGCTCAAGCTCAAGAACGGCAAGACGGTCGATGTCGCTGTTAAATTGGTGGGCACTTGTGCATTCGCGGGGGGGATCTGGCGTGTTAAGGGGGTCTAACAACACCATGCCGTTTAGGCGAAGCTCGAGGTGCTCACCAAGGAGCAGATCAAGGAGATTATGCGCGAGGCGCGGCTGATGCGCAACTTTGAGCACCCGCACGTCGTCAAGGTGGGCGGCTGAACTGCTTGAACTTGCCGAGCTCGTCAAACTTCTCGAAGCGTCGAGCTAATGTTGAATGCTCAAATCGTCGAACGCGCTGAACTTGCCGCGCTCCTCAAGCATACTGAACTTGTCGACCTCGTCGTGTTTTTCAGTTCTACGGCGTGGCCGCCGGCCAGGAGCCGCTGATGGTGGTGATGGAGCTGGCGAACCAGGGCGCCCTCGACTCGTTCCTCCAGAAGAATGCCTGCCCCATGGAAAAGAAGCTCGAGATGATCGTTCAGGTATTGAACATTGTGCTGCTTGAAGTCGGTGACCTAGTACCAAACGGTTTTGTACACAATTTTTCACGCATTGTCTCACTGAACTTGTTGCAGTCGGCGTGGGGCATCGAGTATCTGCACCTGAAGGAGGTGCTCCATCGTGATATCGCCGCCCGAAACTGTCTCTACGGTGACAACCGCGTGAAGATCTCCGACTTTGGGTTGACCCGTGAGGGTACCGTATACCAGATGGACCCCCATCGTCGTGTTCCCATTCGGTGAGGCCATTTAAAAGGGGGCAGGCTCGCAGAGGTTTTTTAGGATTTTGAAAAATTTTTATAACGCTTCTTTTGCAGCTGGCTGGCCCCGGAGACGCTGCGCAACGCCATCTACACGCAGAAGACGGACGTGTTCGCCTACGGGATCATGTGCTGGGAGATTCTGAACAACGGCGTCGAGCCGTACCCCGGGATGACGGTGGCCGAGGTGAACGTCAAGGTGAAGGAGGGATACCGGATGGATCTGCCACCGGATATGCCGCCCGACGTCAAGCAGATTATCGAAGTGAAGTGCTGGTCCGACAACCCCAATGACCGCTTCACCATGAAGGACATCTCCAAGTCGGTGTTCAGCTACTTTCTACGCAAGGCTCCTCCTCAACAATCTCTGCTAGCCTGCCCTCTCCTCTTCCTCAACAATCTCTGCTAGCCTGCCCTCTCCTCTTCCTCAACAATCTCTGCTAGCCTGCCCTCTCCTCTTCCTCAACAATCTCTGCTAGCCTGCCCTCTCCTCTTCCTCAACAATCTCTGCTAGCCTGCCCCTCTCCTCTTCCTCAACAATCTCTGCTAGCCTGCCCTCTCCTCTTCCTCAACAATCTCTGCTAGCCTGCCCTCTCCTCTTCCTCAACAATCTCTGCTAGCCTGCCCTCTCCTCTTCCTCAACAATCTCTGCTAGCCTGCCCTCTCCTCTTCCTCAACAATCTCTGCTAGCCTGCCCTCTCCTCTTCCTCAACAATCTCTGCTAGCCTGCCCTCTCCTCTTCCTCAACAATCTCTGCTAGCCTGCCCTCTCCTCTTCCTCAACAATCTCTGCTAGCCTGCCCTCTCCTCTTCCTCAACAATCTCTGCTAGCCTGCCCTCTCCTCTTCCTCAACAATCTCTGCTAGCCTGCCCTCTCCTCTTCCCTCAACAATCTCTGCTAGCCTGCCCTCTCCTCTTCCCCAACAATCTCTGCTAGCCTGCCCTCTCCTCTTCCTCAACAATCTCTGCTAGCCTGCCCTCTCCTCTTCCCCAACAATCTCTGCTAGCCTGCCCTCTCCTCTTCCCCAACAATCTCTGCTAGCCTGCCCTCTCCTCTTCCTCAACAATCTCTGCTAGCCTGCCCTCTCCTCTTCCTCAACAATCTCTGCTAGCCTGCCCTCTCCTCGTCCTCAACAATCTCTGCTAGCCTACCCCTCTCTTTTCCAGGGCCCTCGAGCGTATCCTGAAAGTGGACCGGAAGAAGATGGAGGAGCTGACGACGAAAAAGGGAAACAGGTACCCTGCCCACGTATATTGACAGTCATTACAGGCACGTTTAGCGGCGAGAATCGGACGCGGATCACACGCCACTAAACAACCCCCACCCGTTCACTCTCTATCTCTCGCTATCCCTCTCGCTCTGTATCTCACTTGACCCCTCTCTTTCTCTCGCCCCCTCCCTCTCCCCTCTATTTCTAGCCATTTCCCGTCACCTCCTCGCTGCTGTTGCTCATCTACTGCTGTCGCTGCCGGCCCCGCCCCACCCAAATCACCCGACAACCAAAAATGTGCTTAATTAGAAAATTCTGTGTTTCTCTGCTTTTTTGGCTAATAAATCAGTACTCGGTGTTGAGACAGGAAGAGTGACAGTTTGGCAAACAGATCCAACAGATACAGAGGTAGAGGGAGAGATGGACAGAGAGACAGAGACAGAGAGTGAGAGAGAGGCATACAGACAATCAAGATGTCTAGCGGAGTACGGTAATTAGGGTCCTGTCATTGTGCCTTTAATGGGACGAGCAAGGCGCTGACTAGATCAACAGCGTTGCGGTCGCGTTACGGCGCTGCGAGAGAGAGAGAGAGAGAGAGAGCGAGAGGGAGCGAGAGCGAGAGAGAGAAAGCGAGAGAGAGCGAGAGAGGGCGAGCGAGTGCGAAAGCGAGAGAAAGCGAGAGAGAGCGAAAACTACTCCAACACACGTGATTCGACGGAAATCGGTTTGCTCCCTCTTCAGCCGTGCTCTCGCCCCCTTTTCATAGCGTAATCTGCTGACTTGTCGCCAATTTTACAAGGGACCTCATCTGTAGCGGTCGTCCTAAGCGGTGGCAAACACAGAATCTTTTTGAATGACTCCAGATGGCTCAACAAATAGATTTTGCACGAAAAATGTCGTTTTTCTGAATTAACTTTTCCGCAACTTTCCTGAAATTGTCTCTCTAGTTGGCAAACTTTCCGAATTTTGCCTTACTGGCCCCTTTAAACGCTTTGATAAGACAAATCCATCTAAAATCCTTATCCACAAATCCATAGATTTTGACTTGCGCTTCCCTTAAACGCGAGCAAGAGGGCGAATGTGTGTTCACCCCTCCAGGTTCCGTATATCAGACCGGAGGCAAGAGAGGGGAAGGGGGGGGGAGATGGGTTGACGAGAAGACCTTGAGAGGGGCGAGGGGAGGGGGAATTCCTTCCTATCTCTGTCTCCCTCTCTCTCTCTCTCTCTCTCTCTCTCTCCCATTCGACCCCAAACAGTCTCGCGAAAGGGGCAGCGAGGGGGGCCGCGAACGCGCAAGACTTCAGCCGGCTGCCCCCTCCCCTCGACGCTGTTTTAACTTTTGCTTTTGTTAATTTGCATAACAGTTATTTTATCGTTAAAGTCCTGCTTTTAATTTTATAAGGCTGCTAAATAATTTGTTTCTCATTTTTTTGGCCTTCCTGGGGCTGCAATTTCTATCAGTAGGCATCCATCGCAGCGTTTTTAACGATTTTTGTGTTTTTACAGGGTGCTGGAATTTGGATTAGCACTATTATTATTGGATAAATGAAAGGTAGATACAATTATTTTTAAAGAGACTTAAAGATCCGCAAAAGCTACAAATATTTTTTGAATAACGTGTTTCACCTTTTCAAAAGTTTTTGATTATCGGCTGCCAAATACTGTTGTTTTGATCTCATGGTGTAATTAGCTACAACAAAATGGGAATAATTATAACTAAAAAGCAATTCTCAGTTATTAGGCGTAAAATTAATTAAATAAATACCTATCGGTGCTAATTTAAGCTTATTCGACAGCCTGTCGATTTAAAAGAATGGTTTTCTTATTATCCGCGTTTGAAAAAAAATTGTTTCCTTTTTGAGGCTTCAACGCCCAAAAATTCACTGATGATTTTTCCGCGTTTGTTTTTACTACATTTCCGAGCATTTTCTGGGGGTTTTCGCTTGATTCACCAGACAAGCAATTTTTAAACTAAAATGTTACACTTTTTAATACCTTTAATACTTTTTACTACTATTTAATACTTACCAATTTCGTTGTTTTATGTTTCTTTTTGTTCCAAAAGAATGAGAATCAAAAATAATAAACAACAACAAAAATTGCGTGCATCCTGTTTTTATTGCTTGTTTCGGAGCAAAAAGTGTTTCAAAATGATGGGATAATTCGTGATTTCTGCTTTAATTAATATAGCTTGCTCAAGCCCGAGTAATAATAATTCAATTTTACAGTTAATCTCTAGACTTTTTTGGTTATTGTTTTTTTTCCAAAATTCAGGAAAACCCTGAATATCCGCTTTGTTCAGAAAAATAAAACATTCGTTTTTCGAGCAGCAGCAATAGACACCAAATTAAAGAATTTGAGAGACAAAAAGGACTAAAAATACAGTTTTTTATTTGCAAAAAGTGCTGAAATACACTTTAATTTTTATTGAGCCATAATTTTAATTTAGGTGATTAAATTGGTCGGTTGAGCAGTATGGTGTTAATGTGGTGAGGTGTGGTGGAAATGAGGTGTTTCAAATTCCTATTAGGCTCCGCAATTTTTGAGCTTGTTACTAAGCCTTCGAACAATCATCATAATTTCTGCTTTAGCGTTTTGAAATTGGCATTTCTATTCTATGACCTATTTTTGGTTATTTTTCATGGAAAATTGATTAAACTATAATTTTATAACCAACATTCAGTTTTGCTAATCAGTACAAGCAAAAAAACAGAAAGGGCTTGGCTTAGGTCTAGGTTTAAGCTTAGGCTTAGGTTTTGGCTTAAGTTAGGCTTGGGCTTAGGGTAGGCTTAGGATTAGGCTTAGTTTTAGCTTAGCTTAGCTTAGGCTTCGGAAATCAAGTCCTTTTGAGGCCAAGATGTTTCAAATTTTTATCCTGTTCCGTAATATGAATCTTTGCTAATTTGCTTGCCATATGCTCGAATTGAAATTTCCGGACTTTCGCTTGTTTTGAAATCCGGTTTTCTGCTGTCCCGTTCCGTTCCTTTCTCTTTCCTTTTTGCAAGTGATTAATTCCACCCGTCTCCTTCCCCCTGGTCGACCGGCCCGAAAATGATTATATTTGACACGAGAAGAAGAGAGAAACGGGGAATATTTCCACTTCTCAGCCGACACAAGACAGACACATTGTTGTGTGCTCACAATCATTCATTCATTCATTCCGTCATTCTAGCCATAATTATTGATTGAGAAAGCATCCCCCGGTATCGCTCTCTCTCTCTCTCTCTCTCTCTCTCTCTCTCTCTCTCTCTCATCTCTCTCTCTATCTCTCTCTCACTGAATCACTCTCTCTCTCTCTCTCTCTCTCTCTCTCTCTCTCTCTCTCTCTCGCTCTCTCTCTCTACCCCAGCGCCCTCTTTTTGATGAAATCCAGGTTTAACTTTCACATGCAAATGTTTCGAAAAAATCACAAGTAAAATTGGGCACTCGCTGCCAATCCCATGCGTCCTCGCCGTCGAGCAATTTTTCCTGCGATTGTCCCAGTTTTGAAATTTTGGACGCCACTTTTGCGAATTCTAAATAGCACTCCAGCTACCGTAGCCCACGCAATAACTTTTTCAGCAAAATTGGCTCGCCGGGCCCTTCGATCCGGTCGTCCGGAGGGGCGGTGGCCGGAGTGGGAAATGGGAGGACGATCCCGCTGAAGCTGAGGCTCGGCAAGAAGAGCGGCAGGTTGGTACGAGTTTTAAAAGGAGTGTGACATCGTGTAAATCCGCAATAATTAGCTTCGGCTACCGTTAGCAAACCTTCAAAAAGCATGAAGCATAAAAATGGAAATATTTTAAGATACGAAAGAAATCCTTTTTACAGATTAAATTCCTGAAAAAATAATGCCGATCGGTGGTGGAAGGGTCGATTTTAAAGGGACCGAAAAGGAAAAACCATTTTTCGCCCCTGAAAAAGACAATTCTAGGAGAGAAAACTGGCTGACTGCACCAGAAAAATGAGGATCATGATTTTTTTAACCAATTAATTTCAATCGATTTTAAAGGACCTGAAAAGCCAAAATTTGGCTTTCATTAATGCGAAAACCCTAAAAATTACATTAGCATTGAAACTGATCCTTTAATACCAGAACGATAACTTTTTTTTGCAGATACGACCTATCGCAAGATGTCTACGTGCTGGCCGTAAATATCGGGGATAAACCGGTGATACAATGTACGCTGAGTACGGAGAGTACGGCACGAGAATGTATCGAATATATACAACAGAAGAGAGGGCTGCAACAGGTCGGTTTTTATTGAAAAAGTAAATTTCCATACATTAATTTTTGATTTGGCCATTTCTCTAGTTTCCGAGTTGAAACATATTATTCTTTCAAGTAGGAAAATGCATTTTTCTAATCAATTCTAGTAAAAAATTTTAGGTAACCAGGCATGTTTCATATAACAAAATAAAATCAACAGTAAAGAATTTTCACGAATTTTCTCGAACGCTATTCGAAACATATTAATTCTCTTGAATTTTTATTATTTTTTAATTAATCCTATTAAAAACAGGGCTGCAATAGGCGCATTTTAATATAAAATTAAATGAAAGAAATAAATAATTAGTCGCCGATGATTAGCCGTTTCATTAATTTTCAGAATTGCAAATTTTCTCCATTTTACCTCGAAACATTTGTTTTTGATTTTCCGGGAATTGTTGCGTTCCTTTTGAACCGCAAAAAAAGCCGCTGCAATAGGCCCGTTTTTATATGAAAATTAACTTAAGTTGAAAACAATCAATGAAGAGGAGGACCGTTCCGTAATTAACTTTTTTCGAAAAAAACCCCAATTAATTTGACGTTTTCCAATCTTCGTCGAACATATTCTTTCTAGGAAGTTATTTATTTTCTAATTAAGTTTAGCAAAAATATGGCGGCAACAAACACGTTTTTATTCGAAAATTTCATTAAATGGAAACATTGACCACGAACATGTATCCATTAATTTTTGAAGCAGCAAATTTCCTCCATTTCACGTCGAAACATTTTATTTCGTTTTGCCATTCAGATCCACATGTTCGGCCTGCGGTTCCAGATGCGCTCACAAGATCCGGATGAACGCATCTTTCGCTGGGTGGAAATGGATCGGCCGTTGAGGAAGCAGGTGAGGAAAAGTGTTACATTCAAACTGATTAATCACGGAAATGTTTTACGTTAATAAAAAATCTTATAAAAAAGCTAGCAAAATATTTTTTAAGTGTTTGATAAATCCGAAGTATCTAGAAGTTTCAGCTCGAAAAATGGGGTTGCAAACCACGTCAAGTGCAGCTGGCAGTACTCTACCATACGCCCAACCCATTCATTCTCACCGACCCGATGGCTAGGTAGGAATTTTCGGGTTTGGGCAGGCTAGCAGAGAATGTTGAGGAAGAGGAGAGGGCAGGCTAGCAGAGATTGTTGAGGAAGAGGAGAGGGCAGGCTAGCAGAGATTGTTGAGGAAGAGGAGAGGGCAGGCTAGCAGAGATTGTTGAGGAAGAGGAGAGGGCAGGCTAGCAGAGATTGTTGAGGAAGAGGAGAGGGCAGGCTAGCAGAGATTGTTGAGGAAGAGGAGAGGGCAGGCTAGCAGAGATTGTTGAGGAAGAGGAGAGGGCAGGCTAGCAGAGATTGTTGAGGAAGAGGAGAGGGGCAGGCTAGCAGAGATTGTTGAGGAAGAGGAGAGGGCAGGCTAGCAGAGATTGTTGAGGAAGAGGAGAGGGCAGGCTAGCAGAGATTGATGAGGAAGAGGAGAGGGAAGGCTAGCAGAGATTGTTGAGGAAGAGGAGAGGGCAGGCTAGCAGAGATTGTTGAGGAAGAGGAGAGGGCAGGGGCTAGCAGAGATTCTTAGCGATTCCTTTCCAGATCGTACTACTTTCTGCTAATGAAACTCGACGTCGTTGAGGGCCGACTCACAATGGATATGGAGAATTATATCGGTTTAGCCGCCCATAGTTTACAAGGTGATTTTTTAACGATTTTTTACGGATTTTTTACTCTATAATAGAAATCCTTCTACCTAAAATGCGCTAAAAATGAGTACTTTAAAAAGTGGGGTTTTCAGCGGAATACGGTGACTACGATAAGGAATCGATGACGATCGACTATATGCAGACGATTCCGCTATTGCCGAAGGTATCGATATTTATTCCTTTTAAGTCGGGGTTACGGAAAATCATAGCTGTCCTTTTTAATTTGGTTTTCTGTCTGAAGCCGATTAGGTCTAAACCAGAATTTCTAACTGAGCGTTTTTATGAAACAATCTTTTTGAAATGCCGATAAGAAATCTGGATCTTGAAAAACCCCATATTTATATTATGGTGGATACACAGGGCAACATTATCCCTAGCTAAAATTGGTTAGATTGTTGTTTCTACGAAAGATGATTTTTTTACCACGCAGTTTTTGGGCAAAAATATTCGATTTTTTTAGAATCAGAAGCCTATTTTGCAAAAGTTTACAATTTCTGAACAATATGTGTTTCGCCAATGACGTTTTTCGATGGCAAAATCCTTCATTTTTCAGCAAATCTGCCGCAGCGCCACCATCCTCGAGAGCTTGCTGATGAAAGTCCTGCAGGTAACGTTATAAACTTGAGTATTAACTCTAGCTTGTGAATTAGCCGCTTATTAAATACAAGCCACACCTTTAAAAGCCATAAAATTAAACTTTAAAGCTGTACGAAACGCTCCGCGGGATGTCCTGCGACAAGGCCGCGATTTTGTACATTGTCGGGGTGATCCATTGCGAAGGATATGGAGAGGAATACTTCAAAGCTAAGGTATGGCTCACTCTCTCACTCTCTCTCTCTCTCTCTCTCTCTCTCTCTCTCTCTCTCTCTCTCCTTCGCTCTCTATCCCTGACCCGTTTCCTCAACAATCTCTGCTAGCCTGCCCTCTCCTCTTCCTCAACAATCTCCGCTAGATTGCCTTGCATTAATGCCCTTCGAAATTGCTAAAAAGTACGATTTTTAGGATGAAGATAGTTCCGAAGTGAAGCTAGGCTACTCCCCAAAAGGGATCGTGGTTAAAGGTAGGAATTTTTACTTTAAAGGGGCTGGGACCCCTGAAAAATGGATTAAAATTAGCAGCCAAAAACGGATAATTTTTTTTATCGTTTTCATTAATTTTGGTAAAAAGTTACTTGGTAAAATTCATTCCTAATGGCGGCAAGCAGGACTGTTCCTTGGACGCCGCTTACGAGATTTGAGGATTTTTGAAGCACAGATTTTCGATGAACAAATCAAAATCGAAAAACGCGCATAAATTTAAGCTATAAAAAACGCTATAAAGCTAGTATATCAAACAAAGTTCCAAAAATCAAATTTAGTCTACGGTGCCCCGGTGAAATACGAATGGGAAAAAGTGAAGGGATTCGCCGCCCATAAACGCCATCTACAAATCAAAACCCGCGACCTGGTCGTGGAGTACAGCTTGGTAGGTTTTATTCTATATTTTAAATTTGTACCGATTGCGAGAGATGAACTAAAAGCTAATTTTTTGACCGCTTTTTAATTTTGATGAAACACACATTTATTGCAAATTGCGTTAAAAATCGGCAGCCCGAATTTGTGTCCTTGGGTTTTAAATGTATTTCGAAACACCTTGTTTCCAGCTATAATAATTTCTTTCCGTTCATTAGCGACTAAATGTTTTTGATTCTCTATTTTCTTAATTTAATTCCATTGAAATTCTGTAAAAATGATGTATTGCAGATTTTATAAAATATGTTTCATTGTACTTCATAATGTAACTGGTAGTTATTTTTAAGCTAATGCGAATCGTTGCTTCTTCCTCAACCACGGTTTTTTCTTCCAAATTTTGTTTGATCCTTCACTTTATTTAAAGTGCTTTTTTGGAAAACTTAGTTTATTAGATTTAGTTGATGATTTTGAGACAATTTTAAAATTCGAGTTGGATCATTCGTCATTTCAGTGGTTTTTTGTCTAAAAATCGTAATACCAACGGAGGGTTGAATGAATCACCAATTCTCCAAAGCTTAAAGCTTTAATTTTTTTGAAACACGTTTCTGCGGACAGCTTTTGCGCGATAATCACCACTGGATTGATTTTGTTGAATAAACCCGGTATGTACTTTTTTTAAGGAAGACGCCGAGTGGGCCCGGTACGTGTGTATGGTATTGGAATGGCAGCTACATTACGCAACGCATAAAGCACCTGAGGAAAGGGATGTCGAGAATGATATCACCGATTTGCAGGTATCGGGGGCAGGCTAGCAGCGATCGTTGGGGAAACCGAAGTGTCCAAACGAGTCCATTATCATCCATTAATTACATGACTATTCTGCCAAACCAGAATTTAACTTGAAACATGAAAATTTTATATGCGGTTCTTTTCAAAGGAAATCTGTTCAATTTTAATTATTTTCTTTTATATGGGCATACATTTTTGAGCGCCATTTTATAACGCGCCTTGTAACTAAATTTAATGCATTTAAAAACCGTATTCCGGTTTATTCAGAACAAGTATGGAGTTTTTAGTTGTTGATTACTGCTTATTTTTTTTATCAATCTGCGCTTTTTACGAAACAAACAATTTTCCACACTTGATATCCCTAATTTTTACCTTTTTCAGCCAAAAAGCTCTCACCTCAACGCCTCACAAGTCGATTTACTGCATGGTAAGTACCTAGAAAATTGTATTATAATATTTATTAATGGCTTATATTAATGGAGAATCTTATCCCTGGCGTGGTTGTGCTAAAAAAAACGTAACAACCGGTTTTTAGCTGTATTAATCAAAAAAATTCGCGTGCGATTATTAGTAGGTTTTCCATGCTACTAGTTCTAATGAGCCGAAACATTTTTTGTTTGGCGAAATGAACGGTTTTTCGGAATTATTAAAGTTGTTTAAAATGCGAAAATACGATATTTTTCTTATAAATAAATCAGATATGTAACAACCAAATCAAGAGAGCAGCAGAATTTTAGGCCCCAGAGAATAATATTTCTTTAACGATTACCAAAACATTTTATCGCAAAATTTAGTCCCAAAATTTGCGATTGCCAATGTTGTAAGGAATATAATTTGATGGCTTTAATACTCGCATAGATTTTCATGAAACATATTTTTCTACGATTGTTTGTTCATTCCTCGATATATACCTCTTTTAGGAAACTGATTAGGGTAAATTAAATTATGTTTCCAGCCCGCCGTGCCTCCAGCTCGATAAACATCCACTCGACTCATTCCCTTCACAAACCCTCCTCTACCTCACTCACCAATGTACATTCCGTCAATAATCACGGTAAGTTGGTTTAAAAACATATTTGGCTATAAAAAAGCCTTATAAAAATGATTACAGCTGAAATAAGCGTTATAAACCTAATGATAGGAAATATATTGAAGTAAAATATAAAAATATCGATACGGAATTTGCGCCGATTCGGCATAATTTCCACATTTCAAATTTGACCAACAGAACGCAAGTCATTGACTAAGTGAGGAGTCAAATCGCCAATCGAGTATTTTTGTCGAAACATATTTTTAAAAAATGTGTTGTTTCGAAAAGGCTTGCGTTATATGAAAAAATGTTCCTGATTAATTATCTACAAAAGATTATTAAGTAAGCCAGCTTATTTAATACAAGCTTTCGTATGATATTACCGCTATCGAGAAAGCACACCAATAATTCATAAGTTAATTTTTTAGATAAAAACCGTCCGATCCTGTCATCTGTCAGCTTCCGAGATCCCGTTACGGGTACGTATCGTGTCGTACTGTCAGAGTATTCAACGCAATATTGTTAATTTTTAATGAAACATACGATTTCCTTTTCTTGCTTCTGTTTATGAGAAGCGTATTTTTCGAAATAACACTAAAGGACATTGGAGCAAATTGTCTAGCGCCGGGCAAAAAACTAATTATTTTTTAAGAGAAACATTTTTTTGAAAGCTGGAAAAAGATACCTCCGGATTTTTCCGCCTAAAGATTCTGTAAAGATTTGGTCGCGACATGTAACGCGCCCGCAGCACGCACGTAGCGCGTTGAGAAAAACTAAAATTAATCTAAATTTTCGATTTTTATGAAAAGTTGCGCTTGTTAATGCCAAGGAACATATCATTAATCACTCCGCCTAGGTGCCTGTACCCGCTTTTACCTGAAACAAGGATTTCTATTTTGGAGTAAATTGGTTTGAGCGTACCTGTGCTTTTAGTGCCCTGTTTATAGTGCAAAACTGTGATTGTATAACATTTCAAGTTCTTTGGAAGCCCATTTTTATAAAGAAAAATCATGTTTATAGCATTTTTAAGGTTGTACTGCCATTACACAAATTATTAACAACCTTTTATTACTTTTCTTTCGAAACATACATTTTCCAGTTCGTTGTATTTCCAGTATTTCCAGTATTTACTACGGTAAAATTTCAGCAAATTGTATATTTTTTAAACTGGAACTGATTTTCCAAATTTATTTTTCAGTTTCCGTAACACCCGAGCGGCCCCGCGCCGCCACGGCCGCTATTTTGCCCTCTCCGCTTTCTTCTACGTATTCGGTGAGTGTTTCTTTATCTTTAGCCATGATTTTTATAGAAATTATTTGTTTCATAGTTTCCTTAGTTTTTAGCATGGTTAACTATTTTAGTCCGTCCTTGGAATGGTGTCATGTTATCTATCCTATTGCCTTAGAAATAATACCGATTTCCTCTAAACTTTATTAAATTTTATTGAGGTTATTTATTTAGTAGCCAGCTTTCCCAAGATAAACAGAAGAAGTGTTTCTAATTTTTTGTTTCTATTCTTAAACGCAAAATCTTTACAAATCCTACTATATATAAAAAAATAGTGTTTGTGTGTTTGTGTGTGTGTGTGCCACTTTGCATCCACTTCCGTCTGTCTGTCCGGAGGATATCTTGATAGAGGATGGATTTTAAAGTACGTATGATACGTTATTAGGTGCGCAATGGTCTTGGGATGACTGCACACCTAACAAATCTTACAAAATTATCGATTTTCGACATTAAATTTAAGTTTTTGTGAAAGCCTCTTTGTTAAAAACAATTAGCATAGACGGGAAGTGGGGACGCGACTATATAAAGCGGCAGAAGAAGTGGTTTTTCATTTTTTTGCATCTGAATTCAGGACAAGTATGCAAAGTGAAGCATAAAATGGGGTCGGACGGGACCAGGGTTGAAAAGTCGCGAAGCGGCTTTTCAACCCTGGTTATTAAAAAAAAAACACAAAAAATATCGAGTTTTCGCCGGAAATTGGGATTGACATATTGGTTAAAACCTTTTTAGATAGTTTTTCCCCTGGAAATAAGTAAAATTTTACGAAAAACGCTATTAAAATATGCACTATTATATTACTAGGCATTTCTGGAGTTTACCAGAAAACAGCCCCCGATAATACACAAGCACCGAATTAGCCGTTATTATTAATTTTATCCCTCTAGAACAACACCGGCTCCCAAAGTCAGCTGATGCAAATGGCACCCCTTGGTATCCCATCGAGCATTCAGGAAATACCACAGGTATGCATTTTTTGAGATAAATTTCTTCATAAAATTAACTGGCATTTTCAACATGATATTACAATCTTACTAGCAACATCCATTTTTACCAAAAATAGTTTGCTTTTTCAAATTTGTGATCTTTCAAAATCCCAGACGAAGGTTGAAAAAGGCAGTCAGTACTTATTAATTAGGGCCTAGACACTTAAGGTAATCATAATATTATTAAAAACATATAATTTTAATGCAAAAATTGCTTGAGCTTTATTAAAAACTAAACCGTTTAAAAATTCATTACAGACAAATCTTTTTAATTTTGAGACTTTGACTTTCAATGGCGTTTTCAAAGTCTATAATCGAGCCATTTTTAGGATGCGTTCCCCACGTGGCACCGTAATATCATCGAGGACCGGAATGCGGCTTATAAGTGAGTTTAATTGGGTTCGATGGTTAATAAGATGCGTTTTACAAGATACCCGCTTGAATTAGATTTTTATAAGCGTAATTTAATGGTTGCATGCCGAATAAAATCCTATTTATTGCAAATAGCCAATATTTAAAATTAATTTAACCATAAATAAAAATTAATCGGCTTTCATCTGCTGCTAATGTAAAAACCTAAAAACCTCTTATTGCTCCTAAAAAAATTTAACATGCTACCAAATTTCGTCGAAACACATTTTTTTGGAAAAAACCTAGCGATTATTTTTTTTGCTTTTCCTTTTTATCTTCTTGTTTCAAGCTTTTTTATAACATCAAATTTTGTTTTCAAATTCACCATGAAAATAGAGGCCAAAACAATTTAGAGCATACCTGCCAAACGCCGTCGAAATCGAGCCGCTGAAGCCGTTCGTGAGCGCGGTCCGGGCGAAGGATGGCGTCCAGAGGAAGGTGGGGAAATTACCTGGTCTAACCGGATGCTCTTGGCTTCAGTGGGCCTTTAAATGAATAGCAAAGCGTCGAAAACCACCAATTTTCCGCAAAAAAACTTCGTGGATTTCTAGGAATTTAATGACATTTCTAGATCCTTGGCTCTACGCCAGAAATGCGGCAGCTCGGCACAAGAATGGAGGGCAACCACGAGCAGCTCCTCAAATTTATGATGGCCCAGGTAACGGGCGATTATCTGAGCTTTCTAAATTTGTGTCAATTTAATTGATTTAATTTAGTTGTGTTTAGTTGAGCTCTGGAACCAAATAAGATTAAATCGAGCAATATTTTTTCGGATTAGCGTGATGCTTTGAAACTTCGTTTTTAACATATGAAAACTGTGGGCCAGTATTAAGGTTGAAGACGAAATTAAAGGCATAGAAAGCTTACATTTAAATTTTTATTTGATTCTTTTATATTTTAAAGGGCTGGAGAAAGATGGGCCGGCGTCCGTCGGGGTGACGGACCGCCGCGGCGCTACCATCGACGCTTTCCCTCGCGTAAGCGCCCCCAAAATCCCCTCTCGCGTTTGAAGAAACCAGTTTATTGGCTATAACTTTTTCATTTAGCAATGTTTTCAACTAAAAATTTCCTGAAACCAATGACTTGGTGAAACGCATCGATGGTAAAAATTTGAGCTGGATTGGATAGAAGGCGGCCAAGTTCTGGGCGATTCGGGGTTTTGGGACACTGTTTTGGCTGAAAAAGAGGCGCATAGACAGCAAAACACCTCTAGAAAGTTGAAAAGTACGTTGCTATCCTTTAGCAAAGTTTTCTACAACATTTTTTAGCTATTAACACCATGAAATTGCTTTATTTCTAATGGCAGTACTTGCACAGGTGGCAAGGCGCCCTAGGGTATGTGGGGGCCCTCCGGCGCCCCTCTCCACTCGACTCTCTGGTGTACTGGCTAGCGCATCGGACTGCGGGGCGGACCATCCCTGGTTCGACCCCCGTCCGGTGTGACCCTCTTTGCTCTTTCATCGATTCCATCTTTCTCCAGCCCTTTAAAACTTTTAATCCAGGACCCGCCCCGTCCCTCGTTCCAATCGACCCCAAATCTGATGGATGTCCGATTACAGCCCGGGATGGGAACGTTTATGGGAATGGTACGTAGCTGAAGGGAGAGAGAGAGAGCGAGAGCGAGGGAGAGAGGGAGAGAGAGGGAGAGACGGAACACCTTATTTCAGTGGATCCCACCTGAACCTCCTCAAATCGCCCCTCAAAGCCGACAATCCGGGAGCAGGGTGCGTGATAATTTTATAATTAAACTGCTCTGAATTGGTGAAAGATTAAAGTGCACTTTTTCGACTCAATTTCAAGCCCAAATTAAAGTTACTAGTTTCGGGATTTGGTTACAATTTAAAGGACACATCGCGCCATAATTAAAAAAATGTTTCTGGGATTTAAACGGATCTTAGATGAAACAGTTTTTTGAAAAATATGGAAAACTCGTTGACCACGATGATGTTTCAATTTATTGGATCATTACTAAGGCCGAAATCTTTATAATTCGTCCAAGACTTCCGACGACTCTGCTAGACAGCCCAGGCTGTAATTAAACCGTTCGTTTTTTGTTTTCTATGAAATACTAGGGGAAGCTGGCAGAGAGTATTGAGGAAAATTAGCTAAATTTTATGCTTTTTTAGCCTCGCCTCGCCACGGCCACTCGCGTACTCCCCCACCAAGATAGCAGCGAAACGCAGGCGACGATTGGTAGGCCTTTTCAATTTAATGCTTTTGAATTTAATTATTCTTAATTTTACATTAACCTTTTTAAATAGGATTAAATGTTCGATTATATGTACATATATTTAATTTTGACAAAAATATATGTAATTTTTTATCCCTGACACTACGAAGTCCGATTATAACGCGATCGAAAACGTGAGAATTGGATTTTTTTGAAACATTTGAAACGATGAAAATGAATTTTAAGAGGTCACAAATAGCGTTAGAGAATCCTATTTTGATATTTTTTAGAAGGTATTCGCGCATTAAAAATACCTGTCGGTTGATTTACCTCAATCCTTACCGAAACAATGCAAATTCAAAAATTTTTGCTGGAACTAAATTAGGTTTCCCTAGTAATTCGTTTCTTACTATTATCTAAAAAACCACCAAGGTATATTAATATTAAAATATTTATATTTTCGCCGCCCTCAGGTTATACTTATTCGATGGACTAATGTGGACTGAGAGCACTACTTTGCCTTTCTGATTTTTTTTAGTTCACGAATTTTTCCTCGGATACCATCCCCCATTGAAACAGCAATTTAATAACGTCCACGATGTTTTTGAAACATGATTAAATTCAACCAAATTTTTCAGAATCGAACGCCTCCTCCCAGATGCGGTTGTACGAAGAGGCATCCCAACCGGTAAGTTTTAATACACTCTGTCAAATAACTATAGAATCAAGCGTTTTTTTTGCCCGTAACTTTCTTTCTATTGATCGGTTCGACTCGAAAATATTAGTGTGGCCCTTCTTTGATAGCAGAAAACTGTGTGCAAAGTCTGGAGAAGAACCGATTTGTGGAAGGTACGAATCGAAAGCTTCGTTCTGAACTTTGTCAAAAAACTATAGAATCCACATTTTCCTAAAATTCTGCCATATCAAAATTGTATTTCCTAAATGTTGCTTGTACCTCGGAATGCGCAGTTGACAGCGGGTACATAGGTGCGTTTCGTTTTCCGGGAAACAGCCAGACGGCAAAGATATGCTCTGTCGAACCGTCGACGCCACGTGTCCTTTGTTAAATGGTCAGGAAAATATCTTGAGAGCCGCGGCCAAACACTAAAGTGACCGTAGAGGACGAACGTTCGTAAATGGAGGGTAGGTTCCAATAAACAAATGTGTACCTTGGAATGCTCTTTCAGCAGGCAAAGTGACATATTTTTCCATAGTTGTTTATTGTCAGAATTTTAGAAAAATGTGGATTTCTTTGTTAAATTCAGTTTTTGGAAAATCCAGTTCTGAGCTTGGACGCCCAAACTATTCAATCAAAAGTATAGTTCTTGTGTAAAGAAATGTATGCGCGTTGGAAAAAAATGGTCGGAAAAGATAAACGGGTAGAAAAATCGGTGATTTAAAAGTGATTCTATAGTTTTTTGACAAAGTTCAGAACGAAGCTTTCGATTCGTACCTTCCACAAATCGGTTCTCCTCCAGACTTTGCACACAGTTTTCTGCTATCAAAGAAGGGCTACACTAATATTTTCGAGTCGAACCGATCAATAGAAAGAAAGTTACGGGCAAATTCATTGTTGAGGAAAGTGTAGAAAAAAGCGTTTCTAAATCAGTAAATAGAAAATTTATGGCCCAATTTAATGAACTCGCCAGCTGTTTCAGATAGAATCCAGATCAATAAATAATTGGAATTAAAAAGACACTAAATTAAATTAAAAAAAGTGAATCTTAGACCCCAAAATTCCTCCGTATTTTACCTTCAGATGCTTTTCCTTATATCTAGCTTAACCGGCTTTTTGTTTTTAAAGTATTTTGTTGCTCCTAACATTTTACTGAAACTTTTGAAACTGAAGTGCTACTATGTACAACAAATCACATTTAGGGAACCTCCCGCCAAATGGGTATAAATATGGAACATCGAGAATTTCACGGCGAGGCCAAAGGCGCATTAGTAAGAGTTTAAAAATGTCCTAAAAGATCTCTGCTAACCTGCTTGAGCTTATTTTCAGGGAAAGAGAGAGCGAGAGAGAGAGAGGAGAGAGAGAGAGAGAGAGAGAGAGAGAGAGAGAGAGCGAGAGAGAGAGAGAAAGAAAGAGAGAGAGAGAGAGTTAGAAAAAAGAGAGAAAGCTAGAGAGAGAATGAGTGAGAGGGAGGGAAAGCGAGCGAGAGAGAACTTAAGGTGAAAAGCCCAAAAAATCTTATCAAATCAAAAAATGTTTTGAATTTCGTCAAGTGGTAATTTTTTTTAAGTTTCTTATAATAGGTCTTTGAAGAGACCACGTTTAATTAATTTTCCAGGCCCTGCTCATCGAAAAGAAGCTGCTCGGCCCGATGGATGCGTTGAGCCGGGAATTTCTATTAATCCCCAACAAGCGAATCACGGCCGGTACGGCGACCAGCAGCAAACCGGAGAATTTGGCGGGTTTCTTCTTGCTGTCCTAGTCCCTTTAATTAAATTATCGAGGATCACGGGTTTAAGGAGCAATTTTTTATGTTTTAGTAGACTTATCAGCACATTTAATCAGATTGCAAGAGAGAAAACAATTTTAAAACCTTTGGAAATTTTGGAACATGGACATTTTGGTGGAAAAATCGATACTTTTGTCTTTTTAAATAGATATTTTGAAAGTTTTTACGTGCAGGAATAGCAAAATTGGATATTCAAAAAAAACTTGTCCTTCCCTGAACAATCCCCCCCCCCGATAATGCCAAAGAAACGTATCACAACTAGATTTGCCAATCTTTTGCACGTGGTGTCGTCCCACTAAAAATCAAATCGAAAATCCAATTCAATCTGAATTTATCGTATTCCTCGCCGTAACGTCCCTTTAAGAATCGTATCATGCAACCGTACTTGAAGCAGTGGCAATGTTTTTCAGGCCAATTAAGCACCCAGGTTTTTTGCTGAAACATTTTTTTGCCTCGCGACTTTTACTACTTATTTGCAGAACAAAAATCGCACGCGCTCAATTCTACCGTACGAAGACAACCGCGTCGTCCTTCAATCCCACAAAAAGAACTCCACTGGATATGTCAACGCCAGTAATGTGGAGGTAATACGATTTTTTTCTTTGCCCGGGATTAGTTAGCGAAAAAAGGTTTCAAAAATTTTTAATTCAACGCCGCGTTGGGTCTTCTTAATTTTTCCCAGGGGCCGGTAACAATTCATTCTTGTATTTATAGGTACCGCTGAACGGCCAGAAGTTGCACTACATCTTGGCCCAGGCTCCGATGAGGTTCGATTTTTGCAAAAGGGCAGGCTAGCAAATATTGTTGAGGATGAGGAGAGGGCAGCCCAGCAGAGATTTTTTCGGAATCCCGACTTGAACAGGCCTCTAAATTCAATTTTCAGGGGTACCGTCGACGATTTCTGGGCGACGATCTGGGAATCGAACGTGAACGTGGTGGTGATGTTGTGCGAGGCTACGGTAGGCGATTTCCTGGATTTTAAAGGTAGTGACAGGAGTTACTGTACGCCCCTATCACTCTCCCTCTAAAATTCTCATTTTGATTCGTTAAAATTTTGATACAAAAATCCACATTTCAACCTTTTTTTTATTTCCAGATCGAAGCCGGCCCGAACGCGCCGATCTACTGGCCCGGCAATTCCAATTCCAAGGTGGAAACCAGAGATCTGGAGGTGCGCTTCAAATCGCTGTCCGCCGCGGAGAATGAGGTAGATTTGACTATGGTTCTAAAGACCGGACAAACCCGGAATTCGCAAAATTAGGCCTGAAACCGGCCTAAAATTAGATTATCCCGCAAACGTTCTGTTCTGAAATGAAATATCTAAAAATTTCCAAAAAATTGATGCTCCACGGGGAGAGCTAGAGAGACCGAGAGGGACCGAGAGAGAGAGAGAGAGAGAGAGAGAGAGAAGGAGAGAGAGTAAGATAGAGAGAATTGTTTCTGAAAATAGGCAAAATCCGGATATCGATCAATAACCAAACAAAAATATGGGGGTGTGCATGCGAACCACCAATTAAATTAGCATGCCTAGTGGATGGAGCACCTGGGATGAAACATCTAAGAAATACCTTGAAATTCATATTTCAAACCGGCAATGAAAGACCGAGAGAGGACCCAGGATTGTTATTTTTAAAGGTGACGACCGTACTCCAATTGCGACACAAAAACGGTTCGAAGCGTACGGTCTACCATATGAGATTCGTGGGATGGCCGACCGGTGGGACGCCGAGAGAGGGGCCGTTATTAGGTAGGAATATTCCTCAACAATCTCTGCTAGCCTGCCCTCTACTCTTCCTCAACAATCTCTGCTAGCCTGCCCTCTCCTCTTCCTCAACAATCTCTGCTAGCCTGCCCTCTCCTCAACAATCTCTGCTAGCCTGCCCTCTCCTCTTCCTCAACAATCTCTGCTAGCCTGCCCTCTCCTCTTCCTCAACAATCTCTGCTAGCCTGCCCTCTCCTCTTCCTCAACAATCTCTGCTAGCCTGCCCTCTCCTCTTCCTCAACAATCTCTGCTAGCCTGCCCTCTCCTCTTCCTCAACAATCTCTGCTAGCCTGCCCTCTCCTCTTCCTCAACAATCTCTGCTAGCCTGCCCTCTCCTCTTCCTCAACAATCTCTGCTAGCCTGCCCTCTCCTCTTCCTCAACAATCTCTGCTAGCCTGCCCTCTCCTCTTCCTCAACAATCTCTGCTAGCCTGCCCTCTCCTCTTCCTCAACAATCTCTGCTAGCCTGCCCTCTCCTCTTCCTCAACAATCTCTGCTAGCCTGCCCTCTCCTCTTCCTCAACAATCTCTGCTAGCCTGCCCTCTCCTCTTCCACAACAATCTCTGCTAGCCTGCCCTAAAATACTAAAAACTCTAAAGCTTTCTTTCCAGCCTTCATGGACTCGGTCTCGGCCATGCAACGAAATGTCACCGCCCGAGATTCGTGTAAAATCAATGTTGAGCGAGCTACGGTAAGTTATGCCAATTCCCTAATAATTTTTTTATAAAAACCAGTTATAAAAATTCAGTAAATTTTAGAGCCCAGAGTCAGGCAGCCCGCTGAAACGACAAAAATCAGAGGATTTATCGATATGGAGAAGACGGCTGAACTCGCTGTCAATCATTAACATTGGCCACTCAACGAATTCGAGGTGATAATTTGGAACTAGGGCAGGTTAGGCCTATCAACATTGTTAGCGCACTGCAAACTTTCGAACTTTTTGATGACGAAACACATTTCTTCGGGCAACCGAAAGATTTATCTGCCCGAGCTCAAAAACACTTGTAGTAAAAATTTGTAAAATTTTTTAGAACTCAAACAAAATTCACTAAACTAAATCCTAGGATTAAATTTGCCCTTTAGCGAGTCATCGAGCGATTCCGGTGCCCCGCCGAGCCCTGGCAAAAATTGTGATGTGGACGAGAATTCGGGTCAGTTCGAAAGCGTATCAAATTTGTTGTATTTTAATCATACCATTTTTCATAAGCTTTTTTGTAATGGGTGGTTTTGAGCGAATTATCAAAAAATATTTAGCTCATTCCCCGCTCCTCATCCACTGCTACTCGGGCTCGCACGAGAGCGGCGTGTACCTGCTTGCCGATGTGCTCATCTACTGCGCCGAGCACAATTTGGTACGACATAAAAGATGGTCTAGATTTCTCTCCATCTTTCTCTCTCTCACGCTCTCTATCTCTCTTTCTCTTTCTCTTTCTCTCTCTCTCTCTCTCTCTCTCTCTCTCTCTCTCAAAATCTACTCTTTTAGCCGGTCGACATCCCCGGACTGCTCGGCAATCTTCGAGCCCAGCGGATGTCGTTGGTGAAAACGGTGGAGCAGTACAGGTCAGTCTTATTCGGGCAGGCTAGCAGAGATGATTGGGGAATCTGAAAGCCAAAGGCAAACGAGCAGCGACGCTTGTGGAAGACCTAAAACCTCAAGGCAAGCTAGCAGAGACGATTGGGGAATCGGCAGCCTCCAGGCGGACTAGCAGCAAACCATTAGGAAATCGGAAAGCTGAAGGCAGGCTAGCATAATCCTTTGGAAAACAAAAACGTGAGGACAGGCTAGCAGTGACGATTTTGGAAAACCAAAAATGTGAAGGCAAGCCAGCAGTCACCATTGGAAAATCCGAAATCACCGGGCAGACTAGCAGAGACCATTGAGGAATCCGAACCTCGAATTCGCTAGCAGTGACTTCTATGGAAAATCTAAAACGTCCAAGTAAGCTAGCAGAAATCATTGTGGAAAACAAAATCCGGAAGGCAGGCTAGCAGAGGCCACTGGGGAAAATCCCAAACTTCATGGCAGGCTAGCAGAGAAGCTTGAGGAATCAAAAAGCTTCAAGGCAAGCTAGCAGAGATCCATTGCCACCTTTCAGCTTTGTCTACTCCCTCCTCCACGCATACCTCAACCGCTCGCGCCTCATCTGATCATCAACAACAAGATTTTATTCCTTTCTTGCATCTTACTTGCTGTAGATACGGGTAGCAAACTGTCAAGCATATTCGCCAAGGAAGAGAGAGCGAGAGAGAGAGAGAGAGAGAGAGAGAGAGAGAGAGATGGAATAAATAGATTCATTTAAACTTCCAAAAAATACAGATCATTTCCCAAAAGCGAACGTGCTGACGTCGGCCCACGGGTCGGCCACCGGCCCGAAGTAGATCGTGTCCGGGTTGCTAGAAAAATATTTCGACCTTTTTTAACGCTTTTTTTAAAAAAAAAAAAAAAGAAAAAAAAGGGGGAACGGCCAAAATACGAAAAGGGAAAAAAATTAAAAAATTTTAAATAATTTTTTTTTAAAAAAAAAAATTTTATGTATTTTTTTTTTAAAGTTTTAAAAATTTTTTAAAAAAAAAAAAAATTTTTTAAAAAAAAATTTTTTATTTTTTTTTTAAAATTTTAAATTTTTAAAAAAAATTTTTAAGTAAAATTTTTTTAAATTATTTACTTAAAAAAAAATATTTTTGTTAATTTTTTTTTTTTTATTTAATTTTTTTTTTTTTTTTTTTTAATTGAATTTTAATTTTTATTTTAAAATAAGGGTGAAATTAAAAAAATAAAATGGTAAAAATTTTTTTAAAAAATTTTTAAAAGAAAAAAAAAAAAAAAAAAACAAAAAAAAAAAAAAAAAAAAATATTTATTAATAATATAATGATATTTTTCGACTCGAAATGGCGGTTTTTTGGCCAAAATTTCGCCTTTTTCGAAACATTTTAAAATTTGCACATAGTTTTTCTAGCTGAAATATGGTTATATTTTACTGAAGCCATTGTTAAACTACCTGCTATTAATTTACTAGGAATTTCTCGACATATAATAAGCCCGCCACCCCCCGATAATGCGAAAGATCCAATTTAACCATTTTAATTACTTAATTCATTAAAAACCAACCCCTCGCGCGTATGCGCCATTTCTCCAAACGCGCGATACGCCCCGGGCATCGCCGAGGCAGCCGAAACCAGGCAGCAAAACAGCAGCAGCAGGAACATCGGTAGCGAAGATGTCATCTGAACGGAAAGACAAGGCTTTTTGGCCCCGGAAGACCATTATACAAGTAAATTTTCAGATTAATGACAAACAAAATACGCGCCTTTTCTTTTAAGCCGAAAATGTGATCGCCAACTTTGCAAAAAGTAACTTACAAGTTTTTTAGGGGCCTACTGCCGGGTTCCGGGCTTGATTCAGGGGAGAGAAATTAGAAAAAAATCGAAAATCACAGAAAACCCCGAATGGAGATCCACGAAAAATTACATCTCAAGCGAAAAGAACTGTTTAGAAAACTTCGAAAACTATTTCCATACTTGAAAATACTGTCGAAAAATAGATCTTGTTGTAGCTTTTGATAACAATTTGCAGTTTCACGCTTACGTAATCTTTTACTTACTACTTAGTTAGACTTGCAGGTATTGGACTGTTAGCGGGGGGAAGGTCTAGAAAAGGAACTAAGCTTTATTCTCCGTAAATACCTACCTGTTAATAATTATTTTTATGCTATTTTTAGTGGTTTTTGATTGCTAGAAAGGTATAAGAAATATTTGGAAAAGTAGGGAAAATTCGAAATGTTGACCTTCTGACCATTTCTCAAGCATTTTTGACCAAAAAGGCAAAATTTTTCGAACGTTTATAATTTTTTAAATTTTCCAATCTAAAAACCATAGCAAATGCAAAAAAATGGTTCATGCTTAATTATAGTGCCGTAGAGAATCACTGGGGCAAATTTGGCTCCCCCGCTAACAACCCGGTACCGGTTCAAACAGCATAAGTTACGTAAGGATTTCGAAGCTAGGTACGAGCAACCCGCCAGGCATATTTCCCTGCCCCTTTGGCGGAGAGAGAGCGAGTAATTGAATCTTCGTTTGAAGCGACCCTAATTGTTGAGTGGGGGCTTGTCGTATGGAGAGGAAGCCGATCAACATCAAGTATCCCACGTTTTTCACAATCACGCTAACCACCAAAAAAGCACTTCAAAAACGGCCGCCGCCAGCACGCGATTACTGCCTGAAATCGACGTTTCGTACGACTTTAATTTCCCAAACTGGCCCCATAAATCATTCATAGCCATGGCGTGTGGTGGCTCATTATCGGGGAGCAACTTTCTTGTATGTCTAGTCTAGGAATATCTAGTGAATTAATAGAAAGTACTTTAATAGTTTTTTGTAAAATATAACTACATTTGAACTACAAAAACCATAAAAAGTAGCTTTGAAACAAGTGCACTTTTCATATTTGAAAAATTTCACCCTATTAAAAAACTGGTGCCCCTGACAATGCGAAAGCACCACCATTTTAATCAGGTATCAAATGTGCGTACAGCATCCTAATTTTTCGCAAATTATCGACTTTTTGGTGGAAGAATTTATGAAAAAAGGCCGAAAATTCTAGAATCTAACAAGTTTTTAACTTTGAAGTATTCCGAAACTACTGAAAACGCTAAAAATGCTCTTTTTTTTACTACAGCGGTTAGGCGGAATCAAAAGGCCAGCAAAACCAAAGCGGAAAAGTCCCCGCAAAACCCGATGTTGACCAGCGAACATGCGAAAGATTTATTCTTAAACAACATACATTGCCAATTTCCATAAACAAAATACATAAATACGTAAATAGTTAAGCTTTTATTCTCGTGCGGCCGACCCCGAGTCAGCCGTCGGGATCGGAGCCCCCGGCAGCCAGCCTCGGCAATTCTTCGTCCCGCACCTAAAAAATAGATTAATAAGGTTTAAGCGGGAAATCGATTAACAAAATTTGAAAAACTCACAGGCACCTCACAGTGCACTTTGTCCGTTTGTCGGTGTCTGACACGAATGCTGCCGTCAGCTCTTCCCCTGAAATTAGGTAATTCAGTGAAATACCAAAGACAGTCAAAGCTTGTGCATTATCGGGGGGTGACCTTTTCCCGTGAGACCAAACATTTTCATAGCATTTTTAGTAAAATTTGAACATAAATCAAGAAGACTTATGTAAACGACTGCAAGTTTTTGAACTGGAATTTTTTATGCAAAATTATATTTATGGTATTTTTAATATAGGCTTTAATCAAACGTATCAGATTTTACGTGCAGGAATAGTAAAAAAAGCGTAGAAACAGTGCTAGAAAACCAAAATGTCAGAAAAAAAAGGTCTCCACCGATAATGCAAAAGTACCAACGACACACCGGCTTCAATGTTCCTCAGGGCGAAGAAGGCCATCTTCACGTTGTAGTTGCCGTGGTGGCTCCAGATAACGGGGCGGGTGCTGACGTTTGGGTCGCACGAGTGGTTGATGAATCTAAAACAGGGATTTACTTATAAATCCCAAATTAAAACCTTGTGATGTTGCCAAAGTGCTGCGAGTCGATCACCAACGGGCCTTTCCCGAGCACCTCGTGTGTTCCAGTAAGGTTGTGCTGGTAGATCGTCCGGCGGCTGGGGTGGTCTGCTTCCTCGGAGGTCAGCACCTGGAACAGCAACTCAGTATTGGGTCCTTTGACATTATTGGAGAGGGGGGGAACCAAAATCACAAAACCAATTTCTAGAAATTTTAACAGTGTCTTCTTTCTTTAACAAAAATTAGATTAACACAGTTTCTTTAATGAAAATTCTAGAACTAATAACAAGCATTTTAACAGTGTTTTTAGTAAAATAAAAATATATTTCAACCAACAAAGCTATCTAAAAACCACGAAACAAATTTCAAAAAGCCAAATTTTGGTCGAAAAATCGATATTGTTTTGGACTTCTTAATCACAATTTTCAGTTTCACGTATAATAATAGTAAAAACAGCCTAGAAACAACTCCGCTATTTGGAACCATATTTGCCAAAAGGATCCTAAGAAAAAAATTGGTCCCCCCGATAATGCGAAAGAACCGGTGCTCCACTACCACAAAATCAACGCACCTCGCCCACGTATTCGCCTACATACGCGTTTTTTGGGATGTCGAAGGGAGTTCGCACGCCATAACCCTTCGCTCCTTCGTGGAATAGGATGAGCGGGATCGGCGGTCCATCCTAAAAATGAACGTTATAAAATGCAATTAGAACCGAAAGACCCACCTCGGTCAGCACGCGTTGATCGCAACCATCTGGACAGCAATCGGATGTACATTGCTGAATGGCATCACCACTGGTTCGCAGAATGCGGTAGACGCGGTCGACGCAACGGGGCTTGAATCCGGAACCTCTCATCCTCTAGAAAAGACCGACGTTACTTTAGCATTATTAGGGGGCAACTTTTTCCTAAATAGAGGTGCTATTTCGAAGCGGTTTTTCCTATTACGATAATGCAGAGGAGCCAAATAGACTAAAGGAAATTATCCAAATTTTCAAAATCGCTGTGTGGCAAAAGAAGAAAAATTGTATCAATTCAAGCTGACCCTTGATCCGTCGTCGATGAAACATTCGCAATAGGTATGGTGGTCGACACCAGTCAACTTCTCGAGAGCGGCTGTAGCCCCGGCCGAGTAGACGTTCGCCGTAATATACTACATATCAAAAACATTGAACGCAGGCAGTAATAAAACATACATGAAATGGACCGGGCGGAACGAAGGGCACGTTCGTCTTCGTCCAATTCTCGACCCACACTGGGGGATGGGCGGCTGCGGAGAGGACTTCATTGTACGTTTTTTCCAAGTGGAGCATTTTCCAGGTCTTCCGCGACTCGGGCGTGTCCAGTCCTCTACCAATCATATCGTACGTGAATTCAAACCGTCGGCAGCTAAAACAGAGTTGACGAAAATCGCGAATGCTAACCTGGCTTTTTGGTCCTTGGTGAGGTGTTTTACGACTTGATCAAGCGCCTTGTTTCGTTCCGTGTATTGCATCGACTGAAGCGAGGAGTCAACACGTGTGCACAAACACGGTGGCGCTTACCAGGTCTGGTGCCGTGTCGACGACGTCGCTTTTCAGCTGCCAGGTTGCTTCATTGGGTCCCCAGTGCTTCCAAAGAAGAAGGTAATGCGGAGTCCCGGCTGGGTCTTTGGCCATTGCGATGATTTGCTCGACCTGTAAGAAATAACCATAAAAATTGCTCAGTTTGGGGATTAGAGCTCGAGGCACGCAACAAGGCAACGACGCTGTTCACCGATGCTCACCAAACATTGTTAGCGGGCACAAGCTGTCTATCCCACACCCTACCAGAAAGATTGGAACCTAGGAAATTTTTGAACCGTGTAGCTTCATTTTACAGCCTTTTGTAGCGTCCGCGATTAAAAAATTTTGCTCAAGGTTTTTTTTTGCGAAATTCACGGTTTCGGAAAATTTATGAGATTTCAATACTAGAAAACATCGTCACAAGCCAAAAATCTTGTATTCGGCACTCTGCAGGTCGATTGGCCTAGCTACGCCCACGCGATCAGTCCAGTGCCACAAAAATGCCCAAACAATCACCTCGTATTCGTTCCGCTCGGATCCGCCGTCACTTCCGGCCTTGAAATTCGAGTACCGAACCGCTTGTCGCTGGCGATGTGCCGTTTGGCCAGCGTCCTTCAGTGACACCCACGGCTTCCGCACGAGGCCGGCGGGCACGATCTTGTCGTCTTCCGGCAGCTTCCATTCCGACGAATCTTCGTCCCCTCCGAGATCGATTCCCCTAAAAAGAAAACTTCAAAACAGCGGAGCACACCATACTTCAAAAAATCTTCACGGCGATCGCGTCTGCCTGCCAAGAAATAAGCCGCCTTTCGTTTCGGGACTTCTCCTTCAGCAGCTCCCGTGGCGGACGATCGTTTGTTCGTCTGAAAAGCGTTTAAAAAACCTGGGAGCATTTACCTTTTTCTTTCTCTCAGAAGCCGGGCCCTTGCTGGCCGAAGCTCTTAGAGCCGCATCGTTTCCAGCGTTTGTCGATCGCTTTCGGGGTGTTCCTGCAGCAGATTCCGCAGTGGACGGTCGCTTGACCCCCTGGAAAAACCATGAATTAGAGTGCAAAAATGGCGGTTGTTTAGGATCGCAACATCTTTCGGGGAAAGCCTAGACTTTTTATATAATCAGCGGATGCGTTTTTCACTGTTTTCAATTACTCCTGAGCATACATACAAACGTTACAAATTTTAATTTTAGGTGATTTTCTTTTTCAACTTTTTAAAACGTTTTTCGACTTTAATTTTAGTAAAAAGGTGCCAAAAACTATATAAAACACTAGAGCTATATGCACACCTAGGCCAACCACGACCACTAGAAATGAAAACCTCCGCATATCAATTTAAAAACAAAAACAGAGCCGTTTTTACCTTGCTGATGAAATCCGGGCCATTGGTGGTCGAAGCACTTGCCGTAGAGCGGTTGGCCATGTTTCGTATGCTGGGGAAAACAGCAGCGCGGTCGACAGGCCTAAAAGTGACTTGGGAAAAGTTTAAAAAAATATTACTTGATAGCGTTCTTGTTGTTTTCGTTCTGCAACGCATTCAATACCTTCCTCGGCGTGGCCGTCTCGAGTTCGAGGCCGGGCCGCATTGTCCCAATCTCTAAAGACAGGTTATGGAAGGCAAAAGGAAAGCATTGAAAAAGGATTGACTATGGAAACAAGTAATAACAGCAAGGCCGCACCAAAAAAGAAGCCTAGATATTCGACCTAAACTAAATAGGACTATCGGTACTATTCAAGTTCGGGGGGCAAAATTTTTTTGGGTCATTTTCAGCCATTCTTCTTAGTTTTTCTTTTCGCTTAGGCGTAGCTTAGCTTAGTACTGGCTTAGTTTAGGCTCAGGCTTAGCTTCTGGGCGGGGCGAAGTACCCTCGCCTTAGCTTAGTTTTTCTTAGCTTCGCTGTTTTTAGCTTCGGTTTAGCTCTGTTCAAGCTCGATTTAGCTGAGCTTCGGCTAAGCTTAGCTTAGAAGTAGAGCGTATTGCTTGATTGGCCGCGAAAAACTGAACAAGTAGCCCAAAAATCACCTCGAAAAAAATTTTGCCCCCCCCCCTAAATTGAATAGTACCGGACTATCAAAAGAATAATAATTTTTACACAAAAAAATTTCCTTTCTTGTAAGAGTCAAATAATTAATTTTTTCAAAAATTTTGCATTTTGTGGAGTAAAGAGAAAAATTAGTGAAAGGCGGATTTGCTCAACTTTAGGCAACCGTAACAGCGGAAAAACTGTACGTGCGCATACACATTACGGATTTCTACAAATGGTCCCGCCGCGATCCGAGTTGACCTCGGCCTAAATGGATTTTATTCCCTCATTATTTCTTTTATTCGTTCCTCAAGGAAAACTATAAGGTTCGTGCTTTTTGCTAAATTTTTTTTTCTTTTTGGATTATTCTTCGGCACTTCCTGATTTCTTGTTATATCTATCTACCTTTCGGTCTAATCATTGATCCTTCTTGTCACCTTGATGAGCCGATTTTTCCCATAATTTCTCACGGTTTGTAAGCTTTCAAATTTGAGTGGAAAGCCACCTAGTGTAGAGGAGTCCTTATTTTTCCTTTTCCCTCGTAATATAGCTTCATTCCAGAGAAGGAGACAATGAGTTATCGCGACCGCGGTTCGGCCGGAAACAAGGACGACTGGAGCTCGAGGAGTGAGAACCGCCTTGGAAACTTATCTTCGTTTAGGCAGCCGGGATGACCGCGGAGGTTCGAGCGGCTACAGGAGTGGAGGCGGTGGCTACGGCGGCGGCGGTTACGGAGGCGGTGGCTACGGCGGCAGCAGCGGTGGCGGCGGCTACGGAGGCGGCGGCGGCTATCGTGGTGGCCGTGGAGGAGCAGGCGGCGGTGGCGGCTTTCGAGGCGGTCGTGGTGGAGGTCGCGGAGGTGCTGCAGCATGGGGCCGCCCTGTTACCGTTGCGGAGGTGAGCCACTGCCCTTTCGCCATGAATTTGTGTTTGGCTCGGGTGTGTTGACCGAATTACTTTTTTTTAGCCCGACATCGCAGCCCTCAATGAAGGAGAAGTCACCACCAACGACTTCTTGATCGATCTCAAAAACGCGATCCCGACTGTATACAAGTATCAAGTCGACTGCTTCTGCATCGTCAAGGACAAGAACGGCGACGACAAGTCAATTGACATGAACGTGCAGCCGAAGAATCCGGTCACGGCCAATCGCCGACGTGCCGCTCTCAATAGCGTGATGCGCACCTATCTTTCAAGGTAATCTTATTCGTTTCTCCCGAAATGTTCCATCTAGGCTGGAGCTTTCTCGTCAGTGCGTCTACGATTTTGCCTCTACGCTCTACACTCCCAGCGAAGCTCTCAACGGCAAGACCTACACTCTTACTCGTGACGATGTGCCGGAGAAGCACCGCGGAGCCTTCGAGCGCGGTCACTTCGAGACTCTGAACTTCCGCTTCGAACTGACGAAAGCTCTCAAGTTGTCCCCAGACGCTCGCGATGACCAACAAAACACGCAGGAAGTCGCCACCTTTCTGGACGTGCTCACTTCGGCCCAGCTTTATCGAAAGTAAGGTTCAGCTTTCTCACTAGTTACTTATTATTTTTAGCCAAGATTTCGTACTGATCAAGGGCGTCAACTTCCCGCGGTCGTCGCGGGGCGGCCTGGTGACGGAACTCCCACAGGGCCTGACGGTTCGCAAGGGTTTCGAAAAAACTGTCAAATTCTGCAAGGATAGGCAGGGAAAGCCGGCCTACGCTCTGAACTTGTGCGGTAAGGTGCCTCTAGTTGCCGATTACGTGGTTTTATAGTTCGCACCAAGCCGTTGTACAAATCGGGAGATTTGGTAGAATTCCTCTGCCAACGTCTCAACGTGCGTGACCCGCGCCAACTTCGTGATGAGCTTCGGCGGAACCCGAAGGCCGGTGACGTGGCCAGAAGTATGATCCTTTCCCGTTTTGCTTTAATATTTTTTCATAGATATCATCGTCTCGACGCGTCATCTCTCCGTTCAGATAGATTTGGTGATCTTCAAACTGACCGACGTCGATGCGGAGTATTGTGATACTGGCTGCTGAGATTTCGTTTGCAGGAATCTCGCCATAGACGACATGAACAAGACTGTCTTCCAATACTACCAGGACAAGTACAACATGACGCTCAGCTACCCAAACCTGCCGCTAGTTGTCCATAAGAAGGGAAAGATCTTCAATTACTACCCCATGGAGGTTGGTTTTGGATCCCGTGCCTTGAAATTTTTTACTTTTTAGCTCCTCGAGGTTCGCATGGAACAGAGCGTCCCGGTGGGCAAGCTGGGCAATCAGCAGTCGCAAGTTGTGGACTTGACCCGTTTGAAGCCGAACGAGCACATCGCCGACATCTCTCTGCTCTTTCCGCTGGCTGCCCTGACACAGTGAGTGCTCCTTTGCCAATCAAGCTTTCTTTAGGGACAATGAATACCTTCGACACTTCGGCGTTCGCGTTGAAGATAGGCCGAAAGAAGTCGTCGCCATCCAGTTGACACGTCCTGCTCTTGTCTTTGGCTCCAAGGTATGAAAATTGTAATCATGTATTAGCGCGGGTTTCCTTTGGGTTCGGATTCATTCCTATCATTTTTAGACGTTCCACCCCGACGATGACCGCAGCCCGAACGACATGGACTGGAATGGAACTTTCGGACAGCGCTACTTCAAGGCCGCCAAGGTTCCGCCGACGGTGATCGTCAACTACAACAGGGCCGCTCGCAACGAACATGACATCCGTCAAGCCATCGGCAAGCTCGCCTCTTCAGCTGCCGAGCATGGCCTGACCAAGACCGAATATTTGGAGCGGGTAATTTTCAAAACTTTACCAATTTTGAGATTTAGGCCCGCATCGTTGAATGGCGGTCGATGGGCGACCGCGACATCAAGGAGGAGGTTGAACGCCTTCATCGCGACGGCATCGGCTTCATTCTCTTCATCGGAGCTCAGAAAAAGACGGATGCCGAGGGCCATGGTTTAGCTTCTAATTGTTGGATATATGAATTTCGCTTTTAGATATGGTCAAGTATGCCGAGCACGTTGGGGGCATCCCGACGCAACATCTCGCCACGCAGACCATCGGCATTGGCGGCAAGCCTATGGGAGCCCAGACGGTGCAGAACATCCTGCTGAAGATGAACCAAAAGCTCGGAGGGATCAATTACAACATCGACGTCCCCAAGAGCATCAAATCAAAGTAAGCTTTTCACTCCCGGTCAATCACGCTTGTAGGACGCCGTCAATCTACGAGGATACGATGTTCATCGGCATCAACATCTCGAACGCTGGTCCGCAAATGCTTGACAATGCTGGAAAGCCTGGCGCTGTTGGGGTTTGTTTCTTGATTCTGCCTTTCATGTGCTTTAGCTGGCTTGGACCACCACTTGCCCGACCGCTCTCCGAGGACATTGGTTCTACCAGGCTGGCCGTGTCTCTAACCTCCAGTAAGCGCTTTCCTTCGCTGAAATCTATTCATTTTAGATGTGCTGTGCAATACTTTGCCGGCGCCCTCAAGAACTACCGCGAGGAGACCGGCAGGGCCCCGAATTCTATCGTCGTCCTCCGCGCTGGACTGCCGGACACCGGCGCTGACAACGTTGTCGACGTCGAGATGGCCCATCTTCACGATGCAATGGCCCTGGCTGAGATGCGCATGGCCAATGTTTACTACATCAACGTGCAAGCCCACACCAATGTTCGGTAAATCCATGACATCTTTGTTTGCAGCCTTCCATTTAGGCTTTTCCGTCAAAACGTCGCTGAGCACGGTCGCCCCATCGACAACAACGTCGTCTCGGGCACGATGGTCTCGGAAGGCCTGACTGACCCATCACTGATTGAGGCTGTGCTCACTCCGCAACGCGGCCAAATTGTGAGACTTCCTGTTTTGATTTGTATATTGCTGATTTAGGGCACTTCTCGTGTCACTCGAGTCACCCTCGTCTTCAAGTCAGCCGATGCCCCGGAATGGACTAGCCAGAAGCTGGGTTCGATTGTCAACGCGATGGCCAATGCTCACGGCGTTTCGATGTGCCCAACCGGTCTTCCCGAGCCGCTGCTCTCTGCCAGCAACCTGGCTCGTCGTGGTCAGGAGATGATCCAGCACCGGTGAGTTCGTTGCTTTGATTTTATCTTTACTAATGGTACTCGCAGCGCGGTTTCACTAGACACTCAAATTTTGGCCTTAATTTCTGATAACATTTCCTTTTCAGCAACGTGTCTGGTGGCAAGCAACTCGACGAGAGCACCGTGTCCGACGACCCCTACGTCTCGCAGCTGAACGAAGAATTCGGCGGTCGCATCTTCAAGGGCCAGCAGCATTGGGCCTAGATAATTGCATGATGTTAGTAATTTTAATTACTCGTTAAAATCTTATGCACTGGGCTATGTATAAAAAAAGTTATTCATTTGTTTGGATTTATCCGGTTTATGCTTGATGCATTGAATAAATACGTTAGTTGACTTTGTTGGAGCAGCACTGGAAGCGACCGGTTGGGGGTACGAATTGTTGTCTCTTCTCACTAGCCATGTTTGTTTGGTCACGAAGCCCCTCCTGGGTCGGTTGCGCTACGATTTGGGGGGTGAAAGGCCTCGGCGTGGTTGCATTACAGTTGGGCGGTGCGCGGGTTATTGGCCGTCCAGAGTGTTGACATTTCTAGTTGTGCTTCTCGTTCTACGTTCCCCTTTCTGAAATTTCGGTACTATTCTTGTTGTTTTTCGGAATCCGTACAATGTTTGGATCGGACTAACTGGGGCACGCTTGGTTTCCTCAATTCCAAAAGATTTTGTACCTACCTGAATTTGCGCTTCCCCTACGAATTTCGCACCCTATTTGCGCCCCTGTTTTGCGGGTTTTCATTGAAACGGGGCCGGGCGTCTCCGGCTCCCGCACACACAAATCGTCCCCTACATATGGTCTGTGTTTGGTGGCGGGTGAAGGGCGGGTAAGACCGAGAATCGCCCCCCCGCACCTCGAGCCCATTTCACTTTTGCGTGTCCCCGATTCCCATAGCTAAATGCTCTGCGCGCACTGCTCATTGCGCGTTTTCGGTGAAATCGGAGCCGCCGGATGAATTCGGCTGGTGGCTTTTCTGGGGCGTTGCCGAGCTTTCATCTTGCCTTTTTTAAAGTTTCGGCCGGATTCTATCTTATTTTCAGTTTCTTCTTATTCTTTTTCTTATTCTTTATTTTCTATCTTTCCTGCTTGTAGAGTGATTTTGCCCGGTCCAGATGTTTTTCGCCACCTAGCGCCCCTCTCCGGAAATTGAATTCCGGCCCTTGACCATCCATCTTTTTGCACAGCAGGTAGCCGAGTGGATGGCGGGGATTGACAGCTGAAAGCGGCCCAGCATTGGCTGGCCGGTCAGCGCTTGGGCTTGCTCTATTTGCTGGGATTTTAGCAGGAACAATTCTAATTTGAGGACCAGTTAGATATCTAACGAACCCGATTTTAGCATTTTTAGCCTCCGTTTTCTAAGATTTTCGGCGAACATCATGTTCTTCGTCTGTCTGCTGTTTTGAAAATTTGCCCTTTTGCATTTTTCACTTTTCTGACCAAATTTTTGATTTTCGAAAAGTTAGTTAAAAAGTTTTTATGAACTTTTTATAGCTAAAAACTGTGTAAAATTCTATTAGCCTGATTTATATTTTGTTATAAGACCGAACAGGTTTACTAGATTTTTAGTTTTCCCCTGCCGAATTTCTAGACATTGAGCTTCGCCTTCATTTCCGGCTAGGCATAAAGCTAGCAACGCCGCAAAGGTCCCCTGGGGGCCCCCAGCTAATCCGGATGGCCGCCGACAAGTGCTACAACTAGTTCTTTCAGGCATTGGCCAATTCCATATGCAGAGACGGCCAGCGATTCGCGGGGTGGGAACGCGCAGTGGCTTATCCAATTTTTCTCCATCGCCAGTCGCTTTTTTCGTGTCGGGAGCATTTGGGGGGAATTGACGTTCCGCATGACACCCCCGTCCTCCCCGGGGGGATCCCCCGCGTTTATTTTGGCTTTTATGTGGCTAGACTGGCCGATCTGATATCAAGGGGCTTCGGGGGCTAACGGTAGGCTTTTTCAGGTGCTGCCGCATTGTGAAGGGAAGTAGATTGAGGTAGATAATTTTTGTCCTTTTCGAGAGTGGCTTTGTGTTTTGCCAGCTTTTAAATATAGCTTTTTCTGTTATTTCCCCCCGCATCGAGCCTGAGATTTCTATAGCTCTTTGTTTTAAACTTGTTTTTGACAAGAGGTCTCACAGGCATCATATTTTTTTATGACCAAGATGAAATCTAAAGATGCGGAAACTGTCTATTAACTTGTAATCGGATATTTCTAGCGTTATTTGAGAAAGGTTAGAGCCAGTTTTCGATTTTGCCTGCTGGGTGGCCGGTTTCTTCATACAGTTTTTTAAAAAATATCGTCTTTTAACTTTTTTCCAGTTTCTGTTTCTAGACTGTTCTTTTAAATAATTAGCACTGTAAGAACCATTCTTTTCAAATTTTTGATTACGTTTCAAGTTTCGTACATGGTTGATTAACTTTTCGCCAGCATTTTTTAAGCTTTATGCAAGAAATTTTAAGCCAATTTTGAGATTTTGTCGGCTAGTTGGTCCATCAAAGTTCTGATTGGCCGGTGGCTGGTAAGGGCGGCTTAGCGCCAGCCAGTTGGCGGCCCGTCCGGTAGGATGCATAGATTATGGCCAGGATTTCCACCGAGCCCCCTGGGCAGATGTTTTTTAGCCATCTGCACGTAGCCAGGCAGCGCCCTCGAACTGTCAATGATAAGCTATCAGGGCATTAATGGAAGGCTTTTCTCACCGATTTGAGAAACAAAAATTGAAACGGTTGTATTTCTAAAAAAACAATCATGATAGTTTTATGTTTCTAAATGCATATTTTATAGTAAAAAGCGCGTGAATATCCGAAAATCACATAAAGAAACTGGCAATTGGACCAAAAGGCTTCCTGCTTTGATCAGTTCTATAAACTAAAGCAAAACTCCGATATGCAAATATAACAGCAAGATTTCTATAAGCGAAAACCAAGGGTTGCGTATTACACGATTTCCGTTTGCGGCGCAACACTCCCCAACTTTTGTTTGGTCATGGATAGTTTCCAGTTACGCAGATTGTAATAAAACCTATTAGCGATAATTTATTATTATATTATTATGGCTTTTTGGTTGTGTTGCTGTCTCGCAACGCTTTCCATTCCCGTCCTTTTTATGATATAGTAGGCCCATTGGCCTGTGAAAAGTTAAATGCGACCCATTTTCGCATCGATGCAAAAATTGCACTGTTGACTTTATTATGATTTGAAAACAAGTGCTTTCAAAGTTACCCAAAAAGGGCGGGAAACTAAAGTGCAATATCTACGCACGCTGACCTACGCTTTTCATATTTTTCGCCCCCACCAAGAGACTTTATGATGGATTCCATTTGTAAAATGATCCGTTACGGTTAATTAAAAACTAAAGCATTATTCTTTTAATTTGTCCGATTCTTCCATTAATGTCCGAAAAATTCATTGCTGACCCCGCAGGGCAGTTCCCAAGTCCGAGCAGATGTTGAAAAATCCTGGCCAGAAAAATCCTGGCCATAATCTCTGCGCCCCGTCCGGTAATCCCGTGTGTGCGTTGGGTTGGGGAGGCGGCAAATTAGAGCCCCCGGGCTATATGCCACCCCGCTGCCCACTTTCAATCCCTAACACCGCTAACACCCCCCTGGTTGGCCAGACCCAAAAGCCCAATTTGTCGTCGTCGATGCTTCTGCCCCGAATGGGACCGCTAATTTCGGGGAGTCTGGGATGTGGGGAGATTGATGAGGGTTCGATTGGGGTTGCTTTTGCGATTTTGGCTCCTAAAGGATTTTTGCTAGACTGCCATACCTATGTTTATTCCATTTCCGCAATGAAATCTGCTAGCTTGTCCCTTCTGTTTGTAATTTTTCCCTTTCCTCATCAATCTCTGCTAGCGTGCTCTTGCCTTTTTCTGAATTATGCTACTTCCTCAGCGATTTCTGCCATCATCTTCCTCAACAATCTCCGCTAGCCTGCTAAATTCCGAAAGAATCTCTACTAGAGTTTCAAAGAATTTCGGCACTAGGCTATTAACGGGGGGGAAGCGGTCTAGCCTATGTCTATCTAGAAAAACTTTGAAGCGTTTTCTAAGTTCTTTTGCTGTTTTGATTGCTAAAAACAAAAACACACTTTATAAAATCTTCGAGGTTTGAACTTTTTGGCTATTTTCATGTGGATTTGCCCAAAATAAAACTTTTTGTGAATTTTTCCACTTATAAACGGCGTAACAAGTTAAAAAATGGGGCGCTCCCTAACAATCCCTGCGAGCCTGCCTAGATTTTTTAATTTTCAAAGAATCCCAGCTAGCTCGCCCCGACCCGGGTATATTTTCGCCTCAATTTCTAGCACCGGCCCGGCTTTTGCTAACCAAAAGGGGGTTGAGCGAACAATGGGGTTCTGTGTGTGCCATGGGGGCTTTTTACAGCCACCTTTTCACAAAATAGCCTTCCCCCTTCCCCCAGGCCAAGCCGGGAATTATGCAGCCGGCGCGCGTATATTTTTCGCCCCGTATTGCCCGGTGATACTCAGATTTTTCGTGGAAATAGAGTGCTTATTGTTGGAATTGATCGTTTACGCTTTGTCGCGATGTTTTTGGTAAGGAATTGTAGCAGGTAAATGATAAATTGTGGAAAAAATGATGTGTTTCTTCGAATCGGATTAGAATTTTTGGCATTGGTAGAGTAAGCCTACACCTAAGCATACATCAGGAATTTGGTTCTCGGTTATCATCATTTATTAATTCAGTACTTTAATTCGAAGATAGGGAGGTGAGGCCATCGGTTGGAGCAAATTCCCGCTGCCATATTTAACGAGTGTCCTAGAAAAACCTAAATATACTTTTTAAATATTTACGATTTTGCTAGAAAAGCTAATGTTCATTTTCCTATCGGGTCTCTTGGTTAAAAATATATCTAATGGATTTTTTTTAATGTTTGTAGTAGTATTTGATCGCTAGGAAATTTTGAAAAGATTCCAAATTTCTTGAAAATTTGACAGTTCCCACATTCTTGACCAAAATTAAAAAATTCCGGATTTTTTAGCATTATGTAGGTGCCTTTTATAGCTAAAACTATGAAAGATGCTAGAAAAATGGTTTAATTTCTTTTAGGACCGTACGGGATTATTGGGTAAAATCTAAGTCTGCCTCCCCCTGTTAACAATCAAGCAGGCCTGGGAATGGGCCGGCCCGGGCCGCAGCCAATTTTCGGCCCGTGGCCCGGGCCGGCCCGGGCCGGCCCGGGCCGGCCCGACATTTTGGGTACATTTTTACCAAACCAGTATATACCATCCCTTAATTTTTCCGGAGTCACAAAAACGTGTTAGATCAAGTTTGTTAATTGTCTATAGGCTTGCACAACCGATTTAGGTATAGTATGTAACGAGAATTTATTCATAAAGCAGCATACAACCAGTACATCTTTAGTTCAATAGAAAAAAGTCTGTTTTACTTGGTGGAGTTCAATTTCTTTGACGCCCACGTGTAGTTTGAACGCTAATACACTTAATAAGGCTAACAAGGCATATTCCCAGCATTTCTGAACATTTCCGGCCCAAAAAAGCAAAAAGCAAAAGATTGACCTCGGCCGGGATCGAACCCGGGTCGTTTTCCTGATAAATCAAAGTTAAGCCAAAACTCAGATTTTTTTACTTTTAACTGTTTAAACAGATGATTGAAGTTGAATATCAATAAGGAAAACTTATAATGTAATTAAATTACCTCATTTAAACTCAATATAACTTATTGGCAAGGTGGCGGGCCGGCCCGGGCCGGCCCTCCATATTTGACGGGCCGGCCCGGGCCGGCCCGCCAGCCTAAAATCCCGAAAATCTCGGCCCTGGCCCGGCCCGGCCCGGGCCGGCCCGGGCCGGCCCGCCAAATTCCCAGGCCTGCAATCAAGTACCGTTTCTAGGAATCAATTTTCGACGAATTTCAAGGAATTAAAGTAATTAAACAAAACAATAAATTCGTTCTTTACCCGATATTCGGCTATATTTCTAAGACCACTGTCGCTAGAAAACTAATTCCGCCCAAAATTGCTTTAATTAAAGGGGGCGGCGCGGAATTTATGGTGGCCGGCGCACGGTATATTGGATCGGGTTGGCGGCGGGGGGTTTTAAAGTATGCATGGGAGGTTGTGCCTTCCGGACCGCTGCTTCTTCCTCTTCTTGCCCTCCTCCTCCTGCTCCTTTGCTTCGACCAGGGCTAGCAACCCGTAATTACCACCAGCTAGCCGGGGGGTTGGAGTACGTTGCACTGCAATGCACGGATTCGTTAGGGTGGGATTCTGTGAAGGCTACCCGTAATTAACGCCATTTTGCACTTTTCACCTCCCCTGTAAATGAGGGCAGATTTAAATTTGATGCTGTTGTGTTAATTTAATCTCTACTGTAATATAGTGTTTATAAAAATCATGTGATTTATATAAAAGTGGCTATGTTTCAAGTGGAAAGGTTTTCCCGAAATATTACTTTGGGTTCTTTCGCATTATCGGGGGCGGCTAATTTCTTTCCTATGAATCGAGAAGTTACAAGAAATTGCTATTAACGTATATTAATGTTTTATGCGTGCTTTTCGTAATATTTTACTAATTTCCGGTGGAAAACCGATCTACAAAACTTCGGAATTTTTCATTTAAGAGATTTTTAGAAAGGAAAGGCTTTTTTCCGTTTTTTTGAGCAAGACTTGCAAAAATTTTGCGCTTATGAATAGTAAAAATAGTTTCGAAACACTTCCTCTATTTATCTTAGCAAAAATTTGTAATTTTTAGGCAAAGAATTCCGCATTTAATTTTTCAAGCCTTGAAATTTAAATGTTTCGCTCTTGCTTGCTAAAGAGCTTGCTAAGATAGCTAGGTTCGAAATAATTGTACGATTGCACTAGCTGTATCACATTTCCAATAGGCTCAAATGAAGGGACGTGTAAGTTAAAGTTAAACACTTTGGTTAAAGTAGGCTTGAACTTAAATCATTTATGATATAACTTTTGTTGAGGCAAATCGCTAATTTCTGGAATATTTCGGACCTTATTTCACTTTTGTAATCGCGAGATATACCGCAGCTTTATGGCGATCCTTATCCGAGGTAGGCCGTGATTGAACTACGAAATTATTTTGTTTTAGGGGTCACATTTTGTTGCAACACATTTTCAAAAGCGTCTTTCAGTTCTCGACGTTTTCTGATTACCAATTTAGTATCATCTATGAGAGCTATTTTTAGTACTTCGCCCGAAGATGTGATGGTGGCCGCCGAGCCGCTGAAGCCGCCGCCGAAAAAGCACAAACCGCCGCTGAATACTGTATTCTACCTGGAGCTGATTTTTGTGAGTCTACCGACCACTTTTAAAAAACCGAAAAATTTGGATTAGCATAATATTTTTGAAACATCGGATTTCTCCAATAGTTTTTAGCCTCTAGCTAACCAAATAAACCTAATTTCTCTAAAGGGACGGGTTAGGATGAAGCCAAATTCTATTTGATTCCGATTCCGCGAGCTGTTTATTCCACGACTAATCGATTCGAACGACAAAACCGAACAATTTTTTAAACTTCGTGAAAATCGAGATTACTAAAAACAGGTTTCGATAACCAATTTTATACTGATTAATAAAAATAATCAATTTAGGTGGTGCTCGGGCTGGTGCTCGGCTCTTTGGCGCTGCTCATCTCAAGACCCCCACTTTTTCTATGGCTACCATCGGTGTTTTTGCTGCTCGGCGCCGCCCTATCTCTAGCCTCACTCGTCTACCTCAATAGGGTATGAGCATCTACTAGGGGCAGGCTAGCAGAGATTGTTGAGGAAGAGGAGAGGGCAGGCTAGCAGAGATTGTTGAGGAAGAGGAGAGGGCAGGCTAGCAGAGATTTTGGAGGAAGAGGAGAGGGCAGGCTAGCAGAGATTGTTGAGGAAGAGGAGAGGGCAGGCTAGCAGAGATTGTTGAGGAAGAGGAGAGGGCAGGCTAGCAGAGATTGTTGAGGAAGAGGAGAGGGCAGGCTAGCAGAGATTGTTGAGGAAGAGGAGAGGACAGGCTAGAAGAGAATTTGCAGGGCTACTACAGCAACGGCGCGTCCAACCTTACGCTGTACGCGCTCATCTCGTTGTTGCTCATCGTTCTGGTAATTTTTTGTTAGGGCCAGGGAATATATATATCAAGAACTTATAAGTTTTTGGTATGAGTAAAATCGCGAAACATTAGCTTTTTTCTCAGGAATGTTTTTGATTTGAAAGTGTTTCATCTTGATGCAGACTAATATCGTGAGCAGGATAGCTAATACGAGAACTGACCCCGTCTCCGCATAAATTTAATTTTAGCCATTTGATTTTTGTCGATTGTAGGGCAAAAATTAATTTAATTTCATTTTCGTGTTTTGAGATCTATTAAGAAACATTTTTTGTTTACGGATTGAAATTCTTGTTAGCCAAATTAAATCTTAAAGCTTAATTTTGTATTATTTTTATATCAACTTTTCAGCGTATCATCTGCGGCGGGCTTCTGCTGTTAGCCCTCTTCTCCCCACATTCCCACCCTCCCATTACCGTACCCCTCTTCGGCATCACGATTCTGCACATCATTTTTGCTTTCTATGCTATTGGTGGGTTACTGTAGATCGGATAAAATCGGCTGGTTACAATAGTACGAAAAACTTCTAAAAATTTTGAGGAAATTTTATCTAAAAATAATGACCGTAACGACCTAAATAAAAAGTTATGAAACATTTGGATGAAAAAAATTTCAACATGAAAAATTTTTCGAAAAATTTTTTGTTGCGGATCAAAAAGATGTTTTACAAAGAGGATTAGCCCAATCTGAATCAGAATACAGTAATTATTTTCCTAGAGCTGTACGTTATTAAAAGGCCGTCCGCCAGCTACCCGACCTGCCCCCATTATGGCTTGGCACAGTTTTTTTCGACCCCATTTTTTTGATGCCATCTGAAAGAGCATGTTCGAATTAGTAGGGCTGCATAGTTTTGAAAGTTCAAAAAGTTTATTTTTATGGTTTAAATGGGTGTCAAAGTTGCCGACCACGAAAAACTATCTTGGAAGTTACTGAATAGAATGGGATGAAACTTTCAGAATACACCTATTTTGGGACGGGGATCATTTCTCTAATACATTGCAAAGCCTGAAAATGACCGGAACATGGTTAAATAGCGCACTAGAAACAGTTTTTCGGGATTTGCGACTATGCGGGCGATCGAGCGCCACTCATACGTGGTAGGAAAAGATGCGCGAGATTTTTCTGCGTCGAATGGCGTGTCCATTATGCGGCGCTCGGTCGCCCGCATATCTTAAAAATCGCGATTATTAAGCTCAAAATGGCGATTTTTAGTCGAAATCTGGGGCGGGCAGGGTGAGAGAGTGCGGCAAGCGCAGAGGACAGAGACAGCTAGGATGGTCAAGCTGGGGGCTCTCTGGCAGCACCCGACCCGCTCCCCCAGGGCTGCTGTCTGCTTGTCTGGACCCTCCACGTGACGCGCACTCTCTCGCCTGTTTGGCATCCGAAAACCCGCAAAAATCGCCATTTTCGGCGTATTAATCGCGTTTTTTAAGATATGCGGGCGACCGAGCGCCGCATAATGGACGCACCATTCGATGCAGAAAAATGTCGCGCAGCTTTTCCTACCACGTATGAGTGGCGCTCGATCGCCCGCATAGTCGCAAATCCCGAAAAACTGTTTCTAGTCCGCTATTTAACCATGTTCCGGTCATTTTCAGGCATCGCATTGTATTAGAGAAATGATCCCCAGCTCAAAATAGGTATACTCCCAAATTTTCAGCCAATTCTGCTCAGTAACTTCCAAGATAGTTTTTCGTGGTCGGCAACTTTGACACCCATTTAAACCATAAAAATAAACTTTTTGAACTTTCAAAACTATGCAGCCCTACTAATTCGAACATGCTCTTTCAGATGGCATCAAAAAAATGGGGTCGAAAAAAACTGTGCCAAGCCTTGTTCGGGTACCTCGCGAACGGCCTTTTAAATAGTTTAGAAAGCACAGACTGTAGTAGAATGATAAGATTAATCATTAAAAAATAATACTACCAATAGCAAAATTAATTTATCGTAATAAAATTACGGAGAAAATGGGCGTTTTTTGGAAGAGCCTTGATAAGCCCGTCTAAAATTTCAACAATGGTGAGCTTGTAAAAACTGGAATTCAAGCATTAATAACTCTTAAAAATTAATCATATCAGTGAAGTTTAATAATAGCTTTAATAAAATTCGCAAACCATAAAAAATCTACACGTCGCATTGTTCAATAGAAATTATTGAGTTTAATTTTCTTTTTTCTTTCCAGGTAAAGTGACGGCCTATCGATCACGGCTGGCGAAAAAGGCCGCGGCCGCTCACGGCCGCCACGGCAATACGGGTATCGAGGAAATTCAGGTAATCGGAACAACCCCGCCAAAAATTATCGTTCAAATAAATTATTTGGCAGCATAAATGCTTGAAACATTTTTTCGAGACGTTTAAAGATGGAAAAATCTTTTTTTCCATCCGAGAAGACTAATAGGACGCATTTAAAATCCTTCCTACCTTATATAATTTTGGAGTGTATGTGTGTGTGTGTGTGTGGATGTCACTTTCGAGGCCCGATTTGAGGGCCTTCCCGTGTCCAAAACGCTTCAATTCTCCGTCACCCGGGGGAATCGACCCTTCTGTTTCCGATGGCGTTTTCAGAATTTCGATAAAATACAAGTTTACAAAGTTAAAGCCGGTTTTATTCATTTTTGGGGGTTCCTGAAGGCTAATTTGCATAATGCAAAAATACAAACTTCTTCATTCTTGCCAGTTGCACTCGCCCGTGTGGTCGGGGGGGTCCGCAGGACCCGAGCTAACAGAAAGTCAAACTTTTCATGCAAAGGCCGCATTCCAGCGCCCAAGGCCCGCGAAGCGGGTTTTGGGCGCTGGTTTGACAATGAAAACGCGGGGTTTTAAATCGGCAGGTTCTGGGCATGCTAGCAGAGATCATGACGGAAAAATAAAGAGGACCGGGTGTCGAAGAAGTAGTAAGAAATGATTTTGAGGGAAGTGACCGTTTGTTCGAAACATTCTTGCAGAAATCATCTGAAAATTCGGGAAAGGAAGCTAGCAGAGACAATTTTTGCAAAAATGCAGGGTAGCAGAGATCTTGATAAAAATATTTATACTTTTGCTTGCTCAATTAATCAATTTACAAGCACTTTGGATCTCCGATTAGATTTTGAAAAGCTTAGAAAACCATAAAGTACTTTTCCACGCCGCTCACTTGTCTAAAAAGTCTGGGCAGGCTAGCAGAGATTGTTGAGGAAGAGTAAACAAAGAAATTTATTCACTTTCCAGGTGTCCCATCTGGCGTCTTCGTACAATTTGCTGTCGCGTTCCAGTAACACGCTTTGTACGGTGTTGGACGACCAGGAAGAGCTGCTTGTACCTTAAAATCATTTCAGGATCGCATAAAGATATTCCTATTAAACCTGATAATTTATTGAAACACACTTAATTACCTGGAATCGCACTTTATACGATAAACCAGTGGAAAAAGCCCGCTTCGCGGCCCTTTCCCACTGGACCCCGTCCAGGAACTATGAATTCGAATACCTTCTTTTTTAGCCTGCGGCGCAAGAACCTGAGTCAAGGACCCAATCTTTGGCCTGCGGCGCCAGAGCCTGGTCCAAGGACCTTTTCTTTGGCCTGCGGCGCTAGAGCGAGATCCAAACCTAAACGCGCTAGAATCTTTTTACCTGCGGCGCTAGTTACTGGTTTTTCTCCCAGATTTGGCCTGCGGCGCAAGAGCCTAGCTCAAAAACCCATCCTTGGCCCGCGGCGCAAGAGCCTGGGCCAAGGACCTTTTCTTTGGCCTGCGGCACTAGAATCGAGAGCCAGGCCTAAATATCGCGCACCCAGGGCCTAGAAATATGTTTTGTTGCCGAACTACCAAAAAGCAAAAAAATAAATTCTCCCATGATCCGAACCCACGATCTTGCGCGTGGTAGACCGGGCGCAAATCCACTACACTATGGGCCAGATGGGAAGAGGCGGCGGGAAAGCCCTCTTCTGCCCTGGGGAAAGGGTGCGGGGAAGGCAAAGAAAAGGGCAACCCTATGATCCCCGGAGGGAGGCCTACTGGTCACATTACAAAATTCGGTTTTCGAGTCTCAATCAGCTGAAAATTTTCAAAGATAATAAGATGCGCGTGATCCCCACCCTTGACTGCATAGACGGTCAAAATTCCAGACCGAAATTCCATCTGGACTCTGAGATATGGCCCGGACACCACGGCTCTTGGCCCACTTTATTAAGGCCTTTTTTTAAAAATGTTCATAAAAACTTCATTTTACAAAATTTGACAAAACGCAGAATTATATATCGGGAGAATTCGCTTTTCAATCTACCCTCGAAAAATTAGCGCCCAAATCCATTTGGATCGCGAGATATCCTCTGTACAAACCTTTTTTTGGCCAAAATGTTAAGGGTTTTTCACTATTTTGCTTATAAAATCGTTAAATGAAGGAATTTCGAAAAACAAAAAAATGCTTATAAAGAGGATGTGTGTCTCCACCTCCATGCCAAAAATCAGCCGGGAATTCGGCCTGACGGCCGAGAAATCGTCTGCACAGAAAACAGACATACTTTTCTCGCTTATAGGATAGGATATGCACCTTAAAACTGTGGCTACAGAGTTCCCCAACAATTTCTGCTAGCCTGCCCTCTCCTCTTCCTCAACAATCTCTGCTAGCCTGCCCTCTCCTCTTCCTCAACAATCTCTGCTAGCCTGCCCTCTCCTCTTCCTCAACAATCTCTGCTAGCCTGCCCTCTCCTCTTCCTCAACAATCTCTGCTAGCCTGCCCTCTCCACTTCCTCAACAATCTCTGCTAGCCTGCCCCCTAATTCCCATCCATTTGACGACATGTCGACACCTGAGAAGCCCCTGAAAAGGGTGGGCTTTGTGTATGTGTGGTGTGTATGTGAATGGGGGGCATAGAGCGAGGCTAGAGAGTGGCTATTTGAGAGTGTGCAGACATGGAGACATGACAGAGAGGGCCCTCGGTGGGCCCCAAGTGGGCCCTCTCCCTCCTCTGCCATCTAGTCTCCCCCCAAACCCCCCACGGCGGCGGCTCCGATAATCAATGCCATCCGTGTCCGGATTCCAGCTTGAAATCTCGATCAGGTAAGTATTTTTAAGTCACTTACTTATGGTAGAAAATCGGGCCTTGTTTTTAAAGATTTTACAAGCTTTGAATTTGTTTTTGTTGATTTTATTATCGTGGGTTTTTTGTAATACAGAGTTTTTCATTTATAAAACAAACTAAGCTAGTATGTTCTTTTATTTAAAATGAAAAGAAGGCTAATAGTTTTGTATAATTTTCCAAACAAATTTGATTAAATTATGATGTTTCATAACTATTCAGTGCGGAAAAAATTTCATAACTATCGGCAGCGCAATTTTTGGTGTTTTCAATTAAAAACTCCATTTCTATCAGAATTTCCGAAAAGTCGAAACCCCTTCAGAATTTGGAATAATGTTTCAAAAAAATGATGGCTTTGGACGGTTTTTGGGCAACCTAATACTGTCGTTGTGCATTGTTCATACCGGTTCCCTACTTTTTATTCCCCTTTGATTCTTTAAATCACTATATTCTTAAAAAAATTTTTTTCTAAAGGTTCTTTAAATTAGTTCGTTAAATAGAAATCTGAAAGACATATTAAACTTGAAATTAAAATAGTTTTACCTCTTTTTCAAACTGTCGGTTTTGCCTGGAATGAGTTTACGAAAAAATTGGCTTCTGGACTTGGAAATGCTTGGCAATCGGCCTAGCTCCCCCAAAAAATTCAACAAAAAAAAGATGAATTAGTTTACTAACAAAAATCTATGGACTTTGGATCGATACAACTAAAAGCTTATTTGGATTAATTTTTGCCACGTTTTTTCCCGACAATTTACGTTCACGTTTTTTCTGTAAACTTTTGGCTACACTGACCCCTTGAAACACCTTTTTTAATTTCTAGAAAGCGTCATAAAATGTGACCTCAATGGTTTAATTCAATTTAATTCCGTGATCTCTGCCCAACTGCCCTCGTTTGCCTTCAATGGCCCTTTAATCCGCCCTGCAACGCATCCCCCCATCTCTCATCATGTATTCTGGCTCGTAAAGTGAAGATTAGATGCCGCTGCTGGGTGGTGTGCCCTTCTACGACTCCTCTGAAATTGCCCTGCTCTCGTTCTCTGTGCTCTCTCCTTCTCTCACTCTATCCTCTCAGACGTCACCCCATCAGATCGCTCGCTACCCTAACGAGCTTTAGATACCTTTAAAGGACCACTGAAGGCCGATGTGGGCTGGTGCGTGAATACGTAATGGCGCCAGTAAAATCAATAAAAGGTTACAAGTGCAAAGCTTCCAGACTCCGGCCCATCAATTTACAAAATTTTTCAGTATTTTTAATTCTTTTTGAAACACCTGTTTTCCCAAAAAATTCGGCTTGCTTTATCACGTAAAATGGAAGCAGAATTTCAAGAAATTAGTTGACAAAGTATGCGGTATAATTAATTCCGAAAGCGGTTCGCTAGCCATCAATATTTTTGAAAAATTCATTTCCGAATTTGGCCTTCTTCATTTTCCCTTATTTTTTTAGCGTATAAAAACGGCTTGTATGTATATTTTCATTCTATGAAAAAGATCAAAAGTATTTTCGATTTATAAATTGCATCAGTTTTAGCCAACTTCAAAATGATTGTTGACGTAGCTTTGTGGGTCGCACTAACCTTATCGAATTTTTTCGGGTCTTAAGAACTTTTGAAACATAAAAAAGTTATCACAATATTTATGGCCTTGATTTTCAAAGAGAACGTGAAGACTTGGCCATCAGTTTTGGGTCGAATTTCTTCTTGATTTATTTCGCTCTCACCGCTTCTTTAACGGGCCAATTCAGTACGCAAGGAAACGACAGGCGTGCGTGAGCGTGGCGTGCTGTATTTTTTAAAAAGCCGTAACAAATCCATAGCCATGCCTTGCACTTCCCTTACTTTTTAAATGATTTGATCGAGGGGGTGCGGCTCCTGAATAACTGTCACCAAACAATTTTTTACCCAAAATTTTTTTGAAACATAGTTTTTAATCTAATTTTTTATGGGTAATTCGCTTCTCGCTGTTCGTCGAAATCTGACGCTTTATTTAGTCTGAAAATGATATATTTTTATCCCATATTTTCGACGAATATTCCAGATTTTTGGGAGAAGCGCAAGCAGTACCCGGGGGATGGCTAGGCGGGTCAAATTGAATCAATTTTCGGCGGAAAAAGGGAGAAGTTCCCCCATGACTGGTTGGGGAATAGAAGGCAGCGAGGATTTAAGACCTGTAAAAATATTCAAAATTTTAAAGGGACTGGCAGCCAGCAGCGATACCTTAGGAAAACGAGAGAGAGAGAGAGAGAGAGAGAGAGAGAGAGAGAGCGAGAGAGGGAGAGATTTTAATTCATTTAAATTTTAATTATACTATAAATTTTAATTATTTAATTCATTTTTAGAAACGTTTCGCGCTGCTATTACCGCTCCCTCTGTTTTTTTTTTCGCGTAGCAAAAATGCGAAACCTTTTCCACTTAAAATCGAATTGACTAGGCAGGATTTTAAAGTTTATTTTTTTTAATTTTGTGTTTACTAAAATTATTGAACTGTTAAATTTTTCCCAAAATTCCCAAAAAGTATTTAGATCCATGTTTTTCAGAAATGCCGAAAACGGGGACCCGATCGCCTTCAAGGTGGACGGGGAGCGCTTCGATGGCGGGACGAGGACGCTGAAATTTGCCTCAAACGCCCGCTACAAAGTGCACATCGCCGCCAAGCCGTCCACCGAGTTTTTGTGCGTTTTTCTGGTATTAAAAATCGGTTTTTACTTGTTAAGCTCTTTTTTAAGCGCTGTTTTAGGAGTCTCCACCTAGCAGGCTCCGATTTGGCGCTGGTGGCCGAGGACGCGAAGGGTGGGCAATATGTCGCGGAATGGAACACCACCGGAATTGATGCCACCCAAAAGGGATCCCGCCACAATATTAACTTCCATTTGCAGGTATTTTAATCTGACTTAATGAATTTAATTAGTTGAAATGGGAAGGACAACCCAATGTTTCGGCTTAAAGGGATGCCGACGGCATAGTCAATCGATTACGCGCTGGAAAGAAAATGTCTCTGCGCCTCTCCCCAGGGCGCGCTCTCTGCCCTGTTGGCTACTTGCCAATTTGTTGATGGGGGGGATCGACACATGCCGTCGGCAGCCCTTTAACTTTATCCCCAAAAAAAAAATATCTTTCGAAAAAGTGAGTTTCAAAAAATCCCAATATAATCTTTCTTTTTTCATATTCAATTTGTATACGCTGTTCTACGTTCTACCATGCACCGTTATGCAAAAAAAACCGTTTTTAGCAGTATTTTTGCATTTTTAAATATTTTTATTTAAGTTTTAAACAATTAAAAACTATCTTTTGACATTTGTCAAAGGTGCTGAAAAGTCTGATTTTGTAATTATTGTTGTCAAAAACTACAAATTAAATTAAATAAAATTTCGACACATAGCCGAGTACGATCAAACGTTTGCCGCTATGTAATACTGGTTTTTTTGCAGTTTTGCGCAGATTTTTATATGTAACATTTATTCTTAATCTCCTTACAAACTGGATTCATTAAAAAAAATTTTATTGTAAAATTTCCCGCCATTGTGGCCTTTGAAAATAAAAAAAAATGACAATTAAGGATTTAAAAACCTTTTCAGTGCCCAGGCGGGATGCTGAAGAAGCAGGTCCAAACGAAGTTCTACAACCGCGACGACTCGCACGCCGACTGGGGCCACAAACTCGAGAAGTTGATTTGGAAGTGTTCGGTGGACAATTGCGGAAATGTGCAAGTGAATGAGGAAGAGTATAAGTGATTCTGGCTCCAGAAAAAATGCCAATATTACGACCTCTCCAAAATTTTTAGTTTTAAAAATTTTTGAAACATACTTTTTTTGGAAAAAAATTAGCAATTTTGAAAATTGAAGACCTGTTCCGACCTTACGATTTGAAAGGACGTCATTTTTAATCTAGCGAAATCTCACGTTCTTCCCGGTTTTCTTAATTATATTTGAAAAATAAATACAGCCGCTTAAAAATTCCCGATGCAAGAATCGGCTAAAAAATAATTGTTTCACATTTATTGATTTAACAGTAGAAGAAGATACTAATTTATTTATTGCGACGTATAGCTAAATGATGCTCTCAAACATAAATCTGGAACTTCTCTCTTTATCTCTAACACGCTCCATATTTTGAAAATAGTTCGCGTTGTCTCTATCTCTCTCTCTCTCTCTCTCTCTCTCTCTCTCTCTCTCTCTCTCTCTCTCGCTCTCTCTCATCCCCCCCCCTTGATAAATCTCAATTATTGTTGCTCCCCGATCTCTCAAAAAGGCCCCAGATCAAGGATTCTCGAATACAGTATGTCTTTTATTTCTTTTATTTATTCCCAATGTATTTTTTTTTGCTCAACGACGCGCCGATTACTATACACGAATTTGCAATTACCACCCCGCTTATTTTATGTCAATATATGATTATTTATATACTGAGATATCGAATAAATTATAATTCCGAAATTTAAAGTCATAACACCGAAAAACTGAAACATTTAGGTGTAATAAAATGTTGCATAAATTTCAGGTTTAACCGCGGAAATTTTTGGTGTAGTCGTAGAAACCGCTAAGAACAAACGGATTTTCTCGTTTCAATTGTCTTGAAACGAAGACGCTAGACGTAGGCAGGCTAGCGGTGATTCTTTGCGGAATTTAAATATTGTAATAACACGCGAATTTGGGTGCTTCTAAAGTAACCTGGCAGTTAATTTTCTCAAAATTTTGGAGAGCGGGGTTAGCGGGATTAGATGCGCAAAACTCGGACAAATCCATGAAATGTTTGAAACGCCAAAATTTTTCAGTTTTCTTACAGAAATTAAACAAACATTTATAGAGTTGTAATATACAGGGTGTCCCAAAAAAAAACCCCCCCTCGGCATTTGGCCGTCTTCTATCGGATCGGGGCCAAATTTTTACCAGAGATGGGGACCCATAAAAACTATGTGCAGCCAAATTTTCTAAGCAAAACATTGTAAAACCAAAAAGTTATCGCTAAAAAACTGATTTTTGGAAAACGCTGGTACTCGTTTTTGGCTATGTTTTCGCAATTAGCATGCGGATTTTGAGTAATTTTCCAAAAAATGGTCATTTCTCGGTCAGTTTCTGGCAATTTCGATAATAAAAAGTGATCGAAAGGCCCAATTTAAACGTAATTTTCGTAAATCAAAAAATTTCTACAGGTAAAAAAGAGCGCCCTCTTCATTTTTGCTAAACATTTCGAGGCCGAAATCCGTCAAAATCCTAGTGAAATCGGCAAAATTAACCTTAATTTTGATATATCTTCTTTGTTTTACAATATTTTGCTTAGAAAATTTGGCTGCAGATAGTTTTTATGGGTCCCCATCACCGGTAAAAATTTGGTCCCGATTGGATGGAAGACGGCCAAATGCCGAGGGGGGGTTTTTTTTTGGGACACCCTGTAGAGTCAGACTATTGAAAGGTAACTAAACTTAAAGAATTCAACCCCCGAGAGTTTAACGGGATTCCGAAAATTGATTCTGGGTGTAGTGGTCATACTATTAACTTACAACAACCCTCCGACCCAACATAAATTGATGAAACACAGAATTTATTTCTGTAAATTTTTAACTTTCGCATTTTTTGGATAAATCACGTCCGACACGCGATAATTTAAAAATTGTTAACCTAAAATCAGAAAATCGCGATGGCGTGTTCGACCAAGCATTATTGTTTCAAAACCCGGATAAATCCTCAAATTTAGTCAAACATTGATTTTCGAAATTTTACACTTTTAAATTCAAATTTATTAGGATGAAACAATTTATCATGATAATTCGCTAAGGGTAACTAAAACCGTAACGCAATGTAACTTAACGGAATCGGAACGTTTAGAGGCATCCCGAAAATTAATTCTAGAACATCTCGGGCTTCAAATCGAAATTTCAAAACCCATCAAAACCCTAAATAAATTGTTGAAACACAAAAATGACCCTCACAACTTAGATGTTCTGAAAAATTATTGTATCTGATAAGCGATTTTTGAATTGTTGACAAGACGGTTTATATCAATAAAATTATATCTTTGTAAACCGTTAAAACACGGAAAATTGTTGAAACAGATTTTTTCGAAACTCGCGCTTTTGACAATCCCGATTTTTTTTGTGGCTAGCCATATGTAAATTGTTGAACCCGTTGCTCAGATCCCCGGATTATATTTTCAAAACTCGGAAAGCCCCAGAAAATCCCTGAAACAGGAATTTTTTTTTCGAAATTTTTGAAAATTCCTATTTTTGTGAAACGTCGATACGTAGATTGTTGAAAGGTCTGGTTGTTCGTTTACAATCATATTTGAAAACTCGAAGAACCTCAGGAAACCATTGAAACAGACATTTTCGAAAGAAGACGATGACTAATGACCGAGGGGATGGCTGACGGCTCGCTTCATAAATATGGATGACGATCGAAGGAGGGGCTTTTCGGCTTCTTCCTTACCTTTTGGCTGATCATCACGCGGTGAAGGGTTTTTTGTTTTTGATGATATGTTTTCAAGTTTTTCAAATATTGAACTTTTTCTGACTTATTTGTTCAGAGACATTACTTAAGATATACTTAAAAGAGGCCTTATTCTCTTATATTCACACTTTTTTTAGTAAATTTTCGTAAAAAGGTTATCTGACAGGAGTTTCTCTTTTCTGTAATGCAGCAGGACAGAAATGGATATTTTGCGCGTTAGAAGCGGTCCTGGGTTTTTTCAAGTCAGTTCCCGCAGGAGATTACACCCATCCATGAATTTTGATCTTTAATTTTTCCTGAAACATTTGATTTTGTGCCAAAAAGTGTCGGCTAGCAGAGTTTTTAAGAACTGTCTTCTTTTGAATTACACCCGTAACGCGAGGCAAGCGGAGGTAATTTAGCATTTTCGTAAAATAGGTTTATATCAATGTGAATATCGACGTTTGGAAGGCAGGCCCGCAGGCACCAGTTGGGAAAACCAGCAAACGGGGGTTTCGGAATTTTGATCACCTAACGCATCGTATAATCCCACAGTAACAAAATTGAACGTTTTAAGGCTTCTTGATACATTTAAATTAAATGTTCAAACAAGTTAATCAAGCATTTTTTAAACGTTTTGATTGCGAATGTAATTGGAGTTTCGAAAGTAATGAATTACACTGAGAACCTAACACTCCCAAATGCGAAAAAAACACATTTCTTAATTTTTTCTGAAACATTTAATCTTCCGAAAACCGGGTCGGGAAATGGGGTCAACCATGTTTGTAGAAAATTTGTGCATAGGAGTTTCATTCTCAAGGCAGGCTAGCAGGGATCATCCAGGAAGATTGCGGAAAGCAGTTTTGGCTTGTAAATGTAAATAGTTAATTAGATTTCACCTTATCATTTCCTTATCCTTCCACCTTTCATTTGCCGAATTCCCAAATTTCAAATTCCCGATTTTCAAAATTTTATGAAACATTTAATTTTTCCAAAAAGCTGTTCGGCTTGACGATTTCCATTTTCATAGGTTAGGAGCAGGGTTGGTCATTTTGCGTCCCGTCCCCGTCCGTCCGCGTCCGGACGGGGACGCGGGACCGTCACCCTAATTTGCATAAAATTAGGGGACGGACGGGGACGCGTCCGGGAAGGGACGGACGGACAGACGGGGGACGGGGTGACGGTCAGCGTCACCCCGTCCCCGATGCAAATGCCGAAATGCAAATGGATTTCCTACCAGTAATTATTTCGGGTCTCCTTCTCGTTTATTTAGGGGAGTCAAAAATACATGCAACTCAGGCCAAGCTGGAAGTTATACCTAGATGGCGTCGGCGCTGCAGATAATCACCATTTTTTCGGAATTTGCTACAGAGCTTAAAAATTCAAGATATTCAAGTTAGAAAGCAATTGGTTACTTACTCCACGTGCTAGGTTATAAGCACTTCATCGTAATCATGCTATCCACGTTTTGTACCCTGCTCTGCGAAATTTTAAACCCAGCCGATGCGCGATTTGAATGCCATTACTTTATCCCCATAATTTGCATCGGGGACGGGGACGCTGCCCCGTCACCGTCCGTCCCCACCGTCCCCGTCCCGTCCCCGTCTGTCCCCATTTTGGGATGCAAATTAGGGGACGGGGACGCGTCCCCGTCCCCGTCCGTCCCGTCCGTCCCTGAACAACCCTGGTTAGGAGCCTAGGATTCCAAAAACGGGGCAGGCTAGCAGGAATGATTTCGGAATCCTTCACCAGCCGATCGACCGTACAATTTCACCCCTTATATTCCACGAGACGCCCCATTACACGCCCCGTTTTTCTATAGCGCGGCCTTCTGCGCGGAGTCGATCTCCCTCGCCTCCTTTTCCTCAAATTTTCCGGGGATCCCGCCGCGAAATGGGCTCAATTTTCCGGCCCGCCCGGCATCGGCTAGAATGAGGTCATGTTATGCAAATTTAATGGCCGGCCAGATGGTGGGGGAGTCGATTTTCTCCGGGTCCTAAAAGTACACTAGCGTACTGTAATTTTAAACTTCCTATCCTATTTATATATAGTAGGATTTAAATATAACTTTTATTTAGTACATTTTTTGAAGGAAAAAATTTTGCACAAAAAATGCAAATTTTATGGCTTTTAAAACGATGGTGAGCCGATTTTTGGTGGATTCGAGAGTATTGTAATTTTCAATCAATACTTATACGTAAATTTTTTACAAAATGCATTTTTACTTGGAGGAAATTTCAAAAAATACGAAAAAGCAAAAGCTAATGAAAATACGATCTTAATTTTTCGGGTGTATACAAACATTTCGGGTTGTGATAACTACCTCGATAATTAATAACCAAAAAATTTGACCACTAGTAGAAGGGCTTTGAAGCATTGTTTTTTTTAAAAAAAAAAGCTGGAATTCCTAAGATCCTTCCTAAGCTGGCTTTCCGAAAGTTGGCTGACTTCTCCTCTTCCTCAACAATCTCTGCTAGCCTGCCATCTCCGCTTCTTCAACAATCTCTGCTAACCTGCCCCGTAATGATGATGTCACCCTCCCTTTAATGGTGCTATACTCACCTGTGTGACCTTCTGCCCTCCCCTAGCCGGACCTCCCATAAATGCCTTGGGGCACCATTTTTTGGGGGCGGCATTCAATCGATGGATGGACCCTTTGCTCGATCTCTCTCCCCCCCTCTCTCTCTCTCTCTCTCTCTCTCTCTCCCCATACCAAGGTACCCCCACAAAAACACAATGCCCTCCCCAATTTGCATAGACACCCACGTACCTGGATGACCTCCAGAAAGCGCCTTCTTCTTTTACTCGCATAGATTTGAAAATTTAACGTTCATATTACCTTCCATAAGCAGCCTTCTATTGTTATTTTCAACATAAAAAGACATTGTGAGTGGGCGTGCAAGATTTCTCGGTCTCGAAATTGCATGAAACATTTTCTTGGAATTTCATGAGAGTTACGGCAAAAAAAATCTATGAACTGTTTAACAGGAAGCCATCTTTTAGGGCATTTTCACGTGGAATTTAAAATTTTTTGAAACATGATTTTTCTAGAAAAATTAAGCGTTGGCTTTCACAATGTTTTATTCGAGCTTACTATAAATTTATACTACGAAATCAATGATTTTTGAAGGTTACTAGGGAAGGTAAAGGGTCTTTGCAGCCCTAATATTCGTCTCAAATTTCACATTTTAATAAGCCGTCCGTCACCGCCAGGGGGGAAGTAATTCGAGCCATTTTATAAACTCCTCTCCCGGGCCGCTTTCCCTCCCAAAAGATCACTGCTAGCCACCGCTACGAAGCTTACTATTAACGCTTCAACACAATTCGATTTTATTTAAAAAAAGTTCATTTTCAAAAATTTCGATCTTATGAATGTCGACATTATCAAAATTCTAGATTGTAAAATTTCGATGTTCTGAACCTTCGATATTTCGAAATTTCGACATTATGAATGTCTACATTATAAAATTTTACTATGAAATTTTGGCATTATAGGTTTTCGATGTTATAAAAAGTCGGCTTCAAGAATTTCGACATTTTTCGTTGCGACTTTGCGTATTTGCGACGTTATAAATTTCAACGCTATTCATTTCGACGTTTTAAAATTAAACCCGAATTCAGATGATCACTCACGCGTCCGATCTGCCCTCTCCATCGTCACCATTCTGTACGCTGAAGGCCTATCGACCGAGGAGCGTTGCCTCCGCACATAGTGATGCCGAGGTGAATATTTAAATTTTTTGTGTCATGGGTTAATTTTTTTTGTAAGATGAAAAATGAGAAAGCGGACAAAATACCAGGAATTTCAATCCTCAAATTTTTCCAGACGCTACGCATTAAAGTGAAGTCACGATTCGAGAACGATTTTCGACGAGTATCTTTCGTGGTGGACAGCCGCCATGCCCTGCCGACATGTCAAGGTAATGCTGTTTAAAACTACTATTTTCGCGTTAATTTTGAACCGAGTTAAAAAATCTATGTTTTAAAAATTTTTAAAGTTGCAAGAAATCAGTTTGTTTCAATAAAAGACCGTGCGGACTTATCCATTTTAATTTCTGGATACTTTTATATTCAATTGGTTTTAACTGATAGTGCTGTTATAAAACTACTGTTTATGCACCTTAAGTCTTCAAGAGAATTAAAAATATGTGTTCTAAAAAAATTTGAAGACATGAGAAGTCAGTTTGTTTCAATCACAATTCTATTTCGAATTTATTCCTTATTTTTCCTTGTGGATGCCTTAACTTTTTAAATTAAATTAAATTAATTAATACAATACCAAAATATGCTAATGTTTCAGAATTCACCGAATTAATTTTCCTCCTCCACGGCCTCGGGGAAGAGCAGCGAAATTCAGTAAAAATTATGTACACCTCGGCCGACGGGACGAATCTGCCGATTTCGAATGACGAGGTAAGAGCCCAGAAATTCCAAAGGAATCCCTGCTAGCCTGCCCTATTGATTTTTTATTCAATTTTCCTCAATTTACCCTGCTAGCCTCCCTATTTTTAGAACTTCTACAAAGCCCTCGACGACAACGAGAAGCTGCTGCGTGTGGTCGTCCAGAATAAAGCAGAGTCGCTCGAGGTGCGGTTTTATTATTTATTAAAAATTCTTGAGTTTCCCCGTGTTAGTTGCAACATATGATTTTAAAACCGAAAAAATATTTTTGCTTTGTTCAGAACAGATGTTTCATGTTTCTCGAATGCTACGACGAGTTTCTTATTTTTAATGTGATTCGTTTGCGATACAACAAAAGCAAAAATCAAAGAGCCCGTGCACCAAATTTAGAATATGTTTTAGAATTAAATATGTACCAATTACCGTAATCACTGAAAAATAAAAAAATTAGTTATTAAAATTTTCCGAGATTCCTGATTTTCCTGAAGATTTTCTCTTTTTTGAAAGTTATGTTTCATGTTTTTCCAATGCTAGGACGAGTTTTGGATTTTTAATCAGGCCAATTAATCAGACTAGCCAACCAACGTCAATTTAGCAACGGATTACCGTAATAACAGAAAAATAAAAAATGTTTGTCTATATTAAAAGGGCCAAACTTAATATTCATCAAAGATGCCCATTTTTCTCATTTTATTTACAACACCGATTTTAAAAACGGCCGAAAAACATTTTTTGCTTTTTTTTGAAAAACTTTGTTTCATGTTTCTCCATTGTTACGACCAGTTTTGGGTTTTTAATCCAGTTTGATTTTGGGGATCAAAACAAAAAACAAGGATCCAATGCCTCAAATTAAAAAAATGGATTACCGGAATCACCCAAAATTAAAAAAATTAAAAATGGGAATTCCAGGAGCGCTTCGGCTACGGTCTCTCCGAAACGACGTTGCGAAAGAAGAAAAATATCAGCATCAGCGCCCCGCAGGATTTTCGAAGGGTGCGTTTCTGGGAGTCATTTAGATGCTTAGCTTTACATCATAAGGCCGTGGTTTAAGCCTTTTTTTTTCGTTTAAAAACTAAGATATACCGAATTAAATTTAACGAACACAAAATATGTAATTTTTTACAATTTATGCATTTCAGAATTTACCGCAACCAGCGCACAAAATTTGGCACTAATCCATTCTGCACTGTCGCTGGGACGACTAAATTGACTAAAAAAAATCAAAATTTCAATCGTGGAATTTCAGATTACTTGTGCGTAATACTAAGCGTTATTTTTACAATTAAAGTATGTGTATAATCATTTAAGTTTATTTACAGGTTTCCTCTATCATCGACACCGATATTCTGCCCCCAGAAATCGTCCGCGTTCGCCTATGCAAATTTCACAAGAACCTGCCACTTGGGTTTTACATTCGAGATGGTAAGTGAGAGGAGAGGGCAGGCTGGCAAAGGTCCTTTTCTTTCAATTTAAGGTTACACATTTACGTAAGAACACGGATCTGGAATCAAGTAAAAAATAAATTTTTATGACTTCCTTGCCTAGAAACACGTTTTTTTTTCAGGATAGGACTGTCAAATTTAGTTGATGTTATTTACAAAACTAGCAACTGTTTTAACGGTGTTTTTATCAAATTAACCCAACTAAAATAGAAATGATATAAAAAAAACAAAAAACTGCCAAAATGTTCGAATTTTTTCGAAAAACGTTATATTTTCGTGGTTTTATGCGCAAATTTCTATTTTGTTGTTTCATAGTCAAAAATCAGTTTATAAGCGCTTCCCGTTTCCTTGAAGATATATTATAAAAATTGGGTTCAAAGACAAAAGCACCCAAATTATGCTCAAAATTCGGGTGATGTGAAAGCTAGCAGAGATGTTTTGCGGGGAATAAATCTGAAATGAAGGGCGAGATAGCAGCGATTTTTAGGAATGCTTAGAGTCAAGAATTTTCGCAAACATCGATTCTGGTAGAAACAAATTTTCGATAATGTTTTAAAATGAAACAGATTTTTCCAGGCCTCTCCGAGCGCCTAACCAATTGGGGCCCGGCCGCGGTGCCCTCAATTTTCATCTCGAGACTTTTACCGTCTGGCCTCGCAGCCTCGACGAATCTCCTCCACGAGGGCGATGAAATTCTCGAAGTGAACGGCATTGATGTGAGTCGATTTTCTATTTTATTAATCTCCGAAACATTTTTTCGATTAATAAAGGTCCTTTAACCCCGAAACAAAGTAGAATTATTTTTCAAGATGCTTTTTAAATTCAGAAATTCAGCCGTGGTTTCGTTAAGCTGTTTCATTAAACCTCACAAGTTTTTTACAACTAAATTAACTTAATTAACACCTACGAATCCGCGATTTCTTTTTTGAGTTTCATCAATTTTCTAACTAAACTTACCATCGGGCCTTCCTTCCTTTTTTTCTGTGGAGTACTAGTAAAATTTTTTAGCATTTGTTATTAGAAATTAGTTTTGACTGGTTAAGCCATAGACTGTACAGGGTGTCCCAAAAAACCCCCCCCCCCCTCTAGAGGCCGTCAATCGGATAGGATCGGAATGATTTTTATACCAATCGAAAGCTCTCGGAAAGGCGAGAAAACAAGCGGGTTTCGTTTTCTAAGATATAATCTGATTCTATCGATATTTCAGGTTTTCCTAAAAAGCCGGGAATTTTTCATCAGGAATTTCGCAATTAGCATGCAGATCTCGCATAAATCAGCAGTTTTCATGGTTTTTGGACATAAAATTAGCAAATAAAAAGGCTTAATTAAGAAATTCAACCCTCCTTGTTTTCTCGCCTTTTCGAGAGCTTTCGATAGATACCTAAATCGTAAAAATCGGAATCGACTGCGGACCGCTAGGTAGGGGGGGTTTTTTTTTGGGACACCCTGTATAACCAAAAATAGGCGCGATTTAAAGTCCTTTAGCCTAATAAAAAAATTAGCGAAAAAAAACGTGTTTCATTTTTTCTAGGAAAACCGTGAAGAATTTAACGGCTAATAAATGATTTACTGAGAACAAAATAATCAGCTAGAGAAAAATCGCCGTTTCGTTTTTTTCTATGACTGCTAGAAGAAAATCCTACTATATATAAAAAAATAGTGTCTGTGTGTGTGTGTGTGCCACTTTGCATGCAACTTCCGTCACCATGTCCGGAGGCTATCTCGATAGGGGATGAATTTTATGGCACGTATGATACGTCATTAGGTGCGCAATGGCTCTGGGATGACTGCACGCTTATCAGATTTTACAAAAAAGCTATTTTCGACATTAAATTTAAGTTTTTATGAAAATTCTGTTCTCCCTCTTTGTTAGGAAACAATTTGCATGCGCCGGAAGTGGCAAATGCCTATATAAAGGGACAGAAGGGGATGTTTTTCATTTTTCGGGATGGTATTGGTGAACACACATTCAAAGTGCAGAATATCATCGGATCAGACGGGGCCAGGGTTGAAAAGTCGCGAAGCGGCTTTTCAACCCTGGTAAAATAAATAATTAGATTGCTGCTAGCGTCATCATTTAAATTAACTAAATTTAAATTAACCGTTTTAATCGAGCATTAACATTTTGTCGAAAATTATATTGCCGAAAGCATTTTATCAAATTCTCTCTATGCTGGAAATTGAGTTTCATACATTTTTGAGTGAATTAATTTCGGCCCAAACAAATTTAGACATACTGTGCCTACATTAGCCAGAGCGTAGTTTGTTTCTTTCAGATCTGCAGCAAGACCCTCGACCAGGTGACGGATATCATGGTGGCTAATGCTCAAAATCTCGTGCTCACCATCCGGCCAGCCCATGACTTTGTTCATCACAATCGGTGCGTTTTCGAAAAAAATTAAGTAATCTAATTTATTAGCGCTAAAAATGATATATTAACTTACCCTTAAAATCTAAATGATTTGGAAATAAACGCAGTTTTAATATCAAGTTTGTTTCAATAATTATCAATAAACAAATCTCCCTTGTTGACCAATTTTAAAAACACCAAAAAATAAAAATAAGATAAAAATAAAAATAATACCTAATGAAAAAAAAATAAAGTTCTTCTCCAAGCCTTCCTTGATAATATTATGCATCCAAAATGGCGCCACTAACCTGAACTCTGTGAATCACATTTTTTTCAGGATGACTCGTCTAGCCTACGCCCCGCCCCCGTATCCCTCCACATTCTCGCCGATGAGCCTACGCGACAATACGCCGATTCCGATGGGACATTACGGTAGGTTTAGAAATGATTTTGGGAGTTGTTCCCCAATGGCCTCTGCTAGCCTGCCCTGGGCTCAGTAATTAAATCACAAATTTAAATTTAAAATTTAATTGAAAATGTTATAGGAGTTACAAAAGTTAGAACAGTTCGCCACCCCCCCCTACTGCAAAAGTACCTCATTCCCAAATGAACTCTGACAGCCAGCCTGGACTCTAAAATAAGTGCACAAGGATATGAAGCGGCTCTACATTACAAATACAGTAATGTTTCCGATTTTTTTAAACTATTTGAAACACCCAATTTTGCAGCGTCGTTAATCGATAGCGCCTCTGCCCCCGTTCCTCCGCAATGCTCTTTGCTAGCCTGTCCCTTACGACTATTATTCGAAAGCAAACATCTACCTATTAAATCGATCAAATTTGTGCTGTATTTTTAACAATTTATGAAACATTTAATTTTTAGGTGGAGGCCCTCACTTCCACATCGCCCACCCGGGCAGCCCGTACATTCACGGTGCCCCGGAGGTGTACTCCATCGGCGAGCAGTTCAGGTAAAAATACCGTTAAAATTTTTATTCACAGCTTTTAGTAATCTTTATTAACATTCAACTAATTTTAGTCATTTTAAACGTACAGGTACAGGAAATCGCGAATTTAGCTAATAAAATAATAAAATTTATAAAATTGATTAGAAACGTCCAAATAGGCATCTTTTAGTCGCGCGTCCATTAACACGGCTTCGACGAGCAGCGGAAGCAGTGGATCCGGACGGAATTGGAGGAGGAACCAGAATCAGGTAAAACAGTCAAAATTTTGGAATCAATAACTGAGCCATTTTTTGTTTTTTTTTTTTGAACAAAAAGTGAAACACCGTTTTTCCGAAGTTCAGAAATTAAATTGATTGAGCTAAAATTGCTACGCAAAAGATTTTCTAACTCTAAAAGAAAGTTGAAACAATTTTTTCTAAAATCCAACATTTTTATCTCTGTTTGATAGGTTTAATTCCTAAAAAATATATGTTTTAGCCCCCGGACACCTACCCGGCACCCCATCTCCCACCGTACCTCCCGCCCCAAATCTCGATCCGGCGCATCCCACGCCCATTCTCCGTACACACCGACGCCTTCGTACCCCACGAAAAACAAGTGCCCATTCAGGCACATCGATTTTCTGGCATCTACCATGAACGATATTAATTTTGTACATTGACGATACCTGCCTTGTGATTTTTTAACGATTTAATGGGCCGAACTTCGAATAAAATGATATAAAACAAACCCCTTGTTTGAAAGTACAGAAAAAAGGTTCTGGACGGTTAGCGGGGGGGGGGGGGGGCGATTTTTAGCGGGCGAGTTAGGTTTTAGGTGAGAGTTAGGTGTATGCAAATTCCACTTAAATCAACTAGTAACATTTAGCAAAATGTTCAAAAAAAAGCACCGTGAATTAGATGTTTTTTGAAATCCCAAACTATCGAGTAAAAGAGGCTAGAAAAATACAGCCAGGGCGGCAGAGCTAATTTAATTTCGGAAGCGAATAGAAGTGGCAAGCTAGCCGAGATTGTTTGGGGAATTCCTGGGAGCCGAAGAAACATTTTGCTCCGGAATTTTCATGTTTTATCGATCTCTCCAAAGAAGATTTATCAGAAAATTTTAATTTAGTTTCAGTGCGATGGTATCTGCTAATTAAATTCCGTCGAAAATCCATGTTTCAAAATATCAAAAATGTAAAAATTCACGAAAATATGGTGTATGCTATAAATTTCGGAAAATACATGTACCAAAAAATTCTAAAAAGCCAGAGTTGCTAGTGCATTATTATTGCCATCCAGATACAACCATTTACAAAAAATTTACATAATTCTAGTTACAAATTATTATCCTAGAACTTGCATAAATTGAGGAAACGCATATTTTGCATAGATTCTGTCGTATATTACCCATCTCCGCCAGGTAATCCACCATTTACTACCGTACCCCTTGCGCACGCAGCGCACGTTTTTTTTGTGTCTGTGCTAACCGAAAAATGCGGCTTTCTACTTCGCTAATCTTTCTAACCAGCCTGGTCGCGGCGGCCGTTTTTGGTGGGTTTATATGCAAATTTAGGGCTTATGGAGATTTTGGATCAGAGCGATACAAAATACCGAGCGAAACATGGATTAATTTATAAAACTGAAAAAAATTTGTTTTCTACCGTATTTTCGCAAGAATTGCCTCAAATATTCACATTTAAAAATTGTTTCGGTTTAAAAATCTTTAAAAATTTTCGGACCGATTTAAGATGTGTTCTCAGCAACGCAATAGGTTTCAGTTTTTCACCGAAATACCAAGAATTGATGAAACGAAATTTTTTGTAGCGTTATGATAGCCAGATTTTAATGAATTTAAGGTTTTATTAATTAAATACCATTCAAAACCGTTTTTAAAACCAAATAGCAATAATTTATTAAAGCTTTGTTCGGGAATTCTCTTTTTTAAAAGTATAATTTGGTATAATTTTAATATAGAATATATTTTAATATAATTAACTGACAAAATATTTCGCTAGCAAAGCGCTTTTGAAAACGAAATAGCCAGAATTATGAAACATCTTAACGTCAAAAGTTTTTATAAGTAAATGGAATCGATTTGGCTTATTTAATGATTTAATTGTCCCGGCTTAATTTAATTTCTATTAACGTATTTAATTTATTTAATTTATCACTTAATTCCAGGCCAGACATTCGACGACAAGCCCGACCCCGACCTCCTCGAAGTCGTCGAGGAATTCCTGCGGGACTCCCACGGTCAGTGGGGCCATCTGCTGTTTGGCGCAGTCGGCAAGCGACTCGGCTAATCAACTAGGGGCCAGGGTTCGATCCCGTACGCCGAATTTTTTGTCTTTTTTGTCTTAGGACTTGAAATTTTTAAATTAAGATTTTTTTAGTTGCCGACGGCTTGATGAAGGCGTATCCATCAGAGGCGCCCTCAGCTGCTCCCTCAGCTGCTCCCTCAGCTGCTCCCTCAGCTGCTCCCTCTGATGCTCCATCAGCTGCTCCATCTGCTGCTCCCTCAGCCGCTCCATCGGCTGCTCCATCGGCTGCTCCATCGGCTGCTCCGTCGGCTGCTCCGTCTGATGCTCCATCGGCTGCTCCATCAGCTGCTCCATCCGCTGCTCCTTCCTCAACACCCGCGACGCCTAAGCTCCCACCGGCCAAGTGTGATGAAGGTGAGCAACAGGGCTAGCAGGGATTGTTAGGGAATTTTTCGGCCTTTTTAAAATGGCTTTTTCTTTTCTTTCTCGTTTTTTTTTCTTCTAAATAAATTGATATGAGCTTTTGCGTTATCGGGGGGGGGGGGGTCAGAGGTGCAAGAAGGCTAGCAGAGATCCTTGGGGAATTTCTCGGCTCTAAAATTCTCCCAACGCTTTATTTTTTTTTGCGAAAAACGCTGCTAGCCTGTCCGGCCCATTTTAATTTGTCTTCAATTTTGTATTGATTTTAGGGCTTCAAGTGGAACCGGAGAAGCTGGCCGTGAACATGTTCAAGCCAGGAGGGGAAGGCATCTGTCCCGAATGGGGCATTCGTTGTATTTCCGGAATGGGATTCTGTTCGCCTGTCATCCGGAAGCTGCATCCGGTAAGGCTAGCAGAGATTGTTGAGGAAGAGGAGAGGGCAGGCTAGCAGAGATTGTTGAGGAAGAGGAGAGGGCAGGCTAGCAGAGATTGTTGAGGAAGAGGAAAGGGCAGGCTAGCAGAGATTGTTGAGGAAGAGGAAAGGGCAGGCTAGCAGAGGTTGTTGAGGAAGAGGAAAGGGCAGGCTAGCAGAGATTGTTGAGGAAGAGGAGAGGGCAGGCCAACAGTAATTTTTATAAGTTTTATGGGTACTTGCGTATTCCCGGGGGGAATTCGCGGGGGAAACTTTTTTTGTTCTATTCAGTATATAGTGTATAGATAGTATATAATGTATAGAGTGTAAAGTGTTTTCATATTGTTTTTAGCAAAATTTAAGCCTATTTGACCCGGAAAAACTTTTTAAAAATTAAGAAAAACGCCTGAAAAAGTCGAAAATTTGGTCATTTTTGGTCGAAAAAAATTAATTTTTCGACCTAAAATTAATTTTTTTTATTAAATTTTGTAAAGTTTTATGCTTAGGAATAGCTATAAACAGTTTAGAAACAATTCCAATATTTATATAAAAAATTTAGGCTTGGGCCGAAAAAAGTTCGGTTTCCCCCCGGGAATACGCAAGTACCGTTTTATGTTTTTTTACAGCAAAAAGTGCAAGTCATGTTCGCGTTGTGCATGAACGAAGACAAGGATCTGCAGGGTCATTTGACCAGCGCCTCCCTGAAGCGTCGCGATGACCGGACGGCCCCCTGCAATCATCTCAAGGCGGTCAGACAGTTTTCCCAAATGATCTTTGCTAGTCTGCAGATGTTTTAAAGGGCCATTGAAGGCTAAAGAAACCATTTTTACAAATTAACCAAATCTTTTCAGCGCTACCTCGAGCTGTGCAAGACGAAGGCGTTCGGGGAGAAATCCTTCTGCGCTTACTACGATAACCGCATGCTGGCCCGGTAATCGATGACTTACGCGTCCCTTTAAAAGTCTCTTCCTCTCGCCTGTGCTTACCGCCCCGGACTAGCTGATGTTGTTGTTCAGCTACTTGGGCCCGTTGCTGATGGCCCTGGGGGTGACGATGATCGCCGTCTCGATCACGCACTGTGTTCTGCGCGGGCGCCGACGCGCCGAAGAGGCCGCCGCCTTCGATGCGATCACCCCCGCCGCCAGCAATGTTCTATGGTGGGGGAAGCTTGAAATACCTGTCACCATCCCTTTAAACAGATTTTACACTTTACTGTACCTTTAAAAAGGGCTTAAACATGGCGTGGCCGCGAAAATTTAATGTTTTAAGGACATAATTGGTTCCAAAAACTATTTTAAAGGCAGTGGGTCAGCTACAAAAAAATATTTTAAAGGTGTTGTGAAGCCAGAAATAGTTTAAAAACAGTGAGACAGCTACAAAAAAATTAGTTTAAAGCGATCATAAAGTCAAAAATAGATTTTCAAGGCTGCGAGCTCGCTGTAAAAATTATTTTTAAAGTATTTGCAAGCCAGAATTGGCTTTAAAGGCCGCGAAATATCTACAAAAATTATTTTAAAAGCACTGTAAAGCCAAGGGTTTTTCGCGAGGAGCTGCTGGCGTTTTGAAGTGATTCACGACGCTAATTTTAATTTTAATTATTTTAAAAATAAAGACTTCATTTTATAAATATTGAAAGAATCATTTCAAGATTTTTCGGATCAGATTTGGCATTATTATTGGAAGAGGCTAACAAGGAATTCAGTGACACCTCCAAGTTTTTGGTTCGAATTTTTTTGAAACATTTTTTCTTAAAAAGCTGTGACAAGTGTCGTCAAATATAAGTGTTTTCAGATTCTCGAATCGACACTCGGCCCTGAAAGAAATGATCAGCCACCACTCGACCCATCCGCCGCGACTACCATTGGTGCGCAAACGGATCATCTACTGGCCCCGATCATTTCTTTGCATGCCCCTTTTTGGTGTCCTCCCACTCGCCCCACTTTGAATAAATGATTTTTGGGCCATGTCGTGTTTTCGTGGCATGCGATTTACACGCAAAAATATAATATTGACAAAATCAACTAATGAATTAAAATTACCTTAAAAATTGACGAAAAAGCGGAGAAATCGAAAAATAGATAAGTTTTATCTTTGTGGTTGCCCCTTTCTGACGCTGCGTCGCTCGCTCTCACTCACCCGCTCAGTTTCTATCTCTCTCGCGCTCTCTCTCTCTCTCTCTTTTCTCTCTCTTTTTTCTCTCTCTCTCTCTCTCTCTCTCTCTCTCTCTCTCTTTCTCTGTATCTCTCTCTCGTGCTCTCGGTATTTCCCTCTCGCTCGCTGTCTCCCAGGATCTCTCTGATTCCATCACTATCATTCTCTCTCTCTTTTCTCTATCTCTCTCTCTCTCTCTCTCTCTCTCTCTCTAATTCTCACTCTCTCGTGCTCTCGGTATTTCCCTCTCTCGCTCGCTGTCTCCCAGGATCTCTGTCATTCCATCTCTATCTCTCTCTCGCTCTCTCTCTCTCTCGGCCTCGCTGTCTCTCGCTCTCGCACTCACTCTCACACTCATTTTCTCTCTCTTTTTCTCGCTCTCTCGCAGTCTCTCTCCCTCCCTGAAAAACCCTGCCAGCCCGTTTCCTGATAAAGCATAGATTCCCATTTTCAAAAAATATGTTTCAACTAATTCCAAATTTCCGGAAATTTCGTGTTTTGGAATCGCTGTTTTCGCTGGAATCGCTTCTTTGGAATTTGGAATCTTTAAAAATGTCCCTATTTTCCATACACCAATCATAAACAATTTGCATACCGGAAATGCCCAAAATTAGCCTCCAAAATCCGGTATAAGACGAAATCCCGCGAAGACCGGAACCCTCTCACCCCCAACCCTCCCGATTTCACACCAAAAGATGCGGCTCGCCCTCCCGATAATCGCCCTGCTCGCCGTCGTCGGCCACACCGTCGCCAATTCGCCGGTTTTTGGTATGCTAATTGGGGGAATTATGCAAATTAACGCAATTTTTGCCGAAAAGTACGACGACGTCTGGGATATCCTGCACCCGCAGGAGAAGCAGCACCAAGAGAAGCCGCAGTTGGGGCAGCAGAAGCTGCCGCAGAATCAGCCGCCACAGCAGCAGCAGCACGCCCTCAAGGATGGCGGTAAGAACCGTTTAGCTCAGCTCCCTGTTAGTCTACAGGTGTGTAAAGTACCGCAAAACGTTCGCCTTGCTCTGGCGAGTATTTTGGTATACCTTACACACCTGTAGATGAACAGGGAGCCGAGATACGGTAGGCGGGTTCGGCGTGGCTTCCCCCCCCGCTAACGAACCAGCCCCTTCATTTTTTAAAGGAGTTTGGAAGACAACATGTGGTCGTCCATGTGGTGGACATCCTGAAATCTGTGTATTTCAGCGTCGGCCGCCAAGCCGGACGGCCCGGGCGCCCCTGCTGGCAACCCCGGCGCGCCCGCCGCCAAGCCTGGCGCCCCCGCTGGCAATGATGGCGGTACGAAGCTACTTGAGCTACCCTGTAAAGTGCCCGTTTCAGTGCCAGCCGCCAAGCCGGACGTTCCGGGCGCCGCTGCCGGCAAACCGGATGCCCCTGCCGGAAACCCGGCAGCTCCGGCCGCCGCGTCGGAACAGCCCCCACCGGCCAACCCGCCATCCGCGGCCCCGCCGCCCGCGGCCCCGCCCACTGCGGCAACACAGCCTACCGCGGCACCACCGCCTTCCGCGGCTCCGCCGCCTGCCCCTCCGGCCGGACAGCCAACCCAGCCGCCGCCCGCGCCGCCGCCCCAGCCGCCAGCCACCCAGCCGACGGTACTGCACTGTTAGCGGGGGGGGTCACTTTCTGTTTTTCCACCTACCCGTTGGTCTTATATTTTGTATTTTATCGGGGTTTTATTAGTTTTTGCTTGCGAGAAAGTTATCAACCTATTTTTTAAAGTTTTGAAAGTTCAGAAATCTGACCGTTTTTGGTCATTTTTCATACATTTTTGACCAATTTCGAATTTTTTGTAAGGTTTTTATGTCTAAAAACTCTGTAAAAAGCTAAAATAATTGCTTATATATATTCAATATAATTATAGGGCGGTAAGAACCACAGAGAAAAATTTCTTCCCCCCCCCCCCCTAAAAGACCTGTACCTAGACGCCGCCAACGACACCACCCACGACGACGACCACCACGGAGGCCCCGACGACTGCCGTGACTGAGCCCCCGACCACTAAACCACAACCGTCACCACCCTGCGGGAGTCAGCAAATTTTTCACGGATCTTTTGCAATATCGGGGGGGCGCAACTTTTCGGCCATACCTCCTATTAATGTGTGGAGTAGCTCAAAATGTTGGCCGTCGTCGATTTACTATAAAAAAGTTGTTTCCTTACATAAAAAAAATGTTAGGAATTTTTTATAACAAAAGTCTGGGGTTTTCTTGAGTTAATTTTTGCTGTTCCAAAGTGAGTTTTCGTATCTCGGCTATCTTTTGACGTACCGTGCTGTCAATGGTATCAAAATGTAGCTCTTGCTCTGTAGAATCAGAATACGTTTGAAACGAAAAAATAGCGGAAAATAAGAATATTTGAGTTTTAGACAAAAGCAGAAGAACTGAAGCACAGCGGCTTATTCTTTTCAACTTTCAAAACCTTGTAAAAAATTTTTTTAACAATTTTTGGTGCAGGTAAACAACTTTTTTAGAGGTTTTCGACCACGGCGAACATTTTCAGATACTCGGCGCATTAATATGTATGCTGAAAAGTTGCGGGTATCTGAATTTGGAATTGGCAAACCCAGCACCAGTACCATTATCCTTCAGCCGAGATCATGTTCCCGCCGGGCATGGGCGCAGGCAACCAAGAGCCGACGAAGGACGAGTTGACAAAGATCTTCGGGGGGCTGTACTGCGCTGAATGGTACAATTGCCTCTTCGGGACGAAGGACGGATGCGCCGCCGTTGTCGGGCAACTCCATCCGGTACGCGCCACTTTCAGGGAATTGGTTTGGGCAGCACTTCCATATCTTCACTATTTTCTCGGGATTTTTGTAATGCCAGTCGATAGAGCATCGGAAATTCGACTAAAAGTTTTTGTTGTAGCTCAAATTTTTGTAATATAAAAAAATTAGAGCTGACACAAAAATCACTCTTGAAACTGGGGGAAGCATGTTATTTTTCGTGATTTTCGTGATATTTTCGATTATTTGAAGCCACCATTCGATAGAGCATCAAAAACTATACTAAGCGTTTTAATTTCATCTCAAAATAGCGCAATATAAAATAGTTATAGCGAAAACAAGGTTTGTACTGTCTTTTAAACATTAGGTGAAAAGCTAGTTTCAATATTTTACAAAATTTGCTAAACGTCATTCGAAAGAGCGTGAAAAAATATACAAAGGCCTATAATTTCAACTCCGAATAGCGTATTATAAAACAGTTATTGCAAAACGAAGTATCGTACCACACTATTTTTTCTAGGACAAGCTCTTCCTCGCCTACGGTACCTGCCTCAAGAACAATGGCCCCGATGACCTGAAGGCCGCCTGCCCCGCCCTTGCCAACGTGAGCGGCTTTAAAATTCGAAAATTTGGGCGTGCTTTTGACCCATGGTCAACTGGTAAAGCTCCAGCCGGGCCAGTCGCACCACCCGGGTTCGATCCCGGGCGCCGCGCAACTTTTTGCTTTTCGCCGAAAAGTATCATCAGAAATGAATTTTGCAGGAGGCGACGAAGGACTGCGGCAAAAAGGCCGACAAGATCAAAATGGCCGGCCTGAAGGAGAAGGTCGGCAAGCTGTGCACCTACTACGACAACAAGTCGATGTTCATGTGGGTGATACCTTACGGGATACTACACGGTTTCGTTACGATCCACTGCCGAAATGAAGTCTCTACCCTGCTTTCTTGCTATTACAAAGCTTACAAACTTTACAAATTTTTACTACTTACTTTTTGTACTTTTTAGGATCATCGGCGGTGTCCTGCTCGCCGTCGGGTTGCTGCTGATCGTGGGCGGCGTCGTGTTCTGCATGAAGGGCGGCGGCAAGAAGAAGGAGAAGAGCGTCTCCAACTCGGATCCGGAGTGGTAGGGAATTTTGGCGGGAGGAAATGCGAATTTTTGGTTTTCCGTCTATACCTACCTCTTAAAAGTAAATAGTGTATTTTTCGTATTTTTTTTTGATTGCTAGAAAGCTACAAAAATTCTCTTAAACTTTTTTAATTGTAAAATTTTGGCCTTTTAGTCTTTTTTTCTTACATTTATGACCGAAAGGTCTAAAAATTACACAAAATTTATCGGTATTTAGGAGCATTTTGTATGTAAAAACTCACTAAAAACTGTTTATGTTTTTGTATAGGACCGTACAGGATTACTGGGAAAAATTAGTCCCCCTGCTAATAGCCCAGTACCCCAAGCTCACCCCGACCTTCAATACTAACTTCCAGATCAACCCCCTCCATCGGCCCGGCTATACACGACTCCAAATGACACCACCACCACCCTCACCCAGCCTCGCCGACACCATCTCGACCGCGAGCCATCGACTCGAAACACCATCCACCCCACCCCCCGACCAACACCACCATAATCTTCTCGTCGACCAACCACCCTCCCCCATCCCCCCGGCCCCCCTCTCTGATACCGTACTTTTCCTGGCCTATCTCTGTCGGCTCCGTTTCTGCCCATCACATTTGTGCTTTCCTGTCCCCGATGGAGTAGTGTTTCCTTTTGTACTGCCCCGAATAAATGCGGTCGACGAGTGGGAAAACGAGGCGTAGAACGTGAAACAGCTTAACCAAAGCTGCTTTCCGCTCGAGTAAGGATCAGCGGTAAAAAGGACGAGAACGAGAATACGCTACAAACATCGAAAAACTACCTACTAGAAAAACATTGAAAGCAAAAAGCGTATCAATTCCGCAAGTATAAAGAGAGCACAAGAGAACAAAAAGAAATGTCTAACCAACCCAAATGTCGGCGAAAACTCGAAGTCAAAATGACGTTTTTGACTTTTCGACTTCGAACCCGTCGAGCGCCTCGAGAAGTTGTCTAGCTCGCAAAAACCGTGATGCTGAACTAAGTACCTAGGTAACTATAAACCTAGGTCAAACGCTAATAAAAGAAATACAAGTTTAGCGTGTGCCAAAAAAGTTATTTTCGCTGAAATACTAGATGTAAATTACGTCAAACCGAAAGCCACAAGCCGTGACAAGATCAGGACTGGGTTATTTTAATTTTTTTTTGTTAGGTTTCTAAAGCTATTTAGCTTTTTACAAAGTTTTTTTATTCGCCCGCGACTTTTCCGCGACGCTCCGCGACGCTCCGCTACACTCCGCTACACTCCGCTACGGTAGGGTCCCGGCACGAATGGTCGACCAGCAGCATTTCGGCTCTCTTCGATTTTTCCAGCATTTTACCTCTCGAAAAGTGCTGGTTCACGCAGGAGTACTTCGGATTCTGTTAGTTTTTCTTTTTTGTTGATTTTAGTAAAGTTAACTTTTTTGCAACCCCAAAACCGTTCATTTTTGGTGCTCGGTAAATCTAAGTCCATCAATTTTGGGCAATTCTGTTTTCCAATTCTGTCATTCATTTTCTTATTTCAGGAACGATGGCTGTGATTGCGCCAGGAACTGCTGTGATCGCCCCGGGGGCGATGTTCTCAATGACGTCGCTCTACGTGGGCGATCTACACCCCGATGTGGGCGAGAAGGATCTTTTCGACAAGTTCAGCCAAGCCGGCCATGTTGTCTCGATCCGCGTCTGCCGTGATGCCGTAACGAGGAAGTCGCTAGGCTATGCCTACGTCAACTACGAGCAATCGGATCAAGGTATGGACTATTTCTTGTTTGCACAACTTTATGCTTTCCTTTTAGCGAAACAGGCGATCGAGACAATGAACTTCGACTCCCTGCACGGCAAGCAATTCCGCATCATGTGGTCCAACCGGGACCCGTCAGCACGACGCTCGGGAGCAGGCAACACCTTCATCAAGAATTTGGACAAATCGATCGACAACAAGATCCTGTTCGACACTTTCTCGACGTTCGGTGAAATCCTGTCTTGCAAGGTATACTGACTTACATGGCTTGGTTACTTTCTGCTTTAGGTTGCATATGACGCCAACGGCGAAAGCAAAGGCTATGGGTTTGTGCATTTCCACAACGAAGAGAATGCGGTTGAAGCAATTGAAAAGGTCAACGGGATGCTGCTGGCTGACAAGCAAGTCTACGTCGCCAAATTCGTCCCGCGCGCAACAAGAATAAAGGAGATGGGGGAGAGCAAGTCGTTCAAGAATTGCTTCATCAAGAACTTCGGGACTCATCTGGACAAAGAGGGCCTCGACAAATTGTTCGAGCCGTACGGCAAGATCACGAGCTCGATTGTGATGGAAGATGCTGAGGGGAAGTCGAAGGGCTTTGGATTCGTCGCTTTCCAAGAATCTGATTCCGCTGTCAAGGTATCGTTTTTGTTTTCCTTTGTTTGAAATACTTTTTATTGGATTTCGCCTGCATTCATTCTTTCGTTCAGGCTTGCGAGGAGCTCAACGATCATCTACTGGAGGGCACCGACAAGCGGGTCGTCGTTTGCCGTGCGCAGAAGAAATGTGAACGCCAAGCCGAGCTGAAGCGCCGCTTCGATTTGCGCAAGGCTGAGCGGATCCAAGAAACGCAAGGCTCAAACCTTTACGTCAAGAATCTCGATGACACGGTCACGGACGACATTCTACGCAAGCTGTTCGAGTCATTCGGCACCGTCACTTCTTGCAAGGTATTTGATACGGCATCGAAGTTATTTTTTTGATAGGTCATGACCGACGAAAACCAGTTGTCAAAGGGTTTCGGCTTCGTCTGCTTCGAGAAACCCGAGGATGCGGAGAAGGCGCGCACCGAGATGGACCAGAAGCACGTCACCGGCAAACCCCTCTACGTGGCGATGGCCCAACGGAAGGAGGATCGTCGAGCCCAGCTCGCATCCCAATACATGTTGAGACTGGCGAACCAACGCATGGCGAGCAAGACTGGTATCCCGCAAGGCGCGTACCCGACGCCCAGTCACGCGATGTACATGAATGCCCCAATAAATGTGGGTGTTTACATGTTTTTCCGTTACTTTTTGTTTTAGGCCCCTGGCCCCGCCTTCATGACGAACACTATGCCAATGTCGGCGGCCATGATGGGTGGACATCCGCAGCGCTGGCAATCACGCCCCTACCTGCCGCCGATGCACAACATCGCGATGCATCCGAGCTACCACATGGGCGGACGCCGGCAACACAACCCGCGCCAACAGCACGGTGTGCCAGCGCGTTTCAACAACAGCCCGCAACATCAAAGTGGCAGCCGTCCTCGCAAATACGACCACCCAGACAACAACAACTTGCCGGAGCTCACCTCTACTCAACTTGCCAACGCAACGCCTGAGGTATGTTCAGGCGTTTTTCGTCTAATTAAGGCATTAATAATCAACTTTTTTAGGATCAGAAGCAGATGCTCGGCGAGATGATACACAAACGCCTGAAGATGATGTACCCTACGTGCGACCTGGGCAAGATAACGGGCATGATGCTGGAGATCGACAACGCCGAGTTGCTGCTGCTCGTCCACGACCGCCGCCTGTTCCAGCAGCGTGTCGACGAAGCCATCCAAGTCTACAACAACGTCGGCAAGAAATAAGCTCCTCGCTAGCCATGTGTCCTCCCGCTCGGCGTGTAAAATTCGTCTGAACAACCCTTTCCCCCCCAGGTCCCCCGCCCCTCTTCATTTAATTGCTTAACCGCATGAATTTGCAAATGCTTCAAACCTCTTTAATTATAAGTCTTGGCTACATTTTGCATGTTTTTGGTTTATTTATTACCCTTGACCACTCACCACTTCAAAGTGACCCCGTCCCCATTAATTTTTACTCGTGTGACATTCGATAGATAAATGTTTCGTTTTTGCGCTGTTCATTGGGTAACCGCACCAGCAAGCACTGCAAAGTTTTTATGACTTCTATTTCTTCTGCGTAACGGCTCATTCGATAATTTGAGATTCTGGACATCTCTTTCAAAAACCACTTGACGGCTAGGGTCTTTAAGTTTCTCAAAGTTCACATTTTGATAAGTGGGGGCCAAAAATGCTCAAAATCGACCCTTTGCGCGAATTTTGTCGACAACTAGTCGTTCAGCAGTTTTTGAAACGTAGGATTTGTTCCGAGTTTCAAGTTCTATCGAATGAGCTATGGCACACCGCATAATTCCATGATCACCACTTCTTGTACGTGGCTTTAAAAAGCGAAAAGTTTTATCGCTTGCAGGGCTACCTGCGCCTGGCAGGATGAGCGACGCCCGGAAGCAAACGTCTGCTGATGTTAGTTCTGACGTGATATATTGCGAACTTGTGTTTTAGGTAGGCACGTTCGGCCCGGTCTCCATTCTACAAATCATCGCGGACGCTCACGCGGAGCATGGATTGCGGCACAATAATTACAAGCGATATTGGTATGCTTTTCCCGGATCTCCAATAGTTTTCTCTGCAGGAAATACTGCCAAGACCATCTGCAACGGATGCGCCGCCGCGCAGGCATCGCCCACAAAAACAAATCGGTCAAAAGCTACAAGAGCCGATTCGAGAAGAAAGTGATCAATGACGAGAATTTCAACTCCAAGACGTAGGCTTACTTTTTGCGACTTGCAATTAACTTTTAGTTTCCTCGAAATCCTGATCTTCGAGTGCGAGCGGTTATGGGCCACTGGGATGTACGAAAAGGTAAAATATCACTTTTCACGCCTTATATGCCATTTAGGAAGTGATCAACGAAGAATCAAACTCTCGTCGGCGACACCGGATTTTTAAGAAGTTGAAGCGCACGGTCTTACGCGCTGAGAACCTTGCAAATCTTGTCGATAGATCGCCGCGGGTGGGGTTTAGTGGCGAATTCGTTTAAACTGCAAATTTAGTGCGAACCCTCCACGAAACTCGAAGCCCAAGCCTACTTGGCCTACCTCGACGGGTTCAAGAACCTCGAGCTGAAGCGCTGGGCGGAGGGATACGATAAACTAATGGTACGTTTTTGCTTTTGGCGAGTATTTTATTCCAGGTCGCTTTCACCATCTACCAGCAACTCGCCCAGGGTAACAACAATGGACCCTTGAAGAAATTGTACATTACAAGGTATAGGTTCTCTAGTAGTTTTACAAGGGAATTCCTGTTTAGATGTGAGGAGCTGCAGCCGCAACTCCGAATTTGTGCTTTCAACGCGGAAGATTCTGACAAAAAGGTGGCCAAGATCGGTGAGCTGATGGGGTTGCTGCTGAAGATTGGAGACGACGACGGCGAGAAGGCCATGCAAGAAGTGAGTGGCTTCTGGAGTAATTCTTGAATCCGGATTGTAAAATGGTTTTGTTATGGCTCTTTGGTCATAAGTTATTTTTTTCGTTTCAGACAGAAAAGCCCTGCGTTGCCAAGAAGCTACGGCAAATTCGCATTCCATTGGATCGCCGTCCTCTGGTCGACACGCTCGACGAGTGGCGCAACTTGCCGACGTTGGCTTCGTCTTTGCAATTGGTAATTTGGCCATTGCTTGACTAATTTAGTGAGTTTTAGGTAAATGTCGTTGCACAGCCGCCACGCCCATTCCCGATGCCCGGCAAGGCGACGTTCTTCGACTTGGCCCACACGCATCTTCAGGTTTCGTTATTTTAGAAATTATGAAATGGCGTACTGTTCGCACCTTCTACATGTTTTTTGCTTTGCACTAATTCTAGATGGTTAGACGCTAATAAGATCGTTTTGTCTATAAACTTTGTGGTACTGGACTTTTAGAGAGGGGATTGTAGCAGAAGGAGAACTAATCTGATTTTTGCCCCTATGCCAACCTGTTTGTAATATTTAATGTATTTTATAGTTTTACCGTTTTAGATAGCTATAAAAACATTTTACTTCAAAATTCCAAAATTTTGATCCTTGTTGCCATTTTTTCATACTTTTCTGGCCAAAAGTCTTTACAGCGAAAACAACCTCCAATTTTTTGTCTTTTTTGTGAACTTTCTGCATCTAAAAACTCTTGAAAATTGTTACTGTACGGAAAGTTAGCCCACGCAAATAGTACCGTGCGAACGGTGCAGGATTTGCTAATTTTCGTTGTTTTCATCATTTTCAAAGGGTTTTTCAGATGCCCGACGTCTCCTCTCGCCTCTCTGATCTCGAAGCAGGCGCCAAGAAGCCGGAAGCGCCCCAGCCGGCCGCCGCTCCGAAAGCCCAAACCGGAGGGTGGTTTTGGCGCAAATAGAACTGTGATGATGATGATGTGTATTAGCGTTGAATGTGTGTGATTTCTTTGTTTTTCTTGTTGAAAGCGTTCGATAAAGTTTTTAATGGTTTCCTTGGATTATGGTCATTCGGCTCGTGATTGTGAGGGCTCACGAAGCGTTTCCCTCCAAAATTCCTGTAAAATCGCCTATTCTATTCCAGGAAACGACCGACTTACAAATCGGATTACTGCGGTGCAGAGTACGCGTTTTCCGGTCCACGCGCCGTTTCAAGGGTTCACGTGAATGGATTGTGGCCAAGTGTACTACGTAGTTGCCCGGAAGTTGGAGCACCGTGTCCTGTTTTAGAAGTTAGTTTGAAGCGGAAAACGACTTATTCGTAGCTTAAAACTTCGTAGGTATGCGGTAGGCTAGTGATATGGATGGAAATATTTTGATTGGTCGTTGTTTTACTAAATAGTTTGGTTTGCTAAATGATTTTTAAATAGGCGGAGGCGTGCGCTGTGAAACGCAAGAAAAATGTCGTAACTTGGATTTTTTTCGGGCAAAAGCGTCTTTAGTAACTATGTTTCAGCAAGAAAACTATCAAAAAAGGTTTAAAGAAATTCGAGATTTTGGTAAAAAAATCGGTCGTTGTTCCAAAAATCTATAGCTTTTATAGATTTTAATAAAGGTTTACAAAGTTTTTACTTCTAGGAATAGGAAAACCAAATTTTGTTCCCCCGACACTGCGAAAGAACCCGAGTTTTGAGTTTAGATCGGGTTTTGACATTCGAACTTTTCTTCCCCGTCCCTACCTCAAATTTCTAAAGTTTCCCGAATTCATGTGTGTGCACCCGCGGTCAGATTATAGCCTGTTGCGTGGTGTGATCACAAATGGTCGTGCTCTGTTCCGGAGCAGTGTTGCTCCCCTCGGATGCCCCCGGTAAATTTGACCTCTTCGAATTGATCACTGGCCATTGCGGCCGAGTTTAAAGGGCCCGGCAAGTCGGGAAATGGATTTTGATGGCTATGGGTTGGCTTTAGATTTTGCCGAGACGGGCAAAGCACACGTTTAGAAAAAGCGTGTTCCGTTTTTGTCTTGGGCTTTGTTAGAATTTTTAGGCAAAAATCACGTCATGAAAAAGTTGTCGAAAAACCCGGACCCCGGCAGGCTAGCAGAGAAACCCTGTGGAAAATTTAGGAGCCTTAAAACAAAGAATTTAGGTTTTAAAAAAGAAAAGTGTTTCATTGCATTGGCAGTTTAGTTCGGTACCCGCCAGAATAATTGCATTGGCTTCTAGCCAAAGGACTGGTCTCCTGCGCAGTTTAGCAGTTTAAAAATCAAAATAGTGACGGGCCTGGGCTATCAGGCCAGCTAGAATGGACCATTTGCGCAAAAAGCAGATGAAGAAAATTATCGGCGGACTAAAAAAAAATATGTATCAAATAGTTTAAAGGAGTCCAACGAGTTTTCCAAGCTAATGTGTTTAGCCTCGGCCTCATTTTTTACCAAAAAACTGTTTTAAATTAAGCGTTCAAACACCCTTAAATTAATTTAGCTCTTTATCGTTTTGAATAGTTTAATTCGTGAAAAATATTGGTCAAAATAAGGACGTTTTCGATTTTTCGGCCCCTTTCCTGGAGATTTTACGATAGAATTTGATGTTTTTAGGCGTTTGTAAATAGTTTCGGCGCGTACGTCACGTTGCAGTCAACAAGCAAGTCTGGATATTTTCAATTTCAGCAGCTAGGGGACGGCTGCGTAACCAAATAATACGCACCGGCCACAAGCGCGTCACGGCCAGGTGGACATCGACGGCCAGGGATCAAAAAAAACCTTTGAAACGCTGTGTTTGTGGCAAATATAAAAATAAACATTAAAAAATGCTAAAATTTAAAACATGAATACAAATTAAGCTAAAGTCAACGGTGAGACAATGTAATATTGATTGATATGCTGAATTATACTTTCGGAAAAATAAGAAAACGAAAAATGTTCTAGTTTTTGCATGAAAGCATTATTTGTTAGATTACACAAATTGATTAGCTTAATTGTAATTTTGCAAACGAATAGAAAATATCTTTTGACCCGAAACAATTCCGTTTTTAAGCGCATTAGATTTGAAATCATAACACTTATGATAGCCAGGATTAAATTATGCACAAAGTGCATATAAAGCTAAATTAAGGTTTTTTAGCCTATTCTGCAGGTAGAACTTTCGTGCGCCAATCCAAGATCTCGGCTTGATTTTGACTCTATCAACATGTAAAACATATTATTGCGCGGCTGCCAGAATTATCTGAGAAATCGAATTTTGAGCAAATGTTTCAACTAATCGCCAATACCATGATAATTTCCAGGTATTATTGTTCGGTATTCGCCCCTTCATCATTTCCTCCATCCGATCATTTGAAAAAATAAGATTCTTTATTACAACAGTCGTGAGGTTTTGATCTTTTAAAATCTCTCCTTTGATTTCAGTTATTAATTGATTATTTAAAAATTAAAAATTCATCTTTTCACTTTTTAAAAAACTTTACGGACCGCTTGCGATATCTAAATAACATTTTATGCTTAATTTTGACTCCCCAACCATTTTAAAACATGTTCTTAATTGGTTAAATTTCAGAATAACCTTTGCTCGAGTTTCTAGAATCTAGGGGCGCCCCCATATATTTTTCGTTTTTGCATTTTTTTTTGATGGGATCACATATCGGAGGTCCGGGGGCGACGGGGAGGACATTATCGGGGGGCCCATCGCCGTCATAACATTTTTCCCGGCGAGAGAGAGAGAGCGAGAGAGAGAGAGAGAGAGAAACCATTCACTTTACGGTCGTCCATAGTCCGTCCAAGTGGACGGCACTCCGATTTTTGCGGAGCCCCTGAGATATTTTTATTGTATAAAATCCGGTGGCCCTAAAGTGTGCCATTTTGTGGAAAATATCGAGGGGCAAAGAACGAATAGAATATAGCTGTTGCTCACCCCGGAAATTTAGACGTTTTAAAGGGAGTATGACAGGAAGAATGGAGATAAACTCCTCTCTCTCCCTCTCTCTCCCTCTCTCTCTCCCACTAACCGGAACCTCAGGTCAGCGAGCAGAAACGTTTGCGGAAATCAACTGAATTTTTCAGGGCTGACTAGCAGAGATTTGCGTTTTACTAAAATTTAACTATTTTTCAAGTGTAAAAATTATCTAAAGAAAAAGAAAAAAGTAAAACCGGATTATAAGAAAAAAATTTGGATCCCCTGACTACCCCCCCCCCCGCTAATGAAAAAGAACCGCCTGAAGCCGTCAGAGATTTTGCGGGTTGGCTAGCAGGAACCCTTTAAAAAATTTTTTGCCTCTTTTGGAGCTTTAGGCAAGCTGGCAGCGATTCTTTAGTAGAACCATTTTTCGAGTGGCAGGCTAGCTGAGATTTCCGAGGAACCTAAAAAGAACTCGGAACTGGCAAACCAGTTGGGATCTCCGGTCTTGAAAAGGGGAAGTTGTCGTGTCGTGTGCCTTTTTGTCTGTTTGTCTCCGTGTGGTTATCCCGTGGACCCGAGAATGGCAAGGGGGTTCCCCCGTCAACAACGTCTGGAGCGAGGATCCCGGAACGGACAGATAGACACACAGACACACAACAAATGAACAAATTGGACGAGAGGGAGAGGGAGAGAGAGGAGAGAGAGACAGAGAGAGAATGAGAGCGAGAGTGGGAGAGAGGGAGAGACAGACAAAGAGACAGAGAGAGAGAGAGAGAGAGAGAGAGAGAGAGAGAGACAGCTAGCTATTCCATTGTCCACCATTGTCCATTTTGTTGTGTCTGGCCCGTCCGGCTGAAAGTCTCACTTCTGCAAAATATTTTTATTAATTTTTTTTGTTTGCGCAAACAGACACAGCGACAAATAGACGTACCAAGAGAGAACCCGCGATAATTAAATGATTTCCGGACTTTTCCAGGCTGTCCGAAATCCGAGTTATAAAAATTGATGTTTCTAAAACAGTTTAGATAAAAAAAATTTCTAAACGGCTAATAGGTGGACTGATGGCGGAGCGCAAAATTAATAAGTGAACCATTGAAGGGATGGGCAAGGTTATTTCTAAGAAACAGAAAAAAGAATAAGGATTAGACATAAGAATTAGAAAAGAAAAAGAATATCTCTATTCCTTATTCGAAGAAGTAAACTTGTGTGTTGTCAAAGGTAATTCCTTTTCATTCAAGTGAATGCTGCAACCTTTTTAAGTGCTATAATTTGCCTGAATGGGTAGAGAGGTGATGAGAATAGAATAGGCGCCTGATAGAGGGGTTTACTGCTCGAAAAAGGGAAATATGTTTCAGAGTTCCTTAATTAGAATGTATTTCTGGGAGGAAGGAGGAGGGGCTGTGCAGCCGTGTCTGATAGATTAAAAGCTCACGCGTTTTCTAAAAAAATTATCAAATCAAATAATTAAAGAAAAGACAAACCCCCGTTCCGCAAATTTCCCTATGCAACTCGCCGGATGGCCGACGCTCCGCAGCCGGCCCCACAACAAACAACTGGCACGGCCATCCGCTTTTTGGGGCCCTTTCTCTCTCTCTCTCTCTCTCTCTCTCTCTCTCTCTCTGTCTCTGTCTCTCTCGCCACCCCTTGCAGCCCGTGTCAACAATTTATTTTTGGCAACGCCGGAACTAACTCCCATCCACCCATCAACAACCACAACACTCTTTTTTAGGTTTTGGGAATTTCCTGAAAAGTCTCTGCTAGCCTGCCCTCTCCTCTTCCTCAACAATCTCTGCTAGCCTGCCCTCTCCTCTTCCTCAACAATCTCTGCTAGCCTGCCCTCTCCTCTTCCTCAACAATCTCTGCTAGCCTGCCCTCTCCTCTTCCTCAACAATCTCTGCTAGCCTGCCCTCTCCTCATCCTCAACAATCTCTGCTAGCCTACCCTCTCCTCTTCCTCAACAATCCTACCTCCCTCTCCTCTTCCTCAACAACCGCTAGCCTGCCCTCTCCTCTTCCTCAACAATCTCTGCTAGCTTGTCCTCTCCTCTTCCTCAACAATCTCGCTAGCCTGCCCCCCCTCTTCCTCAACAATCTCTGCTAGCTTGTCCTCTCCTCTTCCTCAACCGGATCTGCTAGCCTGCCTGCCTGCCTTGCTCTGGCTTTTAGATTTGCTCCTTATGTGTCTCCCCTAACAACAGAAGTTTTTAAAAATTTCCGTTGTATCTATAGTAAACTTTGAAATTTGTTTTGGAGTATTAACCCAAGAGGAAACACATTTTCCCTAGCCCGTATTTTGGCCCTCGACCATCAACAACCCCTCCTTCCCTAATAGTTCTTTGTTTGCAACCCCTTAATACGGTATTTTCGCCGCGGTTTTTTCTTGGCGGTATTCCAGAAACCCCGCTGTTGATTTGCATGCTATGGTACTCCGGGGGTGCAAAACAACCTTTTTCCTAGCAGCAGAAATGGAGAGAATTCTTTGTCCGGCTGTGGAGCTATAAAAGGCTTGGCTAGGTTAGAAATTGCATCTCGAATCTTTTTGCATTCATTTCGGCGACTAGCGTTTTACATGAACATTTTTTGGCACCTCTGCTGATCAAAACATTAAACTTATTTATTTGGACCTGCATGCCCAATTTTTTGAAACAGATTTTCCGACATTCTTCTGGAATTTGGGGATGCTAGATTTGATGAAATCGGAATATTTTTGAAACGTAATTTCCAAGGCTGAATTCACGGAATTACGAAAATCGTGGCAATTTTTTGCAACGGCCAAAAAATCGATATGTTTTTGTATTTTTTGATAAAAGTTTTAAAATTTTTGCGTTCAGGCCTGGTAAAAGCTGACTAGGAGGTGTGGTGCCTCCGTGAAACTCCGCACCTCCCCCCACCCACATTACTGAACCTTGTTTTGAAGAGTAGCACGCTCCGACCATTCCCGTGATTTGTTTTTCAGAAATACAAGCCATTTTTGAAACATACCTTTCCAAAACTCTCGAGAGTTTTGAATTTACGAATTTACGAAATATTTTAATCGTGTTTGTGGGGGAAAATAAGTATATTTCGAGTCAACGACTATCTAAAAACCTTGAGAAAAATTTATAATTTGACATTAGTCAAAAACCGACCAGTTTGTCTTTTCTTGAACTATTGGTTTTTTACCTTCTTCATCTTCTTTGTATCTTCTTTACTTTCGCTCCTATACAAAATTCTCCGCGTAATTTTCAACATTATTCACTATTTTCTAGCCCCCTTTCTTTCGGAATCCCACTTTTCCGATTTCCCCACTTTCCTGACGATCCGGATTTCACATGGCTACGTATTGCCTGCTCTGATTCCCAGTGACGCAAAAATCCCCCCGAGTTATCTGGCTATCTGCCGTCTTTTCTATTTTCTAAAAGTTGCCCCTGGCAACAGCTGGCTTATTTCCCGGTTTCCACCTGGGGAATTGCGTAGAATCTGGTGACCGTCATTCCCATGCGTAATTTTGAGTCCTCGGCCCCCTGAAGGAATCTCGAAATCAAGAAGTAATTGACTTTTTGGGAAAGTTGAACCCGGTTGCGTCGAATTTTGGTCCCTGGCCTCCGGAACTGCGTAGGCGAAATTTGAGCCGCGGTGCTTTGCAGAGAAGTTCAAAACAAATATAGGCAAATGACAAAAATAACGAAAATCAGCAATTGAGAGCACTGAACACAGCCAGATCATTTATAAAGAATGTCCCTGACTACCATGATTTCTGAAACATTTTCCACACTCGATTGGTGCTTGAAAAAAAGAATTAAGAAGTGCAGATAAGATAAGAGGTTCTTTCGCATTATCGGGGAGGGGGGGAGATTTTTCTTAAAACCAATTTTTTTGGAATTTAGAATAGCAGCGGTGATTCTAAGCTGTTTCTTCATATTTTCAAACGTAAAATCCCGATTTTTCGACCAAAAATTCCGGATTCTAGGCCAAATTTCCCATCGAAAATTTTTCGATGGTTTTTCTAGCTGAAATAACGTTATATTTTAATAAAAAACACTAATAAAATACTTGCTATTATATGATCAGGCATTTCTAGACGCATCGAAATATTTCAACCCACCCCCGAATTTCGGAAATCAGCTATTCATCGAAACGAACCCAGCCGGATTCATTGAATTCACAATGTTTCAAAATAAGCACTTGTTTTCGTAGTTCACCGCCACTCCTTTTTTTGCAAGAATTCCTGTGCTGTTTGTTTGCCCACCCGGTTCATTAAAAGGGCGATGCAAAAAAATGGGTGGCTCCCACTCGAGTTTGTCTGAGATTTTTGATCGAGCAGCGGAAGCCCCCCCCCCCAGCCTAATCCCCAAAATAAATATTCAATTTTCTCGCGCCGTGTTTTTTTGCTAGCCGGCGCTCCAGCCAAGATTTGTTTACCAATTTCAACGGCACCACCAAATTACCCGCTGGAAAATCCAAAAATCAACATAATCCGGCGGGTATTAAATTTTCAATTTGTTTTTTGAATTTATGGGGCGATAATCCGGTATTTGTAGGTTTTTTGAAATCCTTAAGTTATCAGGCTTCCCACCCTCGCCTGAAAAAATTTCCAGAAAATCACGAGTTTTTATAGAACAAGAATTTAGCGGCATTTTCCGTTTTCAGGCTGTTTTATTGTAGAAAAAGGCGAATAGCTAAAGTTTTAAAAATACACCAAATTAAACTTGGGGAAATATGATACTCATGTAAATTAAATTATGATATAAATGTACTTGAGAAAATTTTAGTTGAAATATTGTTAAAAAATTAAGCTATTCTCTAAATTTAATTGAATTTAATTTTTAACAAAATTTGATTGTTAGTGTGAAAATTTTAGCATTTGTCTTGTTTAATACATCGTAGTATTCTCTTTTTGCCTATATTAACTTCCGCGTGGGCACCGCACTTTTTAATCGGGCTTCCCCCCCCCCCCCGCCATAAGGCGTAATAACCCCCAGAAACCCTGGGCCGGAAGCGGGGCAAAATGACGGCTGGTGCCGTTTTAAAGGGGTGGTGACAGCAGGGCTTTCGGGAAAATTACACGACGTTAAAAATCTATACTGCACCGAAAATTTCGGCATACACACATTTTTGCATTTTTTGCCATACGAGCAGACCATTAATGCTGTCGGAGAACATCTAGATATATAAATTTATGTAACATTTTTTTGGAAAATTCCGATTGCAATTGCGCTTTTAAAGGGATTGTGAAAGCAGTATTTTCGGGTAAGTTATACCAGCGCAAAAAAATGGATTTCTGCACGTCAACGCACGATGCATTTTTGAAAGTTTTTTTTTTCGAAATTTTCCCATTTATTTTGGATGCAGAACATGGCGTATTAATGACCTGAAACGCTTTCTTAGAATCCATAACTTCTGCAACATTTTTGTAGTGTTGTTTAGGCCAAAAATTTGGCATGCTCGCAACGCGTCTCTGGCAAAAGCTAATTTAGAAATTAATCAAAATCGATTTAAATGGCAGCAGCCCGATATTTTGTACATTTCTCAGCAATTTTTCCGTTCCGCTCCTATCGCCGGTTGTCGCTGGATTCAAGAGAACCGATGTTTTCCAAATCCCCCGCGATGATTCGAATTTTCCCCTTTTCGCCAAAATACTTCCTGATGCCAATTTCCAGACTACACCCCTGGACTACAGGGTGTCCCAAAAAAAAGGACACCGGCCGCATTTCTCTATTTCGAATCCGATCAACTTGAAATTTTGCACAGAGGTAGCGAAGCTAATTTCCCATGAACACAGAAGGTTTCAGCCCCATCGGTCAGCGGATTTTAAAGTTATAACGAAAATACTTTTTATTTTTTATTTAATATGGGGGAATTCTGCAATTTGCATCAAAAATGTGCGTAATTTTCTCATTTACGAGCTGATTTTGCATAATTTTTGCCGAAAAACCTCATTTGCTGTTTTTGCGCTTCGTAAGAACGATTGCGCATGATAAACAAGATACCGTGAAAACAACAGTTTTTTGAGCACTCAAACACATTTTATTGAAGTTTTAGTCAGTTTGACCTGCCTTGGACTCGGCCCAGCGTTCGACCAGCTCCAAATTAATGCTTCAATTCAAATCGAAGCTTTAAATCTATGCGTAGGCCGAAGAATAAATTAAAACAACCGGTGAACGTATGTTACAATACTGGTTTCTTATATCTGACGGTTTTGTGGATCATTTTTACTTCCCATGCGCAATCGTACAGCAACAGCAACTGGCATTTTTTCGCAAAAATTATGCAAAATCAGCTCGTAAATGAGAAAATTACGCACATTTTTGATGCAAATTGCTGAATTCCCCATATTAAATAAAAAATAAAAAGTATTGTCGTTATAACTTTAAAATCCGCTGACCGATGGGGCTGAAACTTTCTGTGTTCATGGGAAATTGGCTTCGCTACCTCTGTGCAAATTTTCAAATTGATCGGACCCGAAATAGAGAAATGCGGCCGGTGTCCTTTTTTTTGGGACACCCTGTACATTACATTTCGCCCACCCACACGCTACTTGATAATTACAGGCAATTACAGGGAGCGAATAAAGGCTGTAATTTGGCCAAAGCTTGAGGAGAAATTCTTCTAAGAAGGGACACGCGTTCAATAACGAGTTTGTATTTTTGCAGAAAGTGCAATTTTCTGGAACATTGTTTCGGAATTTTGCAGCTGAAATTTTTCGGTGTTTTGGCGTTTCCTGTTTGCTGTATGATATTTCGAATTTCGGAAGCTTAGAATTTTATATTGTTTGCAATTAAATTTTACTTATATGTTTCACTTATATATATAGTCGTTACGAGGTTCACCAATTTTTTGATTTTCTGAAAAAGGTGTTTCTTTGCCTAGGATTTATCTTTATCGTAATCGACCGATAAAAAGTAACAAAAAACGATCATCGTAAAAATTTTTTTGTAAGGTTAATAGGTTTCAAGCATGCAATACGATCATACATTGTTAACTGAAGCTAATCAACAGCTTGGCAAAGCGGTATTTTGAAGGGGGCTTAGAAATAAAATGTTCCAGACATTTTCCCTCCCCGGTTGCCATTTAGGTGCTCAATGTCAGCTTCGCATCGTAGGTAAAGAAACTCCAAAAATCGTTTTGAAAAAATAATTTTGAGGGGTATCGCGGAACACCTTGTTTCAAACTTTTCGATACCCCGGCCGTCCTTGAATTTATCAATTTTTGCGTCTTTGTGATGCGAACGACATCATGAAAAAATCTAGAAAAGTTGCTATGAAACATATAAATCCTGGTTTTTCCAGACTTTTAAGCATTGAATAAATTTATCAATATTAAATAACCGCTAGTTATCAGTTTATGTTCAAAAATGTTTCATACATTTCCCTCACCCAGTTAATTTTTCAAATGGTAGATCTGACGAAGGTCAGTGCGTCACTTTCCCCACCACAAACTCCAGAGCCAAAAATGCCACCCAGTCGGCTGCCAAAAATGGCTCTTTCCGGGCTATTTTTACCCCTTATCAATCAACTGGGTGGGGCGAGGAAAAATCGGAAAAGTCGGAAGGAACGTGGGATCCAGATATCCCCCCGAAAATTCCGGAGTTCAAGACTGTCCGGTTCAACTTTTGGGAGAGAGAGAGAGCGGAGAAGGAGAGATACAGAAATTGTATGTTGCATTGAGATCGCTAGGTTCAGCACGGAAAATTCTAGGTAATTTATGCCAGTGGTACTGTCGAAATCAGCGAAATAAAAAATTAAAATAAGTAAAGATACTTTAAAGGGGATGGAAAGACGGAAATCTGGGTTACTTTCAAAATGTCGAAAATCACAATGCCGAAATTTACATATTCAAATCCCCCCCGGAAAAATACGTGTTTCGTGCGCGGCAGGGCAAAATCTATACGAAAGTAACACTCGAAAAATATAAGACGTGACTCAATAGTGAAAAAACCACCAACTCAAATTATTATTTTCGATGAAACACTTCAATTTTCCAGAATTTTCTAAATTTCTCCAAAAATCGGCCCCGTGTTTACACCCGCTTTTTCCGAAATACGCCCCGATCAACAAATTTCAGCTGGGTGGTGAACATCTGTGTGACACATCGAAGGCACGAGAGAGAGAGAGAGAGAGAGAGAGAGATTTGGTCCCGTTCGCAGCGTACACCCACGTAAACGCAAACTAAGAGAGCCGGCCCAAAGGCAAGAAAAGTCATCTTGTCAGACCTGTTTATATTGCCTAAAAGGCCCGGAAAGGCCCGCCGGTGACTCATCTTCTTACGCCCATGACTAGTCCTGCAGATAAAACATGCTTTTGAACGAATAAGACGATTAGTGGGGCGAATTTGTCATGTCTGGGTGGGATTTTAGAAAATTTAGCTTAAAAATTACATAACCGTAACGAGGAACCATACACTGTTGTGGTCTAAAAATATTATTTTTGAAATTTATGAATTACAAATGACAAATTTATGAAACACATATTTTTAGCTTTTGTTTTAGCTACTTTTTCGCTTCACTACTTTTAGCTACTATACGAATTTGGCAAGCTTCATCATTTTTTGCAGCTTCTAGGCAAACAAATGGAAGATGGGTTGGGTTCATTTTTCCTAAAATTTATCATTGAAATTGGGCACGCGCGAATATATGAAATTTAATTGGTTTTTATCGAACTTTTTTTCGTATTTTTATTGATGCGTTTTCCTTCCATGTAGCTAAATCGAGACTCACGCATTCCTAAAATACTTCCTATGACTGCTAGACATATCTGAATTTATCAGAAAAAAGTTTTATTTCGTCTTACAAAATACTAAAGAACTGAGGCGTTTTCGAAATGTTGCCGGTTTTAGGAAAAATGACCGTAATTCGTGAAAGATGCACTGCCACTCAATATTTTCGGAGAAGCCAGGATGTTAGAGAAACATCATTCGTTTGAGCGCTAAAACCTGGGTAAAAGGCATGTTTCTTAATTTTTCGTCGGACCGTATTACTTCTAGCATTTTTGAACTTGCCCCTTTTTCAGGAATTTATGTTCTTTCCAATTGATTCGTTAAAAACTGCAAAAAAACGCATTTCAAAAGTAAAAAAAGTTTGGATTTGGGACTATGTTTCGTGGAGTTAAATGCTCGTGAATGTTCAAATTGCCATATTCCGCAATAAGCGAAATTACGACCTACAAAGTGGACAATATAAGGGGTATATACTACCCATTTCATAGTGCACTTGCCCCCGTCGGCTCGAGAAAACTCCCGTAAACAATAGGGGACGCTGAAACAAGGGGCAATCTGTTTAGGGGCGAGAGAGAGAGAGAGAGAGTGAGAGATAGACAAACACACACAAACAAACAAATAAAGCTCTCCGCGTCTCTTCCGGTAACCGAATCTTGCCCCGGCCGCCACGTGTCCCGGCCGTCTAGTCCAAAAATCGGGCCGTTCCTTGTACTTTTTAGCCTAAAGAAAGGTGGGAATCGACATTTTAAAGGACCAAATGGAAGGAGCAAATTTGGTTATTGCCATCTCTCAGTGCCTGCATTTTTTTAATTTTGGCCGAAACATTTTTTTGAATTATTTATTTCTGGTTTGAAAGAACAGCTAAACCCAACCGTTTTTACCAAGTTACTATTATTATTGAAATCCCAAACCCACATATTTTTCATTCTAGATAAAACATGTTTTCCTATGCAAAAATTATCAATTCCGGTCATCTGTATATTTATCAAAAGCTAATTAATCCGCCAGAATAAGTCATGCATAAAAACAAGGAGGAGAATTTAAAAAATTGCATTGACTGCAACGTCGAACAACAAGCCTCTGTTGATTGTGCCAAAGTAAGAGGACGAATACAGGAATTAGCTAGAAACATACTTTTCCCGTAAGGACTTGATCCTTCACTACCAATTCCTTTGACTAGAAATCCATGTTTCATCCTAGTATAAGATTATTCCATATATTTTTGTGTCAATGCAGTTTCTGCATTAGGCGTTTTCAAGGGTTTTAGCTGTATTTTATTCCTGGATTTTCTAATTGGACTGGATTGAATATTTTCCAGAGGAATTTAGAGACAATGCTCCCCACGTCAATGTCCATTTCTCGGGATCCAGTTTTTGAACGCTTCGGACCCGTGGGGACCCGCCAGGGCCCCCGGCGGGCCGCCTGAATAGGGGTTTTTCTGAATTGGGGAGCGTGTGAAAATGAGCTCCAGGATGCGAGAGAGAGAGAGAGAGAGAGAACGATGGCCCTTCAAAAACACGACCACCCAAAGGGATCTGCCCGATCTTTGCTCCACCCACCGCCCTCGAGCCGTTTCAGCGGAATTAGCCGCATAAATTTGTCATCCGCAGGGCCATTTAATGGATGCCTGACATTTGCTGGGGCCAAAAATCAAATTGCAGACCCGGGGCGGGCTAGCAGAGATTGTTGAGGAAGAGGAGAGGGCAGGCTAGCAGAGATTGTTGAGGAAGAGGAGAGGGCAGGCTAGCAGAGATTGTTGAGGAAGAGGAAGGACTTTTTATTAAATAAGATTAACGTAACAATAATTGCGCGTTTTTTAGCACAAAACGGAACACACGAATTTCACGGCTCATCTCTGGTGCATTGGTTGGTGATGTTTGTGTCTGTCTGTCCATGTGCCCCGCTCTGTCTATTCCCCGTTCCGGCAACTCTCTCTCCCTTGGCCCTTCTTCTCCCTTTCCAAGTACGGCAAATTCCAGTAAACACCTCCCTTCCCTCTCACTTGCCAAGAAGGGAGAAGAAACATATTTGTGTGCGTTTCCCCATGTCATCGCTAGATTAACCTTTTTTTGGAGGACGGTCCCAGGATGTTCGCTAAATTTGTTTTATAAGGATTCGTGTCGATAACCTGTGCTTTGAAGATTTTGAAACATCCCAAGAAAAAAACGAGTTGGCGTTTTCAAAACCCGTTTCAAAAGTCTTCAAGCAGTCGGATTTATCGATTCGGAAAGTATATTAGGCTATGCTAATAGGCTATTTAAAGAATCCCTGCTGACTTGCCTATTTTTCAATGTGCTTATTTTAGTATTCTGCTATGGGTGATGAGATGATGAGTGATGAGAATTGACCGATAACCCTTATTTACAAGATTCTGAAACCTTTGAATTTCGGTTGATCATATGATCTGGTTGTTTTAAAAATGTTTCAAAAATTATTTAAAATCCAGTGTTCTAGAGATTTTACCTTTTTCCTAAAACATCTCTGCTTGCCTGCCGGTGGGCAGTTATTCCTTCCCTTTATAACAATTTTTTACGGGTCCACTCGGCGAATCCAATTTTTTATTAATTGAAAAATTGAAGTTAAGAAACTTTTTTAAGTTTGAAAATTGTTATTTCCATCTTTAAAAATTAATTGAAAAAGTTTCGTAACATTTTGGGCGTGCTTTTTGCAAGACCTGGATAATCGGGCTCCTGAACTCAATAAAGCACTCAATAAGAAAAAATTGCATGGCCCCTCCTTTCCAAAAAATCCTATCCCGGTAAGCTATATTTTAATGTTTTGAAACATTCGGCTGCTTAAAGCCCAGCAAAATATGAAACAATTTATCGTTTTTCAGATCATATAGTAAAGAGCTGTTTGAGACATTGACAATGGTAGGTCCTGGTTTAACCGTTGCATCCATTCCATAAAAACTCCGGGCTCCTCACCCTTCTTAAATGGTCCACCCTGAGGAATCGCTGCTAGGCGGCCCTATGCACACCCAAAAAAATAAGTTTCAAAAAACTCTGTTGCCCTGCCATTCATGGAATTCCTAGTTGGAATAGATTACGTCTCGTTTTGATCTCCACGAAAATGATCTTTCCGCAAAGGTTCTCTGCTAGCTAGCCCCAAATTTTTGATAGAAGAGATAAAGACGGCAATTTCCACAGAGAATCTCTGCTAGCCGACAATAAGTTCGGCTTTTCGTTGCTCCCGTTCCCGCGCCATTTCGACGCTTGTCCTCAGTATCAGGAACAGCTGCCCCAAAAAGGACAACATTTTGTCACCTATTTTTGCCCAGGTGTAAATATTTGGCCTGAGGAAGTGGACGCGACGAAATGCGGGTCATTTTGGAAATTTTGGGAATTGTTGAAGAATTTTTGTGTTTCAGCGCTTTTCAAATTAGGGTGAATCATCAAAATCTTTAATTACGGATTACCTGTCGTTCCAAATATATTAGTTATTTTTCTGCTATTATTGTTCGTTTTTAAGATTGTATTTAAACACACAAGTAGTTGAAAGTTAGAATATACTTAGTGAGTATTATTTCTGGTCGGTGTCACTCCACTTTTAAGCGATGCTGCCGAAAAATACCGACAGCGAAAATACCGACATGCAAAATTGCTTGACTTATGTTCATTTTAGATTTAAGATTTCATCGTCTAGAGATGCCTGAAATTTGCATATACCTGCTCTCCTTCTCGCTCACATACCGTCTCCCGCTCTCTCTCTCTCTCGCTCTCTCAATCTCTCGAATTCCATTGCCGCAGACAATGGCAATGTTTCGTTGTTTGTATAATACAGAACCGGGCTGGGTGCCCGCATAGTGCCAATATTTTTATTTACACCCAGGGGCCCAGGCGGGGCAAAAATCGTGCGGCCGCCAAGAGTCCAACCCGTCAACAGCAGTGCAACGTATACACGCGGCTTTTAAAAGCGCGTTTTAAAGGTATATGGAAGGGTTTTTCTAGATCTTGGTAGCTTTCTCTCTCTGTCCTTCTCTGTCTCTCTCTCTCTCTCACTCTCTCTTTCCTGTCGAAGCCCCGCCCCCCTCCCCGTCTAGACACCCCCCCCAAAGTGGGCGTGGCTTCCCCAGCAAGTGTTCGGGGTATAAAGGCCCCCCATGCCCACCCTCTATTTCCCATCCGGCCGGCCGGAGTGTCGCGTACTTTTAGCCCCCTGTGCCAGCCGCGTATCTTGTTGTCGAATGTGTCCCATGAGATCTTTGAACCATTGATGAAACATACCTTTTCTTAAGGGCCTCCGAATTTCGGTTGTCGATACGTTAAATTAAGCATAGAGACAAGCTTTTAAGCTCAGATTTTAGTCGCTTAATATTCGACCTGTTTTCATTATCGTTTTTAAATCGTATTTTTTATGTCCAGAAAAGTCATTTTAAATTACAAGAATTGATTAATGGAGCGCAGCCCTGTCTATGTTAGAAATGTTCTGAAACATGATATTGCTAATTCCAATTTTTCTTTTTTAAAATTACGTAAAAATGTTCCAGGTTTTTAAGAACTTCATACAGTGCAACAGCTCATTTAATTTTTTCTTTTCAAAAATTTTATTGCAATTGCAAACCAAAAAATTTCGATCCGTTTAGGAAAATGTGTTGCAATAAAAATACAAAAGCGAGATTTTGATTTTTTATTATTGTTGTGTTGTTGCGTTCTGCTCTCCTTGCCCGAAATTCCCCAAATTCCTTGCATCATTCAAATTCCGTCGCCCGGCGTCGACGGCACGGCTATAAAGTCGGTTCAAAGCGCCCATTTCTGTATCTTCGTGGCTCCAATCACCCCACTTCCGTTTAACGCGCTTTTTTGGCTGGTGATTTTTACGGTCATTTTCAAACGGAATAGCCGATACTCATTAGCTTCATTTAATTAGCTCGCGATTCCTGTATAATTGAAACATTTTTCCTTTATGGTAGATTTCGCGATAGAAATATGTTTCTGTTTTTATACAATTTTATTTAAGCCATTAGTGATTAGGTGTTAGGTATAAGCGAGGATTCATTTCATTAAATCTTTAACCCGATTGAAAAACAACATGTGAAGATTTGAGGAAATTAATAGCAAATCGAAGGACCGATTAGATCAAAATCATTTTCCACCTTTCTAAAAATTTTTGAAGCACATTTTTTGGCCATCATGAAATAGCGAAAATCTCGTTGCCCGACACCTTAAAATGCTGTAAAATATCCATTTTGCCCTGCCCGATGTTCCGCTCATTTTTGATACAGATCTCTGGAGGTGAGGCTGAACTCCTCGTGATTGATGCCCGCCCATATCATTCACGTGAAAGAGCACGCCATAATCTTTTTGCCGGTTGCCCCCGCTCCCCAAAAGGGGCCCCATATTTTCTATTTACATACCGCGGTCGAAAATTGTAAGGGCCGAATACCCGGCGGAAAAGTGCCAATTTTTAGGCTGTAAAAACTAGCTTGTCGAGATTTATATCAATTGCTAATATTTCCGTGGTAGAACCTCTGAAACATGTTGATTTCTGCAAAATAATTCTTTGCAAGGGCTTCAGTTTTAATATTAAAAGTGGATTTATTTAATATGACTGTAGTATGATTCTCCTATTTTACGTCATGTATTAAGGAAACTGATTCCCTCTGAACTTTAAAATTTGTTGAAACATATTTAAATTTTTATTTTGAAATATTACTGAAGTCTATTTCAAGTTTTATTTATTTATTAATATCGAGATTTAGGAGCTTTAAAAAGCAAACCCTACTTTAAATTAAAAGAAAGCCTAAGCCTTCTTTAAAAAAATGTTTCATTAACTTACAAGTATCTCAATTCCCCCAGCCTTCTATTAATTGGCCGGACATCACGTTGTTGTTTTTGATTAGCTCTTTTAATGTTTTCTAAAATCTACATAAATCCTTATATTCCATTTGCTTACAGTTTCCCACAGTGTCCAAGCTGCCCCGCTCCCCTCCACCCAAAATGCTGCTTTTCGAATCGCGCAAGCCGAGCTACGGCACCAACACCGCCTCGCTGCAGATTGAATGCGTGAGTTTTTCGAACAGTTCCTTATTTTCTGCAAAAAAAGCTGCGTTAAAGCAATTAAAAATGAGTTACTCTCATTATTATTAAGCTCCAAAAGGAGGGCCGATATTTAAAAATTTTCGAAGCATAATATTTTTAGTCAAATTTTTCGTGTTATTGGGCAGATTTTCTTAAGGAAAAGGGCATTAAAAAGATAAAAAGATTACCGTAATTTTTAAGATATTGCAAAACCTAGTTTGCGGAAAGCTTGGGGTAAGTTAATAGGTTATTTGATGTTTGTAACTCTAAGTAACTCCCTGAAACGTCTTTTTTAAATCAGAAACTTCCTTTAAGTTCCATTTTTAGCCAGAAAATAATTAGAGGCATTGGTAACCAAGTTTAATTCATAAATTGAGCTCACAAATTCATTGGCGGCTTTGGAGTTCTTCGCAACATTTTTTGAAAAATTCATGTTTCGACGTTTTTTGCATAATAAATTCGAGAAGCTAAAAAAAATACGTTCATCATTTGCGATGTTCAAATTAAGTTAAAAACCATTCAATTTAATGAAATCCCGATATCTTTCCACTTTCCCCTATTGCCCTGCCTATTGAAATGCGCTGGTTACGGCTATTTTTGTTGGTATTTACGTCTGGCGCTCTCGCCTGACCAGCCCCATCCAGCCGCCACACACAAATTTCGCCAGGGCATCTGCACTTTCTTTCAGCGCTTTTGGCCTCTCTTGCTCATTTTGCTGCGCCTCTCCCCCTCTCGTGCTCCCTCTCCGCCTCCCGGCCGCCTGCCCGAAAACATATACTAAAGGCAACAAAAACATAGGACAACACAACTGGGGGAGTTGACCTTGTGGAATTTGCGCTAAAAATGGGTAGGAGAGGGGGAGATAAGCCGGAGGGAATTTTGGGGGTTCTATATTATGAAATTAGACGCATAAAGATGCAACAACGCATTGGCCTTAATCATGTTCGTGCACCTTGATAATTTTATAAAACACAAAAATTTTCCTAAAAATTCGGAACCAATAAGTTTCAATTCTTTTTGCGAAATCTATTTTAGCTATTTACGATTCGTTTAATTATATAAAAGGAAAATGGATCAATCCAATCCATTTTTATAGAGGCGTATCTGAAACAACAATAATTCAAAAAAAAATTCGAAAATTTTTACTTTGAGATAAAAAATGTTTCATAAGAATTTAAAATTCTGAATATTTTTCTGCAGACAATTGCAAGCGTCAGTCCATACTTTTGCAAATCCTATTTTGAGTTTTATATAGGTTACCTGGAATTGCGGAGATCATAAGGTTAGGTATCGTTCTTAACTTAACGGCGAAGAGAGAGATGTAGTGTGAGATAGAGAGAGAGAGCGAGAGAGAGCGACAGACACACTGACACACATACAGACACTCATCCGAATCACCAATTCAAACGAAGAGGGTACCACCGGGCGCGACGAGGATGACCGGGCCGTTGGGGTGCCGGTCGGTACCATTTCTGCAGGAGAGCGAGAGGGAGATAGACCGCGTACAAAAAGGGCGCGCGCCGGGGGGAAAGACCAAATGGAGGCGCGGGCAAATGGCAGATTTTTTTGCGTGGGGGGCGCTGAGGTGCCAGGAACGGTGCCCGGGCCCCGGGCGGGCACGCGCACTTTTTGCGCGCCCGACGCGCAAAAAGAGCATACAGCCTGAGAACCCGCTATTTTTAGGCGACGGGAAAGATGGGGGTTTTGAAATTAAGGGGGCTTTGAAATGGGAGCCAACTTGCAGGGATTCTTGGGGATTTGGGATTAAAGGGGGTGTGCCGGCTAAAACAACCTTCTAAAAGAATTGAATTTAAATTTTTAAAAAATTTGCAGTTTTTTCTTAAAGGTCCGAACAAGGCAAAATATATAGCGACTCTCAAAAAATGTTGCATTAAAAGTTCTGTCGAAAATTTGAAAAAGAAAAATAAAAATTTCGCGAATTTTGATGTTTCATAAAATCTTAAAAAGCCCGTTTTTTACCGAGAATTATTAATTCGTGCCATTCGTCTCTAAATATATTTCCCGGAACCCAAAGGTATATCTGCCCTATTCCGGTCCCCAGAAGTGTCGAAATTAGACCCGTCATTCCGGGGACCGCTTCCCTGTAAATAGGAGTACGCGGAACTCCTATTTACCCCCCACGCAACGGCATTTCCGGCCGGGCTCTCAGCGCGTCTCTCTCTCTCGCGCGCGCGCTCTCTCTCTCGCTCTCTCTCTCTCTCTCTCTCTCTCTCTCTCTCGCCCAATTCGGGAATTAATGCCCTCGGGGGCACAAATTCCTTCCTCGTCTCGCCCCTTCTTTGGAAATCGTGGCAGAAACCCGGAAATTATTGCCCAACGAGAAATAGGGGAGAAAAAGGGCTCGAAAATTCGTGGGTCCAGAGGAATTCGGCGGAATTTGATTAGTCGGCCTGGGAGAATTAGAAAAGAGAAGAAATCTCTGTCGAAACCCTGTCTAAGAAATAAAGAACCAATAGAAAAAGATAAATTCGACGGCAAAAGAATTTTTTGAAACACACTATGATTTTAATTCAAAATTTTTTGGGTTTTTGAACTGGAACCGCATAAATAAAAGTTTGGATAACACTGATTTTTCGAAACATACACCTAATAACTATTTGCTATCACCAACCGCGAGTTTAAAAACGTGTTTCACTCAACAATTTTGTAGAAAATACTGCGGTGACCGTAATGTGTCGCACTTTCAGCAACGAATAGTAGGCAAATTGTGTCGTTTCAGATTTTGGTGCCTTCGATCTATCTCATCGTTTAAATTAAAAATGTTTTAGCTGAACCACCTAATGGGCGGTAGCAAAAGGCCAGTATTTCATGTCGCTGGCTCTTAAAAGTAATTTTTTAATTTACCTTCTTAATTTTTAATTTCTAAGTTTTAGTTTTTATTAAACTTTGAAATCTTCCTGTTTTCACCTTTGCCCCCGAGTTGACTCACAAGTTCCGGCTCGAAATCCGGGGCTTCCCGTGGAATTTCCGGGGAAATTTGAAGGAATTGGATGACTTTGGGAGAGAGAGAGAGAGAGAGAGAGAGAGAGAGGGGAGAGAGCCGATTTATGAGGCCCCGAGCAAATCACACAGGCAGATTAGCCGCTGCTGGTCAGGTGCCCCTAAAGAAATGGAAAATATTCGAAATCCAGCGCCGCCGCGATCAAACAGCCACCGGCTAGAATTTAGAGATTCCTCACCGAGGGGGAAAACAATTTGGAAATGCCAGGAATTTGCTAGATCTTATGCCACCGTGGTTTGAATAAAACGAAAAGTTTTTCGAATACTGCCGATTCTTGGAAACATACTCTTGTTTCGAATAATTCGGATATCGTGCGGGCTAATTAAGCTAAAGTTAGATAAATCCAAAAAATTCCATTTCCAATTCCAATAAATTTTAATTAAACGATAATTTGAACATACCATCTAAGGACATATTAATGCCAGCAATTTTTCCGATCATACTAACTTTTCCGAAACACCCTTTTTTCCTTATTTAAAATTTAACTTTTCCCAGGAGATAATTAGAAAATTAAAAAAAGTTCTGAATCAAAACATTCAAACGTTCGGGATTTAAAAAAAACGTCGTTTAATTGGCTAGTGAAAGGTGCGCTGAGATTTGGAAATTGATGAAACATTTTTTCAACCAAAAATACATGAAGCAGTGTATTATGAAAAATACAATTCACCTCTCCAATTTCAGCCCGGCTCGCCGACGATGGCCCGCAAGTTCTCCGGGCTGCGCCGCATGTTCAAGCTGTACGGCGCCGCCCCGGCCGAGGAGCTGAAGACGGCCGAGGAGATCGTCGAGGTCGAGTCGCCGCGCCGTCAGTGCCAGATTAAGGCCCGTGATGTGAGTGTTTATTGATCAAGATTTTTTATTATTAAAAATGTCGAAAAACATTAAAAAATGCTACTTGTATAGAAAAAAAACGCATACTTTGAAAAACTAAAGAATTTATAGCAAAAAAATTGAAGAACATTGAAAATCTTGCCTCCCCCGACAAAGCACAAGGATCGGAAATTTTAATCGAGATTTCCGAGTTTTAAGAATTTGAATTTACTAAATTCTCTCTCCCTTTCTCTCTCTCTCTCTCTCTCTCCTTCCCTCCCTCTCTCTCTATCTCTCAATCCAAATTCGAATTCTTTCGAATTACTCAACATTTCGTTGAAATCACTGATAACTGTCCCGGGGTTCCAGCCCGATTTTTAGTATATAATTTTTGGGGGGAACACACTGTCTGGCGGCGTGCTGCTGCTGCGGTGATAATCGCCAATTCGTACAGCCCGGCTGGCCAGAAGCCAGCCCATATTTACATCCCAGGGCGACCAAAAAAGCCCCCCCCCCAGCCATAGCCAAAAATAAAGCCGCCAGAAATTTCTCGGCGCTGGAAAACAACAATAACACCGTAGTACGGAGGAGGCCGTACAGTTGTGGAATTCGGGATTCGAAGACTAAAATTTGGGGAATAACCAGATAAAAATTTCGGGGTTTAGTTTTCAATTTTTTGATACATCGAATTTTGCGTCAGGAATTCCAGATTCACAATTTGTCGTCACCTGACTTTTTTCAAACACTGTTCTTGTCGTTTGAAAAACTATAAGATAGTTTGTTACAAATATAGCAGAATTTTTAATTAATTTATAAAGCTCCCCGACCAAAACTGGATTTTTTGAAACACGTATCTTTCGTGTATCACCTTTATTCTCGATACTTCGGGTCTAGTCACTTCGATAAAACATTGTTTTTCGACAAAAGGGTTGTATTGTTAATATTTTCCATTTTGCGGGTTTTAGCAGAGTATACTATTGTACTATGCTTCCATTCTCTCCTGGATAGACTCCTAAAAATAGCTCCCGGGCCCAGCAGTTCGGTTGCACTCCCCGACACCGCCCTGCTCGACGAAAATTGGCGCAAAAAAGTGCGGCCGCAGTGCAGGGAAGCGAGAGAAAGAGAGAGAGAGAGAGAGAGAGAGAGAGAGAGAGAAAGAGAGAGAGAGAGAGAGCGAGAGAGAGAGGGAGAGAGAGAGATGCGCAGAAAAAGACCAGACGATTCGGATCCAGACGGAAGGACGTACCGATATAAAACTGTCTGGACGAATGAGAGAGAGAGCGAGAGAAAGGGAGCGAGTGAGATACAGACAGGCAGAGATACAGACAGACGGAGATTTGAGAGGCCAATCATTATACAAAAAGCCAAGTTAGCAGACAGACCGACAAAAAGTGCAGTTTGCCGGGCGCGGCACGGGCTGGGCCCGTGCCGCCCAGCTGCAACTCGCACTATTTTTTAGCGCTCTCTCTCTCTCTCTCTCTCTCTCTCTAACCCTCTCTGCCCTTCCCGAATCCCTCCGGTCTCACCCCATTTTGCACTTGGTGCTCGGCTGCCCTCTTTTTATTTGACGCCTTTGTGTGCGGAGTGGAGAAGCCCCGGGTGGGTGGAATGGGAACCGCGGCAAAACACCCGGAAAGGGCAGAATTCCGAAGAAAAGGAAAGAATTGAGAATTCCCCGGGAATTTCCGGAAATACTTTGGCAAATGGCTTGCAAACAACGACTAGTATAACAAATTCAAAAGGCTTTAGTTATTTGTACTAAACATAATTTTTCAAAAAAATTATTTGCAAAAAATTTAATTTTTGGTGTAATGAATTTGGTTTGCATCAAAAAACTATATAGCATATAGAACGATATAATCTTTATTTATTCTCGCCACTCGTTTTCAAGCCCTCAAAAAATATTTACGGCCGACAGCAGCCGACTCGTATTTATCGGCTTTGCATGTTGATAGCTACTCGTTTTACCAGTTTCTCTCGCTCGCCGTCTCTCTCTCCCTCTCCCCCCCCCCCCCTCTCCCTCTCTCTCTCTCTCCTCAAAAGCATCACAGACCAACTTGCACTTTACAAATATGGCGATTCCAAAAAAAGGGGGTAAGAAAAAATGTTTCGATCAATCGTAATTATAAAGTCCGATATACAAAGCTAATGAGTTGTCTTTAGATAGGCAGGATAAAATCGATGCTTCGAAAAATTCTCTATTTTTATTCTTAAAACATTTGTAATATTAGATCGCTCATTATCTCAAAATTTCCAGGTAGCCGTCGCTGTCACCTCGCGCGTTCCATGCCGCGTGCGTGTCTGCGCCCCGAACGGCGAGTGCTCCGAGGAGATGAAGCCCGGCGCGTCGTCGGAAAACGAGACCGTCTACGAGCCCAAGTTGTGCGGCTGCGGCCACGGCCACTGGACCTTCCACATCCTTCACGAGCAGTGCGTTTTTTGAAACTTTGGCTTGAAAAATAAAAAAATATAGCTAAATTACTTAAAAAAGTATGTTCCCAAAAGTCATATCGGGTCCAAGCGACGGCTTAGCTGTAATCGTCGGCGTTTTCTGTTACTATTAATTTGCATATGCATTGTATTTGCAAATACCGTATTTTTGAAAAAATTGTTAGGCGTAATTAGTAACCAATTAAAAACGTACAATAATTTATTAATTTCACAGCGTTAAAAATGAATGTTTCGCTGAGACATAGGGAAAAATTCTCGCAGCTCGTTTATAATATGATGTTAGCCATGAAATATTCCTTTTTCATGAAACCATGAAAGATAATTTGTTTGATATAATTCACCATTAAATCATTATTATCTATCAAAAAAAATCAATATTATTAGTTTTGAGGGTTGATGTTTCAAAAGTTTTCAAAAATCCCCAGGTTTCAGTGGCAGTACTACGATGTATTTTTGAGCATCAATAAATTAATTCAGTTAAAAATACGGAAATTTAATCAAATAAATAGCTTTATTTAATTCGTCCTTTTTCAGCGACGACACCGTGTTGGCCAGCCCTCAGCTGTACCTCTCCGGCTGGGGCTCAATCCTCGTCACCATCAACGCCGACCTCTCAATTTCGATGGAACGCCGCGATTTCCTCGAGTCGCCAATCGCCGTCTCGTGTGGATATTAATCGACGGCGTTACGGTAGAAGCTCAAGCTTCACCGCCTTCAAAATACCTAAATCCTCCACGATTTTGCTTTATTAAAAGCCCTTAAGCCCGAATTTCGGATGTAAATTTGCGTTTTTGGACCCGGGGCGCGTTGAGCGATACTAGGGAAATGTTGGATTTAATTTAGATGGTATTAAAAACGTATGCTGGATATGCAAAATTCAGTAATATCGCCCTCTGATGGCTAAATTACCTGGCGTAGAGGGTTTTACTTAAATACGTAGAATGAAACTTCTTTTTCGCCTTGACTTTGCGGCTTTCTTCGAAACTGAAAAATTCTACATGCCAATTCGGTAAAACATCTTATTTTTGCCAGTTTCAAAAGCTCAAATTACAAGAACGAAACATTTTTGTTTAAATACTTTTCATAAAACATAAAATTTCTAAATCTTTCAAAATCAAAATTTTCAGATTTTTCGTAACTATAACTATAAACCCGTCTTTCCGCTATCGCTCAGCCTCCCCTCCCATTAATGCGCCCCCACCTTGCTCCTGTACATATACAAAAAACCCCCAGCTTTTCACTTGTCTTCCCAGGGTCTCGAGGCGATTTTCGGGGGCTACAGTAACCCTAAAAAATTTTTCAGGCTATTTGTTATCGACAGTCCCCCAAAATCGTCTCGGCCCCCGGATTTTTGACGCGACACCGACACGGGTACCCCACGGCCCCGGGCCACCAAAAAACACACGGCCAGCATTATAATTCTCATTTCTTACGATTTTTGGGTACGATCTATAGGCAAAATTTGCATATTCTTACGGTATTTCGAAGGGAAAATTACGGTATTCATAAATGGCCGCCCGGGAACCGCAGCGCCAAGCCGCGCGCCGCGCCAATATGTTGATTTTTATGATAATTCCTATATTTTTCAATGCACCTGCCCATCTCTTGAAACTCTCATTTTTGGCAAAGAAACCACCTCAACTTGTGATGCTAGACCGGAATATTTCTGTAAAAATTACGAAATTATTTATATTCCCATTTTAATGCTGATTTTTTGCAAAAAGATGGTGCATTTTATTCCCTCTCAACCACCCCCCCGCCGATCCGAAACATGCTGTGAACAACCGAATCTGACATATTCCACTCTCTCGCTTTTTTTCTTATTTGCCTTTCTTACCCTACTGTATATTGTGGTATATAAATGTGTTTTGTTAAAATGTGGAAAGTTGGAAAATGCAAAGTATCTTTTTACACATATGATTCAAAGACTACTATAAATGAGAACATCGCGCTTTTTAAACATTTTTGAAACACAATTTTCTAATGAATTTTTAGCGCGTGAGAGGTTTAAGGGAAGCTAATATTCTATCTTTCCCCCTAATAAAATATAACGTATTTTCATAGGATTTTTATAGTTTTTGGTTGTTAGTAAGTTCTTAAAAAAATACTGAACGATTCGACTTTTGATCATTTACCACAGATTTTTGACCGAAAAGCCAAAAATGTCGAAATTTTTTATGCTTTTTTAATGCACTTTCTGTTCTAAAAAGTTTGTAAAACACCGGTCAAGCTCATCAATTATATCGAGTTCCAAAATACGGACTTTCAACTTGCTATGGAAAACATTTTTCATCGAAGGTTTTCCGTATCAAGAACGGGACCAAAAAGAGGAACTATTAGTCGTGGCCCTCGATGGATAAAGTGGAAAATCCATGAAACACAGTTTTTCATGCCAAGAAATTGGCATTATTATTTTTAAAAACATCGTACGCGAGAACTGATTTTCTCGGTACTGTACCGTAACGTAATAAACTGATTTTTCCAGCAACTGATGTGAATTGAATGTCGCCTTTGATTAAAATAAACTTTAGAAATATAGATTTTTCAAATAGCTAATTATTTATCACCACCATCTATGAAATAGTAGCAATAATAGCCATTTAATATTTCAAGAGCAAAACACACGATTTAAAATCCAAATTTACCTCTTCGATCGATTTCGCACGATTTAAAATCAAATTCGCCTCGTCGAATATTCAGTGGGAGTTAAGCCATTTATTACCGTAAAACTTCAAAACATAACTCTTTCAAATATCCAACTTTTTCGAAAATCGATCCAGCATGTCGGCAACTTCTCTTTTGTCAGCTTCCAGACTGCCCCTCGTCTCGGTTGGCTTATATTTTTCCTGCAATTTTTGAACATCATTAAATCGCCCTGGAAGCTACTTTAAAGAAATACGTAAAATCAACTTACATGCATTTTCACGAGATACGGATGGCGCAGGCAATTCGTGGCCGTCGGCCGCCGCTGCGGGTTGACAGTGAAAATCTTGTAGAGCAGATTCTCGAGGTCGGCAGCTGAAAATATGATTGGCTAAAGCGACATAATCACATGCTAAGAAAAATTCCAGATCATGGAAATTTTTGGAAACATTTTTTGGAGAAAAATGTATGAATTACACGTTGTATTTTAATCTTTTTAACTAATAATAATTGCAACTTCAACTTTCAAAAAAGCTCATTTAAAAAGCATTCGAACACACATAATCAAGCTTTTGTAAAATTGCGAAATTTTAAAAATTTTGAAACATTTTTTCTGGACTTAACAAAGGCTTTCTTTTCAATACTGAAAGTACTTAAGTCACTGCCTGAAAAATTATGTTTATTAAACCCACTCCTCAGCGCGTTCATCTCCGGGCCAAGAAGCCCCAACGGCCCCTGCAGTTCTTCGCGCAGTTTACTCGGGCGTTCATCCATCCTCGCCAGATGGTTGCCGAAACTGGAGAAAACGTTATGTAGCTGTATTTAATTTTAAATAAATCGACTTAATGCTATTTTAATTTAAATACATCTTTCCCAAACATATATCTTAATAGAACTCACACTTCCTCATAGCGATCCTCCGGCACCCCGAGCACGTCGAGAACGCGTTGCAGCATCGCCGCTTCGTACGCCGAAAACAGCTTCTAAAACTTAAGTATTTTTGGAATTACTTTTGCTATTGAAATCTCTCTCTCTCTCTCTCTCTCTCTCTCCTCTCTCTCCTATCTCTCTCTATCTCTCACTCTCCTCTCTCTCTCTCCTCTCTCCTCTCTCTCTCTACTCTCTCTATCGCCCCTCCCCCCCCCTCTCTCTCTCTCCTCGTTCTCTCTCTCTCTCTCTCTCTCTCTCTCTCTCTCGCTCTCTCTCTCTCTACGCACATCTTTCTCAACGCCCTCTGGATTCGGGATACTGCTGGGCAGGAACAGCTTCTTTCCTAGCATCTCCAGCGCAATCAGCCCAACCGCCCACACGTCCACTAAAAATCCAGTTTCTAGCTCGACCTCCTTCCTCAACAATCTCTGCTAGCCTGCCCTCTCCTCTTCCTCAACAATCTCTGCTAGCCTGCCCTCTCCTCTTCCTCAACAATCTCTGCTAGCCTGCCCTCTCCTCTTCCTCAACAATCTCTGCTAGCCTGCCCTCTCCTCTTCCTCAACAATCTCTGCTAGCCTGACCCTCTCCTCTTCCTCAACAATCTCTGCTAGCCTGCCCTCTCCTCTTCCTCAACAATCTCTGCTAGCCTGCCCTCTCCTCTTCCTCAACAATCTCTGCTAGCCTGCCCTCTCCTCTTCCTCAACAATCTCTGCTAGCCTGCCCTCTCCTCTTCCTCAACAATCTCTGCTAGCCTGCCCCCTCCTCTTCCTCAACAATCTCTGCTAGCCTGCCCCTCCTCTTCCTCAACAATCTCTGCTAGCCTGCCCTCTCCTCTTCCTCAACAACTCTGCTAGCCTGCCCTCTCCCTCTTCCTCAACAATCTCTGCTAGCCTGCCCTCTCCTCTTCCTCAACAATCTCTGCTAGCCTACCTCTCGAATCATAGGGGCAATTCGGAACGAGCAGCTCGGGCGGTCTGTAGAGATGCGGGGTTCCGACACGCCCCTTCGTCGTCATGCTCCCATCAGACACAGTCAGACTAAAAGGAATTATTTGAATACATAAAAGACTTGGCGATATTTCAATAATCATGGTATGAAAGAGAACAAAAGTTTATACAGACTTTTTCAAAATATTAGGCAGGTAATTCCGGCAAAAAAAATTGAAACATTTTCTTTTCCTCTTAACACACGGCCCTCTTACCCGGAACACCCGAAATCGAGCAGCTTGATGTCGAATGTCTGCAGGTTTAGGCCGACGTTTTTCGGGTTTAGGTCCTGTGAAATGAAAAAATGTTGTATTTGTGTAGGTAGTCAGAAATCAATTATGGTTATTATTGAGATTTGCCTGCTTTTTCAGTAATAAATCGTATCTAGCTTTGAAATCACGCCCGGTCAGACCCTTTAAAAAATTAAAGAATGGAAGACGTTACGGTAGTCAAATTTATAGTAGTATAATAACTATAATAGTATCTAACTGTAAAGTGTTTTTACTCAGGCTGGCTTTTTGAAATGGGACCAAGACTATCTTGTGCAGAATTTTTTGCTGATTCCGAATCCGTTTTCCAAATCTGCTGCCGACTTTCCGTTAAAAAGATAGAGCACTTTTTTTAAAATTGCACCCAACGCCTTGGCTCTTGACCCCCCTTTATGAGGGCGCCCCCCGTGCCCTGTCAGCATCGGGGCGTGGCCAGGTGGGTAGCGAGTTGGCGTGTCAGGTGAAAGGTCAGGGTTCGGTTCCGCCCATGGTCACGCTCTTTTTGCTTTTTGCTCGAAATCGTCAGTTTTTGGCAATAAGCTGTTTTAGGAAAGGTTATAGCTCTCTTGAATATTTTTGGATTTTTTTTAGATTACACATAACACAAATGGCAACAATCAACAAAGTGTGTGAAGCATAAATACACCCTGCAACGGGCACAACGAACAAAGGGCCTTAACAAACAATTATTATTGTTACAAGGGGCCATTTTCGAAGGGAAGCAGACTGTGCTTGGCGTTTCTACGTCACCTACCGGTGGATCGATCATGCCGCTTTGGGACCAGGCAGTGAGACGCAAGTTCGTGAATAGGTCTGCCCCCATCTGATGGTGGATGACAGAAGTGATCTTTGCGATACCATCGCGGCTCCCCAGTTGGAAAGGCATTTTGTAGAGGAGAACTTCTTCGTCGATCCGCACTTGGAATATCTTGAAGTGGCGGAAGTAGCTTTGATCGAGCGGCTGCATCAAGCCTGTCCCGCCGCTCGGGATGTTTTTGATCTGGATATCGGTCCCTGGTGGCGCAGCCCCGTGGATCAATCCGTGATTCCGGAAACAACTCCAGTTGTCGAGTAGAGCTACAAATTTCCTGGGCGCCTGTGGACACAACACGTCGCGGATAAAGTCCTCCGTGTGCTTTCGCGTCATCATGTGACTGCGGGCTCCATCGATTATAAGGTTCGGAGGCCGGAAGAAGTTAGCATTTGGTGGGATGCTTCCTGATGGCTCCGCGAATAGTAGGTAAGCTTTGTCGTACAGTCTGCCGGAAGCCGTCACAATTGGCATGTATGTTGAGCTGTGGCTCACATCGGTGGTTCGTTGCACACACACTTCAACCCTAAAATTCTGTTTGAGGGATTTTTCGAGAGTGAGGGTCCGGACGCCCGCTAGAACTAACTTTTTGGTTCCCCTTTTCGCCAGAGTGTGCTTGCCAAGATGTTCCTTTAGCAGTCCAGATTGGTCGCAGTTGATGACATTATCGGCACCCTCGGAAACGATGAGCGCCCGCATCTCGGTGACCAGGGCATCCACTTTCGCATCCAGCAAAGCCTCATCCCTCCTAGTTTTCGTGGAAACGAATTTTGTGATAGATCGGGAACAGAGGTTTAAGTGTCGCTAAAGCCCATTACTAGAAGGGTAAAATAAAGTACCTTTAATTTATGAATCCACGATGGACTCGCTAAAAATCCCTTGACTAGCTTGTGCTGCTCGTTTAACTCCATCACGATAGCTCGGAGGTTTCGGCCGTGGAGGGGCAGCCCTTCGTCGAGTTTCTGGTTGACTTCACGGGACACTATCTCCGTCAGCCTCTTCAATGCGGCATTGCGATCCATGAAAACATGATCTATAAAAATGCTGGCCGAAAGGAAAGGTTCTCACCCTGCTCCTCCAGTTGACGCAGCTTGTCCATATGGCTTCGATTCGAGAGAAAACGAAACCTTGATGCCATTGAAGACATCGGACGGGTCTTACTGGCTGGTAGACGATAATAGGCTATCGCACGTTTTACCTAAACAATTTAACCAATTTACCGAGTACCGAAAAAACGTACCGTCGCAATCGAAGCCTGTTTATCCCCAAAGCGAACGAAGCCGTTCTTCTCGGCCTTGATAGGGCGCACCACTCGATCGTCCATCTCGTAAGGCTCATCCTCATCATCCGAAGTATCTTCGGCACGGAAAAGCTCTTCTTGAACTGTAGTTTGAAGATCTCCGGTAAGGGCGTCAACGAGTAGGTGCTGGAGTTGGTGCGCGAACTTGGTCTCTTCCTCCGATAGGTCGAGTTCTATGCACCCAAAGTTCTTGGCCAAAAGGCCAATGACTGCCTCTGGTCGTATCACCGACATCTGAATCGCAAAATTAGACACTCTTACATAAATATGGAAACAGACAGTATGAGAACAGATGCGTCAAAAAATTTTGAGTGAAACACCAAATCCGGAAAAAATACGAAAAATAAACGAAGTATGGCCCATAACCTGATCCTACCGTAACCAAAGCTGTAATGCACTTAATAAACCAAAAAGCAAAAAGAGCGTGACCATGGGCGGAACCGAACCCTGACCTTTCACCTGACACGCCAACTCGCTACCCACCTGGCCACGCCCCGATGCTGACAGGGCACGGGGGGCGCCCTCATAAAGGGGGGTCAAGAGCCAAGGCGTTGGGTGCAATTTTAAAAAAAGTGCTCTATCTTTTTAACGGAAAGTCGGCAGCAGATTTGGAAAACGGATTCGGAATCAGCAAAAAATTCTGCACAAGATAGTCTTGGTCCCATTTCAAAAAGCCAGCCTGAGTAAAAACACTTTACAGTAAGGAAAGTTTGGATTCCCAAAAACAACGCAAAAAAAACAGATTTTTTAGCAAAGAATTTCCATTAATTACCAAAAAAATAGGTTTCATAAAAATTGAATGTTACCCGCGATTTTAAAAGTATAATTTGTATGAGCAGTTTATGAAATCATCATACCCGGTGAATAACGCCCCGATGGTGCAAAAAGTCGAGCGCCATAAAAATCTGCGTCATGACGGCGGCGACGTGGCGATGGTCGCGCGGTTTGTCCATCTTCTCCGGGCGGTTGATGTGGCTGGAAAGAGGCTATTTAAATCAATCGTCGAACGCTTTTAATTAGTTCAAAGGGCTGTCAAAATGACCGTAGATTTTAATCGAAAAATCGGAAAATATAGGTAAATTGGGGCGGAAAAGAAAAAAGGTACTTCATCAGCTAAAAGGAGATGTTTCAAAAAAATGCATAGATGACCCCGTTTTGTTAATGTTATTATACATAATTATAATGGCCGGTCAAGAATTTGGAAAATATGTAACCTGCCTCGAGCATGAAAGAAGGAATTTAAAAATAGAAGCATCTTTTCGGAAAAGGTTTATGTTTCATCAGATCGATTGCATCATATAAAAGATTTTTCTTCAATCTCATCTCCCATGACTCGTTTGAACTACAGTGCCTGCCCTAAACACCGCTAAAATTAAGATGTTGCAAATAAACGCAAAGGTATTAAAAAAGCTATTCTCCAATACTTTCCAGACCCCCCAGGCTCCATTCAATAATATTAAAAACGTTATTAGAATTTAGATCTTTAAATACCGTAACTTCCGCTACCTCGAGAACTAAAAACAAATGTTTCAGTCCAGTAACAATAAAACAAAAGCCTCTAGTTCACAATCCAATTCCAGGCCCATTCATCCGAAAATTTGCAATTTTTCACTACAAGTATCCTATAGGGCAAAAATCAAAGGCCTAAACAAGTTCATGAAAAATTTGTCTAAAAATAGCACAAAATGCGATCGAAAATTGATGTTTCGGGTTATCCCAAGTAATTCTGTTAGCCGAAATAAACAATGCAAACCCGGGTCTCATGGTTTTTGAAAATTCAAAATCTAGCCTGTTTAATCGAAACTTAAGTGTATTTACAACAACAAATCGCCGAGACATACTTGATATACGCCTGCAGCGTGGTCTCCATGCGCTCGGTGACGATCCACGTGTACTTGACGGTGCCGTCTGCATTCGGCTCGAAGAACGTGTCTTCAAGGCGGACAATCTGGGATTTGATTAAAAATAGAAATAAAAATAATGAATAGAGTCGAAATTAATCGCTTACATCGTTTAATAATAAAAATAAAAGTAAAAGACGATTGTATTTTTAAGGCCCCGAAAATCAAAATTTCTCATCTGATGATCAGAATTTGAAATGGATCTAATAATATCAACGAATTTTTCCTAAATTGGTCCTTTAGAAGTAACATACTTTCACAAAAAACTGAATTTTTATTGAAGATTACCGGAAAATACCCACTTAACAATATTTAGTTTTTTTAACGTTTTGTGTTTATGCCAATTTAAAAATAATCCAAAAATTAAAAAGAAGCCATGCAGTTTTTAGTATCATAAAGCATCCCCCCGAAAACACCAATTTCCATGAAACATACATTTGGGTGCACGAGGAATTGGGTGTTCTGCATTTCGCGCATCAGCCACCGGTACGATTTGTCCCCTTTTAATTCTGACATTGTGTACCTGAATTATTTATAACTTATTTACAAAAAATTTCACAAAATCGAAAATCATAATGTCGACATTTTCGGAACGCCGAAATTTACATAAAAATCTCCTGGAAACCCTCAAAACCGTGAGAAAATACAGACGCATTCAACTTTGGATATTTTGGAACCTAGATATTTTTATAGCAAACCAAAATATAATACCAATATATAACATGACGATATTACGGATTAATCCAGCTAAAAATTTTGGCTAGCTATTGCCTCGTAGAAACATTTTTTTTGTTCAAAAACAGCTAACCTTTTTGCCGCGACGCGGCAAGCAGCTCCGATGTTACCATTTTCCTGAGTCGAGCCACTAAACTTTTTTGACCTTCAAAATTGGAAAGTAATAATCCCAAATATTGGAAAAAGCCGTTTTCAAATCATGAAACATTTTGGTCAACTTTTACCAACCTTTTTACGTCAATGCCGCCCATCGCGCCTTTTTGCAGAATAGCGCCTCTAAAAGGAACTTGAAGAGGGGAGGCTAGCAGAGATTGTTGAGGAAGAGGAGAGGGCAGGCCAGCAGAGATTGTTGAGGAAGAGGAGAGGGGCAGGCTAGCGGAGATTGTTGAGGAAGAGGAGAGGGCAGGCTAGCAGATATTGTTGAGGAAGAGGAGAGGGCAGGCTAGCAGAGATTGTTGAGGAAGAGGAGAGGGCAGGCTAGCAGAGATTGTTGAGGAAGAGGAGAGGGGCAGGCTAGCAGAGATTGTTGAGGAAGAGGAGAGGGCAGGCTAGCAGAGATTGTTGAGGAAGAGGAGAGGGGCAGGCTAGCGGAGATTGTTGAGGAAATAAACAATGTTTCGTGACTTACATAACCATCGCCTGCTGCCCTTGGCCGATCGAGTGAAATTCTTCCGGCTCAACTCCTTGGCTACGGTAGTGCTTGTCTTTCTAAAGTTTTATAACAGTTTTTTCAGGGTATCCAATTTTGCTTTCTATATGTTTCACTGACAATAGTTTGCTGCAGAAATTATCTTCAATACAATTTTGAGAGAGGCGAAAATCAAGAATCCACAAAAAAGCTGAAAAACGTGCAACATACCGTATCCGGATAATAATTATCCGGCAGTCTCATCTGCACTTTTTCTTCTTTCATTCGCCGCTCGTCGCGCACGAATACAGTAACCTCTCTCGTAGCAACCATCCTGGAAATTACGGGGGTTTTTAAAGGGATGGCGACAGGCAGGAGCGAAAGTACAGCGAAATGACTTGATCGGAAGTCAAATTATAGCGTGCCCAAAATTCTGTAAGCCACGATTTTATGAAACACTGCCTCGGCCACGATATTTACAAAACTTTTTTAAACCACAGAAAAGTGTTTCAAATGAGCATATGAATAACTTGTTTTTCGGATTTTAGATAGCCAAATGATTGCAGGAAAAATTCTGAGTTTCAGAAAAACTGGTAAGGCGGGACCACGATTTAATCATATTCAAAGCCTTTTCTTTAGTGGTCCTAGAGCACAAAAAATTATTTTTTTACTTTAACTATTACATTATACTTAAACCACACAGATTTTGACCACCTAAGCCAAGCCTAAGCCTAAGCATGCCTAAGCCTAAGCCTAAGCCTAAGCCTAAGCATACTACCCATTACAAAACCATATTCAATAAAAACATCACTGTTTTAGATTTTTTACTCTTTTGCAGTATATTTTCGATATTTCGGTTGTTGGCATCTAGCAAACACAAAAAATTAATGATAATTTGAAAAGCCGTAAAATCGGTAAAATATAAAGCTTAAATGGTTTAGCGATAACTGGATCGAAAAACTTAAAGATGCGCTATTCTCGCGATGAAACAATCTTTTTGGGGGAACCGAGAGCGATTTGCTGTTTGTGGGTAGAGATAAGGGGAAAAGCGGAGAATCGGGTTGTCAGCAAATAATTGACCCGCCCTGCCCGCCTCGCCATTTTCTTGCTCACCAAAATGCTGGTGCAAGAAAATAGCGAGGCACCGAGGAAAAAAGGTGGTGGGTACTGAGGTATTAGTGGGGGGGGGGGAGATTTTGAAAGAAAACCTGACTTTGGCCTATGACTCGTGTTTAGTTTTTAGGCCGTATTTAGGTCCAAAATTTCTTAAAAATCATAAAATTTCGTGACAAAAATTTTTTCCGTTGGTTTAAGTTTTTTGCTTAACTTTAAAAAGAATGAAACATTTTTCAGAACAAAGAGTGCTAAATCCTTTTTCATAAGCTCCTTCCGGCCAAATCTTTACACAAAACAGATCGTATCAACGCTCAAATTTGTAACGAAAAATGGCGGTGGTCTTCGAGCAGTTCATCATGCGGTGCTGTTTTCCCGGCAAGACCGGGGCTTTCATCTCTATACCATTCCTGAAAAAGATATTTTAAGAAAATATTGCGTCGTATTCAATCTCGGTTTTCTCGGCACAAAAACGAATTGCTCGGGCAAGAGCCAAGATTATTATGGAAACGCAGCCTAGCAGAGATTATTGAGGAAGATGAGAGGGCAGGCTAGCAGAGATTGTTGAGGAAGAGGAGAGGGCAGGCTAGCAGAGATTGTTGAGGAAGAGGAGAGGGCAGGCTAACAGATATTGTTGAGGAAGAGGAGAGGGCAGGCTAGCAGAGATTGTTGAGGAAGAGGAGAGGGCAGGCTAGCAGAGATTGTTGAGGAAGAGGAGATGGCAGGCTAGCAGAGATTGTTGAGGAAGAGGAGAGGGCAGGCTAGCAGAGATTGTTGAGGAAGAGGAGAGGGCAGGCTAGCAGAGATTGTTGAGGAAGAGGAGAGGGCAGGCTAGCAGAGATTGTTGAGGAAGAGGAGAGGGCAGGCTAGCAGAGATTGTTGAGGAAGAGGAGAGGGTAGGCTGGAAATCACATGTTTTAACCACGTTCCAGTAAAGATTTTGAATTCAAAATTTCGGGACTTTTGAGTGATTCCATTGAATGATTTGAGAGTGAGTTTAGTTGTGTTTTAGTTAGTCATTGAGTGATCCAGTAGTTATTTTTGTTAGACATTTTTAATTTATGGTGCGTACTTATATTTGTTGATGATTTTGTAGATTTATTTTTGTTTATTAGGGTAGTATTTTATTTATTCTAATTTATTCTGGCTCAATTCTCGCAACTACGGCCCTCATTCGGGTAGGGTATCTCCAGGCGCAGCGTGCCCACATCGTAGTAGTCTGTAACAATCAATAGAACACCGAGATATCGAAACCTTGATCCAAATTTGAAGCATAATATAATTTTGGCGTGTATCTTTGTGTGCGTGTGTGGATGTCAGTTTGGAGGCCCGATTTGAGGGCCTTCCCGTGTCCAAAATGCCTCAATTCTGCGTCACTTGGGGGAATCGACCCTTCTGTTTCCGATCGCGTCTTCAGAATTTTGATAAAATACAAGTTTACAAAGTTAAAGCCGGTTTTACTCATTTTTGGGTTTCTGAGGGCTAATTTGCATAATGTGGAAAAATACAAATTTCCTCATTCTTGCAAGTTGCACGCGCGCGTGTGGTCGGACGGGGGGAGGGGGTCCGAAGGACCGAGCTATCGGGAAGGCGAATTTCTCATGCAAAGGCCACATTCCAGCGCCCAAGGCCCGCGAAGCGGGTTTTGGGCGCTGGTTGAAGCATAATTTGCCGACCGTGTTCGAGCATTGCTATATGCGCCAGACAAAATGCCTTCCCAAAATGCGAAACATTGTGTTGTATTTTCATCAGCGCGTTTTTTGAGCGAAACGAAAAACATGAAACGGAAAAAGCCTAGTTTGAAGCCATAGCCATTTTTAATTAAGATCGTTGCTGCATAAAAATTGAAAGAAAGGCCATATTGCTCTACAGTATTTTATCCGTAACATTATTGTTCAATTTTCGGAGGGCGAATTCAAATTGAACACCTAATAAAAACTTACACTTGACATAAATCAAATAAAATTTCCATGGCGGGCGAGTAGAGCTCTTTAGGGAATTTGAGAAAATTTTTTGGTTAAATCTCTCTTAAAACCCCCGATTAATTGTTAATTTTACCTCAACAGCTGTAGTACATTTTGTTCTACAACTTCTTCGCAGACATCTATTATTTTCTATTACATATTCGAGGTTTATATTAAATTTCACTAAGTTTTTTAGCCAATCAGGCATTTGGAAAGCTGTTATTTTCTTCCTTTTAGCTTTTTCGGATCGGATGTTGAATGCTTAATACTGCCGAGATTTACCTCCGATTCAGCGATTACAATTTTAAAAATATTAAGGTTTTAATCGAACTATTTTTTTATTTTAGTGCTTCAATGCAAATACTGACAGGCTAGCAGGGGTTAATTGTGGAATTTAGAATCTTATTTGTGTGCATTTCCGTTGAAGAAATATGGTCGACTACTAGCAACATTCAGCACAGCCCAAGCCGCAAAAAGAGCCAAACACTGTTCGCAAAAAAAATGTTTTTGGAAGCCTTATAGTCAATAGAATTTATACGCATTGAATATGTATCTATCCCACAGCTGCGGCCTTAATTCGTTTCCAATTAATTCGTAAATCCCTCATGATTTACTCACCAGATTCCGCAGCCTCCTTTTTCCGGACGATCCACCGCGGCGGGATGTCGATTCGGACGCGCTTCTGGCATGGCTGAAAAATCATTTTTTGGAATGATGTGTTGCACAAATTTTCAAAGCAACGATAAACTTTTAAAATGACATCTGCTTAGAATTTTTTGCGCAACGGAGATTATATTGCTTGCCTTTTTACATTGCTACATTCGAAATTTTTTAGAAAAATGTTTCAAAGAATTTTCAGGCCGCCTTAGACTGAGGTTGGTAATCCCGCGACGGCATTATCGTGTGATATCGACAAATTTAATTTGTAAACTCAAGATTTAAAAAGCGGTCCCTGCTTCGTAGCTTCTCTATTTCTTGTTTTTTCCATGATTTCGTTAAACTTAATTGGATTGTTATAAGTTTTTTTAATTCTAACAAATTTGGTTCCATTGGCTTTCCAAAAATTACCCTAATGCCATCCTCACAATCGTGATACACATACAACACGGGCTCGATATCGGTCAGTTCGCGTGTCGTGCCGAATACCCGGAATTCACCGTCCTAAAAAGGGTTATAGTTTTTTATTCATTGTGTATATTGTATTTTATTTAAGTAGCATGCTTGGTGCGTTTTATTACTTTAATCACCAATGCTCTTAGTTTTTAAATGGTTTTTGCGGTTTTCACGAACCTTATCCGTGTACCGATCGTCGAGCAAATCATCCGAATCGCCGGGGTCTAAAAGAATTTTATTCAATAAGAAGGAAATTCCTCAAAAAATCCTTCAAAAAGCGGGTATTAGCAATGTCTTATTTTGCGTTTTGCCCAATCGGTTTGAACCATCTTTTTGCAAGATTGCGGTTATTTCCGTTTCGAGGGTTGGGGAGAGCGCGAGAGGGAAAGAGTGAGAGTGAGAGAGATGGTAAGTTAGTGAAAGAAATTAGATCAAAAAGCATATACTTACTCCGATCAATGTCATAAATCTTCACTCGTGTATTTCTCAGCACTTTTTCATTGCATAACAATCTGCCCTTTACAGCAATTCCTTGAAGTCGGAATGCGTCCCCATTCAAAATGAATGCTTGGCAAATTGCCAAAAATGCAAGCTTCGTCAAATAGTACATCTAAAAGCGATAAATGTATAGATTAAGAAAAAAAAATTAGTAGTAAAAATATGTTTCAAAAATTTATGCGGAAGTTTTGCGTCTAAAATGGTACCTTGCCCTTCGGTAGCGCCACGTATAAAATAAGATTTGTAATGGACAAACGTATTTGAAAAACTCCATATGAATGGGTCGCGCGCAAATTGTCGAATGCGGTTGGTAACGTCATTATACTGTCTAGTGATTTGAAAACATTTTTCATAAGCAATTTTTTATGAGATTAGCATAACCATTTATGCAAGTCTCAAGGGAGTCCCAAGGCATTGTTATGGATTTTTGTGGCAAGTGTGGTATGGTATGGCTAGCGATTATTTCGCGTGACAAAACAAAAAAATGTTTTGAAAAACTCGAGGTGGATTTTTGATCATCTCCTAATAATTGTTGATCCTAGATGATCTCTTTTTAAAATGGTAAAAATCTATTCAACTGGGTATCGTGAAAAATATACATTTCCTAGGCATAATTTGACGAAAAAGCCAAAAACATCCGAAAAACCCGAGAAATGGAAAATATTTTTTACGTCTCCGGTGGGGTGCCAATTAGGATGCCCGTTATCAGCTGGCCGGAATCAATATTCTGGCTCCAGACGGAAGTTTTTGAAAAATATTGTTTCTGCAGTGTTTTGGTTCGTTTTCAAGCAACTGAAGGCAAAAAGTGAAGCATAAAATTTATTATGGAATTGTCGATAGCAGGAAAAAGTGTTTTCTCTCTCTTTCGCCTTGAAATTATGTGAAACCCTTTTTTTGTGAATTAGTGAATTTTCAATGTTTTATTCAGACCCGAAAAAGCAACATAACACCGAAAAATTTCATAATCCAATTAGGAATTTGGTCATAGCGTAAATAGGTGCTTCTCGCAACGCTTTCCAATATATCCGGCCCGACACAAGCATTTCGTGCGCCCATCGCTCGTCTTTAGGCACTCCGCGTCGTTCTCGCAAAGGCCGTGGCAGGCGTCTGAATTTTTTAAAGCAGGTTTTAATTTATATAGTGACCTATGGAAGGAAATGGAAATGAAACGTATGATTCTCTGGTTTCGGGATTTGACGAAACATTTAATTGTTATTATTGAGTCGGAGTGTGGGGTATTTTCATGCAGCACATACACTTTTTATTTTTTTTTAATACGGCTCCAATTAGCAAATTCAAAATTAACAATACCGTACCAGCGCAATTGAAGCCATTTCCGATAAAACCCGGGCGACATTTGCAGGCGTACCTGAAAGCCAAAGAATACAAAAATGAAAAATAAAAATTTAATCTTGAAAAACTTATTTTTCAAACATACAAAATTTAAATGGGCTATATGGATGCTGAAGGCTATAAATTGACAAATTCAAAAAATACATGGCCATGCCTTTCCCGCCGCTTCAATAAAATTACCTGGCGGTCCCCTCCTCATCAGGCAAATCGATGCAGACGGCCAACCAATGGCATTTGTGTGCCCCCGAAACGCATTGATTTGTTGACAAGCAATTCGAGGCCGAGTTGGAGCCTGAATTATTTTTAGTTTTAATGAAATAAATGAAGTAAAATAAATATTACTACGTAGATACATCCTTAAGGTTCACTTCAAATAAAAATTGTGATAATTAGTTTAGTTTACTTTTTTTTATGGTGAGACTTTTTTGGAAACATTTTTTTAGTTTGTGGTTTATTAGTAGCTAGTTTTTTTTACTTTAGTTTCATCAGTTTTTTACACTTTTGCCGAATGATCGCTGCTGGTCTGCCGTCTCCCTGGGATAAGCATAGTATGACAGGTATTCTTCGGCTAAAGCGCGCAGGAGACATTCACTTTAAAAAAATTAATTTTAATTTTTAAAAAGTTAACGCTTTTTCTTAAGCAAATGTTTATTAAATTTTTTCTGGCACATGGAGGTCTAGTGTACAGGATGTTCATCAAAAGATATTAGGTTGGAAATATACCTTTTAATGGGTGGATTTGGTAAAACATTTTATTTTATGGTACCGCGTTTGGATTTTGTTTAATCTTATAATTGGTAGGGCCTTTTTATTTTTTGGTTTTACTCGAATTACATCGAGATTAAATTTATATTTTATTCGAATTACCTTTCTTATAAGTCGTTGAACCATCTGGGCATTTTTTGCAGCTTCTAGCATCATCAATATCCGAGTATTCGCCCAGCCCGCATTCCAAGCACTTTCCTGTTTCCAAGTCGAGATATTGGCCGGATTTGCATATTTCTAAAGTTCCATTTTTTGTGTAGCTCTTGATTCTGAAACTTATTACGATGCTTTCATCTGAATTTTACTTTTTAACCGTGAAATAATTAAATAAAAATATAGGTTAAATAAAAATAAGTAATTCAAACGTATTCAAATTTGAAAACCCTTTTATTTTGAAAAATAAAATTCAATTAAAAGAGTCGACAAAGATGATAGCAAAACGGATACCGCATATTAACATCTGTTTTCCAAATGTCAGTGCATAGATGAAACTCAAAAGTTTGTTTCCATAAAAATTTGGCAGTGTGAAGAAATTCATTACGTTCCTTGAATAAATTAAATCAAATTAAACTCGCTAAAGCCGAATCAATTCAATAAAATCCCATTTAAATGATTCTACCAATGCGGCAGTCCTGGAGAACGGTAGCGCCCGCGTGCGGCGTAGTTGTGCCCTTCGGGCAATGCATGCACATCGGCTCGGCTGGCGACTAAATTTTTGTAACTTAAGTAAATAAATAAAAGCTAAAGGGTTAGGTAATGTAATTTAGATGTTTTAAAGAGAGTGGAATGTAAAGAAAGAAATAGGTCTGTGTTTGAATCGATAAATTTCTCAAAAGTTTTAGAAATTCGTTTGTTTGAATCTTGACATTTTTGTACAAATATGTTTTGTCGAAAAAAACAGAATAAAAAACATATAAAGCCTTCAATTTGTAACTACGTCGAAGTGATTAGCCCGAAAAGACAGTACCCCGAAAAGTCTTAATATGATGTCGTAATCGATTGCAGAACGTAATGGCCACGTGACTGGTTTTCTTTGGAGTTTAAGTGTTAAACTGTTTTGAGAGTTTAACCTAGATGCATTCATTTGTGCAGGTTTCGCTTCTAACTCAACATAAAAAAAATTTTGGTAGAAAATCTGTAAGATTATGAATTAAGAGGCAATTAGTAAAGTACACCCGATTCCCAGTCACCTGATCGAAAAATCGCCTGATCGAAAATCTCCTGATCGAAAATCGCCTGCTCGAAAAATTGCCTGATCGAAAATCTCCTGATCGAAAATCGTCTGATCGAAAAGTCGCCTGATCGAAAAATCGCCTGATCGAAAATCGCCTGATCGAAAAGTCGCCTGATCGAAAATCGCCTGATCGAAATCCTTATCAAAGTTGTAGCATATTTTCTGCTGCTCGTCGAGCGTCGTCCGGTCGCGTTTCTTCGGGGCATGCGCGTATTCTCGGAGCTGTCTCAGTTTGACCCGGGGTTTTGAGCTCGAACTTCTGAAGGTAGTTGAGGAATTTCCACATGGACGGGTGCTTGCAGCCGAAGTGTTGGTTGAGTGCGTTGTTGGTGCCTAAGCCTAAACCTAAGTCTAAGCCTAACCACGAAGCATGGTATGACAAATTACTTCCAGGTGCTGGGGCAAGAATAATTTTATTTCACCTGGTTTGGTCCTTCAGCCCCGATAATTTTCGATCAGACGATTTACGATCAGGTGATTTTTCGATCAGGCGATTTTCGATCAGACGGTTTTCGATCAGGCGATTTTCGATCAGGTGTTTTTCGATCAGACGACTGCCAACCGTACACCCGGTACACCCGGTGCACCCGGATAGAAAGCGTGGGCGTAGCGCGAGAGTGCAGACATTTTTCTCTGCGTCTCTCTCCCCTTTCCCCGCTATCTTGAAACGGGTGTACCAGATGTATTTTACAAATTGCCAATTAATACATGAAGTGAAGTTATGAATAAACTTCATAGCATTCAAATAAATATAAAACGTACCTTAAACGAGCCAATCGGGCATTTTCGGCAGTTCTGGTCTTCGCCTCGCTCAGAGCCTGGCGGGCAGTTTTCTGAAACATGATAAGTGAAACATTATTTTTCGTAGGCCATACGGGTTTGGCAATTTTCAGCTCAGGCATATTTTTAGAGTTTTTAAGGTGCTAATGCAGTTAGGGGGGGGCAGTCTGGAATTGGTAGTGAGAGGCTACGAGGCGCTCCGCTTAAGATACTTGGTTTTTGGCTTAAGCATAGGCTTAACTTAGCTTTAACTATGCTTATCTTCGGGTTACGCTTAAGCTTAAGCCCAAGCTAAGCTTATCTTGAGCTTTAAATTGACCTACGAGGTCAAAATGAGGTCATTTAGGGTTTAGCCTAAAGCTAAGCATAGCTTGACTTAAGCTAAGCTTAGGCTTCGTTGGTATGAATCTAAGTCTAGGCTTATGCTTAGCTTAGCTTTTCCAGAGACTTCGAGTTCAAAAAATGGCATTTGGAGCGTTTTGTAGTCAAAATCCGGACTGCCCCCCCCCCAAGTGCATTAGCACCGTTTTTAAATATGCGTTAATTATTATTAACTATACAAAAAGCGCTTACCCAAGCAATGGTCAATTGAGGTCGAATTTTTATATAGCGGCACGTAGCCCTCGGGGCAGGGCTGGCATGAATCTGAGCCTTAAAGGAATTAGCTTGACAAGCTAAAACTTAAATCTTTCCATACTTGAAACATACTCATTTGTTTTTCTTGAAACTCTTGAAGTTACTATTGATTTGCTGGCCGGGTTAATTTAAAACTGTCCACTAACATTTTTGTTTGTATTAAAATTAGTTAAGGTTCTGCAAAACTTGGTTAAAATCAGCTATGTAATTTTTAGATACCTTCGCCATTCTGGTACCCTCGCAATCCGCACATCTCGCAAATCCGGGCCTCTGCATCGTAGAAATGGCCCTTCGGACAGCGGGCTATAACAGGACGAAAAAGGGTGTTTCAAAAAACCTCAAAATAATGCATTTTTGATGCTTTATTGGTGCCTTGCAATGTTGCAAAGCTTGCTAGACTCACGTATACAATTCTTTTCGAGGCTCGTCCCTTCGCGGGCTGTAGTCAAATGGGCCGGGCATCTGGAATGTAATTACGCTAAATTTTCAATTTCTAAAGTAACATTTTTTTGAATATTAAATTTTTGAAAATGAAAAATCAATTTTTACATTTAATTTTTCCAAGGTTTAACATTTTTTTTTAGCAAAGTTTTAGCAAGGTGAACGAATTAGCGATGAACATAGAATTTTACTTGTGAAAAAATCTAAAACATATTTTTCAGACCTATTGAAAGATTTTGTAAATTTATCCGATTCGTCACCTTTTCCAGATCGCAACAAAACTTCGAGTGGAAAATAAAGAGGTTTAATTTAGAATAATCTAGATTTAACTTTCTAAGCAACTTAAAAAACCCGGAATTGACCAACTTATTACAGCCGTCCTGCCCTGTTCCATCTTGGTACTCTCCCCTCTGGCATTTCGTGCATACGGTAGCGCCGTCAGCATGGAAAGTCCCGGCGGGACAGCGCTCTGAATAAATTATGCAAATAAAAACCTCAAGTTGGTTGTGTAATTATATTAGTAACAGCTGATCTTTGACCTTAATAGCTGCATGCCGGAACCTTTTAAACGATGCCAAAAGTTACTGACGGTTATTTATAACGCCAAAAATTTTTCCCAAAGAGCCCAAAAATATGTTTCGAGAATTTTCCGTGCTCACGTTTGCAAAACCGTGTAAGTTTCGAATGCTGCATCTAGGGTGAATTTGGTGTGAATAGTGCATCTTTCTCAACCGTAACCTATTAATTCAATGTCAATTCCACGCACTTTCGCACTATCGGGGGAAGCTTCTTCCTTATGACCCAATTTTTCTAATGTAAATGCGAGTAGTGTTTTTCAAGTGTTTTTGTTACTATTGCTTGATGCAAAAACGTAGTAAACGTAACTTGTGTGTGTGTGTTCTCCGTTAGTAGGGGAAATCGAATCTCCACTTTCCGACGGCGTTTTCAGAATTTCGTTAAAATACCAGGTAATTTGCATAATGTGAAAAACGCGCGCGTGTGGTCGGGACACCAGGGGTCCGAAGGACCCGGGCTATGGGGAAGTCAAATTTCTCATGCAAAGACAGCATTCCAGCGCCGAAGGCCCGCGAAGAGGGTTTTGGGCGCTGGTCAAGAATATTTTTAAACCATTATCCAATGCTTTAAAAAAATATTCTTTATGAAATAACACGGAATTACTGAAAGATCGTCGGGTTTTTGGTGATCGCAAGTCTTTTCGCCATGGTAATTGTGGGTTATAGTAATTTATTCAAGGCACATCGTGAAACTTGTGATTCTCAAAATTTAGCCAATCCGCGGAGATCTATGGCCGGCTCCTCGACGGTGAGTGCATCGTCAGAGGAGGGCGTGTGTTGTGGTGTTTGTGGGTGGAGTGGGAGTGGGGAATCCCTGGAATTCACCATTGAAATAGATCTTTAAAATGGTCGATAACATTAATAAAGTAAATATGATCTTTTCGTAATTTCTCGCTAGTGTGCAAAAAAATGTTTCGACTAAAAACCTTGTCGCCACAATAAACAGCGCCGGAATTTGTCTGTTGCTAAGTTGATTTCGCAAACCTTTAACAGCTTTTATTTCCGAGATTTTTGAGAAACAAGTTCGGGAATTCCGCGCATTACTTTAACACAGGCCCCTTTAATTATTCTTGACGTAAAACAAATTTTTCATAAGAATACCACAATAGACTTTTGGAATAAAAACAACCGATTTGCGCCAAAAATTGCCAAAAATTTCCAAAAAATAAAGTGTACTAAATAGGAAATTAAAATACTGTCTATGTGAAAATTCTGTAAAGCGCCATAGCTACAGATCCGGCAAAAACGCCATTGAAAAACACCGTAAACATTTTTCTGCAATAAAAGGATTGGATTTTCATTTTTTAATCAATAAACCATATTTGATTACTTATTATTTTCGTGCTCTTAAAAAGTATTTAATGCATTTTAATAGTATTCTTTCGTGAAAATGGCGTGGAGTGCGAACCTGAGCCTCTTCGACAATAGCTTACGGCATCTATCTCCATTCACCAGCACGCTACCGCGGTTGCAGAAGAATGCCTCCTCGAAGGGTAGATCTTGAGAGGGTTTCCCCAGAATCTGAAACACAAAATTGTGGAAACCAGCAGACATAGACAATCAGTTACGCGCTGGAAAAAATGTCTCTGCGCCTTTCCCCAGGGCGCGCTCTCTGCCCTGTTGGCTACTTGCCAATTTGTTGATTAGGGGGGAGCGACCCATGCCGAGCCCTTTAAGCGTCCGGATTTGAGAAATGTTTTCAATGTGTTTTTGGAGTGTAAATTAAACCAATTGAACTAAACCAAATAAATCGGAATTGGCTTCGATTACAATTTGAATCAGTGGCATATTAGAAAACATCAATTTTAGCATTAAACTCATAGAACCGGGGCTAAAAGGCTTTGGACTCGAAACCCGTTTCAAAAAATTTTTTGGGGCTTAAATGGAAATGGGAATAAAGCCGAAAAATGACAATTGGCTTTTTATCCTGATATTCATAATTATCTTTCAAGCATCGGTTTTGTCATAAAAACGCTAAAGGCCTTATTGATATGGAAAGCAGACTTAATCAAGAAAATTTCAAACACGTTTTTAAATAACTTTTTCGGCTTTAAATGAACAAAAAAACACAGCACATATTAAAAATAAACTTTCCCCCAATCAATACCTTTAGAGCATTGGTATATTGAAAGATGCCGCCCTTGAGGCCAATTTGGACGACAGCCAGCACGGTGGAAGTCGCTTCGACTTTGGCATTTTTGATCGGATCCCTGAAATTTTTTATGACTCTCTCTGTCTCTCTATCTCTCTATCTGTCTCTCCATCTGTCTCTCTTTCTCTCTTCTCTCTCTCCCGCTCTCTCTCACTCTCTGTCTCTCTTCTCTCTCTCCCGCTCTCTCTCTATTTCTCTACCCCCCCGCTACGCGCCGTTCAGCGCTGGCCCTCCCCCACAATTTTGAATTTTGAATCTTTTGACATACAATAGCAATAGCATACAATAGGTTTTTTGATCCACGCTTGAAAATGGAACACCGAAATGTCACCAACTACGTTTCTGCAACAAAATAATTTTTCCCGGATCGTCTATTATCTCGCCTTAACAATCATAATACTCTAACCTTCTGGTTTTAAAACAACTCGATGTATATTTGCTTTTCCTACCTCTCGGCAATAAACGTGGCATTAATCTTGTATCCCGATGCTCCGAAAGACTCGCCGGTCACCTGCGCCTTTCCACAGTCAGTTGATTTCCTGGAGAAAAAGTGAATATTTCAATATTTATCAAAAACGCTCGACTTTTACAAAACGCTCGAACGCCCGAATTTTACAGTTGCCATCTTGTAATTTGTAGACCTGTATTCGCTGTGAAATGCCCACTTGTCGAGCTCGGATCCGCCGCAGATCAGCCAGTGCTTGTTGATGAAGCGCAGCGAGGCGAGCACCGAGTTGCGCAGCAACGAACTGAACTTGCGCACGCCGGACAGCTCGGAGACGCGCGCCTCCAGGTAGGTGACCTGAAGCAGGGAAAAGGAAAGGAAAAGGAAAAGCCCGACAGCTCAAAAACCGACAGTCAAAATCTCGACAGGCAGGGTCCCGACAGCTATAATGTCGACAGCGATAATACCGAGACACTAAAATCCCGACACAGCCATAAGCCCGAGACGAAAAATAGCTCCTTGGAAAAAAGTGGTATTGAAACTAGCATCAAGAAGATGTCGGGATTTTGGTCCGACGGCATTTTTGCCTGTCGGGATTCCGACTGCCGGGATTTTTGCAGCCGGGGTTTTGGCGGAGCCAGCCGTTGTATGCTAATTTCGATAAGCCAGTTTTGCATTGCGATTTAGCGCTAAAATTACCCCCCCCCCCTCGACCGGCATGCGATTGAGGGTCAATAAGTCGTTTAAAGGAACGAGCAAGGCTTGCCTAGGGATTTTCAAGCGTTTTCCGACTAAATTTGACGCCACCCAAAACTTAAGTAAAAGAGAGTCACGCTCTTAAAGGGGATTTGAAGTCAAAAGTCGAGCGGACTAGGTCTTGGTATTGGATTGCGGGTATAAACGTTTTTAACGGGGCATTCAAGGCATCTATTGGACGTGATAGTCGACAAAACGTCCCTTTAAAGCACTTTGAAACCACAAATCAACCCCTTACTCAACTAGGTCTCGATAACAGCAAGTAAAAGCTTTTTACAGAACAATTCAAGCTAATATTCAGTCAGTCGATCCTTTTCTATTAAGTAGCTATTGGTCCATCAAAGGGAGCTACATCACAATTTAGATGCTTCAGAAATTCTCAAAAGTAAAAAATAGTTATGGATGCCTATTGGGCGTCGTACCAAATTGGCTGGAAAATTATCCGAAACCAACCTGGAATCTGACCACTCGAACGGCTGGCTCGAGCTCTGGCTCGGATTGGGCTTGTAGAGCCCCGGAATATACGATGGCGGCCAGGCAGAGACTTCTAAACAGCATCTGAAATAATATATATAACCAATCTAGATTATATAAAAAAATAAACCGTTAAGCGAGTTAATAAACTTTAAAAGGGCGCGAAAATTATCGAACATTTTTACAAATTACAAAAAAAAGTTTCAGAATTTTACATGATGATGAAACATCGTATTTTCAAAATCTGGAAAAGTAAAGAACTGTCAGTTCGGGGGGAAGCACTGCGAAACCAGCAATAAGTAGTTGAATTTCCATTGAAAATGTAAGTGCTGTTCCATGACAAAATGACAAAAATAGAAAAAAGTACTTTAGTATAGAGAAATTGACAAATTTCCGTAGTAAAAATAGATAAAGAAAAAAAATTATTTTTCTATGGCATATCATTTATAATTTAATGTAGAACAAAATTATTACCGTGCTATTATATAAAATAAATAATTGTAAATTATGCATTAACGCTGAATATCAAGATGAAAGCTGGAGGTCAACGCAAGCAAACCGTCGTGCCAAAATGTCCTTTTTTGAAAAAACGAACCTTTTTGAAAGTTAAGTGCTGCAAATTTAACCAAAGGATCGAAAAGCTATCTCGAAATAAAAAAAGTATTTTTTGCCGGATCCCCATCGAAAAACAATGTTGTTTTTTTTTATCAATTTGGGTCGATTTAATTCCATGCACCTTCTCGCTATGTGGAGCGGTAAAATCATGATTTCTGCGAGGTCTGAAAACTTGATAGTTAAAATGAAAATTCGCTTTTAAGGATTTTCATCCACCCATTAATACTCTCGGCACCTGCCAAACCTCTACTTTAATTGAAACAAATTTTGCAGTTTCCAAAAATATTTTGGGTTTCTTGGAATGGGTTTTTATGGTTTTCACAGGGCTCGAGCGTTTGAGAATAAAAAAAGGTCCGAAAAACTAAATTTCAATTTAAAAAATTTAAAAAAATGAAGAATTACAACTCTAAAAAAGATTAAATCTAAGATAGACTAACTGTAACCCTCTTCTGGTCGAAGTGAAAATTCGTTTCGTGAGATAGCACGATGTGCAGAATTTTTCGCTGATTCCGAATCAGTTTTCAACAGTCGCGGAACCCCTCAAATTAAAAAGTTACAATTGTTTTTAGTACCCAAATTGCCACAAATCGCGTTAAAGTGTTCTAAAAATGCCATGAAATACTGATAGGGTGAAAAGACGGCACCTACCGGGGTAAAAGAGTGCCCTTTCGGATCGACTACCTCACGACACCGTAGTTCGAAATTTGAAAAAAAAGTTTCTTTGGACGACCCAGGCCCATGATGGCCAATTTACGAAATTTTAGAAATCTTCGGCTATGGGTTCGAGAGGTAGCCCATCCGAAAGAGCCGTTTTTTACCCGGGAAAATGGCGTATTTGCCCCCCAAAAGCCGTTTAAGGAATTTTTAGAGGAATTTAAACTAGGAAATTTGTGGCATTTTGGGTATTAAAAACACTTGCAACTTTTTAATCTGAGGGGTTTCGCAACTTTTGAAAACGGATTCGGAATCAGCAAAAAATTCTGCTCAAGCTGTGCTAGGTCACTAAACGAATTTCCACTTAGACCATAAGAGGGTTACAGTAAGCTACGAATCACACCACGTAGGCGCATGCCAAACGGCTAATCGAAGTGAAACAACTATTTATAAAAAATAAAAAACATATTCTTGTTGGAGGAGGTTTAATGGTTTTGATAGGGCATGAAATGCGGGCTTTCACGAGATCCGGGCTTCTCCCCGCCGTCCGGGGGCGGGGGGGGGGGTCAAAATATGCCGATCCGGCTGCCTTACTCCATCCAAACCGAAAGTCGCGCCCCGCGCCCCCCAAAAAAACTGGTAGCAACGGGGCGCCATTTCGGGCTAATCCCCGGCCTGGCAGCTGCATCGGGGGTTCCTCAAGGCAAAATACTACCCGAGTAGATTCGGGTAAAAACAAGTTGCTCTCTGATATTATTTGGATAGACAATCTTTTGTATATTAATTCATGCAAAATAAATATTTACACTAATTAATGTGTAACATAAAATTTTCCCTTGGCAGTCCTCACAAGGAGGCGTTTTTGAGCATCCACGGAGTTTCGAAATGGGACCAAGCCTATTTTGTGCAGAAATCTCCGGCGGTTGAAACCTAGTTTTCAGAATCGGCGAGACGACTCTATTGAAAAGTTGCGAAGCTTAAAAGTGCACAAAAATGCCAAAAAGCGCCCACGTCGGCCGTTTGTCGCCCTTTAAAGGTTTCGTAACTTTTTCCTACTGGTCGTTTCGTAGATTCTGAAAGCTACGTTTTAATTACCGCCAAATTCTGCACAAAATAGGCATGCTCCCATTTGGATCCGTAGACACTAAAAAAGCCTCCTTTTTAGCAATTCATTCGCTGAAGGGTCGTACTAAATGACATATGCTTCCTCTTAAAGAACCTAAAGCACACTTTTTCAAAAATTTGTTGTGGAATGCAAATTGGTTTTTCTGCCGAACCAGTAATATCAGATCATCAAAACTGCATGTTACAGAATCCTTAATGGAGCCGGCCAGCAGAGATTATTGAAGAAAGAGGCCGACAATAACTAGAAACAGGACAAAAGGACAGCATATAATATGGTTAATATGACATGAACTCAACGAGCTGCATATCCAAAATTTTCCCCTCGGTACCATCTCTAAGAATAAAACATAGATTTACCAAAAATTATGTTTATCTATGCGAATCGCAAATTTTTAAAATTCTTGCTATATGATCAAAAATCCATGAGCTTTCCCGGGAATTCGCGGATGAATATTTAGGAGGTGTTCCAGAAGGGCGGAATGGGCGATCATCTAGAGATGTAAATGGCAGATATGCAGAACTGGAACCTGAGGAGGAGGAGGAGGAGGAGGAGAATGTGGAGGTGGAGACAGGATTCATCCGGGGAAAATCGTGTGCAATTGTCTCTCTCAGTCAATCTCTCGCTCTCACTCTCCATCCCCTCTCTCTCACTCACTCTTTCTCTCTCTCGCTCTCTCTCTCTATCTCTCTCACTCGCTCTCCCATTCCCGATCCACAAATTGGCGCCGTTCATGGGTGCGTAACGTACTCGACGGAGGCTTGGGGGTGAAAACGGTTCCACTCACTTTCTATGCAACATCATTTCCTCCAAAAACATGTCCTCAGGCTGATTTGTACCGCGTAGTTCTATCCAAAATCTGGTGGAACACCATTTCAAGCAGTAGCGCAAGGACCAGGGTGAAACTGCGCGTCATTTTCCTTCAAGCACAATGTTGTAAAAAGGGGAATGGCGAAAAACTCTGCGCTTTGAACCCTGAGTTGTAACTGCGCTGATCTAAATAGATAAGACGCGTCAAAACCTCAGTCCCATTAAGTTAAAAAATCTGCGCTGGCTGGTGAATACTCACAAAATTCAGATACAGTTGATGACAAAAAATAAGCTGTCGTTAACAGAAACGCGGGACGCCGTTGGACATAATACACTCGGGCCCTTCCCAGCCCCTTTAAACTTTAATCACCTAAATTTCATCGAAATCGCGAGTTCACGAAAGTATTTCATAGAGCCATGATGTAAATAGTTCGGAATATAACTATACACTACACAATAATTACATGTTCTTAAAAAACCCCATTATTTTGCGTCGGATTGAGGACTAAAACAGGAAAATAGGTGTTTTTGCATTACCGGGGAGGGGGCGTGGTTATCAGAGCAAACCGTTTTTTTGTATAATTTCAGAGTAATTATAATTTTTCATTTTTTATTAATAATTAAGTATTTCAATTGTTGTTTTATGAAAATTTCGCAACATCTCCGGTGTCTATCTAAAATGTGAACTATTTAAAATATATACATCTTCTTTTCTAAATAAAAATCTTAGCCGCTCTTAATCTGAAAATCTATGTCTTTGCTGTTTTAATACAATTTTTTTGCGTCTACAAATAGCAAAAAATTGTGTGTAAACATCTGCCCTATTATATTAGAAAAATAGAATTCCAAGGAAAAAAAATTTGGTTTTTCTCCCTGATAAATAAGAATCTCCATCGCCAGCGCGCCGCGGGAGGTAAACGAAGCCGGGGTGCGGCGCCAGGCAGGGTGAAGGAGTTTTTGCCATGTCCTGCTCCTCTTCCCCCTGCCCCTCCTCGGGGCACGATAGGAGCATGAGGGGCCGGTCTGGTACTTATGAAAAAGTGCTCATTCCCGGTATTCTGGCTCTCGTGCTCCGCCCCCCAGTAACAGACCCCCCCCCAATACATCCCCAAACCCTCCCATCGAGGAGATGAGCAACAATGGGGTCGGTGGATGCAAGCTGATCAAGGCCGGATGAAAAAACAAAAAAAATCACGAATTTTTCGGTCCTGGACTGTTAACGGAGGGGGGGGGAGAATTATTGGATTCTCTACGTACCTATAGCAAAATATAAACCATTTTTATGGCATTTTACATAGTTTTAGATATCATAATAACAATATAAAAATAATAAGATGTACAAAAATTTGCTGCTTTTTGTTCAAAAATGTATGTAAGATGAGCCAAAAAAGGTAAGAATGTCGAATTTTCAAATTTTTAAAAATTTTTCTTATAACGTCTAGCAATGAAAAACTACCAAAAACACCATAAAATACATAGTATATTATAGAGTGGCGCTTATTCAAATCAAATCGGCTTCAAATTGATTTGATTTGAATTGGCAAATTTGAGTGCTAAAAAATCAACTTCAAATCAAATCGATTTGATTTGAATTAGGGGCTGGCCAACTCAAATCAAATCGATTTGATTTGGGATTTGAACAACAGGCTTATCTGGGATGCAAATTGAAAATCGTCTGTTCGGAGGTTTTTGGTCTCGCCGTTTCTGCACATTTAGGTTCCTTTACAATAATTCATGGGTGTTTCGATGACCTTTATATAAAATTGAGCCAGACGGTTTTATTTGTCAAATTTAGCCTGCGCTATGGTTTTTCTTTGCAAAAGCTAAAGCGTAAAAACAATAGGAAATGTATAAGGAATCGTTACTTGGGACGCTGGAACAATGCTAAGAGATTATAGGGAAAGAGCGGTGCACGAATTACGAGTGGCGTTGGGTTCATTTCGATGAGATCTTATTCAAATTATTCAAATCGGCTGGATTTGATTTGAACTGGTGGAACTCAAATCAAATCGATTTGATTTGATTTGATCGGCTCCAATTCAAATCAAATCGGCTTGATTTGAATAATTTGAATCTTATTCAAATCTGATTTGAATAAGCGCCACTCTAGTATATCATCAATAGGTGGAAAATAGAAAGTGGTCCCCCCTGCTAAATCCCCCCCGCTAACAGTCCAGCACCAATTTTTTTTCATAAATAACGGTTTTGGTAAGAGACTGGGATATCGAGCGCCCTACTCTCGCAACCATGTTTCTAAGCTAATTTTCGCCGTTCTAAACGAAAACTTTGCTTTACTTTACTTTCACTTTGCACTCACAAAATCAGGATTTTCCGGCTGCTCTTATTGACGGCCATTCAAGCCGATCGCTAATCTTTGCGATGGAGTTGCTAGGGTACACATAGGATAACGGGGGGTGGGGGAAATAACGGGGGGGGGAATAACGGGGGGGGCACAGAAACTTTTTATATGATAAAAGTATTTTTAAATATGCTTTTTTCGGGTTGTAAAAAAAACGCTTAGTATATTTTTCGGTCCTCTATCGAATGGCATTTTCAAAATATCCAAAATATTCAAAACGCCGAAAATCCCCCCCCCCCTTCCCCCCGTTATCCTATGTGCTGCCCATAGTTTTCAAAAATAGTTTTTAGCCTATAAAACTTTTATAATACATTTTTCGCGTTGTAAAAAAATCTCTTACAAGGGAACCACAAGTTGGCACGGTGGAATTTCGAAAAACGCTCGCGGCTACCCCTAGGTTTTCGACGACGGCGATTCCAACGCGCTAGTCAGAATTAGCTAAATCGACCTGTGGACAGAGATACAGCACTTCCGGAAAATGGTCAATTTACATTTGGAGGATTAGCATTCACCTCAGGGTTTATGAGGTCTTCCCATCTCAGAACAATCACCAGTTGAATGGCCGGGTGGTAAGCGGCTAGCTTGTTAGGATACTGACCAGGGTTCGAATCCGTTCACGACTTTTTTGTTTTGCTTTTTGGACGGAACTTTGAGCAATACTACAAGCTTCTTAAAAGCTACTCGTTTGTTTGAAAGGGGCGTCGCATGAAAGATGCAATTTCAAAACGTTTTTGCAGGAATCCGCCTCATCACCAACGAATAAAAGCTTTACTATGAGAAAAAAAATCGAAACTTCCGTCCAAAAAGCAAAACAAAAAAGTCGTGAACGGATTCGAACCCTGGTCAGTATCCTAACAAGCTAGCCGCTTACCACCCGGCCATTCAACTGGTGATTGTTCTGAGATGGGAAGCCCTCATAAACCCTGAGGTGAATGCTAATCCTCCAAATGTAAATTGACCATTTTCCGGAAGTGCTGTATCTCTGTCCACAGGTCGATTTAGCTAATTCTGACTAGCGCGTTGGAATCGCCGTCGTCGAAAACCTAGGGGTAGCCGCGAGCGTTTTTCGAAATTCCACCGTGCCAACTTGTGGTTCCCTTGTTAGTATATTTTTTGATGTTCTATCGAATGGCATTTTCAAAATATCGAAAATATTCAAAACGCCGAAAATGTGGCTTCCCCCCTCCCCCCCGTTATCCTATGTGCTGCCCATGGATTTTGATCAATTTTTGTTTATTCGATAAAAAATTTCATTTACATTATATCGGGCTGAAATTAATTTTCCTAGGGCAGTTTTCGACGCTTTATCGAATGACGTTTTCAAAATACCGAAAATTTCGAAAATTTCGAAAATTTGACTTTCCCCCCGCCCCCCGTTATCCTATGTGCTGCCCATAGATTTTCCTCAATTTTTGTTTATTCAAGAAAAAAATTTCCATTGCATTATTTTGGGCTTAAATTAATTCTCTTAGTATATTTTTCGACGTTCTATCGAAATTCCCAAAGTAATTGCAAATTTCATAATAACGAGTGCCCCCGTTATTTTATTCCCCCCCGTTATCCTATGTGTACCGTTGCTAGCGCACTTCAAGAGCCTCATTTTGATACCCTTGAAGTCTTGAAGTAGTCTGCCTCATCAAAAGTTCCCTAATTTATCGCTTCGAAGATTTTTCAACTTTTTCCAAAATGCTCAAAACTTTCAAACGAGGGTCGTCAAAAATCCTTAAAAATACAATCTGTGTTATTTCTTCATGCCCAGCATATTTAAGCATTCTGGTAAAGTAATAATGGTATTTTGACCCAAACTCCACTTTTTTATGCGTATTCAATCGTAAAAATTTGCATGCGAGCCTGAACGGAAACAATGCGATATTTGCATGCGATCCCACGTATTTAATACAGCGAATCCATTGGTCGGTCCTTTCCCAAACTCCCGTCGAGTTTTCTGGCTATAGTCTTCCGTGACGTCGAGCCTGCTTCTCGCGTCAGCTACAGTACATCTTCACCGTCTTCCTTGCCCATTCCCAACATCCGCTACTACAAGGATGTCTACGGAAGGGGTTTTGTTTATTCTCCCGGTGAGTTTGGCTATTAATGGGTTCTGTATAACTACAGGGTGGGTAAGACTCCAGATAACCCCCCCCCAGCCGGCACCCAACTTTTGTATCTTGGCTCCCTGTTCATCTACAGGTGTGTAAAGTATACCAAAATGTTCGTCTTGCTGTGGCGAGTATTTTGGTATATTTTACACACCTGTAGATGAACAGGGAGCCGAGATACGGTAGGTGGGGGGTCGGCTGGGGGGGTTATCTGGAGTTTAGCCACAGGGTGTCCCAAGGAAAGGTAACGGTCTATGAAACCCTCCCAGCCCTAACCTTTCAGCCATACTTCCTATTATGGTGTGGAGTTGCTCAAAATGCTCAAAGTGCGAATTGCTGCAACAAAGTTTTTTCTGACGCCAAAAATTGCTAGACAAATTTCTACCATATTTTAAAAATGGGAAAAGATCAAGTCGCGATGCCTAAATGTACGATGCGTTTCAAACTCAAATATTTTCTTTTTTCGCTGCTTTTCGATTCAAATGTACTCTAGCCTTATTCTACACAGCAAGAGCTACATTTTGATACCATTGACAGCTCTGTACGTCTAAGGAGCGCCGAGATGCGAAAACTCACTTTGGAACAGCAAAAATTAACTAAAGAAAACCCAGACTTATAATTGTTATAAAAATTTTTCTAACAATTTTTGATGTAAGGAAACAACATGGCTATAGTAATTCGACTACGGCCAACATTTTCAGCCGCTCCACACATTAATAGGACGTATGGTCGAAAAGTTGCGGCGGAGGGGGACTACCACTTTTTTCCATCTTTTCTTTTTTCCATCTGCCCACCTGCTGATGAAATGTTACCTATTTTTATAGTGTTTTTAGTAGTTTTTGGTTGTTTTAAAAAGCATTTTCAAATCTGTTGAAAATTCTAATATTTTGCCCTTTTTTGGTAATTTTTCATGGATTTTTTACCAAAAAGTAAAAAATTCGCCAAAATTTTTATGACCTTTATATCTTAAACTATATAAAATGCTATAAAAATGGTTTATGTTCTGTTTTTGTTTTTTTGGACCAAAAAGTAATAACGAGGTGCAATGGGAAAACTGGGAAAAATTTTTGCTGCCCCCCCGCCCCGGTTAGCGGTTCAGAACGGCTTAACCAACCAGCTCGTCTAATTTTTCCAATTTAGAGTGGAGCGGCGGCCGAGCTCAAAGATCTGAAGAGGATTATGGAAGAAACGAACCCGGATGTGAAGGAAGTTTTGTGCGCCATCGGCAGTTTCTGGGGCGGTGCCACTTCGGGGTCCGTGCAGCTTCTCGAAGAATGCATCCTCACCCGCCACAAGCTGGAAGTGGTAGGGCCTTCCAATGTTGTTTTCACGGTTTCATGTAGGTGATGGATAAGCGCGCCCACCTTCTCTCGCTGTTCCGCAAATACAAGGCTACGCCGCCCCAGGGCCTCGTCAGCTTGGAGGACCGGCTTGAATGCGGCGGCGAAGACGTTGAAGAACTTGCCGCAGCCCTCATGGCTGCGTCGACGCCAAGCTCGGGCGGTCGTTTGCAGAACACTGAGGTAGAGTTGGAGGCTAAAGACTAGTCCCCCTCCGCCGCAACTTTTCGACCATACGTCCTATTAATGTGTGGAGCGGCTGAAAATGTTGGCCGTAGTCGAATTACTATAGCCATGTTGTTTCCTTACATCAAAAATTGTTAGAAAAATTTTTATAACAATTATAAGTCTGGGTTTTCTTTAGTTAATTTTTGCTGTTCCAAAGTGAGTTTTCGCATCTCGGCGCTCCTTAGACGTACAGAGCTGTCAATGGTATCAAAATGTAGCTCTTGCTGTGTAGAATAAGGCTAGAGTACATTTTAATCGAAAAGCAGCGAAAAAAGAAAATATTTGAGTTTGAAACGCATCGTACATTTAGGCATCGCGACTTGATCTTTTCCCATTTTTAAAATATGGTAGAAATTTGTCTAGCAATTTTTGGCGTCAGAAAAAACTTTGTTGCAGCAATTCGCACTTTGAGCATTTTGAGCAACTCCACACATTAATAGGAGTCGTGTTCGCCGTGGCCGAATTACTATAATTCCGAGCAAGGGGTTTTTCATAAAATCACAATTTCAAGATGCTTACGGCTTTCCTGGCAGTCCAACGACAGATTTTTGAAAGACTTTTGCGAAAACCCAGCTCGAATAGCGCTTAAACCTGTTAAATTGAGTTTTTTACAAAAAACGTGTCGTTTTCGCATGAAACATGCCGAAAAAGCAAGCAAAAAAATTTCCGAAGTTCAAAGGTTCGAAGTTTCGGAGTGGCTACCTGGACACGGCATTTCGGGAGCTTTCGATAGATACCTCAATCGTTAAAATCGGACGCGTCGGCGGCCCGCTAGAGGGGGTCTTTTTGGAACACCCTTTATGTCGTTGTTTAGGGCAACTTGTTCACGGCATCTGATGTGGGCAAGTCCGCGGACACTGTGGTCAAGAGGATGGATGAGCTGCGCAATCGCATCGACGAGATAAAAAACAAAGTCAGTCAAGTTTCTGGACAGATTGTTAGCTACGCCTCGCCGGAACCCTCAATAAGTGTTCTTTTCCAGTTTGTCAAACTCGACAACTACCTCCGCAAGCTCCAGGAAAAGGTGTCTGCCAGTGAGACTACTGTGGGTGCTTTCCATTTTTGCCCTTGTGGCCAAAAATTTATGAAAAAACCAAAAAAGGTAAAACGCGCCGATTTTTTGATTTTCAAAATATAGTTTTTGAACTTTTTTTGTCAATTAAAAACCACTAAAACACTCTGAAAACATAATACATCATCAACAGGTAGAGATGGAAAAACAGAAAGCGGTTTTCACCCTGCTAAGCCCCCCCCCCCCGCTAACAATCCAGCTCCGCGGATTCGTTCGCTTTGGTTTTCTTTCGCAAAGGTTCTTAATTAATTGATTAGATTGCACACGCGGAGGCCCAGCTCACTCATTCGGCTGAAAGTGTCGTCGATCCTTTGTTCCTCTATCCCTACAAACTCTCGGTGACTGCCCCTGATTACGTAAGCGACCTCCAGACGTCCAACGTTGATCACTGCTCTTCAGTTTCTGTTGGGTCGTACCCCGAAGAAAGGAGGCGAAGAAGGTGACAAATTGACCAAGCAGCCGCCGCAGGTGCCCGTCCTTCCCACGTCCTCCATGGTGGTAATGGTTAAAGGAGGACACGATTAAGGACTGGGCTCTCTAGGATCGCTCTCCGAAAGAACCCAGGGCTGCAGCGCGTAATGGATCCAATTGAACACTAATTGAAGTCGAAAAACTATCAAAAAAAGAACATTTTGATATTTTATCCGAAAATTCGAAATTTAATTTTTTGGCAAATTTGTAAAGTCAGCGTAGTCAGTGGTAAAAAGGGAGACCCCGAGATGCGCAACCCGGATCCCCTTCAAAACCCTTCTTACAGGCGCCCCCGAAGAATGGGAACACCGACTCCACGCCGATCCTCGGGGCGCCGACCCGGAACAGCAAGGAAGTCAAGAGAGAGCCGGGCAAGAAGGTCTGGGGTTAATTCGGAACAATGCGTCTTCATCAATCTTCCTTAGTTAGGGTTCACGTAGTCAGCAAGGCGCCACGCGAGTGGTTCTGGACTGTTAGCGGGGGGGGCGGGAACCACTCTCTGTTTTTTCCACCTATAAAAAATAATAAATTTTCGATAATTTTAGCCCTTTTTGCCCAGTTTTCATACATTTTTGACCAAACAGTCAAATTTCGGAATTTTTTTCTATTGTTTTTATATCTAAACGATGTAAAATGCGATAAAAATGGTTTAAATTTGTTATAAGGGCTGTAGAGGATCACAGGGAACAATTTAGTTCCCTCCCCCGCTAACAGTCCAGAACCAAGCGCAGCGCTCGTAGCCGAAATTTGAGGCTTGCAAGCCCGAACTTTCGTCAATGTACCCATTCCAGTCCCACACCCGTTCCGCCAACGCTACCAGCCCGCCGGTGAAAAAGAGTCGCAAGACGGCTACTTCGGAAAAGAAGGGCGAGGAGTTGCGTACCGCCAGGCTTCAGGTGCGGTTTATGTAGAAAGAATGGCTGGAGATTTGGGAAGGAGATTGCCTGGAAAAGTCGTTACCGCTACAATCATCACCTCCAAAATTCTTAGCGTCGCTTTGCGGATAAATATGACCACATTTGTAGAAAAAGTTGCACTCCGCCGCACCAACCCTTACTTTTGATGTTTAAAGTAACGCTTGTAGAAGTAATGATCGTTAGCCCCGTTACAAAGGGAAAAGGGCCGCTGTAGCGGCCACGCTCTGGGCCAGGCGGTGGGCGAGTCGGCTCAGGCAGCACGCGAATACTAGCTCTTATGCTCTTGAATGTGCTGATCCTCCAGGCGAGCGAAGCCTCCCCCAAGACCGCCCGGCAGCATTCGCCTCGCACCGACAAGGGCAGCAGCGACAGTGAGAGCGACAAGGAAGAGGACAAAACCGCCGATCAGGTAGAAGAAACTTAGCGAGAGAGCGAGAGACAACTTCCTCAACAATCTCTGCTAGCCAGCTCCTTTCCTCAAAATTTCTTAGGCAAGAATCTAAATCCGGATTTAGTAGGCTTAGACTTGGATTGGACTTGGCTTACAGGCTTACACGGTTGACTAGACTTATAGGCGTACACCTGGATTAACGTAGGCTTGCGCGTGGGCTTACAATTAGCATACGCCTTGACTTCGCCCCCGGTTAAGAAGTCATGCGCCCACTATGCTCCAAATCGACTTTTACAGTAGTCGTTCTGCTCGGCCACGGACACCTTACTCGTCGTCCTCCTCATCATCCTCCAGCAACCAATTAAGCAATTTACACTCGCCTTCCTTATGCAAGCAACCTGTGCGCCTGTCTTCTCCCCGCTCGTTTTATATGAATAAAGCATGCGTGCTAGAATACTGTACATTACACACTCGAAACGGGAAAGCACACCGCGCGGAAGGACGCGGGCTTCATGGATACAGAGCATGCACAGGGGCACGCAGCAAATCGACGTATACCTAAGCAAAACTCCAAGCCTATGCCCAGGCATAAGCTTAACCTAAGCCTAACAAGGAGTGCCCTTTTAGTGTCATCGGCAAAACCTTTTGCGACCTAGCTCATTCGATAGAGAATTGAATTCTGAACAAGCTCCCGTTGTTCGCTTTTGCGCAATGGCTGTCTCTGATTTTATAAAATTAAAAAACGAAAAACAGCATTTTTGGACCACGATGCTCGCGCCACCCCCAAAATGGCCGCCGGGGGAAGAGCCGCTCTGACCTCTCCACGCCACCAGTAAGCGTGGGGCGGTGGCTAACACCACGGACTACCAAACTTTTTTTGCGATTCAGGCAAAAGTTCGAAACTCACATCAACAATTCTTTTTCCAAGCCAAGCCTAAGCCAAGCCTAAGCCAAGCCTAAGCCAAGCCTAAGCCAAGCCTCAGCCAAGCCTAAGCCAAGCCTAAGCCAAGCCTAAGCCAAGCCTAAGCCAAGCCTAAGCCAAGCCTAAGCCAAGCCTAAGCCAAGCCTAAGCCAAGCCTAAGCCAAGCCTAAGCCAAGCCTAAGCCAAGCCTAAGCCAAGCCTAAGCCAAGCCTAAGCCAAGCCTAAGCCAAGCCTAAGCCAAGCCTAAGCCAAGCCTAATTTTGTACCACCGGCGGCCTAGCGGAAGGTGCTGCGTGTCGCGGCGCGACGCAAGTGTTGAGCACGTTCTGTCGCGAAACTTTTTCTTTTGTTTAAGCACAATGCCGTCGACGCCGGACGCGCCGCTGACCGTGCCGCCGCCGCCAAATACCTCAAGTCCACCAAGCCCTAGAAATAAGAATATTCTTAAGCTAATAAAAAACCATTTATAAGAAAGTCGAATAAATATATGTGCGGTTCTCCGAAATACAAACTTGTACGTTCAGTTCGAAGAGCTGTCCAGATGTCTAGCAGAGATTGATGAGGAAGAGGAGAGGGCAGGCTAGCAGAGATTGTTGAGGAAGAGGAGAGGGCAGGCTAGCAGATATTGTTGAGGAAGAGGAGAGGGCAGGCTAGCAGAGATTGTTGAGGAAGAGGAGATGGCAGGCTAGCAGAGATTGTTGAGGAAGAGGAGAGGGAATGCTAGCAGAGATTGTTGAGGAAGAGGAGATGGCAGGCTAGCAGAGATTGTTGAGGAAGAGGAGAGGGCAGGCTAGCAGAGATTGTTGAGGAAGAGGAGATGGCAGGCTAGCAGAGATTGTTGAGGAAGAGGAGATGGCAGGCTAGCAGAGATTGTTGAGGAAGAGGAGATGGCAGGCTAGCAGAGATTGTTGAGGAAGAGGAGAGGGCAGGGTATGCTCACCAACTAATTCGATTTCAGGAAAGTATCGGCTCTGACGCGTCGGATGAATCGGACGGCTCTGAAAACTGGCGGGACACGGACGCCTCCGACGCTTCCGAATCTGAAGATGACCCGAACCACATCCTCCAAACACCCAGCAAGCGCCGGGTCAAGACTGTAGGCGAAACGGTTTAAAAATACCGCATTTCTTGGTTAGAGTGCAGGCACCCCCCCCCCCCACCCCCTAGCCGGCACCCAACTTTTGGATCTCGGCTCGCTGCTCATCTACAGGTTGTGAAGTATACCAAAATGTTCGCCTAGCTCTGGCGAGTATTTGGCATACTTTACACACCTGTAGGATAATGCGGAGCCGAGATACCGTAGGTGGGGGTCGGCAGGGTCGGAGGGGGGGGGGGGAATTGCAATTTAGCCCGCCGCTTTTTGAGCTTGCCATCTGCATTCGGTGCAAGAAAATGAAGGACACGACCACGCTATTTTCTGCGCCAACGTGCCATGATTGTGCCAGTTGGTTCAGGTGAATAATTTTCTCGTTCTTGCGATTTATAGGGGGAGCGCTGCTTTACCACGATAAATGGAAGAAATGCCTTTAAGTCGCGTTTCTTAATTTACTTGGTCGGTTTAATTAATTTGTTTAATTAATTTAATTTAGTTAATTTAATTGATCATAAAATTCAGCTTAAAGCCTTTCCAGGAAAATGTGCAAGCTGTACGGTCCCGCACGTTGCCCTGGACACGCCCGGCCGAACCGTAAGGCATTTATCTGCATGAGAGAGGGGAAAGAGAAAGAGTGAGAGCGAGAAAGAGAGAGTGTAGTGAGAGAGCAGTGAGAGAGAGTAGAGAGAGTAGTGAGAGAGAGCGCCAGAGATAGAGAGGGGGAGAGGGAAAGAAAAAGGGAGAGAGTCGTGAGAGAATGAGCGCGAAAGATACAGGGTGTGCAAAAAAAAAGACCACAGTTTGGGTCGAAATAACTCGCGAACGGTAGAGAATCGAAGGTACGTTACCATGCCAGAATGCTTAAATATGCTGGGTATGATGATTTAACACAACTTGATTTTTTCGATTTTTGAGTACGCAACTGTACTATTGACGCTGGTTACGACCGAAAATTGTGCGTTCTTGAACGGGTGGTGGGAAAATTCTGATTTTTGGCCTAAAAATAGTATAAATTTGTAAAAATGTAATGGCAAAATCTTAGAATTTATCGAGGTCAATTTCATTTTTTAAAAGCAAAACAATTTTCGCGATTTTGCGTTATTTTGTTCTTTGAGTCATAACTCGCTTCTACCAGACTACTAATGGCTGATATTTTGCCAGTGACCTATCCAAATATTAATCTCGGATTCCACACCATATTCCACCACAATCTATGGTATTTTTGTATTGCTTGCTAAAACGTGCCCCAGCGGGGTACTGTAGGTTTCGATTTTCCGCTTTTCTCGGGGCACCTAGCTTCGATCCGGCTGAAATTTTCTGGGTTGTTAGGCAATAAGTAGTGGCACCTTACTGCGAAATACGAGAGCGTACTATCCACAAACGTCCATGAAAAAGACTAAAAACTGATTTTTTTTAATCCTGCGGCAGAATTTTGTAAATTTTTTGGTCAAATGTTCCATAAACTGCTACTATTCGTTTTACGAAGAGATTGAAGCGATTCCATGGCAAAAACACCACGAAAATCGTTAATTGTCGTGATGGCACTGACTTATTGCTCAAAATATCCCTACGACTCCACCTTCCCAAATTTTTTTTACGCAACCTCCAACTCGGTTTATTTCGGGTTTTGATGAATTTTCTTGGCGCCAACGGCTGGCTAAAAAAATGCATGAATAAAGCCTTAGGATGCGCTATTCAAATTATATCAGCTAAAAATAAAACGTTAATTTTCACAGCGCGACTAAATTTTATAAAACGGTGACAAGATTCGGAAAAAAGCGCGAACCAACCGTTTTGGAGGCCCTAAAAGACGCCCTTCCAAAGATAGATAGGTAAAGATAAATAAAGATACGGTAGCTCGAAATTTTGTAGATGATAGATAAACCCCAGAACTACATAGCTAAACAAAGAAACCAGCTGAGTCCCCTTTGGCAATTTAGAAATATTTTTCCAAAGTTCGATTTCGGGACCTCGAAAAATCCATGACCAGGGGTCGTGGAAAAACTCGAAAATTCGTGGATCTCGAAAATTTTTTCAATATGTTTATGCGATTGTGCATAGTCCGTAGGTATTCTAAAAAAAAATGCAAAGGAAAAATTAGGACCCAGCCACCACAGGAAACTGAGAAAAATGCAAATGACGTCTTGCGGAACGCACATTTTCCGGGTGTAATTTGTATTGCTACGTCGCCAAAAATCGAAAAAATCAAGTTGTGTTAAATCTTCATACCCAGCATATCCAAGCATTCTGGCATCGTAACGCACCTTTGATTCTCTACCGTTCGCGAGATACTTTGACCCAAACTCGGATCTTTTTTTGCCCACCTTGTAGAGAAGGGGAGAGGGAAAGAGAAAGAGAGAGTAGTGAGAGAGATATCGGCGCCCCATAAATCCATCGTTTACAGGTCAATGCCAGCACTGCAAGCGCGATGCCCTCGTCGAGAAGGGTCTCATCTACACCGATTACTAGCTGATTACGCCTTCACACCACCACACCGAAAGTCCAATTAATTTTTTGTCGAATATCCTGCCCAGTTAGCTTTTTTACTATCGATCCGTCCCTTTCGCTCGTGTGTCCAGCCCATCTTTGATGTATCACGACAACTCTTCTCTTTTCCTAGAATTAACTCACTCGCATTACCTAAGTTTTCCACTTCCTTTCCCGGTTATTCATGCTATTTATACCATTTTCATTCCGACCCCCCGTCCCGTTATTCGCTTATTCATACCGGCCTTTGAGCGAGAATAAAACAATGCAACATCACGCGCAATGCAGCAAGCTTGTCGGCAATCAATTCCGATCGTTCTCTAAATAAAATTTTCTGCTTCCGATTTTAAAATCTTCTTTTTTTCCAGGTTTTTGACACCGTTTTTTTGCGCATCTTTTAAGGGACATGTGGCAAAAAAAATGCAAATGTATTTTTTGCCACTAAAACCTTCTCCTGAAAAACCTCCAGAAACACGTGTTTCAGCTCCAAAAAAGATGCCAATCACTTTTTTCGAGGTAAAAACACATGCTAGACCCTTTCACAACAGCCAAAAATTATGCAAATGTATTTTTGCCACTAAACCCTCCCCCTGAAAATCTCCCCTTGAAAACCTCCCCCTGAAAACCGCCCCCTGAAAATCTCCCCTTGAAAACCTCCCCCTGAAAATCTCCCCTGGAAAACCTCGCCCTGAAAATCTCCCCTTGAAAATCTCCCCTTGAAAACCTCCCCCTAAAAATCTCCCCTTGAAAACCTCCCCCTGAAAACCTCCCCCTGAAAATCTCCCCTTGAAAACCTCCCCCTGAAAACCTCCCCTTGAAAACCTCCCCCTGAAAACCTCCCCTGAAAATCTCCCTTGAAAACCTCCCCCTGAAAATCTCCCCTTGAAAACCTCCCCTGAAAATCTCCCCTTGAAAACCTCCCCTGAAAACCTCCCCTTGAAAACCTCCCCCTGAAAACCTCCCCTTGAAAACCTCCCCTTGAAAATCTCCCCCTGAAAACCTCCCCTTGAAAATCTCCCCTTGAAAATCTCCCCCTGAAAACCTCCCCCTGAAAATCTCCCCTTGAAAACCTCCCCCTGAAAATCTCCCCTTGAAAACCTCCCCTGAAAATCTCCCCTTGAAAACCTCCCCCTGAAAACCTCCCCTGAAAATCTCCCCTTGAAAACCTCCCCCTGAAAATCTCCCCTTGAAAACCTCCCCCTGAAAATCTCCCCTTGAAAACCTCCCCCTGAAAATCTCCCCTTGAAAACCTCCCCCTGAAAATCTCCCCTTGAAAACCTCCCCCTGAAAATCTCCCTTGAAAACCTCCCCCTGAAAATCTCCCTTGAAAACCTCCCCCTGAAAATCTCCCCTTGAAAACCTCCCCTGAAAACCTCCCTTGAAAACCTCCCCTGAAAACCTCCCCTTGAAAACCTCCCCCTGAAAACCTCCCCCTGAAAATCTCCCTTGAAAACCTCCCCCTGAAAATCTCCCCTTGAAAACCTCCCCTGAAAATCTCCCCTTGAAAACCTCCCCTGAAAATCTCCCTTGAAAACCTCCCCCTGAAAATCTCCCCTTGAAAACCTCCCCTGAAAATCTCCCCTTGAAAACCTCCCCTGAAAATCTCCCCTTGAAAACCTCCCCTGAAAATCTCCCTTGAAAACCTCCCCTGAAAATCTCCCCTTGAAAACCTCCCCCTGAAAACCTCCCCTTGAAAACCTCCCCCTGAAAACCTCCCCTTGAAAACCTCCCCCTGAAAACCTCCCCCTGAAAATCTCCCCTTGAAAACCTCCCCCTGAAAATCTCCCCTTGAAAACCTCCCCCTGAAAATCTCCCCTTGAAAACCTCCCCTGAAAATCTCCCCTTGAAAACCTCCCCCTGAAAATCTCCCCTGAAAATCTCCCCTTGAAAACCTCCCCCTGAAAACCTCCCCTTGAAAACCTCCCCCTGAAAATCTCCCCTTGAAAACCTCCCCCTGAAAATCTCCCCTTGAAAACCTCCCCCTGAAAACCTCCCCCTGAAAACCTCCCCCTGAAAATCTCCCCTTGAAAACCTCCCCCTGAAAATCTCCCCTTGAAAACCTCCCCCTGAAAATCTCCCCTTGAAAACCTCCCCCTGAAAATCTCCCCTTGAAAACCTCCCCCTGAAAACCTCCCCCTGAAAACCTCCCCCTGAAAATCTCCCCTTGAAAACCTCCCCTGAAAATCTCCCCTTGAAAACCTCCCCTGAAAATCTCCCTTGAAAACCTCCCCTGAAAATCTCCCCTTGAAAACCTCCCCCTGAAAATCTCCCCTTGAAAACCTCCCCCTGAAAGATTGTTCCCCCCTGAGCAGAGATTGTTGAGGAAGAGGAGAGGGCAGGCTAGCAGAGATTGTTGAGTAAGAGGAGATGGCAGGCTAGCAGAGAATATATATGGTTCTGGTTTTGCCGCCTCGTCATGGCATCGATTCACAGAAAATTTGCGAAGTTCAAAGGTTCGAAGTCAAGCCTTTTACTAGGGCCAAAAATTGCGAAAAACCAAGCACAGCATTGGGAAAACGATGGCATGGGAAAAGGTTTGGGATGTTTCATCCTATAACCATTCCCCTTTCGTTTCGAATTAGCACGATGTCGAGAGGGTAGTTACCCAAAAACCAAACTGAATATTTATTAAATCGAAACACATAGACAGTAAATGGACTCGAAAAGAGGCGAGACGATAGAATCCAATGGGAGATATGGTAGGAGAGCTGGGGGTCGTGGAAATTCTTGATGATCGATGTAGGGGTACAGTCGCGTAGTCGGGGGTCGCTTCAGGTCAGCTTGACCTCGATTTTGCCGGCCTCCTGGCACACCATCTCACCACCCTTGCTGGCCGGAAGGATCTGGAAAAACAGGGGCTGCTCGGTCATTATCGGGGGTTAGTAATTTTTAAAGATTTATATTATACTTCGCCTTTGGGGGTGGTTGGGGGGTGGTCAATGCATTAGCCACCCCGCCCCACCCCTTACAAAATTTTTTCATGATCTGGCAATAAAAGCTTGTTCGAGTCAGATAAGGTCCCTCAAAGACAATTGTTGAGATTGTTGTGGAAGAGGAGAGGGCAGGCTAGCAGAGATTGTTGAGGAAGAGGAGAGGGCAGGCTAGCAGAGATTGTTGAGGAAAAGGAGAGGGCAGGCTAGCAGAGATTGTTGAGGAAGAGGAGAGGGCAGGCTAGCAGAGATTGTTGAGGAAGAGGAGAGGGCAGGCTAGCAGAGATTGTTGAGGAAAAGGAGAGGGCAGGCTAGCAGAGATTGTTGAGGAAGAGGAGAGGGCAGGCTAGCAGAGATTGTTGAGGAAGAGGAGAGGGCAGGCTAGCAGAGATTGTTGAGGAAGAGGAGAGGGCAGGCTAGCAGAGATTGTTGAGGAAGAGGAGAGGGCAGGCTAGCAGAGATTGTTGAGGAAGAGGAGAGGGCAGGCTAGCAGAGATTGTTGAGGAAGAGGAGAGGGCAGGCTAGCAGAGATTGTTTAGGAAGAGGAGAGGGCAGGCTAGCAGAGATTGTTGAGGAAGAGGAGAGGGCAGACTAGCAGAGATTTCTTCGAAAGTTGACTCTTTTTACCCACATCGTAGTAGGTGATCTTCAGCATGCCCCCAGCGCCGGCAGGCTAAAAACGGTGAAATTCGCCAGCTTTGAAGGGACTGGGAGGCCAAATCCCTATCGATTCTTGCGAACAATCACCTTCTTCTGGATCTCAAAAAGTCGCGAGTCGCCGGTGGCCATCATGTCGGTGGCGGGCAGATTGGTGACGTAGTTCGTCGGATCGCTCAGCTCAACCTGAAAATGAAATATTGGATTTCCTCAACAATCTCTGCTAGCCTGCCCAGCTGTGTAAAATTCAAAGATGCCAGATTCACCGTATCCCCTTGATATTCACAAAAGGAATTGGGGCTGAAGCTTTCTTCGAAATGTTAATCGCTTTTTCCCAGCCGCACCGCCCTGTTACGTGCGGCTACAAATTTCTGTGAGGGCTGGGGGACATAATAACCCAAGCTAGGTACGGTAATTATGAAAATTACGTGAATTAAGAATAAAGAAAATTAAAAGAAAAGAAAAGAATAAAGAAAAGAAAATTTATAAAAGGACGGTTTGTTGTTGCTATTATACTGTTTAAATGTTGATAGGGTTTTAATATATTTTTTGGTTTTTCAAAATTTTTTCGTTTGCTAGAAAGTAATAAAAATATTTTTTAAATTTGGAAGGTTTGAAAATTTCTACAATTTTGGTAATTTTCAGAAATTCTGGTTTTTCGGTAAATTTTCAAATGATTAGTTTTATGTGCTTTTTATATCTATCGATTGGACCCAGCTATCACACCTGGATCATATACTTCTTGGTGGTCTTGTTGTTGAGGCGCAGCTTGACGGTACCGCCGCCCGGAGGGAATGAGGCCTGAAAAAATTAATAATGAAATTTGAATCCAAAAACGTTTAAATTGACATTTACAAAGTCGGAAATGAATAAATAATTGGATTTGACTTGATAAAAAAAAATAGAAAAACGATGTCATAAATCCAAATTAGCATACGGTAGCTGGGTCGCAAACGATCGGGGCGGCCATCGGGTGGGTGGACGGGTTTTCGAGATGAATTTTGATGGCGAGCTATCGAGTTTTGGCCAGAATCTATATGCTAATTATGCAAATCCGTATCCGTTGGAGAATATGCAAATGAGGTCTTCTTAAGATTGCCAAAAAAATGTTTCCACTAAAAACACAATTATATTGGGCCTCAAATCGGGCCTCAAAGGTACACACACACACACACAGATACACCCCAAAATTATATAAGGGATTATCTTTTCCATTTTATTAAAAATACGATTAAATACGACATCAAAAATAAAAATACAAACTAATTTAGTCTTGTAAATTTTCCCTTGCTAGACCCTTTAAGTGGTAATTACGAGTGGCCGGCTATTTTCTAGATTTCTTGGCTGCCACCAATTATCGGCTTTCTGCTAATTAGGTGCCCCGGATCGCGTGCGGCAAAAACCGGGGAAATTACGGTAAGAAAAGCTGCTAAATCTGGAAGAAATAAAAATGGTTGAAGGTTTAAAACGTTTAAAAAATTTTCAATTCCTGAAAATCCAAATATTTCGCATTTTTTTGCTATATTTGTATGTTGAATTTTGTTTGAAATATACTGAGAGTTTTTATGGCAGCTCAAAATATTATAATATAAAATAGTTATAGCAAAAACAAAAATAACCTCTAAAAAAGGGGTTAAAAAGCTAGTTTTCGATATGTTCGTCGTTTTTCGACATTTTCGATACGCCACTCGATAGAGCATCAAAAAATGTACTACGAGTTTTAATTTCAGCCTAAAATAATGTAATATAAAATAGTTACAGCAAAAACAAAATTTAAACGGGATTTCCCTATGGGAACAAGAGGTGCAAGGCTAGTTTTCGACATTCTTACAAAAGTTCTTTAACGCCATTCGATAGAGCGTCAAAAAATATACTAAGAGGTTTAAGCACAACCCAAAATAATGTAAAATAAAATAGTTATGTCAAAAACAATTAAAATTCGAATAACCGCTCAACCACTATTTTAATTGTGTAAATTTTTATTTTTATTTTTTTTCGCAATTCCCGGCCAAGTGATAGTAGCTGGGACCTAGGGCTACCGATTGGTGGCCTTAAAAAAATTTTTGAAACCTTCCGGCTGGGGGGTGGGTAAATTAAACTCTTGCCCGGGAATTGGCTACTCCGCAAAACGGTAACCATATTCGGAATCTGTCACTCAAGTCAGCCCCGACGACACTCAAAAACGTCTCCTTGTAAGTTAAAGGGGCTCGGCAGTTCGAACTCGTGCGTGCGGGGATTGAACCTACCGGTGAAAAAACGAAAGGTTCACAGCTCAGCAGACCCAAAAAAGTGATTTCGTTGGGAAAAAACGCAAGAATATTTGAGTTCTGTGTGCAAAAACGACTTTTTGAGTGCGCGGGGATTCCATGTCGTAATGCGTTGTCAGACAGCCAATCTCTCGATCGCGGTCATTCTCTGATCGATTTTTATAATTAAAAAGTCTAGAATGGTCAAAATTCGCTTAGGATTACAGAACTAGCTTCGGACAGAACACAACTAGCTTAAATTCAAGCGTTTTCACGTCCAAACAGCGGCAAAAGATCATGCGGCGCGGAGGCGTTGCGGTCGCATCAGGCTATTTGCCAGGAATCAACGCAGGAGGCCGCGGACCAGATGTCGGACCCCCTTTAAATTGTGAGTTTTGTAAAAAAAACCTTTGGTCAGAAACACATCGCAAAAATGTTAGTTAATGTCAGAAAATTAGAATCGTAGAGGCGTGCTCCGCATAAATTGTGACAACTGACAAGAATAAGTTTCAAATTTCAAGCATTTCAAAAACGATACTGGAAACTGGAAAAGTTATTTTCCCATGAGAAGTCGGGCAGCGATTGGCCGGTCCCAAGCTACCGTACCCCATCTGCGGAGACAAAAAAGGCGTTGCCAGGCAGCTTTTCCCGCTTCGAATCCCAAATTCCCACCCCTGGCCCTCTCCCCCGGCCTCAATTATAATTCGCGACCCCCGCCAAGCTTTTTCTGCGATTTGTAATTTGTATGTGTAGTTGGGGTGGGTTTATAGTTTCCCCACGGAATCGTAGGGACCATTTTTGATCGGCCGCCTATATCCTATCTAATCGTAGCGACGCGGAAAAAGACGCGAGGAATTTTTGAAACCACAGGGAGCAGCGGAAAAATTTTAATTTGACGATTCCGGCTCCGGAATGGGTGAAAATTTGCGACTAGCATAACAAGCATCGAATCTTATGAAAATTCAGCTTGGCTTTTGTTAAAAAGTGGCTTCTGACACAGAACAATTTTTTGTTGTTTTTGTTTCCAATTGCTCGATGGGCTTGAATAAATTTGAAACTTTCTAGATTTTTTTCTGAATTCTAACTTTTTTATAGTGGCAAACTTCAAAAAAATTTTTGAAATTCGAAATTGGTCGTAGAAATCTATGTATGGGATTTTTTTTAAGGTAACTTGTAAGTTTTTCGCGCCTAGAGTGGTAAAAAGAGCTTAGAAACACATCCGCTTAATAAAATAGTAAGGAAAAAGTGCCCCCCGATAATGCAAAAGAACCGCGTTCCAGGATGGACACACTTTTCCACACGGACTGGTGGTTCAACAACGCACATCCACCGTACCCCTCAATTCAACCACCCGACATTGAGCCACACCACTCTACGCCTCAAGATCAAGATGATCGACCCGAAATGGTAACCGGATTTAAAGGAGTTGTTTTGGGGATTACATACAAATATTGAAAATCATACGTGGAAATTTCAAAATGTCGAGATTCATAAAGTCGAATTTTCAAAATGTCGAAATTCACAAAAGCCAATCTCACGGAAAACTCCAACTTCTATGAAACAATGTCGACATCCTGAAATTTCGGCATACTAAAACTTCGACATCTGGAGATTTTGGCCTCAAGAAGTTTCGGCGTTTGAAATTTCGACATGATGATGATGTTTTCAAATCGATGTTTTGAGGAATTTCTAGCCGAAATCCCGACAGGCCAAAAATGCCGACATCGAAAATCCGGACATTTCTGGCATCCTTTCAGGCAGCTACTCTTCCTGCCGGGCTTTTGGCGTGTCGGCATTATGGCTGTCGGGTTTCTGGCGTTTACCCGTTTTTCAGCCCAATTATCCTAGCCAAATGTCAGGATCTCCAGAATTAAAATAATTCGTTTCGAGACTGGTGTTATAGAGCTTCAAATTTCAAAATGTATTATGGTTCTGTATTCGTGAAAATCACAAAAATTCTTTTCAAAACCAGAGAAACCGGGCGATTTTCAAAATAAGAGAATAAATAAAAATAAGTACGGAGTCCGTACCGGAAGCTACCGTTTACTCCCCTAGAAGGGGTAATTTAGGCTTGAAAATACAGTTGTTTCACATATCCGGAACGTCTGTCAGTTGTATTTACTAATCTCTCTTTCAATGGCGACTGGTTAATAATTTGCCGTAAGATTGTATTTCGAAAGATAGCTTTAGATAAGATACCCGAGGTTCTCTATTTTATCTAGAAATATCGACTTTTTCAAAATCAACCAATTGGTAAAAATAAGTGATAAAATGATATGGATTGCTTTCCGTAAGCCACCTCCAAAAAGCAAAATTAAGCTATGGAAAAAATCGGCGTTTCATATATTTGGAATGTGTAAAAGGAAACCGTCATTATTACTTTTACTTTTTGTCTGGTGCTGCCGGCTGGGTAAAATTTTGCGCAAAATTGTGTTTCAACACGAAACTTTAGTAAAACAGCACAAAACTCCCCATGGCTCACCTCTGGCTGCCAGTAAGAGTAAAGCAGATTAAAAAAGGTTCTTTCGCATTATCGGGGGATCTAATTTTTATCGTAAAACTCCATAAATGCCTAAAAACGTAATGACAATTATCTTCATACTTTTTTATAAAACTACCTTACCACTGCAAAAAAATGGAATTTTGGTGAAAAATCGGCCAAATCGTTATTCCCTGGATTTTTCTGAAAAAAGATTGTAACTTTTGTACGTTTAAGAATAGTACATACCAGTTCATAAAATAGGAGGAATCAGCCGAATAAAAAGATGTGTCACAGGGTTTATACATGGGTTGGTTAAAACTGGTACGAAGTGATCTCGTTTATGACCCCAAAAAAATATTCGAAGCGCGTGATATTTCTGATGCTTTGCTTTCACTTACACAACACGCTTTTCAGTATAAAAACCACTCGTAATTTAAAGTAAAGTAGAAATAAAAATTTAATATCTTGATATTTAAATTTAATGTTGTAAAAATCACCATATATTTATGGATTCTTTAGACGGATCTTCCGCCTGCCCGACCCAGCGTGCTCCAATCCACCTGGAATTACTCCTTCGATGATGCTGCATCATTACCTCCACCTCCCTCACAATCACAACTACAAACTATACAATCGCCATATGCACCGTATGATATCACACAACTACAACCTACAGTATTCCCTCTATTACCCGCGGTGAGTCCTCAACAATCTCTGCTAGCCTGCCCTCTCCTCTTCCTCAACAATCTCTGCTAGCCTGCCCTCTCCTCTTCCTCAACAATCTCTGCTAGCCTGCCCTCTCCTCTTCCTCAACAATTTCTGCTAGCCTGCCCTCTCCTCTTCCTCAAAAATCTCTGCTAGCCTGCCCTCTCCTCTTCCTCAACAATCTCTGCTAGCCTGCCCTCTCCTCTTCCTCAACAATCTCTGCTAGCCTGCCCTCTCCTCTTCCTCAACAATCTCTGCTAGCCTGCCCTCTCCTCTTCCTCAACAATCTCTGCTAGCCTGCCCTCTCCTCTTCCTCAACAATCTCTGCTAGCCTGCCCTCTCCTCTTCCTCAACAATCTCTGCTAGCCTGCCCTCTCCTCTTCCTCAACAATCTCTGCTAGCCTGCCCTCTCCTCTTCCTCAACAATCTCTGCTAGCCTGCCCTCTCCTCTTCCTCAACAATCTCTGCTAGCCTGCCCTCTCCTCTTCCTCAACAATCTCTGCTAGCCTGCCCTCTCCTCTTCCTCAACAATCTCTGCTAGCCTGCCCTCTCCTCTTCCTCAACAATCTCTGCTAGCCTGCCCTCTCCTCTTCCTCAACAATCTCTGCTAGCCTGCCCTCTCCTCTTCCTCAACAATCTCTGCTAGCCTGCCCTCTCCTCTTCCTCAACAATCTCTGCTAGCCTGCCCTCTCCTCTTCCTCAACAATCTCTGCTAGCCTGCCCTCTCCTCTTCCTCAAAAATCTCTGCTAGCCTGCCCCCTCCTCTTCCTCAACAATCTCTGCTAGCCTGCCCTCTCCTCTTCCTCAACAATCTCTGCTAGCCTGCCCTCTCCTCTTCCTCAACAATCTCTGCTAGCCTGCCCTCTCCTCTTCCTCAAAAATCTCTGCTAGCCTGCCCTCTCCTCTTCCTCAACAATCTCTGCTAGCCTGCCCTCTCCTCTTCCTCAACAATCTCTGCTAGCCTGCCCTCCCCTCTTCCTCAACAATCTCTGCTAGCCTGCCCTCTCCTCTTCCTCAACAATCTCTGCTAGCCTGCCCTCTCCTCTTCCTCAACAATCTCTGCTAGCCTGCCCTCTCCTCTTCCTCACATATTCACGCGGTTCAGGTTGGCAGTCAATAGCCTAGAAAGTGTTTTTATATTGTTTTTGGCTCGTTGCAGTCATATTTAGAGTTAAAACTATGAGAAATTTTGGAAAATCCCACTTTTGGTCTTTTTAGGCCGAAAGCACTGTCTTGTGCCTATAAACTTTACATTACACGCATATAGTTTTCAAACATGTTGCAACACATCCACGATTCACTGATAAAAATTTGGTCTGCTCCAAAAACGCCTGGAGTGGAAAGTTGGCAAAGATCCGACACAGTTCACATTCAAAGCTATTTCCAGGTTCCGGGCATGCTAGCAAGATTTCTGAGGATTTATATTTTCCATTTAAGGTGTATTGATTTACTTCCTACCCTCGAGCCGATTAATCCACACTCGTTAGCTCACGGCTCCCCCAAACTTCACCCCCGTATTTTCCCATGGGTACCCGGGCAATAGCCTCCGTCTTTCCCTCGCCACTCAACAACCTCTGCTAGCTTCCAGCTACAAGCCCCTACAAAACATACTTTTCGTTTCACCGATTTCGTACCGTGGCGGATTTAACAAGTTAACCTATAGAAATGATGTTTCCAAAAAAATATTATAACCGATGCGTTGAACTCGATAAGCCTCAAACTTGTTTTCAATTTTGGAATTGTTGTTTTGCAGTATCTAACGGGAAGTAAATCCTACCTTATATAATTTTGGCGTGTAACTGTGTGTGTGTGTGTGTGGATGTCACTTTCGAGGCCCGATTTGAGGGCCTTCCTGTGCATAAAATGCTCTAATTCTCCATCGCTTGGGGAAATCGACCCTTCTGTTTCCAACGGCGCTTTCAGAATTTTGATAAAATACAAGTTTACAAAGTTAAAGCCGGTTTTATTCATTTTTGGGGGTAATTTGCATAATGTGAAAAAATAGAAATTTCTTCATTCTTGCAAGTTGCACGCGCGCGTGTGGTCGGCCGGGGGGAAGGGGTCCGAAGGACCCCAGCTATCGGAAAGTCAAATTTCTTATGCAAAGGCCGCATTCCAGCGCCCAAGGCCCGCGAAGCGGGTTTTGGGCGCTGGTTTATAAATAATCGTAGAAATCCATACGAATCCACAGATAAAAAAATGGCTGGAGCTCAGTTGCCCGTCCCTTTAAATCAAATTTTGCACCGAAAATGCACCCGCGCGCATTAATTTTTTCAAAGTCGATCAAGACCCAGTTTGGAAGAAAAATATATTTTCGAAGCAAACAATAATTTTGTTAATAATAAATCATTATAACTTTTAAATTCTAAAACTTCACACACTGTTTAAAAAATTTGGGTTGCCAATGTACGCTCTCAAGCGAATGAGGGAAGCGCCAGTAACTTGTTGCTCCACCGAATAATAAAATCTTAATTTCTGAAACAATACTTTACAATTTAATCATCATATTTTTTAGTTTTCACTGCCGGAGCTGGAGTTTCAGCCGCCAAATTTTGAGATGGTGCCGGAGACGTCGGCGGGCAGACCGTCGGTACTCGCCCACGGTTCCGATGTCAGCCGGGTTCGTGCTTTAATCGCTTAAATAATTCGAATAGAATTAATTTAATAGTTCGTTTACTAATAGCTAATGTAGAAGAAACGATTTTGTGACGGATCGATTCTATTGTACAATATAGCCGGGTTTTTACATTTTGGTAATTCTGTTTCCTGAAAAATTAAAAGCTTCGAGTTTCAGGGTGTTGGACAGAATATTAACATTCTTTCCTGTAGGTCCAGAAATGGATAGCAATGACATAATAAGTATTGGAATAGTTTTCGGCAAAATTAACTATATTTCAGGTGGGAAACCATAACAAAATTAACAAAATTTTGAAAGAATATAAAATTTTGTCAAAATTTTTTTGCATTGTTTTTAAAACCAGTTTCTAAAGCGTCTAGGTAAAAAATCAATATATAAAAAGGGACCATAAGGAACCCGAATTCAATTTACAACCCAAACACTAATTTTCGCACTTACAGTACGAGCCGAACTACAACTTCCCCTACTACGCCACACGGGTGTAAGTTTTGGCAAAAGTTAATGGGGTTTTATTTTTTTTTATGTACAATCAAGGAATTGAAACTTCAGAAAATCTAGAGCTGTCTGAAAATTGATGAAGCCCATTTTTTACAATCATTGATTTGGCGCGTAAGCAATCTGGCTCTAATTCGAGTTTTATTGAGATTTAAAAAAAGCTTAAATTATAGACGGTTTCATGTTATTTTATTTGAGAGCTTTACAACACAACAATGGATCTTATCGCAAATCATTTATTTATCGTAATTAGACCCCATTATTCTCAGTTTTCACGAATTTAAAGGGACTCGAAAGGTCGGTAACCTCACTTTCATGTAACAAGTTTTTTCCGATTACATAACTAAGATTTTCCAACATTCAAAGAACATTTTCCTAAACATTCAAAAATTTACAGAATTCACAGAGTTTAAAATTTGGTTTTTAGATTTTCAAGGTTGACAATTAAGCATCTTAAAAGTTTGACGATTGATAAATTGACAATTAGGTAAGACGTCAAATCTAACAACACTTCGAATTAAGTCTAAGTTTCGTGTTTTCTTCCAATTAGGCTATGAAGCACCTTTTTTACAGGGACGAGTTGCTCTTCTCGCAGCCAATTTTTGGCAACATCGATCCGGCCGTCTATTTGGGGGCAATTAAGGTAATTTATGATCCATTTCTAAGAAACCTGTTACCAAAATGCCGATTGCTCGAATCAAAAAATTTCCCGAAAAAAATACAAAAATTGGGTGATATCAAAAAATTCGTGTTTTCATATCCACAAATTTGTTTGCTTTAAAATTTGTATTTGTAATTGTAATTTTTACAGAAAAGAAGGTTGTTTTTATTGGAGTAACCATATATTTTATGATAATTCCTACAATAGGACTTGCACCTCGATCTTTTTTTTCTTTCGATTGAGGCGATCGTTCTATTTCAATCATTTCACAGATTAGAAACTCATTTTACAGAAAGACAAGCCGGCGGAAACAAAATTAACAGAATCAAGGGAAACATCAGGATCGGCCGTCATTCCCAAAGAAGAAGTGAAGACGCCACAGCCTGAAAATCCCGATTTGCCGGTTGGTTGCTAGTCGACTTTCTGCAAAGAATCACTGCCAGCTTGCCAAGCATTTTGAGAATTTAAGGCTAGCAAAATTCATGGCTTTGCCTTACACGCTCCTTGAATTTAGACGTTTCGTTAAATTTTTACAGCCCAAACTCGAGATTGCGACAAGGGAGTTGGATTCGCCGCCCGAAGGGAAAAACCCGGCTGATTGTCAGGTAATTATGGAAGGGATTTTTTTGCTATTTTCTCCCTCGCGCTCTCCCTCTCTCTCGCTCTTGCCTTTACCTACAGTTGTCTGATCAATTTTCGAAACATTTTGCATCTTGAAAATTTTTGATCTAGGTCGGTTTTGCAAATTTTCAATCACCATTTCATTAATTTAATTTGATGCCTAATTGTAAAAATTATCATTATAGCTACCCTACCACTTCCAGGTATGCCGTTCGACCCAGGCGAACGGGCTGCACTTTGGAGCGCGGACGTGTGCCGCGTGCGCCGGTTGGATTTTTATCTAATTTTATTGATTATTTTAAAGGTTTTCCCATTATTCAATGTTTTATGCAATTCTCTCTTTGCTTTTTTTAGTTCGACCGAAAAAATAATGTTGCTTGAAAAGAATGAAAAAACCACAATTATCTTCGAAGGTACTCGGGCAGGATTCCGCATGTTAAAGTAACAAGCCTTAGTGATTTAAATTAACTTACATAATAACTTAATTATTATGTTGTAAAACGAAACATGAAAATTGTCCTTTTTTTTAGCCTTTTTCCGGCGCACCATCTCCGACGCCAAGAAGTACATCTGCAAGCGCTCGCAGCGCTGCACGACGGCTAGCAGGGATGGTAGGAATTTTACGCTGATTTGCACGAATCAATTTTAAAAGACAAAAAAATACTTCCTAAAAATAGGCCCTCAATGAAAGTAAATCCTTAGAAAAAAATGCTGGCATTTGCTGAAATGCTAAAAATGACTTCAGAAAATTTTACCGTTTTTTAGGATACCGAAAAATCTGCCGTGCATGCCGGCTGAAGCGCTGTATGGAGTGTGGGATGTTGCCGGAGAGTGAGTTGTACTAATTATCCAAAAAAGGCCTAAATTAATGTTGTCTTTTTAATTGGAGCCTGCGGATCCGATTCTGTCTAATCTGCTGTCGCACGGTTGCGAAAACCACTCAGTTTGGAAATAGGCTCAGAAATAGTTAGTAACACTATACTAGTGAGCATCTTAATAGTATTTATGACAAAATTTAACCATAGTTGAAATCGAGAATTTATCTAAAGATTTATCTTTATCTAAAAATTATCGAAAATAATTGAAATTCGAGATGTTTTTCGAAAATCGAAAATTTTTACACGAAAATTTATATTTTTCGTAAAAAATCGTAAACCGAATCGTCAAAAATTGGATGAGCACTTGCTCCATTTATATTAGAAAAAAAAATTGGAAACTGGAAAAAATTTGTTTACCCTGATAACCCTCCCCCCCCCACCCAATAATGACTATCCTATAATTTTATATAGAGACTGATGTGAGATACGTTTAGCGGTTTCTAAAATTCGATACGTTGGTTTAAGCTTAAAACATGTCTTTCTAGACGTCCAAAACAAGCGCCACATCCCGCCCACCCCTCCACTTCCAATTCCCGGCGGACCGTTACCTGGTAAATTATAACCCTCTTCTATGATACACCATTAAAAACTAATAGATATTTTTTGAATATACGTTTGAAGAAAGACTTTATATCGAACTCCTAGGCTTGACCGCCTCCGCGTCGGCCGCCCTGTCGGCGTTGCCGCAGATCACCAGTGGTGAGTATTTGGGAATTAAATAACACAACTCTGTATACCTCCACAAATTTCGCATAGATCAGGACGTGTAATCAGTAAGTCAAGTAAGTCAGGTCCGTAAATGGCGTAAGGATGAAACGTATTTTATATACCAGATTCGAAACATTATTTCTCGTGACAGATGGTATAAGATTTTCTACATCTTTCGCGTCGGTAATAACATTAGAATTTCTTTTTTTAGCACCAAATGGTTCCAGTCGCTTCGCGACTGTAAACATCTGGACTTCGGGCGACCCTTCATGTAATACACCATCACATACATACACCTATACCAAAATACCCCCCCACTGGCTACAGACACCTCCCATGCCCGTAACGCCCTTAAAAAGCTACTTAGATAGCTTCTTGATGGCTTTAGATACTTTAAAGGATTAAAATAATGAATTACAATAATTAAAAGTGTTAGCTAAGAAAGCGCTGGGCACGCGAAGAGGCCTGGTGAAGGGGAGCTGGGGGAAGGGGCCGTTGCCGGCCAGGAAAGGGGCCCCCACTCGTTTTATTCAGGCGCCACTTTCAAAGTTAATTATTTTTAATTAAACGAAAATACTTTTTATCGGATTGGGGGTTTCTGACTACGCTCTATCCGAGGCCAAAGGGACCTAAGCTGTAGCTCCTTTCCCCTTCGAGTTGAATACGGCTTCAGACGCATGGACGGACGGGCGCCTCTAGCGAATTATTATACCCTAAAACCTCGTGTATAGGTCCGGTACAATTTGGTTCCGTACCAATACAAATGACACCAAATAATGTGCGTAGGGTACAATTCGGCGCAAAAGCTATGTAGGCCAAAAGAGCCGGTTCTCAGAGCCTCCTGCAGCAATTTCTTTCATTAAACCACTCAAATTGTTGGAAATAGCCGAAATACGAACAAATATTCCATCAAAATTGCAAAAATACCATTCGCGAGCGGCGTTATCTGCAAGAAACGGCAAAAACGAAACACACCTAATGACGGTCAAACGGAATTACGGACGCTCCGTACTCATGAAAATTTTCACCCGGAACTATACACGGGGAGGACCTATACACGAGGTTTTAGGGTAGTTGTTAGAAAGGCTAAAGCCTAGTTTACCCCCGCCCCCCTCCAGCCCTAACTTTTCAGCCATGCGTCCTATTAATGCGTCGAGCATCTCAAAACGTTCGCCGTGGTTGAATTACTATAGCCAAGTTGTTTTCTTACATATAAAATTGTTAGAGGATTTTTTTACAAGATTTTGAAAGTTGAAAAGATTAAGCCGCTATGCTTCGATGTACCAAGAGTCTAAAACTTATTTTCCGCAATTTTTTCGATTCAAACGCACTGTAGTGATTCTCCAGAGCAAGACTCACTTTGGAACAGCAAAAATGAACTAAAGAAAACCCGGACTTATAATTGTTATAAAAATTTTCCGAACAATTTTTGATGTAAGGAAACAACTTTTTTATAGGAATTCGACCACGGGAAACATTTTGAGATACTCGGCGCATTAATAGGACGTATCGCTGAAAAGTTAGGGCTGGGGGGGGGGGGGGTAAACTAGACTCTTACCTAAAATCTCTTGCTCAGAGCACGCATTAGTGCAAAAATCGTTCGTATTGTCATTTTCAGACCTGAAACATTTTTGAGCGAAACCAGAAAAAAATCGGCGTGTCGAGAGCCACGAATACAAAATGTTTCAGCCTCTCTCATAGACGGCGGCATGCTAGGCACCTTCCCCGCCGTTCTCTGCCGGCGGCTTCTTCGGAGGAGCATTTGGTCAGCCACAGCCTCATCCTCCCCAATTTCCATCTCAATTCCACCATATGCCCGTGATACACGATCTACCACATCAACAGCCACCACCTCCACCTCAATCTCAGAATTAAATGTAGCATAAGGTCGAAATCTAAATCGATAATTTGCGGATTATATATATCATCACCGACTCAATTTTATCCATATTTATCGAAATTCGTTAAATTTTTACATTTAAATTAGTACGCAAAACCACAGAAGGTCCGCGACTAAAATTACATCAACACTTCTTGGGTTATTAAAAACAGCGTCAGGAACAGCAAAGTCGCAAATCGAATGTTTCAGCAATATTGCTGGCACGGTTTAACCACGGTACAATAATTACCAATCGCATCTTACGCGCATTAATAGCAGCGATTATCGAATTTTTAAAGTTATCTTTGATAAATCGCGTAATAAAAGAAGCATTCTTCTACGGAGAAATGAAGGATTTTCAAATGGGTTCGATCGAAACTTCGTAAAATTCGCATATCTTTTCAAATTAACGATTGATGCGTGGTGGAAATCAAAGTTAAAAGGTATATAAAATTCCTCAACGATCTCTGCTAGCCGGCCTTCTCCTCTTCTTCAACAATCTCTGCTAGCCTGCCCTCTCCTCTTCCTCAACAATCTCTGCTAGCCTGCCCTATCCTCTTCCTCAACAATCTCTGCTAGCCTCCCGTCGTTGTCTCTTCAAATTCTCAAATCGTCGGATGCTTTGCGAATTCCAGAGGGAAAGATAGCGAGAGAGAGAGAGCGAGAGAGAGAGAGTGAGAGAGAAAGCGAGCGAGAGAGAGCGAGAGAGCGCGTGGGAGAGCGAGCTCTATTTATTGTTTTTTAGTTGTTTTCGGCTGTGCAAAGTACTGGGATGGATGGAATCCAATCGTTTACAACAGCCTCCCTCCCCCCCCTTCCCCACCAGTCCGATACGAAATTAATGACGATGGATGGATGGTCGGCCCAAAAGGCTCAACACACTCCCGCCGGCTTTTCGCCGCACCTCTCCCCGCCCAACCACTTTTCCGGCCCGCAAAACGGGCGTTCCGCTTGAGGTTTTACGTTTTTTATGATTTTTGGGGCGCTGACGCTTGGTTCGAATTTTTATTTTTATTTTTATTTAATTTTTTCATGCCAGGGTTCATCGCTTCCCCATTTCCGGCGTATACTAATTGATTCCTAACAAAGCTTTGGCCAAAAATTCTACAAAAACCTAATTTTGATGTCGAAAATAGCAAGTTAGATAGTTAGTTTTTCGGGAAACCACGGTATTTAACGAAATCGCACAAAAAAATTATATTTTTAGTTTGTTTTAATTTAATGGTTTTAATGCCAATTCATTTTTAGTTCTGCTGTTTTCATGAAAAATTACCTGATCTAGTAATTTTTTGTAACCACCCTTTCAGCAATGATTTTTTCGCAACATATTTTTGCCAAAATTTTTTATCCGAAGACATGCTTGAAATCACAAATACCGCGTAATTATTGTACGGTTTTAATGAAGCTGTCGTATTTTGCTGTATTTTATCGTATTTTATCATATTTGAATAAATCAAAAACCCCCGCCCCGAAAATGCACCAGGGCAAAACATATTTGTTTTCGTCTTCGAATTTCTGCTTTGACCCCGACGACGACGTAATATGTTTTTGAGCAACGGTTTTCCTTAAAATTTTCACAAATACAAGCTTCGACTCACAATATGTACCGCGTAATTTTTGTACGTGTTTGGGTACAATTCAAATAGGCGGGGGGATTTAGGCGGGGGGAAACCAACTTTTTTTGTCGGGCCTGGTGGGGATAGTAATCAAATATAAAGTGTTTTCACATTGTTTTTTAGCAAAATTTAAGCCTATTTGAATCGGAAAAACTTTTTAAAAAGTTAGAAAAACGCTTGTAAAAGTCGAAAATTTGGTCATTTTTGAGCCGGAAAAATTGACTTTTCGACCTAAAATTAAATTTTTTAATTAAGTTTTGTAAAGTTTTTATGTTTAGGAAAAGCTATAAACAATTTAGAAACACTTCCACTATTTATATAAAAAATATAGGCTCGGGCGGAAAAAAATAAAAGTTCGGTTTCCCCACCGCCTAAATTCCCCCGCCTATTTGAATTGTACCCGATTTTGATTAACAAAAAGCTTATTTAAAAATCTCCTTTAGATTTTAAAATTAAAAATTCTCAAGACATCTTTCAATTGGCTGATGGCCCTATTTGAGACTATGAATTCCCACGTGAATCCCCGCCTGAAAAGGACTGCAAGGCGAAACATTTTTGGTTGGTTTTGCGTATTTTCCTCTCACGTTATTCCATCGATTTTTTTTTGCCGAAACGGATTCTCTTGAGATACATGTTTCGTATCACAACATATAACGCGTAATTATTGTACGGTCTTAATAAACAAAATGCTTAAAATTCTTTACAAATCTCCTCTCCATTTCAAAATTAAAATTATCAAGTTTTCTCCCATCATCTCTTCATCTTCATCTCTCTTTCTCCCACTGTTGATGCCGAGTTAGCAAGGAGAGGAAGCCCACCCGAACCCCCACCCCGAAAATACATCAGGCCGAAACATATTTTTTGGCTCTGTTTTTTTTTTTCGGAGTGTCGGCGAGTGTGGCGGGCCCTTAGGGCCCCTAGGGGCCATCGTATTTTTGTTGGGATGGAAGAATGGGGGGAGGGCTTTAGAAAAGGCGATACGGCGAAGGCGAAGAAGTGGAAACAGCCCATGGAAAGTTGGAAGGTGGCAAGAATAGACACCTTTTTGTGCATTGGTGTCTCTACCTCTTTCTCTCTCTAATTTCCCATAAAAGACGATGTTTTAGGAGAGGGCGTATGTCATGTGGGAGGCTTTGGGTTAATCGCTATTGGTCAAATTGTTTGATACTACAATAACGTCTTCTCGAAAAGCTCTGAATAGCACTAAAAATTGCAGTCTATCCGAGATTGTTGAGGAAGAGGAGAGGGCAGGCTAGCAGAGATTGTTGAGGAAGAGGAGAGGGCAGGCTAGCAGAGATTGTTGAGGAAGAGGAGAGGGCAGGCTAGCAGAGATTGTTGAGGAAGAGGAGAGGGCAGGCTAGCAGAGATTGTTGAGGAAGAGGAGAGGGCAGGCTAGCAGAGATTGTTGAGGAAGAGGAGAGGGCAGGCTAGCAGAGATTGTTGAGGAAGAGGAGAGGGCAGGCTAGCAGAGATTGTTGAGGAAGAGGAGAGGGAGGGTAGCTATAACTTTTTAAGAACAGGCACTAGAACGTTCTTCGAACACTGGCAAGAATTGTTGTAGTCAAGCTTGTTATCAAGATTGATTCCTGCGAAATATTTTGTTATTTAGCACTTAGTTTTGATTTTAGATTTTAATTCAATTTTAAACTTTTAGTATTTTTCAAATATTGTATCTTACGCTATTTTCGGTTTTAATATTGCTATATATAAGAAAATTTGTGTGTCGTTTTTCACGGCGGATTTTGATCAAAAGTCCGAGTTTTTCAAAAATTTATAGAAGTTTTGGATAGTTTTTCTAGCTGAAATGTAGTTTTATTTAGTTAAAAGATTATGAAAAGTACTTCCTATGAAATTAATAGGCTTTCTAGGCTTATATAAAAATGTTGCCCCCCCCGATAATGCTAAAGAACCGATTGCGATACGATATACATAAGAGACTTCCAAGTCCCTTTAATCGGCCGGAATCTAGCGTGCGTGCTTGGTGGTGGTATATTTTCGTATTTGCGGCTTCTTCCCCATCTTTTGCTAAGGTCCCATCCCCCTCCAGAGTCCCATTCTCCCCGAGGCCACTTCTTCGTCTTATCTCTTCCGTTTCTTCTCCTCCTCTTCCATTTCCATCCTTTTCATCCGTCCGTCCATCCAAATGAGCATAGTGGAGGGTGGAGCACAAGCTCGGCCAAGTGCCCCCGTTCCCCACACACTATTTTCGAACTCCCCGACAACGCCCCGCCATCGCTCCACATTCCAAATTACGGCTCGGGTTTCAGAGTGGTTTTCACGGTTTTTCGGGTTTTTTTTATTTGGAAAAGATTTCAATGCCGAAATTGATTTTGTCGAAAACGAAAATGCCGACATTCATTTGACCGAATTTTTTACCGAACATAATTTTGACGAACGGGATCTTATGATTTTTTTCTGGTCGTGATGATTTGTCGATATACTGTCGAAATTTCATCTTGTCGAAAGTCAATTGATTGCAATTTTAACTTGTCGAAAATTAGAATGCCGACATTCATTTACTCGAACTTTCACCTTATCGAAAATAATTTTGCCGAAAGTTATTTCGCGAATTTTTGTTGTCGAATACCATTCTTTCGAAATTTTACAGTGTCGAAATTTCATTTTTTCGAAAACAATTTTCTTTTGTCAAAAAATTTTATCTTGTCAATTACCATTGAAATTTTAAGATTTAATTTAATAAAGATTTAATTAGTTTACGAAACTGGGTTCATGGGCTGCATTTCTAAGCGGCTGACTGGTTTTTTAAGCTTTTTAGGTGTTTTAAGTTTATCGATCCGGTTAATAGGTTAGGGACGTCAAATGACGGTTTCGGTTGGGTGACCGGTTTTGCCTGTTACGCGTACTGACCGCGTGTCGCGACACCTTTAAAAATTTTTTTAAAGCACTCTGTCACCGCTTCATTAAGGCAAACCGATAATTTACCGCGCTATGATTTAATGGGACATTTTTCCGTTCGGGACGCATAATGGATTTTTCGAAAATCAAATTCTCAACTAGTTCGTTACAATCGGCATTTTCTTAGTCGTAAAAAAGTTAGAGGCAGACTAGCAGAGATTCTGCAAGAAAATTTTAAATAAGGTTTATGCCTGCCTGCTGCCTCATAATACTAAACGAAATGGATTTTTGGTGTCTGGATTGCGATGAAACACTTTAAATTTTTATGACCACGCATTTTTCGGGGTTTCTCATTATGCTATTGAATTTGTAATAAAAATCTGTTTTTGGTATTTTCACGGGCAAGCCGGCAGAGTTTCTTTGAGAATGGAGGTCCTCAACTTCGTCTATTAATAATTCGAAAAGTGCAGCGATCTCAGAATTTTCTAGAACATATTTTTTTAAATCTAAAAAAATCAGGTAGGCTGCTTTTTAAACAAATTCCCACCCGTTTCGCTTTGTCTTTATCGGCGTTTCCGGCTAGGCAGGGGCCAGAGCGTGGCGCTAACTGCCATCAGGGGCCCCAAGGAATCGAAGCGCCGAATTTGGAAGCAAGAAGAAGAAGAAGCACCCCACATCCCTCTCTCTCTCTCTCTCTCTCTCTCTCCCTCGCTCCCTCTCTCTCTCTTTCTACCACTACGACATTTTCCCCAAACGCCAAATGCCACCCCCAAACAACAAACATACACCACCATCATCTGATTCACGTTAGTACGTTTTTGATGGATAAGAACATGCGTTTCAAAATAACACGAGCTCGCGCTTATGTGGAGTTTGAGAATGGACCGATGAGCAAAGCGGAATCAATCAAAAATTGAAAAAATAAGTTTCATTAAAGCTTATTTATTGCAAATTCCGAGATTTTATAATATAGCGCCATAACGAAAAATTTCTAGCTTCACACGAAAAATCTTCAATAATGTTTCGATATTTTACGTGATTTTTCAAACAAAAATAGAATTTTAAGGCTGTTTGAAGTCAGGATCATCAACCCAACATCATTGTTCGGCACTAAAATTGTAGACCTAACGAGCAACGAAATTGAAGATCTGAATTTTCAAGATTTTTTGGGGTGATGATAAAATTAATGGGTTCTTTTGCGTTATCAAGGGGAAAGGCTAATTTTTCTAGTCGGACTTTTGCCCCTTAATTCTGCCAATCTTTGGTTAGTAAATTTACTATAGTTTTTTAAGATTTATTTATGTAAAGTATTTACTTATAACGGTCGACCCCTGGAGAATAATAATTAACGATCGACCCCTAAAGAGATTAACAATAAAAATTTTTTTCTTAATTTTAGAATTACTTAAAACACATTTTTTCACGAAAATTTGTTTTTTCCTGGGTACTTGTTTATTTTGGGTGTAAATCCCGGGGCGATCCATCAGGGCGGCACTCAAACTTTTCGACTGGCGCCTGCCAGTTTTTCGGCTTTTTGCCCCTCTTTCCGTCGAGTTAAAGAGACGGGAAAGCTGATCCTCCACCCCTCATGCTCATCACAACGATTTTGCAGTGTTCTCTGTCTCTGTCTCTCTCTGTCTTTCTCTTTCTCTCTCTCTCTCTCTCTCTCTCTCTCTCTCTCGCCTTCCAAAGCGCATTCCCCAAAAAACCTTAATAGCCCCACTAGGCCCAGGCCCGCTCCCGCAATAAAACGCCAAATCATATAGCTCACTGAATCCCCGGGAAACCTGGAGGTGATATTGGCTATTGATTGAATATACATATTTGCATACTATTATTACTATTTAATACTTGTATTACTACTTGCTAATATTTGCATCTACTCCCCGGCCAAAAAAAAATTCCGACCGCAAGAATTTTACGATTGATAAGAAAAGTTGAAACATACGAAAAAATCGGATTGCTAAACCGTAACTCCCAAAAATAAATCCCAATAATAAATAAATCCTAATCAAATCACGTTTTTGAAGAAGACTTGAAACATACAAAAAATTGAATCGAATCGAAAAATCGAATCTTTGAATTGGAGCTCTACCGCTAATTCCTTAATTTATTGCTGGTTTTCACAGTCTGAACCTTCCCACTTCCGCTTTTTACTATTTTTTGAGACATTGAAAACGTCAGAACGAAAAAAACGTGGAATTTATCTGAATTTCGATTAATCCCGCGAAATATTTCTACGCTACGATTACGACCAACACACAATTCCATTAAAGTTATTCCACGCAAAAAATCGAGGCCGACATACGATTTTGCGCGAGGTTCCCTAATTCATCGTGGAGGCCCCCGAGCAATTAGCCGCATCTCGCTGTATATAATTTTGTGACGTTCTGAAGTCGTGGAGATACGAGAATCATTGATTTTCTGGCTATAAGATATATTCTAAATTCTCAAAATTAACCTACTAAAATTAAAGAATTTGACGTCATATATTATATATTATTGTAAAGAGCTATTTTGAAGCGAAACAATCGGAAAGAAAAGGACGGAGGAAAACATCAATATTGGCGGGCGGCGATCTGGGTGCTACTATTATTGTCTTGCTACATATCAATTCTACGACCGGCAACGATCGAACAATCCGAAAAAAAGGAGTTTTTTCGGTATCAGAGACGCTTTAAAATAATACCCAAAAAGCATCAATAATAGCCGAAACATTGCGCATAACTACGATACTTCTAATGTCACAAACGACCCCATATTCGGAAACATATTTTTGAAACGGATTTTGCTAATCTTGACGGCCAACTGTATTGCCTGCTGTACCTCCTCCTATCAAGTCTCTGGAATCTGGTTCTGTCACCACCCCTTTAAAAACCCGGCCAAAATGCTCGGGAAAAACTGGCTTTTCCCGGGCGACGAAACGATGCGACTTGTACAGCACCGAGCACCAGGTATACCGGAAATTACCTTAATTTTGGATCCGCTTTCTGTGTTTATAAACGTCGCCAGACCTAGGCGACAGGATCCCCAAGGATCTCTGCTAGTGTGCCTTTTTCGACCTTGGAATTCTATTATCAATTTTTTAATGGGGAACAAATGAGCCGAATTGCTGAAATTCCCAGTGGGTCTACTTTGATTTTTTTTTCGAAACACACTTTTTTCCCGAAACTGTTGCTTTAGGCGCGACTCGGCCAGTTAGATAGCGTAATGAAATACCAGTCCCCAAAAATCGCTGCTAGCCTGCCTTGTCTTGACCTTCGACTCTCTTGCTTTTCTTTCCTTCTATTTCTTTAAGCCATCCTTGCCAAATTAAATACCGTAATCAAATCAGGGTCCTCAAAAACCTTTGCTAGCGCGCCTTGTTTGGCACGGGGATGGCAAAGTTATAATTAAATTTCCGTCAAAAAGAGATTGCTGAATTATGGGAATTCCCAATGGGTCTACTTCGAATTCCATCGATGCATGTTTTTTCGGAAGAAAATATCGATATTTGGAGTTTTTGAGGATTGCTTACGACCCAGGTACTAATAATTTTTCGTTTTAAGAATACCTCTCGGTGGAATGGCGCCCGAGCTTCTCCAGCTCGCTGTCGTCGTTTAGCAGCCGGCGGAGCAGCTGCGAGATGTCGAAGAGCGTCAGCATCCCACAGGTATATTAATGCACACCCCGCGTAATTTTCGTTGCTACGAGTTTGTACCAATTTTCGACAAGTTTTTACCGCGAGATAGGCGATCCATTTTCGCAATTAAATTGAAACATGCCAAATTCCGGGGCTTATAAAGTTTTCAAAGATATTCATGTACAGGGTGTCCCAAAAAAAAACCCCCCTCGGCATTTGGCCGTCTTCTATCGGATCGGGGCCAAACTTTTACCAGTGATGGGGACCCATAAAAACTATGTGCAGCCGAATTTTCTAAGCAAAATATTGTAAAACCAAAAAGTTATCGCTAAAAAACTGATTTTTGGAAAACGCTGGTACTCGTTTTTGGCTATGTTTTCGCAATTAGCATGCGGATTTTGAGAATTTTCCAAAAAATGGTCATTTCTCGGTCAGTTTCTGGCAATTTCAATAATAAAAAGTGATCAAAAGGCCCAATTTAAACGTAATTTTTGTTAATCAAAAAGTTTCTACAGGTAGAAAAGAGTGCCCTCTTCATTTTTGCTAAACATTTTGAGGCCGAAATCCGTCAAAATCCGAGTGAAATCGGCAAAATAAACCTTAATTTCGATATATCTTCTTTGTTTTACAATATTTTGCTTGGAAAATTCGGCTGCACATAGTTTGGTACACATAGGATAACGGGGGGGGAATAAAATAACGGGGGGCACTCATTATTATGAAATTTGCAATTACTGAGGGATTTTGCGAGTGCCATTCGATAGAGCGTCGAAAAATATACTAAGAGAATTAATTTCAGCCCGAAATAATGTAATAGAAATTTTTTATTGAATAAACAAAAATTGAGGAAAATCTATGGGCAGCACATAGGATAACGGGGGGGGAAAGTCAAATTTTCGAAATTTTCGAAATTTTCGGCATTTTGAAAACGTCATTCGGTAAAGCGTCGAAAACTGCCCTAGGAAAATTAATTTCAGCTCGAAATAATGTAAATGAAATTTTTTATCGAATAAACAAAAATTGATCAAAATCCATGGGCAGCACATAGGATAACGGGGCGGGAAAGCCAAATTTTTGAGATTTTCGATATTTTGAAAACGCGAATCGATAGAACATCAAAAAATATACTAAGAGATTTTTTTACAACGCGAAAAAATGTATTATAAAAGTTTTATAGCCTAAAAACTATTTTTGAAAACTATGGGCAGCACATAGGACAACAGGGGGGGGGGATTTCGGCGTTTTGAATATTTTCGAAATTTTGAAAAAGCCATTCGATAGAGGACCGAAAAATATACTAAGAGTTTTTTTTACAGCCCGAAAAAAGCTAATTTAAAAATACTTTTATCATATAAAAAGTTTGAGTGCCCCCCCGTTATTTTTCCCCCCGTTATCCTATGTGTACCCATAGTTTTTATGGGTCCCCATCACTGGTAAAAATTTGGTCCCGATTGGATGGAAGACGGCCAAATGCCGAGGGGGGTTTTTTTTTGGGACACCCTGTAATTGAAGGTTTTTTCTTAATATTTGAAGCAGCTAAAATTTTGTACTAGCCAATGATTTAAAAAATTTCAAGAAAATCTGCTTTTGAAAAAAATGTTTTGTGCCTTTCCCCAAGCTACAAATTTTTGGTGAACCTAATTCCTCGGCCACTTCAAGAAGTTTCCGCGTAATTTTTTGGCAGGAAATGCCTATTAACCCCATAACAATTTTTTTCATAATGTTTTGATAAAATTGACTGTATTTCGAGCGGAAAAACTACCTCAAGAACTTCGAAAAACCTCTAATTTTGTAATTTTTGATAAAAATTTGTAGGGTTTTTGATCTTTTGGAGTGGCAAAAAGGTTTTCAAGAGCTTACATTTCCAAATTTCCAAATTCAGGCTAAATTTAGGAATGAAACGATTTATATGAAAAAAATTGGGTCCTAAGGAAAAACCGGTTTCGTCCGATAACCCCCCCCCCCGAGAATGCAAAAGCTCCGAAAAACTGAAGCGTACTATAGCGTGGTGTAACGTAGCTAGTATTCCTTCCAGGCCCTCTCCGAGCTCCGGAAGGGCAGTACGCTACGCCGCAAGAGCACGACAAGCAAGCGAAAAGTACCAAATGCAAAGCTGCCCCTCGCCGGATTTGTAATCTTCATCGCGACGCGCAGTGGGCGGATTTTAATATACGGTAAGTGGGTTACGATATTAGATTAAAAAAATAAAAATCAATGAATATAGCAAAATTGGCTTTTGCCTTTAAACCATTGTTTCTACAATCTACCGCCTATTAACACTGCAACCATAACGGCAAATTGGCCATTTTTTTGAAACATCCAAAATCTAGAAAGCCAAGAGGATTTAGTTTTTGAAAATTTGCATTTGCATATGACGGTATAATTATGTGATCATCAAAAGGCGGCAGCGGTGTTATGAGTTTAATAAATTAGCTGAGCGCTAAAAAGCCCTAGATTTAAACTAAACGACAATTTTCGAACAAGTAATTCTCGGAGAATTTCAATAAAATTTTTAATTTACACCATTTTAAATTCTACCATTAAAGCCTGACGATTTAATTACAAAATTTAATGAGACGGCAAAGATTTCAACATAGAAATTTGATGAAGCACAAAAATTCCCATTTTGCAAAATGATTTCGTGATAAAAAGGATTTTCCATCACCATAATTTTTAGAGCGATGTGTTAACTAAAATGGATTTTTAAAAATGTATCAAAAATATAAATAAATATAAAATAAAAATAATGTAAATCATATAAATTAATGCCCTATTAAGAAGGTCGGCAGACCCGAATCCTGACAATTGAAAGAAACACGAAAAATTCCGTTTTCGAAAAAAAAAATTGTCTTTAGAAAAAGGCGTTCTCATCACTGTAATTTTAAAGCGACAATTTAACTGTAATATTTTCCATGTTTTAGGCACTCCGGCCGATCGAGCGAATCTTTCCGTGGGGGATGAAATCATTGGTGTGAATGACTGGGTGCCGGATGGGAAAACGCGCGAAGAAGTCGTTGATCATGTACAGCAGGTATTGAATTCTCAACTTCGGCAAAATTTGTAAAAAGCGATTATGCTAAAACTGCAGGTTACGCAAAGATTCCGAGCTGGCTTTGATTACGGATTGAAAAAATGTTTCGAAAATCTTTATAAAACAACATTTTTCTGGCCGCTTACTGACTTTAATATTCAGATTTCTTGGGCAACCCGTATTTAACGCCCTTTCGCGCCCCTTCACGCCTCCTGTAAATAACGCCCCCTGTATTTCGCGCCCCCTGTATTTAACGCTCTCCTGTAAATAACGCCCTGCAAAACGAGCTTTTTCCTGTAAATAACGCCCTTTTCGGGGTCATTTGGAGGGCGTTAAATACAGAAGGGCGTTAAATACAGGGGGGCGTTATTTACAGGGGGCGCGAAATACAGGAGGGCGCGAAAGGGCGTGAAGGGGCGTTAAATACGGGTTGCCGATTTCTTGTGCAAAAACAGGTTCGCTGCCAAAAAAATTGTTTCGACAAGTCTCCGGGATGGACAAACCTTTTTTCAATGTAGGGAACATTTTCAAGCAGAGAACTAACAAATGAAGCAATAAGAACTAATAGTTTTCAGTATATTTTTTATGTTTCAAGGAAACAGCTCAACAAGCGTTATTCTACGAAACTATTGCACCCGTGGCATGATAATTGAAAAAAGCAAATCAAAGAATTTTACCCATTTTTATTTGATTATCTCGTGATTTTTAGTGCATCAAAACGCGGACAATCCAGTTGAGGGTTCGGCGTCGCATCGACGATACGATAGGTGAGGGCAAAAAACCGAAAAACTATGATTTATGTTTCAAAGAATTTTGGTTTGTATAGTTTTAGATTGATAACTAATCAAGCCAACTCATTGAACGTAACTGGATTTAGAGACGGACCTGAAGCTCGGGCTGGCTAAGGTTACCGACGTTTTTCTGGTATCTGTCGAACAGTCACATATCAAGGGAGTGCTGAAGGTTTTGGAAAAGTGAGTTTCACTAGTTTGCCCCGTTTTGAAGCGATTGCACGCTTTAATTTTTTCTTTTCATATATTTCTTGCAAAAAAATCGTGTTATTTTTTTTTCTTGTTTTTCTTGTCTAATAAATAGCCTTGGCTGTATTTATTACATCCTTGTTAACGAGAGAACGGAAGAGAGAGAGAGAGAGAGGGAGAGAGAGAGAGGGAGAGGGGGGAGGGAAAGAGGCTTACGCTTATGCTTAGGCTTAGCTTAGGCTTAGCTTAGGCTTAGCTTCGGCTTAGCTTCGGCCTCGGTTCGGCTTAGGCTTAGGCTTGCTCTCTCAAAAACCGACCATCCGCCTCCGAGGTACGCTTAATTTATGTGCGGACGCCTGGGTGGCTAAGGACCCCCAGCAAAAACGAGATGAAATATAACGATGCGGCTTTTCCTCTCCGCCTTTCTTCCCCTTATCCCCCTCGTCTCCTCTAAAATGGGCCAAATGGGCCCCATTTCCGGCCTTAGGGCCCAACCCGAGCTCTGGGACCCCCTCTCACCTCACGAAATTTCCATAGGCCAATTTTATTCGATGCTTTAGCTAAGATAAACCTCCAATTAATTCATTTTCACGCTCGTTGTATCGCTGAAAAGTTGTTAAATATAAATTTGAAGCTGTGAACCATATTCTTTGCACACTTAAACTAATTTTTTTTTAATGTTTTTACATATCTTTTATTTCTATATCCATTATTTTATTTTTATATCCTTTATTTTTGCCTATTTATATCATTAAAATAACATTAAGATTTTTGCTTAAACATATGCTTTAATTAATTCATGAATACGTTAAGAACATATATTTCAACGGTTTGCCAGATCTCACTTGAGAATCTCGCGTTCTCGGTTGCATTCCGTAGCCTCGGGGGGATCGAGCGTTAGATTTCTATCTCCAAAACTGCCCTCTCCACGTTCCTGTAAATACTCCCTGAGGCTATAAAGCGCTCATAGCTCTATTTTAGCCAAGTATCTCTCCATGCTAGAAACCCGAAGGCGTTTGGCAGCAATTTAAAAAAAATCAAAATATGCCACCGCAACATCTTGCGTACCATTGTCGTAAAAAACATGTGTTGCATAATTTTGCGTGCAAACTGCTGGATTTTTGGAACTAATCATAGGCCAACATTGTCCCAATTGCAAAAATCTCGGCAAAATGAATTTAGACGGAATGAAAAGGAGTCTATATAATAGGCCATTAAATGAGATGTAGATGAAACATTCTGTTTGTTTGCTTTTTTTTTTTTTTTAGGGTTCGTTTAAATTTGGTTTTTTTAATACATTAGTATAGACTTTTTAATTCAGACGTTTTAATGAAATCAAAGATACTTTCAAACTGATTTATCCAGCAAAAAAATAGTTGAAAGCAAAAACAAGGTTTATGGAAAGGAATGCTGTTAGAGTTCCAATGAAAAAAGGAAAGGTTCTAAAAGCATGTTTCATGTAAGATATTGTCTGACCATCAGCCGGTTGACTGTAATGGCTATGACGCATATCCTAAATTCCCATCCCTTTAAAAATGGAAGCGTGGCTCCGTTTTTTCAGCCCCGTAAAGCCGTATTGTTCCGTAGTCCCCGGGGGCCGGAAACACAAAAAGTGCATGTTTGGCGATGGGCTTACGGTAGCGGGGTTGTGTTTCGTAGCAGAACCCTTTTCTAGTATGGATTTTCTTAAGAATCAGGTTTCTTTCAGCATCGCCTACTTTCATGTTATTTTAGGGATTGGGTACTCTCCTTAAAAAAATCACCGTTTTTTTATTTATTTTTTTAAAGATTGCTCTTGGAACGAAACTTTAAGTAAACCTAATAATTAACTTGAATCTCGGTTTCCAGTCCCTTTAAATCCGCGCCCACCGCCCATTATTTATCATTTGCCCCCTTCAATTTCCTGGCCCACTGACTGCTACTGGGCGACTTTCAGGGTCGTTTCTTGTTCTTTTCCGTCTCTCTCTCTCTCTCTCTCTCTCTCTCTTTCTGACCTTCAAATCCTCAATCCCGACCCCATCGGGAAAATGCTTACTTAGCCATTTGTCGCCCAATTTCCTAGCGCCCACCGGCGGTGGACCGCAAAACGGGATTCCCCCCGCCCCAGGATTACTCATACATCCCCCAAATCGCCCTTCACGCCTTTCGGGCTTATTTTCGAAGAATGTGTTTCATAAATTTGCAAAGTTTATCGTTACCATTCGCTTGCAGTGTCAATGATATTCTTCGTCAATTTCGATTGATTCATACTCCACAAATTAACGCGAACTGTTTCGATAAATTTATAGCGTAGTCGATGGACAGGGAGTCGAAGTACAAAAAAAAACATAACAGGTTTTGTCTTCACACCTCTGAGAAATATTTTTCGCAGGTGTGTTCCAGAAATTTTTTTCAGAAATTTCAGAAATTTGCTAAGCTTTTGGTTACCGCCCTCTTGTAGTAAAATTAGTTCTGATAATTTCTGAATTTATTTTGATGATATTGATTATCTTTTGATTTTTGCGATTCATCCCTAATTTATTCTTAGGCTACAGGTCAAGGCGAACATTTCGGTAGTTTCGAATCCTCACATTCAAATTCTGTCTAAACGACCGGGAAAGGCAAGCTTGTGGATTTTTTGTGACCGCGACACGCAACGCCTTCGCCCTTCCTGCCCCGGGTTACGCAACTAAAAAGATTTCCAGTTCGGTGTTTTCAAAAAAATATGTTTCCCCTAAAAAATGAACAGGGTGACTCGAGCATAAGCTAATGCTCTCCCCTGAACATCGTATGAATTTTTCCAAAGGCCACGGATAAGGCAGGCTATGGTGAGATATGGGAGAGAGAGAGAGAGAGAGAGAGAAAGATATAGAGGACAGCATTTCTTTAATTCATCAAGAATTTAAGAAAATACCGTACTTTGTATTTTTATCGAAGGTGCCGATATTTTTTTCCGATTTTTAGGCGTTTTCGACACCATTCGATAGCGCATCAAAAACATGCTCAGATTTTTCATCGCACCCCAAAATAATGCCATAAAAATGCCATTTATCCTCGACGAAAATGATGAAAATGAAAATGATGGTGGAAAGCGAGTTTCGATTTTTTGTATTTTTTTCGTAGTTCGAACGCGCCTTTTAAGCTATAATTTGCACACCCAATCAGGTTGTCAATAATATTCCCGGGGCGTTGTCGGGAGTCATTGGTCGACTCGTCGGTTCGGCCACTTGAGTGCCTTCACCCAACCCCACCACAACATTGGTCAGCACAGTCTAAACAACGTGTCAACTCCCCCCCGCCCCACTATTCCCCTCAAATACCCCCAGGGGCACAATATTCGTGTGCATTGTATGCGCGCGTACTTTACGCCCGGTGCTCTGAACTAGGCGCGGAAACTGGACCGATAACCTCTGCCGAGACATGTCTCGCTCTCTCTGCCTCTCACCCTCACTACCGCTCCCTCTCTCTCACACGCTCTCTCTCACTCTCTCTCTCTCTTTCTCTCTCGGTGTCTCGGTCTCTCTCACTCTCCTTCTATCAAAAATATCTCTTTTATGAAAGCTCCCGATATTCAGGGGTAGTAAAACGATGGTACAGATAAGATAAGTAAAGTTAAAGGTTCCCACCCCCCATTACCTGGATTTTGCTAGTTTCCAACATTATTTTCATTGAAACATTTTTTATCCGAGTTTTCGATTTTTTTCGGTTCGTGTTTCATAAAATTCCCCGGAAAGAGCTTCCTGCATGGCGGGTATTTGTATATTTTTCGATACGCCGTTGCAAAGTATCTTTGTAGTATCCATATACTGATGGTAGTAATTTTGCAATCACGACGTTTTCCTATCTCGGTTTGGGAACATTTTTTTTGCAAAACCGCCGCCGCTAGACTACTGTTGTTTTTCACAACAGTTTAGTTTTCTTTTGCATCATCGGGATTTGATTTAGGCATTACCTTTATATTGCCAAATTTTGAAACACATGTATTCTCAATTTTTTCCTTATTCAACCAATTTTTGGAGCCCGAATATTCGAAGAGATACTATTTGCGGATCCAGCTTAAGTTATTGACTTTTTTAAGGGCATTTTAAATTGGCGGTGCGCCGGATTACAAAAAAATAGCGCCTTCCCGATTCTAGCTACAATTTTTTTTCCCCGATGGTTTAGAAACGCAGAATTCCCTAAAGACACTAATGTAGAGCCCAGGATTTCGCGCAGGATAAATTTTGGAACATTTTTTTGCGATCACCTTCCGTTTAATGTACCCGGTCTCTTTCTATCGCTCTCTCGTCCCCCTCTCTCTTTCTCTCTCTCTCTCTCTCTTTCTCTCTCTCTCTCTCTCTCTCTCTCCCTCCCTCTCTTTCCTTCTAAAACAGCACCGACAAGTTCAGCGAAAACTCGCCGTTTCCTACCAGCTGACTGTGACTGGCAATACCAGTTTTCGAGGTGGAGCCGAAAAGTGACAGTAGTCAGTCGATCGGCGGGTGGATAACGGGATTTTACGGGGCGCTATATGTTTGTTTGTCTGTATGTCTGTCGCTCTCTCTCACTCTCTTTCTCTCTCTCTCACTATCTCTCCAACAATTTTTGCCACGCACCACCGATTATCCCAACCCCAGGCCCATCGACAAGTACGCTCGATTGCTATATACGGTCTCTAGCTAACTATCATTTTTCTCGGAGACTAGCTATAAACTTCCTACACCAAATCGTCTTATAATAACTTTTTACATAGATACAGTGGCGGACAAAAGTTTCCAACATTTAGTTTTTTGGCTCTATTTTGCCGATTTAGTGTGGAAATGTTCCCTAGATCGCATTGATAGTAGAATTCGGCGTGCTTTTTTACCTGCAACACGCTTAAGACCACAAATCCGCAAAATAAAAAAGGTCGATAAAATTCTCAAAAATGTCGATGACAAAAGTTTCCAACATTTTTCTTTAAAAGCTCCGGGGAAATGAATGGCGTCCTCTAGAGTGGTAATATTGATGCCAAATCGTTTAACATAATTGTTTTCAAGCATTCATGGTTGCAGATTAACTCCTACAGCCCACGGGAATTTTTTAGAAACATCGATTTTAATATGGGGATTCCACATTTTGGCTTCTAGCTCTCCAAATTCTAATTTTTGTCTGAATATCTAAATACGGCCCGATAGAGCGCCAAAAGACACACATTTTGATATAAAATAGCTTCGTGCTTCTGGGCTGAGGAAGAAGCTACACATGGATCAATTTGGCGCGCGGTGCAACTGCTTCTATTTATTAGAGACGGCCTCCCATTTACTATGCGCGCCACTTATGAGGCGCGTCGACCGTCCGTATCCGTTTGGATAAGTGCATTCATGAAGCCCATGTCATGGTTCATGAATCAATTTTTAGCTGTCAAAAAGTTTTACTTTAAATTGTAAATGTGGTTAAAACTTAGAGAAAATTAATGCAAAAAAATTTTGAGAACGACGGGTGGATAACTAACGTTCGAAAGAATTGGCAGCGCATTTGTCCGTTATAGGAAAATTCAGGAAACATTTTTTCTAGCTTTTCACAGCTCCAAAAATGTAGGTTTCATATATAGCTAGAAGTCTGGCTCCCATTTAGCGTTAAGGCTTGTGGTCGATTGGTGCTTTAGATAGGGGATTTTCGTGTTTTTTGATAATTTTACACTTGGAAAAGGCAAAGATCGTCCACGCATTACGGGAGAGTTTTGATTTTACGGGCTTTGGCATGGCAAAACATATAATTCGGACAACGCTCTTAAACTCAAGTTATTTGTTTCATTAAAACAATGTAAAATAAGATTTTTATGAATTTACAGAATGCTTGGAGACGATTGTTTCTTTACATGAAGCGTTTTTCTGCTTTCTTAATTTTTTTTCGCTTTATAAAGGGAAATCGAATCGGATTGGAGGAAAATAAGATGGCGAATTACACGAAATTAGTCATTTTTCAGACTAATTCTTGGCAAAACATAAGATTCGAACGGATTGTTAAAATGTGTGGTGTAAATTTAAATTATTTTTGTAGTAAAACAATGTCGAATTTTCCGAGTTTTCTTGTTTTCTGAATTTACAAATTCATCTTTTTCCGAATTTCAATTCGGTCAGGTTTGGAAGCGGACTAAGACAGACCGGATTTTTGATAACTCAAGTCGATTCTGAAGCGAACTAAGGCAAACCGTATTTTTGATAACTCAAGTCGATTCGAAACATTTTATTTTCACCAATTCGACTTGCGTCACAGCGGTTCAATAACAAGATTTTTTGAGGGTTTATATGATTTTTAGCCTTTTTCAATAAATTAAATAAATCACGTTTTTCTTAAAAAAATCGTTCCTAGCTAAGCGAAATTTAGGGCTTATCCTGGCGGAACAAAACCTATAATTTTCTTGCCTCTGGGGTTGACCCATTATTTTTCCTCTCAATCGCTTTTTCGCGCCCACCTTAAAACTAAATTTTACAAAATTTTACAAAAATACTGATTAACAGATGTATGCGAGTAACAGAGGCTGCGATATTATGGCTCATGTTGGGTTCTTATCCTTCTACCTTCTTGAAACATTTTTCCAAGAAAAAATATGACACACATCCGGACGACAACTATTGTCCGCGTCCGCTCCCTAAATGCTGGCATCTGCGAGATGGAGCTGAATTTTCGCTCAGACTCGTCGGTATTTGGGACGACGGCTCGACATAAAATTAGGTCCGAATTTTATTCAAAAAAATTCTGCACTGTTTTACTCGGCTTTTCACTATTTCTGCCATTTTGTTAAGAGTTTTCGGGTGCTTGAAAAGCCTGTGTTGCATCGAAAATATGTCTCACTTGCAAGTTGAGATACTTGACGATAAAATGTTTCATGAAAGGCTTATGCATTTTTTCACATCCTGGTTGCAATACGTTCCGCAGCTAATATAAATTTTCAAATTTTCTCTGACCTACTGAAAAGCTGCTACCACCCAATCTGCATGTTTTTACCGAAATTGTTAGCAAAAAATTAATATTGTTTATTGATGTAGAGGAATCTCAATACGGAAATGAAGTTTCCTTAAAAAGCGTCATTTTATGACGAATAGATTTCCGTATTAAATATACCACATTAATCGTCTCTGATATTCATTTCTGCGGTAGCCCGTTGGAGGGCTGTTTACAGCCGTCGACAAATCCCTAAATGAGCCCCGCAGCCATGGTATTGAGTATTGGAGGGGGGGGCGGGGGATAATTACCATGGTCGTCCCGGTTCTGCCATTCCACCCCCCACCTCCAACAGAACCCCTCCGATACAACCCTATAAACACTCACTAGCCGGTGCCTATATGGCTGTCCACCTAAAGGAACTGTGTGGGGAAAGGCGACAGCACAAATGCCTACATCGAAAATTCCGACGTGCAAAATTTTGAATAGCGCCGAGAATATGTCGGTATTTTGGCGTGTCGGGATTTTCGATGTCGGGATTTTCGATGCCGGTATTTGTTCTAATGGGACTTTGGCTGTCGGGATTTTGCTTTTAAAGCGCGCCCAACTTACTCACAGACATTGGCGCCCAAAAATATCGCAAAACGGTAGCAAGAGAAGTAACAACTTTTCAAAAATTTTGATGCTTGTCTCATAGTTTTAATTTGGTTTCTTTTGTTTTTTTTTGTTCTCTCGCAGTCTTGATCTCCTTCCCTCTCGCTCCCTCGCTGTCTGTCTGTCTCTCGCTCTCTCTTTCTCTCTCTCTCTTTGTCTCTCTCTCTCTCTCGCGCTCTCTGTCTCACACACACCCCACGCACTCTGGCCTCGTCTTTCTATCTTTTTTTTTGATGTTTCAGGTCTATCTTATGAAGCGCAGAAATTGTTGCCGACCAATTTTTTCCTTCAAAGTGTCCAGTATTTTTCCACTTAGTCTTAGGTACTTATCCTTATTTTCTATATATTTTTCGTTTTTAGCTGATTTTTAGCGGATGCAAATTTCCGAATCAGATTATTCATCAGCGCCTCCCCCCCCCCCCCAATCAGGGGCTTATCAAAAAGTAAATACCTTAGTCAACCTGTCAATAATAGACACGGAGGTTGGCCCGTTGACACGGCATAACACTTGATCCTAAAATTTACTTTACGGGTTTATAACCTATTAGATAATCCAATTACTTTCAAAATCCTTTCAACTATATTCTACTCCTTTCTAAGCATTTTCTCTCACTACAACTTCATACACCTTAAATTATATCGACTTTAAACCATAGTAAGTTACTTTCAAAAGCCAATCGCTTGTATCATATATATTTAATGCACCTTAAAATATGTAAATTTTGTAAATTAATTGAAAAATTAAGGTGAAGGAATAAAACGTAATTGGTATTAACGTCCCATACGATAAAACAATAATTTTCGAAATTATTTTTACTTTATGATCTGAAACATTTTTCGCAAAAAAAAAACTTTCAATCCTTCAGCTTTGTTAAATCGATTTCGTCGGAATCTATTAAGTTCCGTTTTAAGCACAATTTCCCGCAATTCATTGAAACACTCTTCATGCATTTTTGCGCTTTATTTCCTGCGTGAAATTGATTTTAATGATTTTTTTGAATATCGCTATGTTTGGGTGGCTTTTTGAAAATTTGATTGATTTTTTCCGGGCACAAAATCACTAAAATAACAATATTCCTTTCATTAAAAACACAAATATTGCAGGCGATACCCGGATGCGCAAAAGTTCGACATGGAGACGATCGCGCAGCAGCCGAATGATTTCCCAGGGGTAGGAAGCGACCATTACATGCATAAATTTTTAGCCAACCCATGATAATGATGAAACATATTTTTAATGAATTTGCGAAATTAGAGGCTTTTGCCAAGTTTTCATAGTAAACATTATTATTTTTTTATTGTATTTTGATGTCGAACCGCAATTTTTCAAGATTTTGGCGCGTTATTCTGCTTCATCTTCAATGATTTCGAGCTGCAATGTAAAATTTATGAAAAATGAAAACGGCCAATGGTAGTATTTTAAGGGGAAGCCTTACAAAATTGGAATTCCATATTTTGCGCTCTGGGCTCCCAATGATGAAACACGTTTTTGAGAGTCGAGGTTTTCCATTTTTGAAAAAGCCCTGAAATTTATGCATATTTAAGTAGATACAAGCGAAATACAGATATCGAAATTCCGAAAGATATACTATTTAGGTTTTGTTCTATTTCGAGCGAATCAGGCGAATTTAATTTAAAGAAAACCAGCAAAAAAATCTCAAATTTTGGAAGTCTGACTCAAATTTGTGCAGGCTTATTCAGCTCTGAAACGAAAATTATTATTATTGGTCTCAATACGCATGTATCTAATCTTTTAATGTAGTTACACAATGGGCGAGCCGTGTCTGCAGAACCAGGGGATCGCCATGCCGATCTGGACGTGAGGGAAAAGCAGCGAAATCGACAAATCGAACGCGAGTTCTTACGGTAAGATCCCTTCCGTTTTATTGCATTTTATTATTTTATGCAAGCGTTTCTAAATTTGGCTAAAATCTCCCCATCTTTAAACCAGTACTCCTCTCGGTTTTCGCCATTTGAAAAACATTGTTTCGTCGAAAATCCTTAAATAAATTGACTCTTCGGCTTCAATCGTTTCATCTTACCGTAAAAATTATTTTTTTTTACCTGACGACGAACCGTTCATTTTTTATTTTTAAACTATAAAATCTATTGTTGCGCTGCAAGGGGGGGGGCTTTTATTTATTCGGGAGTGAATAATCGGGCAGCCTGATTTAGTGAAACATTTTTTCCGAACAAATCACAACCCATTTTGCTCTTTCGTGTTATTTTGCGCCGTTTTTGTTTCGGTCCGACGGCGACGCAATGAAAGCACTGTTTTGATTCTTATTCCTTAATGCGAAAACCTACAAATTTTTATTAAATATGAACCAAAAAATCTATCCAAATTTGGGAGTAAAATGTGTCATATTTTCGTGAATTTGCTACCTGAGATGTAGTTAAATATTGGGAAAAACACTATTAAACTGATTACTTTTGTCTTACTAGGCAGTTCTGTACATATACAAAGACAAAACACGGCAACAATTAGACTGAAGCAAATCAAAAATAAGGCTACACTGAGTTAAAACGCTTTTTTTTCAAAATTTGGTTCTGGAACATCAGTTTCGGGGGTTACGGTAGTTTATCATGTACATAAAAATGGATGTCAAAAATGAGATTATCTCTATGGGATTCATGATTATCCGTATTTCTATATTTATTTTTAGTTCCTCCCTGCGCTCCTCGAAAAAATTGCGCTCGCTGGAGAACAAGAATGAGGTGCGCCCGAATGGAGAGCAGGTTTGTTAGAAAAACGAAGTTTCAATTTTAAGTGAAATCATACTTGCTTCGTAGCGATTAATTTTGTATGTTGTCATAACCATCGCATCAATTTTTTTATAACCTTAATTTAATTGTTCTGGTTTCAGGCATCGGACCTGGAAAAGGGCTACCACAACCCGACGTTTAATGACGCCGTCTTGAAACGTGGAAGCGGCGAGAATAATAATTCTGGGATTGGTATGTTTCTGGAAATTATCTCTTTATCGTATTTTACACCGGTTTTAGATAAAAAAGGCGATAAAAAATCTGAATTCGCTAAAATGGCTGTTTCTATGGGTTTTATGGAATTTCAATTTTAAAAACCTTTTAAGGCTTCAAAAGCAAGTTTTAAGGCATATTTCCAATTTTCGAATTCGGATCGGGGCCGCATTAGCCGCCCCTTACATTAATTAGCAATACAAAAAGATGCAACATAGTTCCTTAAATATCACTATTTCCAGGCCTCAAACAAGTAATGGTCTCTGTGGATCGACTAGCTGAGCATCTCTCCAAAATGGAGGGCCGCGAAGAGGATGGGCAGGTGCGTGAAAATTAAAGAGTTTCGGAAACGTTGGGGATGGGCCATTAGAAAAACTGCTTATTGCGGCGAGGTGTTATAGAAAAACATTATCCTTCCGTTGAAGCCTTTTTTATTGATCTTAGATAGCTTCACAGCTATTTTAGAGCCCATACAACGTAAAGAATAAAAGAATTGAGTTAGTTGTAGTGTAAAAAAGCTAGAAAAAACCTAAATTTAATATTTTGCATATTGTAGATGGTGACTTTTTCTAGTGTCGAAAATTCGAAAAATTAAAATCTTTAAAATTTCTCGAATAAATTTTTTTGAAACATTTTGTTTTTCAGTTGCTCCGAAAATATTTCCTCAGCGACACCGCGAAGCGGGCATTGGAGCAAGCTGCGACGCATGCACAGGTTGGTACATTTATTGTTAATTAGCTATAATATTTAAATAAACAAAAATAATTTGGAATTACGCTAATCTGTCAGGCATTAAAATAAAATGTTGCGAAGTCTAGCAAAGTAACAAATCTGCGCGGCCTGTTAATGCGCAAAAGTCCTCCTCCAGCTAATAGCATTTTGATGTGGCAAAAATTCCCTTTTAGCTCCCCTCCACATCAACTCAACAGCTCCCCGGCGAGCCTATTGACGGAAAGCCGACAAAAATCGTCGTCATCCGAAAAGATGCCGACTCGTACTTGGTATGCACAATTTTTGGATTGCCGATATGGATTTTTTGGACAGTACTGAATTCGGAATCTACGAGTTAATATTTTCTGCAGATTTTTTCGGAACACTATTAATATTTTTTGGGAATTCTCAGATACCCGCTTTTTCAAAGATTTTTGTTAGAAAACTCTGCACGAAGTCCGTGAAAACTGAATTTTTCTTTGGTAACTGTATCGAAACATTTGCTTTGAAAGCGAACGGAAAAGGCAGATAGGAACAACGCCAGAATTCTGGAAACGAAAATCCCGACCGCCAAAACACCGACACGCAAAATAGGTGTTGGAAAGGAGGTGGCATTCAAACTAGCTGTTTAGTCTGTCGGGATTTGGCCGTCGGGATTTTCGCTGTCGGCATTTTTGCTGTCGGTATTTTTGACTAAGCTTTAAGCCTAAGCTTTAACTCAACGCAAAAATTGTTTAGAGCGAAAAATTTTAGACGGACATGGTTCTAGAAAAAAATATCTTTCATAGAAATTACAAGTAAACATTTCGCAAATGCGTTAGTCCGGCCAAGCCAATTGTAATGTTTACTATATATTTTATTACAATTTCAGCGTAGCAAAACTATATTATGGAAAAACATGATGTTCAGGGCGCTACCGTACGAAACGAGGGCGAACGGGTGATTGTTGGGAGAGTGGTGCGTGGCGGAGTGGCCGAAAGGACGTCTGCATTCAGGTAAAAAAACGCTAAAACAACAAAAAATCCTTACTTTTGCTATACTTTGTATAGAGAAGGCGACGAGCTGCTTGAAATCAACGGCACCCCACTGAAGGGGAAAACGGTGGCAGAGGTGTGCGATTTAATGGTACGTTGCTGGCTATGGTTCTTCTTTTTCTAGCACGCTCCCTTGAAAAATTTTGGCGCACGCGGGTATTTCCCTGATTAGAATTCATGTCTAAGAGCTAATAGCGTCGTTTCGCGAAACAGATTTTTGAAAAAAAATTGTCAAGAGTACGTTTCATCCATCTAAAAACCCTTGGACAGATAATTTTTGACATTAATCGCGTTAACGATTGCCGGAAAATGTTAAAATTTATAATAGAGAATGTTACCTAGTGAAAATTATGATACAATTTGGATTTAATGCAATTTAAACTACAAGGCCTTAATTTCGATCATGATCTAGCCGCGAAATTTTCAAACAATTACGCGCTAATTTGGATTTTGTTAGTTTTATTGGCTTTTATTGGCATAAATTAGCGCTAATTGAGTATTTAAATAGTTTTGATATTTTGATTTTGATAAAAACGACCAGCTTAAAATTTTGGGTCAATAGAACAGTTACCAAAAAAATGTTTTATGGTGTGAATTTTGACGACTAATGACCGCCGCGTTCCGCAAGCTTTGTCAAAATACCATAAAACAACATATTAAAAATGATCCCATTAAAAATGTATTTTTAGCGAGTCCTCAGCGGGGAGCTGCGATTTCTGGTGAGCCCTTGCCCGGAAGCGGAAACACCCCAAACCACCACCTATGTGCAGCACCTCCGCGCCCTCTTTGACTACGATCCAGAGGTATGTTAACGGGCTGTAAACAGAAATAAACAAACTTTAAAACATTAATTTTGGAAAAAACTGTGTTTTAATTATCCCCTGTAAAAAGAATGATATTTGCTAATACAATAAACATCGAAATTTTGCCTATTTTAAGGTTTTCGGACCGCGGTTAAAAGAGGGCTGAAAACATTGAAAAATTGTTAGAAGATTCAAAAAATGGAAGTTTGCAGGAGTTAAAACATAAAGTTTGGAAGATAAAATAATTTGTAGTGAAAGAAAAATACGATAATTGGTAATAAAAAAACATCGATCTACGACTAAGTGGGGATTTTGAATACACTAGGCTTAAGGCTGGTGAATTTACCTATATAAAACAAAAAAGGCATTCGATTAATTCGATTTGGCAAAAACTCCGCTTAATGGGGTTTATCCTCCTCTCACGTTTTTCCGAAACATATTCTTTCCAGGACGACGTCTATGTGCCGTGCAAGGAGTTGGCGCTCAAATTCCAGCGCGGCGACATTTTGCACGTCATCAACACCACCGACGAGAATTGGTGAGGATTTTCGTCATTTATAATTCCGCAAAGATCTCTGCTAGCCTGCCACGCAAAAAGTTTTATTCCAGATTGACCTTAGAAATTGGGTCCGACAGCTGATTTTTAAAATCAGTTAAACTCAGAACAAATTAAAACCGCATTTTTTGAGATTTGTTTTTACGAAAACACATTTAAGGTGGCAAGCCTACCGTGAAGGCGACGATCCGCACCATTCACTTGCCGGTCTCGTCCCCAGCAGCAGCTTTCATCAACAGTACGTTTATGTTACAAAAAAAAGATCATTCCGAATAACTTTACAAATGTATTTTTATCCCAAACTGCATAGAACTTGAATGGGATTTTAATTAAAGGCACCGAATTCACGACCACCTTTAATTGTACTGAAACATATATTGTTTTGGAAATTTATGGATTCAATTCCAGCTGTTTACTGATTTTACAATTGTAAGTTAAGATTTTGCGACAATGGTTTTGGCCTTAAAAACAGCTTGTTTTGTACTAATTTTTTTGCCATAGTTTCTAGAATTCAATGTTTCAAATGGCTAGAACTAAAATGAAATGATTTTATGCGCAGTTTCCAGCCCTCAACTGCATTAAATCAGCGAATTTTAAAGTCCTGAAATTTTTTGAAAACTTTGTAAATTTGAATTGTGGCTTGGAGGCTGCACAGCATCATCGCTGAGGACGCAGAAAATTCGTTACTTTACACATCATAAAATTATAGTTTTCGATAAAGCCGCTCCGCCTAAAATTCATGTTTCATGAAAATACACCATCATGTAACAAAGTTAGAGCTGAATTCGCTGACTTCTAGCCGACTAAAATCTAAAAGCATTCTAAAATTCCAGGGTGGTGATGTACACCGACGAGCTCGAGAAGGAGCAACGGCCCAAGACCCGAAAAGAAGCCCGGAAACGGCTCCCTGAAGTCTTGAAGGTACCTTTCTAGCCTTAAACTATTTTTGATAGGAGGTGTATAGAAAAATAGGTTTCAAAATCCATATATAAAATTTTTTAAATTGAATTAAACAACGGTAAATCAATGTCGTATTTAATTATATATTAAAATAATAGAAAAAGTCTTGTAAAAGGCTTTAAAAATAGCCAACTTAAGAAAAGTCTAAAATATAGGTTCTAAAAATAGACAAAAATAGTCAACCTGAAACACATGATTTTTAGGTGCTGCGACGCCGAAAATCGAACGACTTGAAGCCGGCGGACGAGGCGGCAATTGCCACTGGCGTGGGATACCATAGCGGTAAGTAATTTTTTTACTTAAATGAAATTTATATAAGTGTTTTTGGCTTAAAAGGTATTATGAAAAAGATAGATTGGATATTCTTTGAAAAATCAATCAAAAAATTGACAAAATAGATCGAAAGCGACCAAAGATCGTGAACTAGTAGCCGAAATTCTAGAGGAATTAGTGCGGAACATGAAACATTTTTCCTGAACATAGCCGTATTTTCGCTTATTCGGGGACAATAAAATAAACAGGCTCTAAAAAACCCTTAAAACTCGATAATTCAGAGAACACTGTAAATTTATTGAGATTTAAAATCAGCTTCGAATTAAAATGTGCGCTTTTCATGTGTTCCCCCTGCAAAGAATTTGCACAAAAATTACACAAAGAGAGCGAGAAACTAGGTAGCAAAATTTGTGGTGAAGCATTGATATACTTGAAACATCGATCACAACTGATTTTTCCTAAAAACTGACGGTGGCATTTTATATTTAAAAAATAGCTGTTTAATTCACGTCCTTAAGATCTGCTAACGTACGAAGAGGTCGTGCTCCACCTCGCGCGCTCCGACCGGAAACGCCCTATCGTACTCTGCGGCCCGGAGGGTGTGGGATGCCTCGAGTTGCGTCAGAGTTTACTCGAAAGCGACAAACTACGATTTGGGGGAGTGGTTCCACGTGAGTTATAATACATCTTTCGCTCTCTCACTGCCCCTGTCTCGCTCTCTCTCTCGCTCTCCCTCCCTCTCTCTCACGCTCTCTCTCTCTGTCGCTCTCTCTCTATCGCTCTATCTCTGTCTCTCTCTGTCTCTCTCTGTCTCTCTCTGTCTCTCTCTGTCTCTCTCTGTCTCTCTCTGTCTCTCTCTGTCTCTCTCTCGCTCTCTCTCTCTGTCTCTCTCTCCCCCTCTAGCGATAATTCCCTTTAAAATCGAGTGTTTCTCATTCCAGATACCACCCGCCAACCCGTGGCCGGAGAAATTAGCGGAACCCACTACCATTTCGTGTCCAGACAGCAATTCCAGGACGAAGCAAAGGTATGCAAATTGACGTATTAAATTCTGCAATTTTATTTGTCCTTTTTATAACGTTTTCCACAGTTTAAAGGTATTTTATTTAAGGGTTACATTCCTTTTTCAATTCCTTAAATCGGAATCAAATTAGTAAGTTTCAAAAAAATTTGATATTTATGGCTATCGCGAGTCCTCTAATAATTCAGGAAGAGGAGGGGTGAAAATTGCAATTTTCGTTTCAGGCCGGTCACTTCGTCGAATGGGGCGAGTTTGAGAAACATCTGTATGGGACGTCGGCGGCGGAAATCCGCAGCGTCATCGCCAAGGGTGCCACCTGTATTTTGACGCTGAAGCCGGAGGTGGGCGAACGAAAGAGCGTGAGAGAGTGAGAGAACGAGAGAGAGAGAGAGAGAGAGAGAGAGAGAGAGAGAGAGAATATACAAAATCAAAAATTCCAGTCTCTCGCCGCGATCCGCAACGCCGACTTGCAGCCGTTCATCATCTTCGTCGCCCCGCCCTCCCTGATCGTGTTGCGGCGGCAGAAGGAGCTCGAGCGCGCCAGAAGGGTAGGTATTTAATCCCAATCCCGTGAAATTAAAATTAAAATTATTTAGAAATTAAATTTTAGGTCAAAATATCGATATTTTTTCGAGCGAAAATATTCAAAATTGCTTCTTTTCTGCACGCATTTTAAGGTTTTATGTTTCAAATCTAGTAGCTAAGGCCCATGAAAATATTCTGCAAACGCCATAACAACACCATTCAACATTCCAGGCGGACAACACGCCCCCGGTGCGCGATGAGCAGCTGAAAAACATACTGACCCATGGGAAGGCGATGGAACAGGTATCCCTTAAAAAATTAAAGCGAGAAATATCGATGTTTGTTAGTTTAATTATTAACAGCTGTTAATTAAATTTATTTCAATTAGTTTGAAAGTTTAATAAGTTAATGGTTTAATTTAAATTTGACCCATTTAAAAATCATGAAAAGCACTAATTGGTCCGCAAGACTGCAGATTAGCGCGCAATTCGCAATGCTACTAACTAATGAAACATTTTTCTTAATACTGGCCTGTCTGGAAAAAGACCCTCAATTCTGTTATTTTAAAATTCATAATTATCTTTTGGAATAAAGTAGCAGGGAGAGGGTAGGAATAAAGTAGTTTGAAGCTTTCAAGCGATATTAAGAACGTTTATTGCTGTTTCCTAAAAATCCAGGAAGCCTGGTAAAGTGAGAGTTTTAATTTTATAGTTTTAGTTTGATTTAAGACACGTTTTAACCGTGTTTTTAGCAAAATTATAATACAGGGTGTCCCAAAAAAACGAACCATCTGGCATTTCGCCGTGTTACATTCAATCGGCCCAAATTTTGGACCAGAGGTGTATCAGACCCTAAATAACAACAATCCTGACTTTTAGCCCCGTAGCTACAGTCGTTCTCGAGTTATAACGAAAATACTGTTTTTCCCGGAATTCCGAACAGGTTTCCCAGTCACCTGATCGAAAAATCGCCTGATCGAAAATCTCCTGATCGAAAATCGCCTGATCGAAAAGTCGCCTGATCGAAAATCTCCTGATCGAAAATCGCCTGATCGAAAAGTCGCCTGATCGAAAATCTCCTGATCGAAAATCGCCTGATCGAAAAGTCGCCTGATCGAAAAATCGCCTGATCGAAAATCGTCTGATCGAAAAGTCGCCTGATCGAAAATCGCCTGATCGAAAATTGCCTGATCGAAAAGTCCCCTGATCGAAAAATCGCCTAATCGAAAATTTCCTGATCGAAAAGAACCCCACCGAATTGCTTCTGATCGAAATTATTCTAATTTACAGCATGCCTAACTCAAATCCTTTATTCACATAATATGAGTGAACGGCATGATTGAAACGGAAAATTACAATAGGCACGAATTAGGTCAATGTCTTTGCAATGGCAGTCAAGATCTCGCCATAGCAAATGCTTATCAAAGTTGTAGCATATTTTCTCGTCCGGTCGCGTTTCAATTTCCACATGGTCGTGTGCTGGCAGCCAAAGTGTTGGTTGAGTGCGTTGTTCGTGCCTAAGCCTAAGCCTAAGTCTAAGCCTAACCCCGAAGCATGGTATGACAAATTACTTCCAGGTGCTGGGGCAAGAATAATTTTATTTCACCTGGTGTGGTCCTTCAGCCCCGATAATTTTCGATTAGGCGATTTTCGATCAGGCGATTTTCGATCAGGCGATTTTTCGATCAGACGATTTTCGATCAGGCGATTTTCGATCAGGTGTTTTTCGATCAGACGACTGCCAACCAGTTTTTTCGGCTATCTTTTTGGACTTTGCATCGATTTGCATCGACTTCCGGCTGCGAATCCCTAATTTCGCTTAAGAACTGTGGTAATTTTGCGTTGTAAAAATCGCTTAAATCGAAGCTTATTTAATTAATTTTACTCTGAAAAAAATTTCTTAAGGTATAAAATGCCTACCGGATCATTTTCACTTAAAGGGATACCCAAGGTTTTGGCGTCAAATATATAGTTATGGATTCCGGGCAGTACAAATGGCGCTCGAATTTTGTGCGGCAATGGGCCCCCAATGCCGCACAGAATTCGGCCACCTTTCCCTCTTGTGGCGTCCCCATCCCATCCAATGGCTTGCCACTATGGTCTAATGGATAGCATCCAGGCCTACAAAACGGGGGTCCCGGGTTCGACCCCCGCCCGCGGCATGGTCTTTGCTTTTTGAGCCGCGAAAAGGTTGGGCATCCCTTTAATGTTTAGGGGGTCTAATTCCACGAAAACCCTATGAAAAATAGAAAATGAAGTTTGTTTTTGCCTAACTCGAAAACTACTGTAGCTATGGGGCTGTAAGTCGGGATTGTTGTTATTTAGGGTCTGATACACCTCTGGTCCAAATTTGGGGCCGATTGGATGCAACACGGCGAAATGACAGATGGTTCGTTTTTTTGGGACGCCCTGTATAAAAATTGTCAGCCAATTACACTATATTTATTGGGAAAAAAACTATCTAAAATACTTAGAACCCTGTTCAAATTTGAGTAAAAAATCTGGATTTTTTCTATATTTTAATAAAGTTTTTAATGGCTTTTTTAATAAGAATATAATTTGCACTTTAGAATAGTAAAAACAGCTTAGAAACAAGTCCTATAAATATATTAAAAAAGTTCACTTCTGTAGAAACAATCGATACTTTACATTTCCTATATTTAAGCTAAACCTAAATCATACGTTCCAGAAATTCGGGCACCTGTTCGACCACATTGTCGTCAACATGGATTTTGAGCGGTCGTTGGCCGAGCTGCGGACCGTCATCCGAAAAGTGGAAAACGAGCCGCAATGGGTGCCCGCCAATTGGATGCCCCCGGAACAGCTATAAGCCACCCACTTCAGCATCCCCTTAAAACCATCGGTACTGGGCTGTTAGCGGGGGGATATTTTCATCAGTACTCCCCTAACGGCCATATAACAAAATACCACCCATTTTTATGGCATGTTACACAAATTTCAGGCAGGCAGACTTCTAAAAAAAACGTCAATTTTTGTTCAACCCGCATCAAAAATGACCAAAAAGGGTCCAACTTTTGAAATTTTGAAAATTTCGAAATTTCTTTGGAACTTTCTAGCAATCAGTGACAACTAAAAACCCTATAGAAATCAATTATTTTTATTAACAGCTAGGTAGCGACGGAAAATAAATAAAAAAGTGGGGGAAAATATGTTTGTAATTTTCTAGCAATCAAACCTTACCAAAAATAGTCTAAAAAAATATTTTCTATGTTATTGATAGGTATCGATTAAAAAATTTGAAAATAGCCCGCCCCCCGCTAAGAGGGCAGTACCGCACTTTCAACAGCCACATAGTCATTCCCGTGAAATGTGATCGATTTGTTCATGTGCGCCTTTACTCTCTATATGTTTCATTTTCTGCTGAAATTCGCCGTGCCTCCTTATGGCTTGTCTGCCCGCCACCTTCATTGCTTTTTCATAAATGTAAATTTTTAACCTTATTTCGCTGATTTTGGCGCATTTCCAGTAGTAAACAAAGCTAGAGATTTATCCGTGCCACATATCCCTGCTGAAAGCCCTAAAATTTTAATTTCCCCAGTCAGAAAATTTTTTGTCCAACTTTAATGTGCTTCGACGGCAACACGGCGGCGACGGCCGCAAGTGTCCGCGCCGCAAGTGTCGCGGTACCGCTTCGACCCGATTATAATTTGCAATTTCTATGCGATAAATATATTTCAATTAAACGGCATAACAAAAAAATATAAAATGCAAAATAAAAGGTACGAATAAATCTCTGCTAGCCTGCCCTCTCGACTTCCTCAACAATCCCTGCTAGCCTGCCCAGTATGCTCGAAGCTTCAGGAGATCTTTGAATCCCACGACCTCACCGGAAGCCAGCCAGAATTTGCATAAATTTCTAGCTAAAATTGGGTGTAGCCAGTCCCAGGGATTCGTCTTTTTCACCACACTCGGATGGGCAAAGACAAGAAGAGCAAGCAGAAAGTACGTTTGATGCTAATGTCGTATGCTATTTCTGTGGACTTCGAGATGATTCTTTTTTTTTGCAGAAAAAGACCAAGACGGCCTCGTCGTCCGGCGAGAACAAGAAGTCGGACTCGAGCAAGTCGGAGAAGGACTCATCCGGATCGGATCAGGAGAACAAGAAAGAGGCCAAGAAAGCCAAGTTCAAGCCGCGCAAGGTAGTGGTCGATCTCTCTCTCTCTCCACCACTAGATGTCTCTCTCACACTCTCTCCCGCAGCTGAGATCCCACTCTCTCTCTCTCTCTCTCTCGTCTCCCTCGCTCTCTCTCGCTCTCTCTCATTTCTCTCTTTTTCCAGCACCAACATGCCGATCAAGTGATCAACCACGAGTTCTTCCATGGCATCCTCCCCAACGATGTGCGTCCCTTTATTTTTAATCTTATTTTTTGATTTTTTTCAGGACGTCTCCTCGATTCTGACAAAAGACGGCGACTTCCTCCTCCGCTCGTTCATCCCCGAGGATGACCGCCAGGCCGAGCCCAAGCTCATCTTATCGATTTTCTGGCAGGGGAAGGTAACGGAAAAGTGTTACATCGAATTTTCTGGAGCGTAACTTTTTTTCTTGGCAGATTTTGCCAGATCTCCAAGAAGGTATAATTTAATCCTGGCTTTCACTTAAAATCAGCGTTTTTTTTGCAGATGAAAAACGCGCAGATCAAGGAGGCCAAGACGAAGAAGACGGTGAAGTACGTGCTGGGCGGGGAGAAGCACGAGAGCATCAACGACCTCATCGACATGTACCAGGTCCTGGGGGAGGAAGGATGGGCTTGGGATTAGGCATAGGCATAGGCTTGGATTGCTGCGAAACCTCGGTTAAACCAGTCTCATTTTAGATCCGGAAGCGGAAGCTGCAGATGGGCGACGAGGAGGTGACGCTGTACAACCCGGTGAAGCGCCAAGCATGGGAACTGCGCCATCAGATGGTCACCATCGAGAAGTAGGCTCGCTTTTCTCTCTCTCTCTCTCTCTCACTCTCTCACTCTCTCTCTCTCTCTCTCTCCTCTCGCTCTCTCTCACTCTCAGGCACTCTCTCTCGCTCTCTCTCACTCTCTCACTCTCTCTCTCTCTCTCTCTCCTCTCGCTCTCTCTCACCTCAGGCACCCTCTCGCCTCTCACCCCCCCCTCTCCTCTCCTCTCGCTCTCTCTCACTCTCAGGCACTCTCTCCCTCTCTCTCACTCTCTCTCTCTCTCTCGCTCTCTCTCTCTCTCCCTCTCTCTCTCTCTCTCTGGTATTCAACAACCAATTTTAGGGACAAAAAACTTGGAGAAGGCGCCTACGGCCGTGTCTACAAGGGGATGCTGAAGAAGAAGACAAGCGAAAAGCCGATAGAGGTTGGGACAGGCTAGCAGAGACCCTTTGCTGACCTCCCCGTCTAGGTGGCCGTGAAAGAGCTGTGGAGCGAGACGCCCGAGGCGGCGGCGGAAGTGTGGCGCGAGGCGCGCGTCATGCGCAACTTCAGCCACCCCAACGTCGTCAAGATGTACGGCGTGTGCAACGACAAGGAGGTGTGGATGACGCTAAATTTCAAGGGATTGGCAAGGCAAAATGATGTTCATTTCTAGCCGTACCTGATCGTGACGGAGCTGGTGCACGGCGGCGGTATGGATCGATATCTGGAGAAGCGGAAGTCGCTGAAGGCGCTGCCAGCGGTGAAGCGGGTCCAGATGCTGCTCGAGGGGGCACAGGGTAGGGAATCTCTGCTAGCATGCCCTCTCCTTTTCCTAAATGATCTTTACTAGTTTTCCATATTTTCAGGAATGGAATACATCCACCAACAAGGCGTCATCCATCGCGACATTGGCGCTCGCAACTTTTTGATTGATAAAGTTGTCAAAGTAAGGTTTCTCTCTCTCGTTCTCTCTCTCTCTCTCTCTCTCGCTCTTTCTCTCGCTCGCTCTCACCCCCCCCCTCACTCACTCCGCCCCCTCACATATCCTACCTCTCCCGCTCTCTCTCCCGCGTTCTCTCTCGCTCTCTCTCTCTCTCTCTCTCGCTCTCTCGACTCACTCTCTTCTTCAGGTGAACGACTTCGGCCTGTCGCGCAGTATCGGCAAGAAGGGCTACAAGATCAACACGGAGGGTGACTGCAATTTGCGCTGGATTGCCCCCGACTGCTTCACCAGCGCAAAGGTGCGCTAAAGGAGCGTGACGTACTTTTAAAGGGGACGAGTCAGCGGAATTTCTATTGGTACACTCTTTAACGGACTGGGTACTCGCCCAAAAACGTGATCCCTCGCTGTCTCCCTTCCTTTAAAGCGTTTAGGAGTGCCTACAGCAACGGATAGGCTAGCAGTGATTTTTGAGGAAAATTCCATAAATCGTGGGCTCGAAAAGTGGCGTTAAAAGGACTGGAGGCCCACAATTCTGTGATTCTTTTCATTGCTGTCAAGCTTGCGTTTTTGTTATATTTTTTCCATGTAACATGTTTAATTTACGAAAAAATTGTTTCGATTTCGTTAGGTGGTTTTATTGTGAATATTTTGATACTTAAATTGCTACTCGTTAAATTTCTAGGTAATTCGGGAAATGAAGCCTTTCTAACATAACTTTCAGTGATTTTCCAGGTCGACTTCAAGACGGACGTCTACGCGTTCGGCATCACGATGTGGGAGGTGTTCAAGATCCCGTACGAGATCCCGTACAACGGATGGGATGGAACAAAAGTATACTTTGCTTTGAGGGCCCTTTAAAATCAGCAAAATCCAAATTTTTCTCGTAGCTGAATGGTTAACCTTCAGCCTGCCGCCCCGACGGCCCGGGTTCGATCCCGGCCGGGGTCAAATTTTTGCTTTTTTGCTGAAGCTAGAAAATAGAATTTTTGGGAGAAGGGGCGTGGCTTAGGAAGCGCTATGGCTTGCTGGTCCCTTTAAAACTGTGTTTAGGTGTACACGGAGGTGGTGGAAAATGGTTTCCGTTTGCCGCCGCCCGAACATATGCCCGAAGGGATCCGCGAGCTGTATGCTGAATGTATTACGACGCCGGAGGTAGGAGAGGGAGAGAGAGAGCGAGAGAGAGAGAGAGGGAGCGAGCGAGAGAGAGAAACGTAAAAACTTTCTAGATATTCAGCAAAAATAAGAAAAGATTATTTTCGACATTCTGATATCAAATATTTTTCAGAGCCGTCCCGATTTCAAGTCGATCGTGTGGATCCTGAAGAAAGTGATGAAGGACCCGAACGCGCGTCTCGGCACCGGTGTCTGATGGCCCTCCCGCCCGCCGATGTGTCGCCGTCCCTTTAAAACGAAGCCCCGCGCCCTCGAGCCGTCTATTTCCCGCCTGCCTTCACCATCCCTTTAAAAGCCCCCAATTTTCGATGTATATTGTATAGACTTGTGTATGCGCTCCTTCCGTCGCCCCCCCTTTTCCTGGTCTTTTTTTTGGTTTCTATTCCCGCTTCTTGTTTTTTGGAAACTCGCAATTGGAATTCTTACTGATAAACCCTCGCTGTATGCCTTGAAATACACGTTGTTAATACAAGAATACCTAAAAATAATCTAGGTACTTCGCATTATCGGGGGGGGGGGGATCAAGGCGAAAACACAAAAACAAAGCAAATAATTTTTCGAATAGAAATAGACGAAGTTGGGGAACTTTTTCAATGGGTTTTTAGGACTCTTAAACGCAAAAACGTTACAAATTTCTAGTAACAAGCGTGAAAAAAATTTCTGCAAATAACAATAAATTACAAAAATCCGATTTTCGACAAAAATGGTCGTTTTGAACAAGGTTTCGAATGTCAAACTGTCAAAAGGCGGCACCTCCGGGGCAAAGACAGGCTTCATCGAGTCTAACAGTTAAACCAATTTATTCTTCCTAAAATCGCCTTAAACAATGAGAACCGGGCAAGGAGGACGTGCCCTCTAAAAAGAGAAGATATGAACAAATTACTGAGAATGGGCTATAAAACGCGGAACAACCATATAACCGGTTATAACAAGGGTGGCGAGAAAAAGGGAAACCGGGAGAATAGGAGAAACAAGAACACCTCGTAAAACAGCATGCATACAATAAAAGGAAACATGGCTCAAGGACAGGGCAGCTAAGAGAAAAAGTCGTTTAGGAAGCTGTACAGACGGCTGTCGTGTGGGTATTCGAGGGTAGCGCAATCCGTTCAGCGTTGAATGGCACGTCATTCCTTCCTATTTCATAGCGGCAATGTTCTGCAAAAATATGTATGCACGGGGTCAAAACGGCAGCAGAGAGCAATTTTGAACCCATCAATGTGAAAATTTGCAAATTTTCAGATTGTTCTATTGCACTATCGAGGGAGGCGGACCGAATTTTTTTGTATAAACAAATGGCTGCGTTATAGCGAGTACTTTATTGGTGTTTTTGGTCAAATATCACTATATTTCAAATAGAAAAACCATTCAAAACCTGAACATTTTCAAGGCAATATTTTGGAAGAAAAATCGGTCTTTGTCATCGAAAAATCGCAATTTTGTATTTTTTAGCACAAATTTCAAACTTTTACATTTAGGAATAGCAAAAACAAACATTTTACAAACAGCTCCGCCACCTATGTTTGAAAACTTGGATCCTAAGAAAAAAGTTGGCTTCCCCCGATAATGCGACAGAACCAAATGAAAAATTACAAAAAAAAGCGAAATGCGGCTGTTTTTTGTAATTCAAAGTCGACAAAGCACCAACCTTTTAAGCCATATCTCCAAAGAGTCAGCCCCGGGGCGAGGGTCGGCGACGCCGGCGGGATCAGTTAGTGCGGGGTTGCGGGGAGAGCAGCGGGCGGGCCTCAACCCCCAACCAGGGCCTCGAATCGCGAGTTACAAAGGTGTCCTGTTTCTTCGAGGCTCTAAAATACGGGATTAGGCTAAAAAGATAAAAACACGCTTACCCTCAGGGTCCCTGTGACAACATCAGCTTGGCCATGTCGCCGTCGAGGTCCTGGCTGAACTGGGTGCCGTGGCCACCGCCCTGCGAGAGACCGCCATCATCCTGGCTGACCTAAACAAATAAATTCCGGGGCTTTTGTATGTATTATATGCGAATAAAGTGGTCTACGAAGCATCATTTTAGGATATTTTGATTAAAAAACATTCAACTAGAGAAACAAGAGATTGAACAGTTTTTCAAATGAGAAACAATATCTTACCATTTGTGATGCGCCACGACCATGTCCTGGCGTGCGCCAAGGCTGCGCTTGCGACTGCGATTGTGAGGCGTCTTGCGAAGCCCACGGGACGGAAGCATCGCCTTAAAATTTTAGATAAATCACAACATAACGCCAATTTATACCCAAAAAGTCCTGGCTGGCCTGCGAGGCGTACGAGTCGAAGGTCGTATCACGTCCTGACGTCCCTCCGGCACTCTTCGTCTTCGAGGCGGGCGCAAGTGGCGGCCACGCGCCGCTGGATCCCGTGCTAGCGGCCTGTTGCTTGGCTTCTAAACAGCAAAAATTTGGGCTGTACGTAAAGACCAACGATTTTGGGCATTGTAGCGCGACTGGGCTGCGGCGACTACCTGGCCAAGGTGGGTCATGTGGAGAGGCATCGGGAATTGGGCCTGCTGCTCGCGCAGCGACTGCGCCGTCGCTGCAGCACCCGGGTCGGCTTGGGCTAAAAAATGATTTTAACAATGAGTTTTGACGAAACGCGTAGAAAAGTGAAAAACGTACCCTTGGCCTCGCCGCGGTATTCGCTCAACGTGTACATTTGGCGCTGGTCCATGCCAGAGTGTCGCATGCTCTGAAAATAAAGTTGATGCGAAAGATTTGGGCCCTCACCGGATAGGCCGGATTCGTGTTGTTCAGCTTGATGACAGGCAACTGGATGTGGCTGGTCTTCAGGTTGTTTAGCGCTCCTTCAACGATCAAGTCCAAATCCTACAAAATTCAGACGTATTGGTGAAAAAAAATCTATTGGTACCTTGTAATAATTGAGCAGCTCGTTCCACAGCGGCTGCTTGCCCAGCACCTTGGCGTTGCCGATGATGATCAGGCCACATTTGGCACGCGTGATCGCCACGTTCAACCGACGCGAGTCTTGCAGGAAGCCGATACCGCCGTGTTCATTCGAACGCACGCACGTGACGATGATCACCTCCTTCTCTCGGCCCTAAGAAGGGCAATATATTTTTGAGGGGCGAACCTTACCTGGAACGCATCGACGTTCTCGATCTCGATGGCCTCGTAGAGGTTGGAGGGCAGTGTGCCGTGATTCTTCATGTAGTTAACGAGATAGGCGCGCTGTCCCTCGTACGGTGTGATGATACCAATGTGTTCAGCACGCATTCCACCCCTGCAAACAGAAGCTACATCGGATTGGGCAAAAAATAACGAGGTTCTGCGGTAAGCTACGCACCGGATCAAGTGCGTCACCAGCTTCTCAACGTTTGCGGCCTCGGTGCGGTTGAGGTACGACGTTCCGGACGCAGCGATCTCTTCCTAAAACAAGGGTACAAAAAATGCAGAGCAATCGAACCTGGCCGTAGCTCGTCCAGAACATCAGCGGCTTGTTCTGCACCGGCCACTCCCATTTGATGCCCTTCAGCTTGCGATCGTCTGAAAACGGGAAACATCGTAAATCAATGCCACGTAAAATAATTACAAGACTACAAAAACGCAGCGTAAACAAGCCCACCCTCGGTGACGCCATTTTGCAGCTTGCCCTCGTAGAAGATGTTGCTTGGGAAGGCAGATAGAGCGGGGTGCATGCGGTATTGCACCTAAAATGTAATGGGCCCTCGCTAGAATTTATACCTGGAGCCGAATCGGCGTGTTGTTCAACAGAACCAGGCGCTCGAACATGGACTGCGTAAGGCCGGCAGCAGCTGCCTAAAATGACGATGTAGTGAGCAGGACCTCTAGCCTTTTCATAGCCGTTTATTTTTGTATTTCAGGCATATTCGGCATATGGAATTGTAAAGTCCAACCTTCTTGCACATGACGACGGGCCCCAACTGCCGATGGTCACCAACAAGGATCAGCTGGCGAACGCCGCGGACGAGGGCCGTCAGCACTTCTGGCTCCGTCGCCTGCGTGGCCTCGTCGACGAGCATGCACTTCAACCGCAGACCAGCAAGGCGCTTGTCAGCCGCCGAGGAGCATGTGCAGCAAATGACATCGGCGGCCTATGGGAAAAATCGATTCTCTCGATAACACTGCTTTATTGATACCTGTAACAATTCGCGCTCCTTGACCTGCTTCAACCGCCTGTAGCGTTGGTCATCTTCGGCCGACAGTTCGCCGGTTTCCTCCTAAAGCGAGATTTTGGGAGGAGCCTGTGATTCCGAACCCTGAGCAGCTCCAATTTGTGCAGTTCAGCAGCCGATTTCAATTGGAGCAGCTGATTGTGCAGCGTGAGCCCTTCAACGCTGCTGTCCAGCGCCTCCCTGCTCCTCGCCACCATTCGGATCACCTAACAGAATCTGCTTGAGAAAAAAAGAGATCGAGCAAACCTTCAAGCCGGTGCGATGAATTCGCTCGGCCAGCTGATCGACGGCTATGTTGGATGGAGCGCAGACGAGGACTTGCTGCCGGTGTTCGCCATCCACGCCCGTCGCCAGATGGTAGACGATCGTCGCCGAGGTGACCGTCTAAAATGACAGATTAAAAGCGTGCTGACGTCACCACAAAGCAATTTTGGTTAACAAAAAATTAGAGAGCCGAATGATCAGGCTTTTACCTTGCCAGTTCCCGGAGGGCCTTGAATCAGCGACAGCGGGCGGAGCAGCACCGATTTGACCGCATGGATCTGGCTGTGATTCAATGGCGGCAGGCCCGGCGCCGACAATTTCTTCGGGATTTTCATCTAAAATCCGGTTATGAGATCACCGATAGTCCGAGGCACCTTGAATTCCACTTCTGCGCACTCGTGGCCCATCAGCTTATGGTATATGTAGTCGGAGAGTGAAGTCGGCTCCATGTACAGCTTTTTCAACGCGTTCTGCATCCGATCGAATGACGTCGAGTTCCAGACCACCTGAACGAACAATTTTTGGGCAAAATTTCGCGCCGTATACCTCGCACGTCCAGATAATCTTCGGGTCTTGTGAAATCTTTTGCTGCTCGGACTTCATTTCCAGGCCAATTTCGTCGAGATGATCTAGGGGAAATATAGAACACGCCAGCGTGAAACTTACTATCCGGAACCTTGATGACTTGCCCAACGTAGACCTGCCATTCTTCGTTGATCGTCTGGCAGTGCTTCAAGCGCAGCTCATCACCGATAACCACTTTCATGGCTGGAAAAGAGTTGGGATGACAAAACTGGGCAAAGTCGCTCACATCCTTCCTCAAACATCGGCAACCGGAAATAGGCGAGCATCTTTCCGTTGATTTTCCGCTGCCAAGTGACTTTGCCGACCGTCTGCGTTTGGTGCTCTTTCATCGACTTGTCGTAGTCGGCTTCATCTTGAATGAGAGGCGCAAATATTTTCCAGTACTGGTACGCGTCCTCGTAGCTAGAAAACAGAAAAATCGTCAAAGGTGCAGATGTATTTCATACCGGAGCATAACCGGCTCGCGTTCTGTGTCCGCGCCGGGACGGTCCAGGTCCTCCATCACCGCATTGGGATTACGGCGCCACAAGTCTTCCAGCCTAGAAAGCAGTTAGTGGTAATCCAAGGCGAGATCATACTTGTTAATCTGCCGCGAGGTGACTTGGACAGCACGCAATTGCTTGGCTTCATCCGGGACCTCGATCAGCCATTTGAGGAGCCCCTTCTCGTAGACCAATGGCTTCCACTCTTCGTACTGAAAAGTGTATTTAAAGGGATGCTGACGGCATAGGCAATCTGTTACGCGCGGAAAAGAAAATGTCTCTGCGCCTCTCCCCTGGGCGCGCTCTCTGCCTTGTTGGCTACTTGCCAATTTGTTGATGAGGGGGGATCGACACATGCCGTCGGCATCCCTTTAATAGCCAATAGGTATCAGTAAATCCTCAGCTTTTCAATTGATTAATACGAAATTTTAAAGCCTCCGCAGCAAGAACCAACATCACCTCGTCACACGCAAAAACCCTTTCATTACCTGCCAATCTTCCTGAGCTTGTTGAGTGCATTGGTTCCGGCAAAGTATGACGATCAGCTGCTCCTTCGTAGCTGGGATGAAGCCCAATAAAAACACGTTGCGCGAACCGCACTAAAAACCGGTTCGAAATAAGTGCGATAATCTTACATTGTAACACTCCAGTTGGTGCTCGCCGAGGTGAGAATCCTTGTGGAGATTTACCTAAAAGCTTCAGTAAAGCCAAGAAAACAACAACTACCGCTTTGTGTTGGCTGCGGACGAGGTGGTGGATGATGTGGGCCATCGGGGTAATACCCTTGCCATTGCAGAACCATCGTTTGCAAGTGTCGCATTGTGCAACGCACTTTGTGTCGTGGAAGCCACAGTACCTGAAAAAAAACCATGTCTCATCGGCATCGTTCAAATCCCCACTTGCAGGCAAATTCCGAAAGCTCGATGGCTTTTCCCTCATCTTCGTCATCGTCTTCTTTAAATTGTAGCTCCGAACCGGCCTGAGAGAGGCCGCCTTGTGAAGGCTGGGAGTTGAAGTTGCGAAAATCGTATTCGGAATCCTGGAAAAGCCGGTATTTTAAAAATTTAAAACACATTTAAAAATCTGTAGTGGCTAAATACGTCCGAATATATTTTATACTCACCTGCGATACACACGGCAAAGCTGTGTCATCCTCGACGAAGTCCAAGGTATGCTCGCCTCCGTACAAATCTTCCTCCATGTTTTCCCTGTAAGAGTCAAAAGTTATTCGTCAGTCGCAACTTCGAGAAATCGTAGAAGCAATTTGCAAAAACGCCCAACGCTCGCCGCAAATTCATTCCCATCACAAAACAATTAAAATCTAGTGAGCAAATTACGCCACGAAATCGGGGCATTGTCGCAGCAGTTCCGTGCGTGGTGAGTATGCTCCCGTGCTTGCCAATGCCCGATCGCGCCAGCAAAATGCTACCCCTCTGAAAGAAAGAAAAGCGCAACAAGCAGACGACGCTCCCACAATCATCGAGTGCCAGTGTGACAAAACAAGTGTACAATTGCGTGAGAAAACTCCAAGTGTTTGCAACCCATGTGTAAGTGTGACAGACTTTGGTTGAAATTTATTTACAGAACAAATTGAAAGCAAATTAACAACAATGTCATTACAGGGTTAGTTGGTCTCCTTTCGGGTCGTGTCGCCGGCAGCAGGGTCCGCGTTGGTGTCCTTGTTGCTCGCCTCGCTTCCAGTCTTGGAGACGGTGCGGCGGCGGCGGCGTTCACCGGCTTTCTAAAACAGAAACATAAGCACGGTCACAAAATCGCAATGATAAATCATAAAAAAACCAACCTCGGTCTTTTCTTGCTTGTTGGAGTTGCGGCGAGGCCTGCGGGTGCGCGCCGGCTTCGGCTCGGCCTTGTCGTCGCGGTCGTTTTGCGACTTGGCGTTGCGTCGGCGCGGCTTTTGCTCGTCGTCACCAGCCTTGCGGTTGATGTTCTTCTTGCGGTCGAAGAAAGCTAAAAGAATTGGTGAGGCATTGTCAAAGAAATTTACCTTGACGGAACCAGGGAAGTTGGAGAAGATGGTAGCGCGAGCCGACCACTTCACCGCCGTCCGGTCCGGTGACGTTCACCGCCTCCAGTCCTTTGTCGCTTTCGGCAATGTCGAACTTGACTGCCTCACCGTTGCCAAGGGTGCGCAGGTAGTATTTCTCAGTCTTCGATTTGGCGATGGACGTCTGAAACAATGAAAATAAAAGGTCACCCAAAAAAAAGCCAATGGGGAATCCCGTTTTACGGCATGGCCCCCAAAATGTCAATTTCGCGGCTGGAATCGATGCAGCTCGATCAGTTTGTTTCCAATGGATTTTTTCTGCTAGAAACGTATTTCCCAATCTTTTTTGAACTGGAAACGCGCAAGTTCGTTCAGCTGAATCGATTCCAGCCGAAAAACTGACATTTTGGGACCATAGCGTAAAGTAGAATCTAGCCAAAACCATTCACGCCAAATTCAAGGTGCAAACCAAAGAAGCAAAAGGATAAACAAACTCACTTGGTGCACAAAGACGTCTTCCTCGGTCTCGGTGCCGATGAAGCCGTAGTGGCCCAGGACGGAGTACCACTTGACGGTGCCCTTCACGTTCCGCTTGACGATTTTCTTCTCCTTCTCGGCCAGGAACGCCTGCAGCTCCTCTTCGCTCATCATTTGGCGCTGGACGCGGCGGCGACGCTCACCGTTGTCCTTGAGCTCAGTCTTCTTCAGCTTGTCGCTGAGGTCGGCGACTTCGTCGGTCTTCGTTGTGGCCATCTTGCGTAGTCGTTGATCACCTTTGAGGGGTGGTTGAACGTGTTGCAGAAAGTGGGAAAAATGATTGGTTTTTGGGAAGGTCGACCGGGCGGTTACGGTAGCTGGTCCTGGCAGGAAATTCCGTAATGTGTACAGCCGCGGACAAGAGTGAATATCGTCGAGTAAACGATTGCTTGTGAATGTAAAACTGAACGGAAGGTTAAAAATTGTGATAATTTTTGAATATCGTGGATTTCGAAAGAAAAAGTCGTTCAGTTATGAGAAATGGTATTCAATTCTAACTTTTCGTTTCACTGATCTTTTCGTTTTTGGCCAAAATAGGTTAAGAAGCTTAGCAAAGATTTAGTTTCTGTTGATCGCTCTTTGATGTTTTTAAACCCGGAATTTTTTAGATTCACACATTTTATGACAGTATTTCACGGATTTAGAGATCCAAGCCCGGAATTCGTCGTTCACACACTTCCTAGTCCTTTTTTGGTTTGAGCGGCTGCCCAATCTCCAGGAGTCTTCTTTCGTTTCTTTTCTTTTCATTTTTCTTTAGTTTGTTAGCTGGTTTATCCGCCTGAAGTGTCGTGCGAATTTGTTAAAAACAATATTAAAATATGGACTATGACGGTCTGACTTTACACAAAAAATCCATCCCCCCGATAATGCAAAAGAACCAATTTAATTCATAAAGATCATGGCGTTGTTTATGACTATACACCAAAAGATAAATATACTTTGTAAAATCAACTTGAAAAATTTTTTGAACCTTAAAAATCAAGTGTTTCGAGAAAAATTAACAGGAACTAAAGGCCGCATATAAGAGTTGCTGTTGTTTCTCAATCGATAGAGCATTTTTTGATTTTAAATTTTGTAAAAATTTATAAAATAATACCGAAAAATCCCAGTTAATGTCTTGAACCTAATAATTCTGTTTCACCCTCCAAAAAGGGCCAGACACGGCCTCAAGTGCTGCTGACCCGCGCCCGCTTGACAAATGCTTCCCCCGGGGGGCGCCAGAAACAAATTCTTTTCCCGAAACGGACTTGGTCGACGAGAAATATGTACTTGTGTTTTTAAAAACTTTTAAAAGAATCCTGAATTGGCTTTTATTTGGTTGAATCTTGCACATCCATTAATGCACAAAAGTTTTTGCAGGATTTTGTAAATTAATAATACATGTTTTTTGGTTAGTTTTCTAACTCGAGCTCAAATCCAAAATTAATTCTCCCCTGGGATTCCAAGGTATAGTTTTCCCAAATAGTCTCTGCTAGCATACCTCGGGTTTTTTCGAAAACTCGAAAAATTAATGTTTCAAGTTAATTTCATACCGGAACCTCTGTTCTGCCGCCAATCTCCACGCATTGTGTATGTACAATTTTTGGCAAATTCCACTGCCTCGAAAACTAGATTTCCTGTCTTAGGTCACAAATTGCCTCTGCTAGCTTGCTTGCGTAGGATTTCGGTAGGAGAAAAACCAATCATATTTCTTGAATTTGCGACGTGAAAAATTTTTGCAGTTTAGTAATTCCGCTTGTAGGAATATTGCTGGTTCGATGCATTTGAATGATCATTGCTAGCATGCCCATTTTTTTTATTTCCACTCGTCGTTTCTTTAAAGAATTCAGTGACGATTTATTGTTACAAAATAGTGTTTCATTAAATTCGAAAACTGTGAATTTTTCGGACGAGATAATATAGCGATTTGATGCGCACGAGAATCCCTTTGTGTTTACTATGGCAACATTTTCTATATGGGGCCTTGAAAAAACATATTTCCTAAAATTGTGCGTTTTCGTCGTTTCTACGAGTTTTGACAGCCTTTCAAATTATCGATAAAAATGTGTGTTTCAAGAAATGCCAAAGCGGCGTGTTCTTTTTCGAGAACTGATAACATGGAAATATGACTTCTCAATTTATAATTTTCCCGTGGAGCAGCTCCAGGATTTCCGGCTGTTTTCCGGAGATGTGCTCTCCGTCTTGGAGGCATCGGAATCAGGAATTAATAACAAAAAAGAGCACAAAAAGAATTCGGAATACAAAGGGGGAGAGGGGATGGGAAGGGAGGGGAGAATGGCGGATATCCAGCCAGAAGGGGAGGGTATAGCTGCATTCAGGAGACGTGTCTAATCAAGGCGGTGTTACGCGACCCTTTTTGATCTAGCTTGTTCAGGCAGTGGATTTGTAAAATATCTCTATCTCTATCTCACTCTTTCTCCCTCTTTTCGCTCTCTCTGGCTCTCTCTCCTTCTCGCTCTATCTCACTCGCTCTCTCTTCGTCTCTCTCTCTCTCTCTCCTTTTGTAGCCTTTTAAGAATATATAATTATCTCTCATAATACAACCGTTTGTAGTTGTTTCCATAATGTTCATTAAGACATACAGAATTGATGAATTCAGAAAAGAGTGTTACATAAAATTCGATGAAACATACTTTACTAAAAAAATTCGTCTAAATAAACTAAATACTAAATCTAAAAAATTTTTTCACTCGTATTTCATGCTTTCTCGCCTTTTTCAATGCTTATTAAGCTTCGTTTGACCGCTTTAAGCGCCATTATCGTAACCAGTTGAAATCCTACTATATATAAAAAAATAGTGTTTGTGTGTGTGTGTGTCTGTGCCACTTTGCATGTAACTTCCGTCATTCTGTCCGGAGGATATCTCAAGAGAGGAAGGGTATTAGGCTACGCACGATACGTCATTAGGTGCGTAATGGCCCTGAGATGACTGCACGCAGATCAGATTTATCAAAATTGCCTATTTTCGACGTTAAAATTAAGTTTTTGTTGGAAAATCGGCGCTCCTCTTTGTTAGGAAAAAATTAGCATGCGCCGGAAGTTCCGGTCGCCTATATAATGGGCTAGCGAGCGCCGTTTTCTTTTTTGTCATCGGAAATCCAAGAATTATGCAAAGTGAGGTACATCATGCGATCAGACGGGGCCAGGGTTGAAAAGTCGCGAAGCGGCTTTTCAACCCTGGTTATTATTATTAAAGTTATACCACGGCTTTATATACTGATTGAAATTTCACCATAATGCAAGGCTATTTCCGCGTAGCTGTTTCGATACTGGGTCACCCTTCACATTAGCAACCTAAATCAAACTCGATTTTTAAAATTTCATGAAACACCATTTTTCGCATCAATTTTTTTCAAGCTACACATTATATTAGCATTTCCGATGCCTCACATATTTCCACGTAAATTCACAATTTCTCGGGAAATACCGCTCGCTTCTGCGGGGCTTTTCCCAGGTCTATAACAATGCGGTAACGAAGGTGTGGGCTCTCTCTCTCTCTCTCTCTCTCTCTCTCTCTTCCCTCTCCGCCCCGTCTAATCCAATCCAAACGGCTCATTAGCCACAACATTCTCTTAGAAAAGCGTTTCACCCCGATACCTCTAGCCATGGTGTGACGATACAACACCTCTGGCTACGGATACCGGGAGGTGATCTGCATAGGCTTCGCTTAGGCTTCGGAAGCTTAGCTTATGCCTACTTGGTTTTTCATTGGGCTTTGCAACCAATTTTCTGCCCTTACAAACGCGCTATGTCTCATGCCTGTAGGATATTCCTTCGTCGATAATAGTCGACTTCAAATTTTGTTTAGAATTAGCTTAGGCTTATTCCGGTTTTTGGTTGGGCTTTGTAGGCAATTTCCTGCTTTTTCAGACGCGCTTTCTCTCATTTCTTTAGTACATTCCTGCGATGAGATAAGTCGACTTCAAAATTTGGCTTAGCTTAGGCTTGCTTTCGATGTCGATTGGGCTTTGTAGCCAGGCTGCCCTCTCCACTTCCTCAATAATCTCTGCTGGCCTGCCCGTTCTTTTCCAGGTATTTGGCAACAATTCAAGTTTTTTTCGGGCCCAATTCCACATTACACCCATTTACAATCTCCCCAAATCCGTCCATTCACTCAATCCATTTATAATTGGGGCCCCGGGGCGGGTAAGAATTAATCTGCTCTCGCATCACCCATCCCCTCCCGGCCCAGATTCCCCCAAAATTTGACTAAAAATATCGGAGAAAATGGGCTGGGGCGTGGCAACATCCGGAGGATTAGAGCTGGCAATCCGAAGACTCACTACGAGGATTTAGTTCTTAATTTTTGGTGTAAAATTTTATGTTGCATCTTTTATTAAAAATAACGTTATGATGGATAGTTTTTTAATTCACTAATAAGCAACAAAATACCCCATTTTTTGAAATGGTTAAAGATGCGTGTTTCATTTCTTTTTAAAATGAGTATTTTTCTGAGATGCGATTGATCGACATGAGGGTGTTTTTCTAACTACCTTTATTATTAGCACACAGGTTTAGTAATAAACAATTGTTTACTTTTTTTAAAAACGGTAATAACGTTTAAAACCGTGATTAAAAAAACTCAGAGTCGAGACTAATTTTCCGTGCAAAAAGGCTAAATGTTTGCGATAAATCTTGAATTTTGAGAACTTGGGGAAGAGTAGCATTTGACGGCAGAGGTTCAAAACATGGTCAGCAATTCACGGAGATCAATCATCATTTTGGTAATTGATGACTCCGCTTCGTCTGATTGGAAAGCATTCGTTGGATTTTTCTTTTATGTCTAATTTGGTAATTTTTAACTTTCTTAAAAACATAGGCCGTAAATCTTTCGTATAATTGCCTGCTTTCTTCCCTAATAACCTTCAATTTCTATTTTTCGATGTTTTCAATCAACATCAAAAAGAATTCTAAAGATGGGTCGAAATAAAGAAGGTTTCAGGTTTTTGCAGTGGAAAAATGTTTCGCATTGACATTGATGGTGACAAAGTTGGTTAAATGAACCATAGTAGGGTACACTCTGAAGAAGGGCAGGCTAGCAGATATTGTTGAGGAAGAGGAGAGGGCAGGCTAGCAGAGATTGTTGAGGAAGAGGAGAGGGCAGGCTAGCAGAGATTGTTGAGGAAGAGGAGAGGGGCAGGCTAGCAGAGATTGTTGAGGAAGAGGAGAGGGCAGGCTAGCAGAGATTGTTGAGGAAGAGGAGAGGGCAGGCTAGCAGAGATTGTTGAGGAAGAGGAGAGGGCAGGCTGGCAGATATTGTTGAGGAAGAGGAGAGGGCAGGCTAGCAGAGATTGTTGAGGAAGAGGAGAGGGCAGGCTAGCAGAGATTGTTGAGGAAGAGGAGAGGGCAGGCTAGCAGAGATTGTTGAGGAAGAGGAGAGGGGCAGGCTGGCAGATATTGTTGAGGAAGAGGAGAGGGCAGGCTAGCAGAGATTGTTGAGGAAGAGGAGAGGGCAGGCTAGCAGAGATTGTTGAGGAAGAGGAGAGGGCAGGCTGGCAGATATTGTTGAGGAAGAGGAGAGGGCAGGCTAGCAGAGATTCCTTACTTTCTAGAGCTAGTATTTTCTAGCTATTTTTTGCCCCATTTTTGGCCTCCCTCCTCGGATTAGCCGGTGGCTTCGGCCCACAGGGGCCCTCGGAAGGGCGGATTAGCAAGTTTGTTGGGATGAGCGGCCGGGGTGGCGACGCCCCGAGTATATTATCTAACCAAAAATGGGCGGATTTGAGGAGCGCGACAATTCGGCAGAGACCCTCCCACCCCGCCACCCCGACAGCAAAAAGGCCCAAATCCCTGCGGCCCTCCCGTTTTGCTCACCACCACACATCGATTTAGACCGGTACCCCCCAACAAGACTCTGAGCATCGTCAGGCAATTAGCGGTAATTTCCTCTTTTTCTTGGAGTGTTGATCCGCAACAACCTCTGCTAGCCTGCCCTCTCCTCTTCCTCAAAAATCTCTGCTAGCCTGCCCTCTCCTTTTCCTCAACAATCTCTGCTAGCCTGCCCTCTCCTCTTCCTCAACAATCTCTGCTAGCCTGCCCTCTCCTCTTCCTCAAAAATCTCTGCTAGCCTGCCCTCTCCTCTTCCCCAACAATCTCTGCTAGCCTGCCCTCTCCTCTTTCTCAACAATCTCTGCTAGCCTGCCCTCTCCTCTTCCTCAACAATCTCTGCTAGCCTGCCCTCTCCTCTTCCTCAACAATCTCTGCTCTTTATCCGTGTTTTTCCTTATGCGGAAAATAGCGTTACAAAATCTTGTTTTAAACCGTATTCCTGATAATAACGATAACGATCCTGATGCGTCGTTTAAGGAAATATGCCCCTTGCCAGGTACTTTTTCGTTACCTCTTCCCCCCGCTCTCTCTCTTGATCTTGATCGCACCCTTTCTCTCTCTCGCTCTCTCTCCTCTATTTTTGCGATTTCTTCCTCCGGCCAACCTTATCCCAGATTTATTCAAAAGGCATCCCTAATTACGAGCCAATGCCCGATACCCCCCCCAGGCATTCATTGCATAAAAATATATGTAATATATTTTTACAAAACTTTGAATTTTCATTAATGTTCGATTTGACCGTGCGACTTGTGTTAAAACGTCCCGATTTCTGTTCTTTTTTTTGTAAATTTTTGACCTTTCGAAATAGAAAATACTAGTTTAGCAACACTTCGCCAGTTTTTATTAGAAAAATTCAATACGCATAAAAAATCTTGGATACTCCCTGATAATCCACCCCCCCCGATAACACGAAAGCACCAAGAATCGCAAATTTCAGAGCTTCTTGTAACGCCTTCCGATCTTTTTTAAAGGCAAGGTGACACTTGGCCTGATTTCCGGATTCTTGGCGGGTTGCCAAAAATTAAAAATAGCCCATTTCTGCCTTCCGGCCCCTTTAACCGTGGCCAGACGTAGGAATCCCGGGGCGGGCCCGAATTCCTCGCGGAAGCCGCGCGGAAAAATCCGTTTTTCGCGACGCCCCATTGGCCAAATGAGCGGATACAATTCCGGCTGCGGCTCAGGAGGAATTTTCCAATTTTCTCCAGATTTTTCTGAGATTTTCGCGGTCTGTCTCTCTCTCGCTCTCTCGCTCTCTTTCACCCTCACTCACTCTCTCTCTCTCTCGCTCTCCCTCACTCTCCCGTTTCGTCGCTCATTTTCGCACGATATCCCGGGAAATTCCGGCAGAAAAAATTGTGGCCCCTCCACGGCACCCGACCGCGTTGTAAAGGTATCGATTTTTAAGACAGCTACCCAACCAACAGATTCTAGCTGTCACTGCCCCTTTAAAAATATAAACTTCAAGGCTACAAACTACAAAATAGATTTTTAGAGGGATCAGCAAGAATAAAATCGAAATTTTTTAGGCTACGTGTTGTCATTGCATTTTGCGAATCAATGTTTCGTACAAAAAATTGGTAAAGATGTAAAAATTTGCATTAATTGAGGGTCAACCTTCGTGAATTTGCTGGCCCTCTGTTCTTTCCTCAATGATCTCTGCTAGCCTGCCCTTCATTTTCAGTTCCATAAAAGTCAAAATCCGAATTACAGTACCCAGCTGCCCCTCAAAAACACTGCCCGCCGCTGCGAGAGTCGGAGAGCTGAGCGATGTGCCACGGATATTTTGACAAAGTCACCGAGGTAGAGAGAGAGAGAGAGAGAGAGAGAGAGAGAGAGAGAGATAGCATAACTTAACATTAAATCTAATCAAACCGTTCCAGAGCCGATGCCCTCACTGCCGCAGAAACGCGAAAAACTCGCAATAAAGCAGGGCCGCCGAGGCCGAAAAGGTGGGTCATTACCAATTTTTTAATACGTTATGAGCAATTTAATCGACTTTTAAATTCAGAATGACAAAAACAAAAAGAATGATAAACGTTATCGATATAATTACTGCTTTCCGTGTCCTTAAATTTCACCAATTTATGCAACATCGTTACTTTTGCACGATCCATTTCTGCCATGTTAGTGTTATTCGTTACATGGCGAATTTGTAAATCCTAGAAACATCCAAATTCGTTCGCTTAACAGGGGTTTTTGTAGCTCAAAATGGAGGCCATTGGCTAGCTACTTTTTGAGGTTGGAAGGAGTATCTTGAAAACGCGGTAAAGCCTTTCAAAAATCTTTGTAAAAAACCGTATGAATTCTATTTCAGTGATTAAACAAAAAAAAATCCACAAACTCCGTTGACCTTGATTCCAACCGTGGAATTAATCTTGCTAACAAAACCATTTTATACCGCGGTAACTATCATCGGCAGAGAGCGACCGAACAAATTAGCCGCGTTTTCATTCAGATACTTCTGGAATTTGACGAAACATATGAATGCAATCCTTTTTTAATGTATTTTAAAACCGTTTTACGATTACTTACAATATATTCTATCTAATGAAACGGGAAAATTAATTTCCTGCAGGGAAAATTGATTTTATGATTTCCTTTTGGAAAAATTGGTTTAAAGGCAAAAATTGTAGGACTTTGATTAGCGTATGGTCTTCAATCTATTTAGAAAATTGTCAGGAAAACCAAAAGGAAATAGTCCAGATATTTTCTACGTGCTGTTCCAATTTAATGAAACATCTAAATTCTCGACGCTAGTCATTACTCCTTTTTAAAGATTTTATGCGCTTAATTACTGATAATATTACTTACTTAAATTAATGACAAAATGCAAGTGTAAAATCTCTCCGCCAAAATCATCAGTAAATCGATTCTGGATCTTTAAAATGTCATGAAATATCGTTATTCCCTCCGCCCATCACCGTGTGGCCTAAAATTAGGGGTATAGTGAGGTGATGGGGGGTGGACCCCCCATCAACTTGGGGGCTTGCAATAAACTTCAGCCCCTCCCTATCCACACGTCCAGTCGACTTCATCCCTCTAACTCGGCCCGAATTCATCTCGTTTCACCCCCTCACCCCCCATTCTAAATTGATTTGGACGAATTTAGGAATTATACGAATGATACG